>CANTUQ010000073.1:4001750-4621000 GCA_947683425.1 Excoecaria cochinchinensis | reverse complement strand
GGAACCTCGGAAAATTCGAGAGAAATTCTAATAACATCAGACATAACTCCTGAGGAGAGAAAAAATTTTGAGAGAATAATAAGAAAACATGAAAAAGTCTTTGCCTGGACCTACGAGGACATGCCGGGGATTGACCGAGACGTGGCGGAGCATGCCATCCCGACTTACCCAGATTGCAAGCCTGTGAAGCAGAAGTTAAGAAGGCTAAGACCAGAATGGGCTGACAAGGTTAAGGAGGAAATTCGACAGCAGATTGAAGCCAAGTTTCTCGTGGAAGTCCAGTATCCTACATGGCTGGCAAATGTGGTCCCTGTAGCAAAGAAGAACGGAAAGGTCAGGGTGTGTGTGGATTATCGAGATCTTAACAAAGCTTGCCCTAAAGATGATTTTCCACTACCCCATATTGATGTATTGATAGACAGTGCCGCCAATTGCGCGATGTACAGCTTTGGGGACGGTTATGTGGGCTACAACCAGATCCTGAACAAGATAGCTGACCGGGTTAAAACTGCTTTTATCACAGAGTGGGGCACCTATGCCTATCGGGTCATGCCTTTCGGCCTGAAGAATGCAGGGGCCACATACCAGAGGATGGCGACCAAGATCTTAAGTGACCTGATTCATAAAGAAGTGGAGGTGTATGTCGATGACATGATGGTCAAATCAGCCACCCGAGAGGGACACTTTGAAGCTCTAGAGAAGTTCTTCACCAGGATCGATAAGTATAATCTGCGACTTAACCCCAAGAAGTGCATTTTCGGAGTGACTTTAGGAAAGCTGTTGGGACATGTCGTCAGCCAGAGGGGGATAGAAATTGACCCAGACAAGGTGAAAGCTATCAGAGAGATGCCTGTGCCACAAAAAGAGAAGGATGTAAGGAGTTTCCTGGGCAAGCTGCAGTATGTTAGCCGGTTTATTGCCAAGCTCACTTCGATATGCGAACCTATTTTCAAGCTGCTTAGAAAGAATCAGCCTGTAGTCTGGAACGAAGACTGCCAAAGAGCCTTTGATAATATTAGGGAATATCTGTTAAATCCGCCAGTGCTAAGGCCTCCGCAACCTGTCAAACCGCTTATTCTGTACCTGGCAATAGAAGACGGTTCAGTGGGCGCCATGATGGCTCAAGAGGATGAATTTGGGGTAGAGTTTGCAATTTATTACCTCAGCAAGAAGTTCCTGGCTTATGAAATAAAATATGCTAAAGTAGAGAAGATCTGCCTCGCAGTGATTTGGGCATCAAAGAAGCTGAGGCATTACTTCCACTCATACAAAGTTCAGGCAGTAGCCAAGCAAAATCCGTTAAGATATTTACAGGAGGCACCGTCTTTGCTTGGAAAGATGGGGAGGTGGCTGCTCTTGCTACAAGAGTTTGATGTGCAATACATCACCCGCAAGACTATTAAGGGGCGAGCTGTAGCCGAATTTCTTGCTGAACATCCTATCCAAGGGGACACCCCCGAGTTTACCTTTCCTGACGAGAGCATAGGCACGATTTCTGTTCAGGGATGGCAGTTGCACTTTGACGGGGCAGTGAATAACAAAGGAGCCGGAGTCGGGATCATCTTGACAACCCCAGATAATGAAAAACTTCCTCTTGCTAAGAAGCTGAGATACAAAGCAACCAACAATGAAGCTGAATACGAAGCGTGCACCTTCGGGTTAGAAGCTCTAGCTGTGTTGGGGGCAAGGAACGTAGAGGTATTTGGTGACTCGTCCTTGGTAATAAACCAGATCCGAGGTGAGTGGGCTGTAAAAGAAGAACGACTGGTCCCCTATGTTCAATATCTGAAAGGGATGTGTGGGCAGTTTGAGACTTGCACTTTCCAATTTGTGCCCAGAGATGAGAACCGTCTGGCTGATGCGTTGGCAACCTTAGTGTCAATGTGGGATAACCTTCAAGGAGTGGCTATGAAGCCGGTGCTAATTTTGAGCTCTGATAAGCCTAGTTTTGAAACCGAGCCAGTAATGGAGCTAGAGGCGTCAGATGGGAAGCCATGGTACTTTGATATCATGAATTACTTGGAAAACAATAAATTTCCAGAGGAAGCCACTGAAAAAGACCAGAGGATGATACGTAAGTTATCTACTCAGTTCATATCCTTAGAAGGGGTGTTGTACAAAAGACAGTCAGATGGGATCCAGCTCAGGTGCTTGAATGAAAGAGAAGCACACAAGATAATGGAAGAAACCCATGCAGGTGTCTGTGGGGCCCACATGAATGGTTTGACCTTGGCCAAGAAGATCATGAGACAAGGCTTTTATTGGCTTACGATAGACACTGATTGCTCGAAGTATGTCAAACAATGTCAGTTGTGCCAACAGTACGCAGACCTGAGACACCTGCCGGTATCAGAACTACATAACCTGACATCACCTTGGCCGTTTGCTGCTTGGGGGGTAGATATCATTGGAGAGATTCGCCCTACGGCGTCCAATGGGCACAGATACATCATAGTCGCGATCGACTATTTCACCAAATGGGTCGAGGCAGAATCCTTCAAGAAAATTGACGCAAGGGACATGGCCAAGTTCATAGAGAGGAATTTGATCTGCAGATATGGCCTCCCTTATCACATAGTGTCTGATAATGGGGTGCAGTTCATGGGAGAAATCAGAAAACTTCTCGAGAAATATGGTGTTGAGCATCATAAATCCTCTCCCTACCGACTGCAAGCGAATGGAGCAGTAGAGGCCGCCAATAAGAATGTGAAGAAGATCCTGTCCAAGATGGTCCAAACCTACAAGGACTGGGCTGAAAAGTTACCCTTTGCCCTGTGGGGATACAGAACGACGGTAAGGGCATCTACAGGCGCTACACCATTTTCCCTGGTATACGGAACAGAAGCAGTATTGCCAGTAGAGATAGAACTTAAATCACTAAGGGTGGTCATGGAGGCCCAAATCCCGGAAGCCGAATGGGCGCAGCAGAGGTTGCAGCACTTGAACTTACTGGATGAGAGTAGGCTGAAAGCTTATTATCATAATCAAATATACCAGAAGAGATTGGCGAGAACTTTCGGAAAGAAAGTGAGGAAGCATCCGCTGGAAGAAGGGGACTTGGTGTTCAAACAGATGAGGCCAGGGATACCAGACATCAGGGGGAAATTCAGACCTACCTGGGAAGGGCCTTATATCCTTAAGAAGCTGTTGTCCAAAGGAGCTGCAATCTTGTCAGATAACGATGGGAACGAATTCAAAGAGCCGATCAATGTCGACAGACTCAAAAGGTTCCACGGCTAAAGACCAAAATGAAAAGAAGAGAATAAAATGCCCCGCAAGTCGAAAACCGAAAAAAGGCGACTATGCTAAAATTGGGCGCCTCGACAGGGTGAAAACCGAAAAAAGGCATCCTGTGCAAAAATTAGAGGCGTGAGAGAAAATGTCCGATCGTGAAAACCCGAGAGGGCTGATTGGTAACAGGAGTTGATGCTGTTAAAATTTGGTTTCATGTATTGACAGCGCATAAGCAGCTGAGTAAATGCCAAAACTGATCATGTATGCTGAAATTATATGGAAATATACACAAAACTCGTGAAATAAGATGAATATTATTCTTTTCACTTTCGTCATTCTCTAGTTCTGCATTAAAAAGAAATGTAGCACCAAAAGAAATACACATATAGGCTAAGCTAAGTCCTGCTGCTGCTCTCGCCGATCAGATGCTTGAGCCCTCGGGTTCTGTTATCAGAGGCTGGACTAAGGATCCACTTCTTGTACTCGCTAGTCGAAGATGCAGAATGATTGCCAAACCTCGGGATAACGGTCTTCATGGGTAGTCTACCCCATAGCTCATGATACCGAGAAGCAAACGCGGCCGAGAGATCTCCTCCTCGGAAGGATAGGGGAACCCTCACTATATCCTGGGTCATCCCGAGTTGTCGTGTACATCGAGAGGTGATGCAGAAGGTGGCCTGACGGAGGCCGCAGAGGGGAACACAACCCGATGGCCCGTCGATGACTGCATGAGACAGCGGGAGCCAGGCGGATGTAAAGCTGATATCGTCGTCCGACAGCTCGCCAAACCTGGTAATGCCTTCACCAGCGGTGACACACCCATGCAATCGTCGACGAGGCAAGAAATGGCTCGGCGAGTACTGGTGAGTAACGAGAGTGGGTGGTTCAGACAGCATCTTCAGTTTTTCCTGTAGCCAGATCTGAAAAAAAAAAATAAGAAAAAAAAGAAAAAATAAAAAGAAAAAGCCGCTGGGGTAAGTAGGGTTTACTTCAGGCAAAAATAAGGCACAGGGTTGTGTGAAAATCCGAAAGGACGCACCTCCCGCTAAGAAAAGCTAGTGTGAAAATCCATAAGGGACGCACTACCTTTAAAATAATGACGTACCTGGAGTAATAAGGGGCTGCCGGCAAAGGTTGTAGTGGACCCAGAGCTCACAGCGTCCAAACCCAGGATAGTTTCAGCCAGGACAAGTGGTAGGGGTGACAGTCCCAGATGAAAGTCGCTCAGGACTCCGAACAGACGAGAGTCACCTGTCAAACCTCCTGGAACAACGGTAAGGAAGTTCACCATGCAGAATAAGAATGTGATGCTTACCCGGTATGTGGGGATGTCAGTGAACCGATCCAGAGCCTCGATCAGTGGCTCCAAAGAAAAGGAAGAGCCCAGAGGAATCAGCCGGTTGGCCTCCGAGGAAGATATGCCCAGGGCCAGGGCTGCATCCCGGGTCTGGAATAGGCCACAACGGGGGACGCAAGGCAGAGCGCTAGGAGGGAACCGTGCTCCCAGAATGGAAGCTAACTCTTTAGGCAAAAGGCACAGTTCCTGATAGGTGAATTGGAAAACATGGAACCGGGGGTTCCAGAAGTGGGTCGCCGCCAGGAGGAGGTTCTGGTCAATTTTCACCCGGCACAGGTATTTTAGCCCAGACAAAGAGGAAAGGGCGCCTTCTCCCCAAGTGTGTTTGTCATCTAAGATACAATGCATCCTTTGGGCAAGAGCAGAAGACATTTTGAGAAAGATGAAGGACTCAAGATGTGGGAAAATGAAGAGACAAAAATTTTGCAAGATTTTATAGGCAAGCGTCACCGACGGCCTGCCCGTCTCTTCACAGGGACGGCCTAACCACCTCTCTAAAGAGACGGCCTGCCCGCCTCTACACAGGGACGGCATGCCCGTCGGAGGGAGATCCACCTGGCAGACGCATACGTCAGCATTGCATTCATCACGCGCATTAACTAGCATTTATTGCATGACAGATGGCCAGCCCGTCGGTCGCTTGTACAGACGCCCTGCCCGTCGGTCAGGAATTTCTATATAAGGGCGAGTGACAGACGGTTTAAACGTTGCTATCCCTTTCATTTCTTCTCCTAAACCGTTTTCTTTGCGTTTTTTTGCGTTTTTTCAAGCATTTCTTCATATTTTTTCGCGATTTCTTCATATTTTCGCATTTTCTACTCACCGGGCACTTTGATATTCATATTTTCTCCAATTTCTACACTTCCCGCGACTACAAGTAAGTAAATAACTACTTTTTTTTGAATTTTATTCAATTTATCTCTTCATTTCTTTTCCTTTTGACTTTAGGATGCCTTAGATGCCTTAGGAATTTAGGGAGAATGCTGCCCAATTTTCTGTATTATTATTTTTGTAATTAAATCCGAACTTTTTGCACGATCACATAGAAGTAGAATCTTTCCATAATCTTGGTGCTTTAGAATTGCATCCTTTTTAGCGCACCTTTCTGTGCATGTTTTGCTTTTGCGGCCTGAGGCCATTATTTTGTGTTGTTGGGGGCACACTCTTGCCGGGGTGCGTCCCATTTACATGTATACACTATTGTTGAGGCCTGAGGCCTATGTTTTTATCTTTTCGTGCAGGAGGTTGGGCATATCCCTACCGGGGTGCTGCCCAAATTTTTATTATTTATTCTAGAATTGAGTTTTTTTTTGCGTATAATGCACGCCCCGGGACCTAAAAAGCCCATTCTTATTCACTTTAATTATTTCCATGTTGATTGCATGTTTACTTTTACCATGATGCGTGCGAGCCACTTTAAGCTATTTCCTTAGACAGGATGTTTGCTCTTTTCATTTTTTTATCATTTCTTTATCTTGTTTGGGCCGCTATGGCCCCGGTGAGGCCTAAATCGGCCTTCACCTCGGAAATAAGTTTAAAAATATTTATTTTGCCAAATTTCCGATATTTAATCTCTTCCCTTTTGCAGGATGCCTCCCAGACGTAGAGCACCGCAGGCCCAGCCTGAGCTTGTGGCTCCGGATTGGATGGATGATGAGTCGGCTCAGAGGTATAGGGCGCTGGCTCAGGTAGAGTTTCGGGCCAGCCGTTTTGTATCTCGCCCATTGCTAGAGGCCCTAGGATTGGCCCCAGAGTTTGATCTACTTGCCGAGGGTGGTGGTTGGACGGAGTTTCTTGAGCCCTCCATTCAGACATTTTCAGAGGCTACCCGCCAGGTCTTGGCCACTCTCCGCTATGCTGGCTTTCAGAGTACGGATACCGACCCGGGGGTGATCCAGTTTTGGTTTGACGGCGACCATTTTAGTATCACCAGGCAGAGGTTTGCTCAGGCCATGGGGCTCCCTAGAGAGGAGGGGGTCGAGATCCCGCGGCGAGCGTTGAGACGCGCCCATTGGGCGGCTATTGCCATACCAGGAGTGCTGTACGATCACGATACAGCGAAGAGCACCGTACTGGTGTCTCAGGCACTCCGGTATTTGCACATAGTGCTTTCCAGTTCGTACCTCGGTCGAGCTGGTAATCCAGGGTCGCTTAATGCGGCCGAGATCTGGAGCCTCTGGGCTATGGTGGCAGGCCAGCGTCTCAACATTAGCCACGAGATCTTGGCCAACTTGACCAGAGTCAGCAGAGGGATGACGCCGGTGGTGATGGTGGGAGGAGTCATCACCCGTTTGCTTTTGAGACTAGGGGTTAACCCCGAGAGGTTGAGAGGACCCTTGTCGGAGGGGATCCATGTAGAAGCCGCGGCGGCAGTGCAGATGGGGATGATCGCCCCAATATCTGGCCAGGCAGAGGCTTACAGGGTATTGACCATCCATGAGACCCGGCAGATGTTCAACCTTCCACCCTTGGGGGAAGATCCTGATCAGCCGGAGCATCAGCCTCCTCAGCCTCCACAGCCCGAGCCTCAGCCAGAGCCTCAGCTACAGCCCGAGCCTCAGCCACAGCCCCAGCCTCAGCCGGAGCATCAGCCTCCTTAGCCGCAGACGGTGCCTCCACCACCGCAGCAGGAGCCACCTAGAACCCCCTCGGACTTCGACTTTGAGATCACGATGGACGACCTCTTTGCTGCCTCACCGGCATCCAGAGCGCCGACTCCAGTCCCATAATCGAGCGCCAGGGTACAGAGGTCTATCCACGAGCCCTCCGAGAGATACCATCCGTACTCCCGAGGCGACCCAGGGGCATCCACCTCTTCGGTACCACCACCAGAGCCAGCACCGCAGCAGCCTGTGCAGCCAGACTTCTCTCAGCTCCTCACTTCCATGTTCACAGCCTTGGAGCGGCGGCAGGATGAGAGGGATAGGGCTATTCATGAGAGGTTGGATCGCCAGCAGGCTGCTATTCAGGAGCAGTCCCAGTCGGTGGAGCGTTTGGCTCGGGAGCAGGCAGGTTACATTGAGCATACGACGAGAGAGCAGGCTCGGGCCATGGATGCCTTTAGGGAGGAGCAGACTCGGGTCCTGGAGGCATTTAGAGGGGAGCAGATGAGGATGATTGAGCAGATTGCTCAGGGGCAGAGGGAGTTAAGGCAGAAGCTCGCTCATGATTTGGGGACGTCACAGGACCAGGCATCTCAGAGGGTCGATATCACCCTACTGATGATTGATGAGTCACTTGACTCTCTGAGATCCCGCATCCAGGCGATAAAGGGGATTTTCCCCCCTCTTTCTCAGACCATGAGGGAGTTTAGGGAGCAGACGGAGCAGAGCCTGGAGCAGAGGAGAAAGGCCGCCAGCGAGCAGACCATTCAGTTGAGCCAAGCCTTCAAGAAGTTGGGAGACAAGGTTTCTGAGACCTTAGGGTTTATGAGTACCTGCACCCAGCCCTTTTTGGATGGCTACGCTCAGATCCGTTTCAGGCGGGCCCATGATCACGAGGCAAGACCCTCCACAGCTCCGCCACTACCTCCGGCACGTCCACCTCGTCCAGGGACCGTGCATATATCGGATGACGAGGATCCCGATGAGCCCTCAGACTACACACCTCTCTGATCTTCAGGGAGTTATTTTTGTATCTTTTGTATATTTGTATTTTCTATATGCACTGTACAAAAATGACATTTCTAGTGAAAACTTTTTCTTCATTATTGCATGATCATTCGATTATTAATTGTTTAATCACATCACAGAAGGTGTATGTCCTCATATTTACTTATGTGTCGATAAAAATGACAATATAACAATATAAGACAAAACAAGATCAAATGATGAATGATGATAATCAATAACATCTCAATAAAAAAAATGAATAAAAGATGAAACATGGCATATCAAATAAGGCAAAATTGCGCCATCAATAAACAGGATGAAAGATGACCACTCAAGCACGAGCTAACAAAATCTTTTATCACACAGGTACAGAGACAGACCGAAGCTGTGGTTAGAAAAACACCGCTCTTCACATCGGGATTGTAGCCAGAGAGTGCTGCATCTCACAGTTCGCGCAGCAGCCAGAGAGTGCTACGCACCTTGCAGATCGTATGGGGGTTAGCAAGGGAACTTCAGATCGAAGCTGTGGTTAGAAAAACACCGCTCTTCACATCGGGATTGTAGCCAGAGAGTGCTGCATCTCACAGTTCACGCGGCAGCCAGAGAGTGCTACGCACCTTGCAGATCGGATGGGGGTTAGCAAGGGAACTTCAGATCGAAGCTGTGGTTAGAAAAACACCGCTCTTCACATCGGGATTGTAGCCAGAGAGTGCTGCATCTCACAGTTCACGCGGCAGCCAGAGAGTGCTACGCACCTTGCAGATCGGATGGGGGATAGCAAGGGAGCTTCAGATCGAAGCTGTGGTTAGAAAAACACCGCTCTTCACATCAGGATTGTAGCCGGAGAGTGCTGCATCTCACAGTTCATGCGGTAGCCAGAAAGTGCTACGCACCTTGCAGATCAGATGGGGGTTAGCAAGGGAACTTCAGATCGAAGCTGTGGTTAGAAAAACACCGCTCTTCACATCGGGATTGTAGCCAGAGAGTGCTGCATCTCACAGTTCACGCGGCAGCCAGAGAGTGCTACGCACCTTGCAGATCGGATGGGGGTTAGCAAGGGAGCTTCAGATCGAAGCTGTGGTTAGAAAAACACCGCTCTTCACATCGGGATTGTAGCCAGAGAGTGTTGCATCTCACAGTTCACGCGGCAGCCAGAGAGTGCTACGCACCTTGCAGATCGGATGGGGGTTAGCAAGGGAGCTTCAGATCGAAGCTGTGGTTAGAAAAACACCGCTCTTCACATCGGGATTGTAGCCGAAGAGTGCTGCAACTCACAGTTCGTGCGGCAGCCAGGGAGTGCTACGCACCTTGCAGATCGAGAGGGGGTTAGCAAGGGAACTTCAGATCGAAGTTGCAGTTAGAGAAACACTGCTCTTTGCTTCGAGTTCGTAGCTAGAGAATGCTACGTCTCACCAACACCTACAAGTCGGGACAAGATCGGTAGGGGTATCTTCGCATCGCCGAACAGACCGAGACAAGGTCTTCCCGGCAAAAGGCGTGGAAGGTAAGAACCGTCACAGGTACGCCTTCTTTCTTTCTGTCCTTTCTCTGAGTTTTGGCTTATCTAGGCGCTTGTGCACTAGTTTTCCCAAAACTGGGGGCAACTGTAAGCACTGTGTCCCGGAGCGGTCCGGATCAGAGGTTACCCTATGATGAAATCAATGTCCGAGCCTGTATGAGGGGCTGGATTTGGAGGTTTTAGTCCCGCGTTCCATGAGAAGTGAGGCTTTTTACAATTCCCGGGCAAAGGGGGAGAAAACAAAGGTTTTTTTTTTGAGTCAAAAGACTTTTTGTCCTCCACAGACGGCCAGCCCGTCTGTGAAGTCGGCCCGTCGCTTCGAGTCACCGACGGCTCTAGGTATTTTCCGACGCCCGTCGGAAAATCACCGCCCCTGTCAGAATGCCGCCTGGTTTCCCGGAGCACGCAACCCTTCCGACGCCCGTCGGTGGATGTGGCAGGGCCGTCGGACTAATCCTTGTGTCAGAAGAATTCTTCCGACGCCCGCCTCTATACACCGATGCCCGTCGGTCGTGTCTGGCTATAAAAGCTCCGGATTTTCATTTGAAAAGGGTGGGAAAAATTTTCAGAAGAGGAAACTCTGCCCAATTTCAAGCACATTTTCTCTCTCTACCAAAAACATTTTTTCTAAAGAAATCTGTTGAATCAAGGATCAAATCAATCAAAGGGAACTAAAAGCTAATTAGTTTTCTTTAGATTTTGACTCCAAAATCGATTTTCTGAGGGATTGAAGGTGAAATATCTCATTTTCTCTCTTTAATCTTTCATCTTTGCTTCTCGTGGAACGCGCGGGGCTCTAACCGACACAAGAATCTCACCTGAAGCGATTATCTGAGGGTAAATATTCCGGGTTATTTCTCCATATTTATTTCTCATTTTGTGGAATTTTTGAATATCTATCATTATTTTCTTTTATCTTGATTCTCTTATCTCTTTTGGGATAAAATTCTTTTTTGACTTTGAAAAGGTTTTTTTTTCTCTCTCCCTCTCCATTCTGTTTTTTCGGAGACAGAGGTGACCGACGGGTCATCTTTATCACCGACGCCCGTCGGTCACCCACCTACAGACGCCCCTCCTTGAGTGACAAACGGGCATATCGGATACCCGAACCGACGCCCGTCGGTCAAACAAGGAAGGCCGTCGGTGGTTCTGTCTCCCTCCTTTTAAACCATTTTTTATCTCTTCCAAGTCTCCTTGACTTCTTATGTGTTAATTTTATGTATATTACCCTCTCTTAACTTTTTGTGAGTGTATATCGGTCCTCCTGGATTATCCCGAGCTTGAGCGGCTATCTACCATGTTTGGAGGATCTCGTCCGGTTTAGTTTCCTAATCCTCTTGTTTCATTTCTTTTACTGATTATCTTATGTATATGGATGTACTCCTTTCATATCCCGTTGATGTATAAAATGACTCAATGGTTTTATATTTAATAAAATGAGGTTTACACAAAGCAAGGGTCCAATGCCCTATTTCCATCATCAAAAAATGATCATCACAAATAAAAATCCCCAATTTTAATAACGATGCATGTGAGGACCAAAGTCCTCAAAATAAGCAATATCCCGATTTATGCATGCTTCGCACATTTATAAAAGGGAGTTGTATTCCGCTCCTTGTATTTATTGTAATCTATTGCTTTCATTATTTACTTGATCATTTACGGCTTTCCGAATGTGAATAAATGCGCCTTTTAATCAACTGCATAGTGTGGAGAGAGAGCGAATTAATGACATTAAAATTTGATCATAAACTAATTGAGGTAGAAATAGATGAGAAATCCCGGACCCAGCTCTGGTCTTTGGGCTCGAGAGGTTAGAGGTTATCCTCCAAAATACTTCTTGGGTAACGAGACTTTAGCGCTAATCCTAGGCTCTTTAGGGTGAGAAGTTCACCTTCCATGATCCCTCTAGCTGGCCCAAAATGGATACCAAGCGCAGTCTTAGGCTCTCCGAGGCGAGAGTAACTTTCCCAATGTTCTATTGGGTGGCGACTCCATGATACCTCCTTGTTGCCCAACATAGACGCACTTGCGATTTATTTGCAAGATGTCAACGGACCCGCAAATGCCCCGATCGCCCACGTGCGGGCGGTCGCATTGGGATCCGACACGCGTCACAGTACCCAATAATTGCAAGTTTCAGCCAAAATTTTGAGTAAATTTGACACCTATTTCACGCACACACAATATGCTCGAAGTTCACAAGTCATAGATGTTCATGTTTCAACACTATATGGATGTCAATTGGAGAAGTAGGAATTGGTGACTCTCACACAAGAATTTTAAGCATAACGAGAAGAACTCGAAATGAAAACAAAGTTCATGCCTCATAAGAACAGTGAAGGAGAAAAATAGAAACAGAGAAGTAACCCAAAAAGAAATGAAATGAAAAAGAAGAAGAAGAAGAGAAATGAAGAAATACTTACTTGTTGAAGACTTGCAGATGTTGTAGCCTAAAGAGAAAAAATGAAGCACGATAATAAAATAGAAAAGGAAGTTTTGCAACTTAGAGAGTGAAAGATGCAGTGGAGTGAAACATAAAGAAAGCAAAACAAATTTCGTGTGGGTCACAGTGACAACTAAATGGTTGTCACCGTGACATAACCAAAATTTTTCAATCCAAAATCTAACTGCGATGCAGTCACGGTGACAATTAAATTGGTTGCCACCGTGACATACCACAATTTCTAAACATAATGTAAACTACAAATGGTCACGGTGACAACAAAATTCCTTGCCACCGTGATATGTCCCAATTTCAAAACAGAATAGAACTCCACCCTTGGACACTGTGACAACCAAATTTATTCCCATCGTGACATATTCCTTCTTCAAAACAGAATGTAACTTGTCATTTGGTCATGGTGACAACTAATCCATTGCCACCGTGACATATTTAGAATTACAATTAAGAATGCAATTTTTCTTTGGTCACGGTGACAACTAAATTCATTGCCCCCGTGACCTCCTACAGATTTCAAAAAATTTTCCATCATTCTCACCATACTTCAGGCCACAAATACTTGAAAACTCTCCAACAAATACATAGCCACACTAAGACCATAAATCACAAAAATTGACAACACCAAACATTACTAACTGTAACAACCCAAAAAGGGTTTAGTCGAAATTTGAACGCTAAGTCAAAAAATTAAGGGTATTTCCGTAATTTGAGTAAGAGAAAAATCTGGATAATAAGGACTTAATTGCAAAGTAATTAATTAATTTTAAGTTAAGTGGAGGAATTATATGGTGTGCATGTGGTGTATGGATATAGGGTATTTGTTGTGGTTTAATCTAGTGGATTGTGTGTGTGGTGCCTTGCATGTAAAGTGTTGCATTGGAGAATATATGGTGTGGGAGAAGTATGGTACCTTGGGTTATGTAGTCAAAGTGGGTTTTGTTGGGCCATTAGAATCTTGCCATGTGGCATAAGTGGGTGAGCATTGAATGGAAAAGGAGGAGAGAGGCAAGGGAGGACAGCTTTTGTTGAAGCTTCCCGTGGAAGCTGCCCCTCCTCCCTTGTTTCTCATTTTCCCGTCCCCTCTCTCTCTCTCTCTTGCTTCCATTCTCTGCTCTCATCTCCCCTCTCTTGTGTTCTCCTTGGGCTTTGATTAGGAATTCTGAGATTTTGAGCTGGGTTTTTGAAGGTAAGTGCTTGGGTTATTGGTAAATTCTTTGGGTTCTTCTTCTCCTTTATCATTTTTGGTTTTGGATGTGTTATGCATGGCTTAATTTGAGTGTGTTCTTGGTTGGGCTTTTGTGCAAGACTCGGAGGAGAGAAGGGAGAGTAAAGGGAAAGAGAAGGTGGGGATTTGAAAGGGAAGTTGAAGCTGCAATTTCCAGGTTTGGGAGCCTTGCTTGTTGTGTTTTAAGTCTGGGAGTGTTTTTCCCCTAATTTCTTCTTGGATCAGATGTACCTTGTGGTTGCATGTTATTAGTGATCTTGAATGTTAAATTATATGTAAATGTATGTATGCGATTTAATGGAGTGCTGGTTTAGCATGATTCAATTGTAGTGATTTGTATGTTGTTGTAGTGAAATAGTTGTGTTAGGGTAAAGTGTGCTTTGTGTGTGTTCTTGATGATTAATTGTGATTTCTTATTTAAGTTAGTGTAAAATTAAGTGTATATTAATCATGAGCATGCTTTATATGCTAGAGAGCACTAAGGTAAGTGTTTGTGCATGTTTGAATAAGTGGTTTTGAGTTTGAGTTGTGAATGTGAGCTGGAAGTGCAGATTCTGGGCAATTCTGGGCTCTGTCGCGAGCGCAACAGAGTGCGAAATGGCCCCTTGTTGCTGAGGAGTCCTCTGTCGCGAGCGCGACAGGGAGCTCGGTAGCTCGATTCCTCAATGCGAGCATGCTGCCAAGCATGTGCGCGAGGAGGAAGAAGTCGGTCTCTATCGCGAGCGCGACAAAGCTCGGTTTTGTGTAAAGTCTGTCGTGTGTGCTTTGTCGCGAGCTCGCGATGAGGTACCCCGTGCTCTATCACGAGCGTGACACCTGTCGCGATCATGACAGAGGCCCTTTCTTGCCTACTCTATTTTTCGAATGTGATATTTTGCCCCACTTTGCATCGTTTCTACTATTGCATGGTACATGTGTGAGTTTATGTCTTATTGACATTATAGTACTAGTGTAATTGTTGTGAATTACTATGATGTTGGAGTTTTGATTTGAGACTTGCTTTGATTCTTTAGTTTTGTGATTGAGAGTGAGTTGTCGAGCCTGAAGTGTCAAGGTAGTGGATAATTAAGCATGCTTCAGAAGAGTTAGTGAGTGCAGCTGCCCGTGTGGCCCTGTTTGTGTCTTTCGGCCGACCTCCGAGATGGTCATTTTCCGTATAGTAATAAAAATGTTTAGAGACTCCGGTCTCCCGCGCTACCTTCGGGTATTACAAACTGTTTTGAGGCTTCGCTCTCCCGTGTCGTGTTCTCGTATCCTCCACCAGTGAAATTCAGGCTATTGTTTGAAGTGTTTGGTATAGGGTTAGTGAAGTGTTTTGTATATTGCGTGATTTTGGATATGGTAATTGCTTAGTGTTTTCTTTTATCAATTCCAATTTCATATAGTGATTCTTGACTTATATATCTCTGTCCTCTAATATTTAGTGAATTTCTGTATTGTTGATGCATGTTTACTTTTATGTATTAAAGCGTGATATGTTTGTATAGTGTTCTGTTGTTTTGTTCCTCCCCACTAAGCGTTATCGCTTAGCACGGGTTCTTGTCCCGTGTAGGTAACAGGTTTTTGGGAGTTTGCTCGTGTTCACATCTGCAGGTCGGCCACATAGGAGTAAAGTTGTTTTTGTTATCTTCTCTTGTATTTCTTTTTGTAAAGGTTTATGATGTAATATTTTGGATATTGTATATAAGTATATTTTTAATTATATGATATATGTTTTTCTATTATTTTGTTAGTGAATGCTTCTGCTTAGTGAATGTATGTATGTATGTATGTAAGTTGTAAGTGAGCATCGGATAGCGCGCCAGCCGGCGCCCTATTATTGGGGGCGGCGGAAGGGGGTGTTACACTAACAACCTAAGAAATACCAATAATCACAAAATAACAAAGTTTGAGAAATAGTTCTGCATTTAACAAGTCTGCAACTAGACTTTTAAAAACCATCAAGGGTCCATGAGGGTGACAATCACTAAAGCACCATCAAATGTCAATTCAAAATAGGGCTTCACACGACGTCCATTCACCTTGAACTCTCTCTCATCCCTAGGGTGCCTCAATGTCACCACTCCAAATTTGTCAACTCCCACAACTTCAAATGGCCCTTTCCACCTCGATTTCAATTTCTCGGGGAACAACCTCAACCTGCTATCGTATAGAAGCACTTTCATCCCGGGCACTAATTACTTCTTGATCAACCTTCGATCATGCCATTTCTTGTTGTTGTCCTTGTATTTCGTGGAGTGATCGTATGCCCAAAATCTGAGCTCCTCTAGCTCATTTAGCTGCAAAGACCTGCACTTTCCTGCACTTTTAAGGTCAAGATTCAAGAATTTGGTGGCCCAATAAGCCTTATGCTCTAATTCCACCGGAAGGTGAAAGGACTTCCCAAATACTAAACTAAAGGGAGACATCCCTATTGGTGTCTTAAATGCTGTCCTATATGCCCATAGAGATGCATTGACCGTTTTTCCAATATGGCTTTCAATTCCCGGATGGACACTTCAAACTGACCATTAGCTTGGGCATAATAAGGGGTAGTGACCTTATGCCTTACTCTAAATTTCTTCAGCAAATCTTTAAATTGGTGGTTAACAAAGTGTTTACCACAACTGCTAACAATGGCTCTAGGGGATCCATAACGGGTGAATATACTCTTTCTTAAAAACTCTAACACAACCCTGGCATCACATGTCCTAGTGGCTATGGCTTCTACCCATTTGCTCACATAGTCTACTGCCACTAGTATATATTCAAACCCATAGGATACCGGGAAAGGCCCCATAAAGTCTATCTCCCCCAAGTCAAACAATTCTACCTCAAGCATGTTGGTTAAGGACATTTCATTCCTCCTAGTAATATTTCCTACCCTTTAGCATCTATCACAAGTTTGTGCAAACAACTTGACATCCTTAAACATTATAGGCCAATAAAAACCAGAAGAAAGAATTTTTGATACCGTTATATTCGGCCCATGGTGTCCACCAGCTTCCCTATTATGACATGCCTTGATGATCTCCCCTATTTCTTCATTTGGAATGCATCTTCTCAACACTTGATCAGCACACAGGCGAAAAAGATAAGGGTCATCCCAAATGTAGTGCCTTGTATCTGCTTTAGCTTCCTCCTCTGTTACCATGTGAATTCCTCTAGCGTATAACCCCCTGCAAGAAAATTGGCCACATTAGCGAACCAAGGCACAGAAATCTCACACAAAAATAAAGCACAAATACGCTCATTAGGGAACAAATCTAAAATCTCCCCTTTCTCAATGTGATCATGCTCTAATTTGGACAAGTGATCCGCCACAAAGTTTTCTGCCCCCTTATCTTCAATCTCCAAGTCAAACTCTTGAAAGAGGAGCACCCATCTAATCAATCTTGGTTTTGACTCCTTCTTAGCAAAGAGATGCCTCAAAGCTGCATGGTTGGACCACACTACAATTTTTGCGCCTAGCAAATATGGCCTGAACTTCTCGAAAGCAAAGACAATTGCAAGAAGTTCCTTCTCGATTGTAGTGTAGTTAAGATGTGCTCAAGTCAAAGTATGACTCGCATAATAAATTACACGGAGCACCTTATCTTTTCGCTGTCCAAGCACAGCTCCTACTGCATAGTCGCTTGCATCGCACATAAGCTCAAAAGGTAAACTCCAATCCGGTGACAGAATAATCGGGGCTGAGATCAATTTCTTCTTCAATAGCTCAAATGCCTGCAAACACTCAAATGAAAAATTAAAAGCAGTGTCTTTCATCAATAAATTTGATAAGGGTTTTGCTATCTTTGAAAAATCCTTGATAAACCTACAGTAAAAACCAACATGCCCGAGGAAACTTTTTACTCCTTTCACACTTATTGGGGGTGGAAGCTTTTCTATCACATCCACTTTGGCTTTATCCACTTCAATCCCTTTTTCAGAGATTTTATGCCCTAAAACTATACCCTCTTTTACCAGAAAATGGCACTTTTCCCAGTTCAGAACTAGATTGGTTTCCTCACACCTCTGAAGAACTAATGCTAAATTGGCTAAGCAAGATTCAAATTCCCTTCCATAAAGTGTAAAGTCATCCATAAATACTTCCATAAATTTCTCAATGAAATCATGGAAGATAGCCATCATACGCCTCTAAAATGTGGCTGGTGTATTACACAACCCAAATGGCATTCGTCTATAGGCAAATGTACCGTAGGGACAAGTGAACGTTATTTTCTCTTGGTCCTCTGGTGCAATTGGTATTTGGAGATAACCCGAATAACCATCTAAGAAACAATAAAATCTATTACCAGCTAGCCTTTCTAACATTTGATCTATGAAGGGTAATGGGAAATGATCCTTTCTAGTAGCGTTATTAAGTCTCCTATAGTCTATGCACACCCTCCAGCCTATAACTATCCTAGTAGGGATTAATTCATTGTTCTACTTTTTCACTACCGTCATTCACCCCCTTTTTAGGTACGCATTGTATAGGACTAATCCACTTACTATCGGAAATATGATAGATTATACCTGCATCTAGTAGCCTTAATACCTCCTTCTTTACCACTTCTTGCATGGCTGGATTCAACCTCCTTTGAGGTTGCGCAACTGGTTTAACATCATCCTCTATGGAAATTCCATGCATGCATATACATGGGCTCACTCCCTTTAAATCTAATGTTTCCTAGCCTTTTGCTTTTCTATTTCTCCTCAAAATAGAAATCAGCATCTCTTCTTCCTCACCTGTCAAAATAGAAGAAATTATCACCGGTTTAACATTTTTTTCCAAAAATATATATTCTAAATTGTCAGGGAGAGGTTTAAGTTCAGAAAATTTTTAATTTGTTGTAGGATAAAAAACATCCTCCTTTTCTTCTTCTTCCAGCTCAGCATCTAGCTCTACATTCATAGCTCTACAGTCCTCTACTTCCATTGAATGCATAAGACAAATTTGCAAAGGATCATCTAACAATATCTCCTCTTGTTTTTCTATTACATATTCATCAATGAAGTTCACAAAGCATATAGATTCTTCAAAGTCTCCAATGGGGTGCTTCATTACTTTATGCATATCGAAGCTCATCTCTTCATCATTGAAACGTAGAGTAACTTTTTGCTCATTCACATCTATAAGCGCTTTGGCAGTGTTCAAGAATGGTCGTCCTACAATAAGAGGTACTTTCCGATCTTTTTTCATGTCCATCACCACAAAGTCAACAGGAAAAATGGAATTTCCCACCTTAACAAGGAAGTCCTTTATAATACCCATTGGTTTCTTCATGGATCTATCGGTTAGTTGAAGAGTCATTCTCGTCTCCTTGATGTCACCCAATTTCAACTTCCTACATAATGAGTAAGGCATTAAATTTATGCTCTCCCCTAAGTCACATAAAGCTTGACCCATAAAACTCCTTCCAAATTCACATGGTAATGTAAAACTACCAGGATCTTTTAATTTAGCAGGAATTTTGTTCAAAATAATTGCATTACAATTTTTAGAAAATTGTATTGTGCTACACCCCTCTAGCTTTTTTTTATTAGAACATAGCTCTTTCATAAATTTTGCATATTTAGGCATATGTAATAAAGCTTTAGCAAATGGCAAATTAATATGCAATTTTTTAAACATTTCAATGAAATTGGAGAGTTGTTCATTCTTTTTCTCTTTCCTAGTTAAAGATCGATAAGGTAGAAGACTTTGATCAATTTCATGCATAGCTTTCTTACCTTTGTCCAAAACTTTTGGTGCATCTCTTACTAAAATACGGTCAGATTTTCTTACCTCAACTGTAGGTTCCATCTCATTTATTACCTCATCTTTTCTTGTCTCGACCTCCTTACCACTCCTCAAAGAGATTGCTTTTGCCTCATCCTTTGGATTACGATCCACATTTGCAGGAAACGTACCTTGAGTTCTATTGGAGAGTGAGTTGGCAAGTTGCCCAACTTGAGTTTACAAATTTCTGATTGAGGCATCTTGATTCCTCATCCAGCCATCTTGTGATTTCCACCTTGCTTCTTAACTAGCCATAAACTATTATTGGCTATTCATAAAGCTAGCAAACATGTCTTTAAGGTTTGATTTCTTCTCTTGATTAGGTGGTCTTGGTTAGAATCCCAGTGGATTATATGCTTGAGGTTGATTTGAGCCTTGTCTTTGATGTTGGGATGAGGGGTATGATGTTTGAAAGTGTGTTTGATGATAAGCTTGGTTAAGAGTTGGCTAATGGTTGTTGTTTTGGTGGAAAGGGGCTCTCGATTGACTATGAGAAGTTGAAACTTGATTTCCATCCCTCCAGAAAAAATTTGGATGATTCCTCCATCCTGGGTTATAAGTGTTGCTGAACGGATCACTCCTCCGGTAATCATGAAGAGCATTCACGTCATTCACTAATTGATTTCCAATGTCTCCACCTCTAGTATCATGCAAAATATGCCCTCCTTCGAAATGTTCACCTCCTTGAGACAACGAGGAAACATTTTGTACTTTCAACCCATTCATCTCCTTTCTCATAAGTTCTATTTGAGACTTCAACATTGCTACCTCATCTATATTGTGTATTCCGAGTCCTTGCTTCTTTCACTGAGCTTCATTTGTAGCCATCTCATCAAGAAGCGAGAAAGCTTCCTCCGGAACCTTATTCATAAAACTTCCACCTGAGGCTGCATCCAAGAGAGATCGAGTTGTCAAATTTACACTCGCATAAAATGTGGACATCAGTTGATGCATAGCGATTTTATGATGAGGACAACTTCTCAAAAGTCTACTGAATCTCTCCCATGCCTCATGAAATGATTCCTCATAAAGCTGCTATAAATTATAGATATGATTTCTGATGTTGGTTGTCTTCGTTGGTGGGAAAAACCTTACTAAAAACTTCTCTTGCATTTGCTTCCAAGATCTTATAGATTGGTTTGACAACATTTGCAGCCATCCCCTTGCCTTTCCTAAGAGTGTGAATGGAAAAAGTTTAAGTCGAATAGCATCCATTGAGACATTTGAAATTTGAATTGTGTCACTAATCTCCAAGAAAATGTCCAAATGTTGCGCTGGATCTTCACTATCTAACCCTGAGAACTGATTTCTTTATACCATAGTGATTGTAGCTGGTTTAAGCTCAAAATAGTTGGCTTGAGGTAATATGATAGTCCTTTGATTCTCATTCCACCATGGGGTAGCATATTCTCTAATGGTTCTTGGTCTTTGATCATCTCTTATATTCTGCTCTTGCCTTTCTCTTTGTTGTTCCTCGAGTGGCCCATCATTATTAGGTGGATTTATATTCATATTTTGATTTGCTTTGTTCTCCCTCCTCTTATGATGAAAAGTCCGTTCGATTTCAGGGTCAAATGGAATTAATTGTTGAAGTCTTCGTCTGCTCATACACCATTAAAACCTGAAAAGAATAAAAATAAAAATTAATGAAATATAAACACATAAAATTAACAAACAAAATCTTTAAAATGCCTTATTCCCCGGCAATGGCGCCAAAAACTTGGTTTGTGCTCAAAAAGTGTACTGAATCGACAAGTAATATAGCGAGTATACTTAAGACCCATGAATATCGAAACCAAGGGAATAGTGAACTAAAAATCAATTTGTTAAAATTATGCTAAAGAATATCCTAAGTTATTGTGTGAGTTTGAGTTATCCATTGATTAAATTAAAGAAATTAAACAACTAAAATTTGCAAGAAAAATTAACAAGTATAAAAATCAATATAAAAGAAATGTTGCTCGTGTTCACTCATCCACCCCATACCCAAATGTGAATCAATTTAATCTAAAAATCATATACAAATGAATTCGGGATAACCCCCTTAACCCAAGCATCCCATTTCGGAGCAAGCTACTCTAATTGCGTGACGTCCCATTCCGAAGCAAGCCATACAATTAGCCTAAGCGTGGGTCTAAAATCCTAAGTTCGGTTTGCTTTCCCATTCCGGAGCCAAACAACCCAAAACTCATTCATCTCACTCCTCACTCTAGTCACAAAACCATAAATTCCTGTACATCTAGAGTCCCATTCCGGAGCAGTCCAAAATATACAATATTCATGATAGAAAAACTAAGTAAAATCATTCATAGCATTCAATCTATACAAGCTCAACAACCAACAGAGATACATGATAAAAACCATTCATCAAAACTGGAAAATAACTTGAGAAAATGAATTCCATGAATTAACATTAAGCAACAGTGAGATAACCCATTTATTCATATATATATATTCAAAATATGTTCAAGATCCATATCATGGGTAGGGGATTCAGAGATCCCCCAAACAACTAAGAGAATATTCACTATCCATTGCAAAATAAAGAGGGAAAATGATAAAATAAACCCAATTATTCATCGAGGAGGAAAAACTAGTTGGATCCCAAATTCTTCAATCTTCTTTCTCAAATCTTAAATGGAAATAAACTGAAAACTAAGGAGATCTCAATATCTATGCTATGTATTTTTGTTTAATCTATGTGTTTTTGTTGTAAATCTGTCTATTTGTAATGTAAATCTAAAGGAAATATAGAAACCCTAAAATTGAGAACAAGGGAGAAACTCAGATCTAAAAATCCTATTTTCAGAACAGACAAAAAATTAATCCACTTTTTACCAAACAGGACTCTGCTATTTGTAGATCCAGAGGGCTCACGGTGACAATGAAATTAGTTATCACCGTGAGGTACCATAGGTCACAGTGGCAACCAAATGGTTATCACCATGATATAGTCGAAAAAACGATTCTGCTTGGATGGACAGGAGGGGGTCACGGTGACAACTAGATCAGTTGTCACCGTGAGGTACTTTAGCTCTCAGTTCTGCCTTGGAAATTCTTATGTCACGGTGACAACTAGATCAGTTGCCACCGTGAGGTACCTCCTCTCTCCAATCTGTCGGCTAAGATTCTATGTCACGGTCACAACGAAATTGTTGTGACCGTGAGGTATGTTTGACCAGCATTCTGTTTTTTAGAATTTTGTCTGTCACGATCACAACATTACGTTGTGACCGTGAGGTACCTGAAAATCCTGCGACCCAAGATCAAACTTTATCAAAATGCTATCCAAAGTGCATAAAAACCTAAATTAACTAAATTTAACAAAAGTAACCAAAAGTAACCACAACACAATAATAAACACAACTAAAAACCCAAAAATCACATGAAAAGACTAACAAAACTAAGTACTAAATTGAAGTTATCACCAATGATGACATTAATGCCTGTTCACAGGAAAAAAGGTAAAAAGTGATGATTTCCTTATCAAATTTACTTTTTGGAAATAAAAAATTAAAAACATAGAAAATAAAAATAAAAATAAAAAAAGGAGTTTAAGAAATATAATATTTTAGTCAAAGTTGTCACTTAAAAAAATGTGTATATATATATATATATATATATATATTGGACGTTTGTGACAGCCAGTGCGAGAGGGGGAACCTCCCTCGCGCTCCAGACGAGCGCCCAGCACGCAGTGCGCGCGCACTGGCACGGTGCGCGCAGCAAGCGAGGCACCTCTCGCCCCGTGCATGTGCGACGGGCGAGGCATCGCTCGCCCATCCTCACCTGCCAGCGCGCGGCGTGCGAGCTGGTAGCCCTTCGCTCGCCAGCGACAGGCGTCGGCCGCCGCAGTCCACCCAAATTCGCCGAAAATGCAATTTTTGGCCTTTTTCATGATTTTTTTCCCATTTCTTGGTATTTTCATTATTTTTTCAATTTTTAAAATTAATAAATTAATTTTTTATTTTATTTATCCTTAAAATAAATATCAAAAATTTAATTTTATCTATTTTTTGAATTCAAAAGGATTTGATTTTATCTTTAAATCTAATTTAAATATAAAATATTTTATTTTATTTTCTAAAATCAATTTTGAATTAAAATAGATTTGATATCCATCTTTAAAGATAATTTAAATTTTAAAAATATTTAATTTTTAAATTTAAATTTTTTAAAAAAATTGATTTTTTAAATTTAAATTTTAAAAAGATTTGATTTTTAAATTTGAATTTTAAAAAGATTTGATTTTGAATTTAAATTTCAAAAAGATTTGAATTTTTTATCCTTATGCTCATTTACCCTATAAATAGGAGGCTGGGGATCAAGAAAAAGGGGGGCGATTTTTTTACTTTTCATTTCTTCTTCTTGAATAGAATTCTCTCTACATTTTTTTTTTATTTTCCTTCTTCAAATAAATTTCTTAAGCTTTCAAAAATCAGTTTTCAATGGAATAATCCTTCTTGAGACAAAAAAGAATAATTTTTTGTTCTTGAAAATTGTTATTTTCTTTCATTATTTATTTTTAAGCGGCTTCCTTTCTTGGAATAAAACTCCAACTTTTACTATTTTCAATCCTTTTGAATATCAGTAAATTCTTGTTGTCCCATAAATTCTTTCGAATATCAGTAACATCGGCCACTACCACTTCTTTCTTTTTATAACCTAATGCAGTAATCACACTACATGCTGAGCATTAAAAATGGACAGTGGTGGATACATATCCTAAATTTTTCATACTGTTACTACATGCATGCACACATAAGCATATATCTTTATTCCTATTATATGAACATTAATTCTTAATAATTTCAGATAATTTATGCCTTACTTTTAATGTCCTAGCCAATCTTTTGCTTTAATTATTTATCTTATAACTTTTCATTATTTTAATAACCATACGTTAACATTACTATTACTGCTATAAGAATCATCAATATATGTACTGTTAACTTTAACATTAATACTATTATGTTCGGTTTATTAATTCAATGACCAGATATATTAACAATATTTGTAATTATCCTATTAACGTATTCATTTGTTTTTCATTATTCATTTATAACTTATTTATATCAGTTACAGTCTACACTTGGGTACAGTATCAGTTACTGACATATCTATTAAACAATCATCACCGTTGTTATTTACAGTACTGATTAACCGTTATCATTTCATTTATATCCTTGATATTTCTTTTACAGTACCATTTTTAAACTATAAACATAATACATTTATTCTATTTTCCTACTTCATTTTACTCAGTTATATTTCATATTATATACTTGAATTGTCAATGCTGTTCTTAATACACTAACTTATTTGTGGAATTAACATCATCATTCTCTTAACTTTACACACACTTTCTATTAACATTATTTGATTAAATATCTATCGATACTTATTCTACATTTAATTCCCTTATTATCGTGACTAATAGCACCATTATTATACTGGTACCTGAAATACTCATATTGTTCATTTATCATTATTTCAATACTTATCATTTCACTATTAACCTTTAACAATTAATGATAGTTCTACTCTCTTTCATGACTTTAGTTCCGTTATTAACATTCTTTGGTGACCCCATTACTTAATTTTACATGTACAATATTATGAAGATGTTAACTATCATATTTTATACTTTAGATAATTAATCCAATTTATAATACTTATATCAGTTTTATAACGCTGTCATCTACATATTCTATTACACACTCATAATTCATTGTGACTCAATTATGAAATTCATAGTATTCAATTAAATTTACCTGAGACATTATTATTTATCTTAATTATGTTATCTTTTCTTCAATTTAATTAGATGGATTTAAATCTACATATCGGCTATCCGTAATCAGTAATAATAATCCTTTAGTAGTCCAAAGACATTTTTCATCCGTTTATTAATGCTAGTATTACTCATTTATTTTTATTACATTGAATCCTATTGCCATTTCCATGATATTAGCATTAACTGTAATATTTCTATTAATATAAACATAAATATCATTAGTTTCTCTATTGTCAATTAATTATACAATTAACATTCAAAATTACCTATCAATTATCTTTTGAATCCCTCATTTTACTTCGCTATTGACAATTTACATTTAAGCTCCTAGACTTTCACCAATTTACAGTTTTACCCTTTACTTTTCACTTATTTACCATAATGCCATTAATTAACTTATTATCATATTTATTTTATTATCTAACATGCAATTTACCACTTAGTCCTTATAAAATTATTCTTTTGCTATATTACACTTATGTCCTTAAAACATTACTAACATTATCATTTTACCCTTAGACAATTATTTATTTCATTCAATTATTTACATGTAATAATATTCTTATTTTCAATTAAATCATTCATTTAAGGACATATATGTAATTAATACACATAAAATTGTATATTTGCATGTAGATCCCTTAACTATGATATAATTATAATTAGGTCATTATATTATATCATATTTACATTTAAGTCCTCTAACTATATCATATTTACATCTAGGTCTTTCAACTATGTCACATTTACATTTAAGTCCTTTATTATGGAAAAATTAGAATTTAGTCCTCAAACTTTTCCAAAATTACAAAAATGCCATCAATTCATCTTATTTGCCTTTTTAAACATTATTTTATTATCTAAAATATTCACATTATACTATCATTAATTTCCTTAATCAATATCTCCATAAATAATTTAATTAAATATCAAATTAAAATTCTAATTTGCTTTGAATTCTAATCCAATTAGAGTTCTAATCCAAATTGACTTCTAATCCATTTAGAGTTCTAATCCAAATTAACTTCTAATCCATTTTGAATTAAGGTCCTTTAATTCCATTCAAATTACAATTTTACATTTCTTATTTACCTTAATTACAATTATGCCACCAAATTGACTTATTAACTTACTTAACTTTTTATTTGTCATACAATTTACATTAGATTCTTTGAATATCATTTTCATGCCAAATTATATTTTAGTTCCTAGAAAGTCACAAATTTTCATATTTAACCAAGTAATTACTTTTTTACCCTTATTAATTCTTATAAACCTATTTATGGTCGAAATTACCATTATGCCCTCAAAACTTTTTATTTATTTTAATCAAGACCATTTTTCACATAAATATCATTTTAATCACATATTCACCATTTTAAGCTTATTTTTACCATTTTGCCCCATGTATAAAACTGGTATGAAATTTATGAATGGAGTAAACGAGACGTAAACCCGATAGGTTCAATACAGAATAAAGGGTCCCGTCGGACCACCCCTATGATACAGACAACAGAAATACATATTAATACTGTATTAAGATAGAACGATACAGAGTAGGACCGTTATTGGCCTACAGTAAGTGAGACGTCATGCTCACACCCGCGGTCATGTGTCCCTATGGCTAGCCACTATATCCTGAACTAAATTTGACTACCAGATTACTACATAGGGCATCAAAATTCCACTTTTCACAATTTCAAGTTACCATTCATATATTTCATGGAATTTCATCATATTATTCCATTCTTTTCTATCCAAATCATGGATTATACATTTAATTTCCTTTCATATGCCATTTCATGCCATAAAATCCATAAAATCATCAAAGTACACATGGATACATACATGTATACCATTCGGTTATCATATAATATTTCTACCATTAATTCTTTTCATCACCTTTAACATTTATTTTGGTGATTTACATGTCACATAACATAGCCATGCCATTATTTCACATCAAAACACATCGAAATTCATATTTTTATATACTTATACCATTCGGCCTATGTGTTTAACATCCATCATGTTAATTTTTCATGCTCTAAACCATTATATTAATTAGATCACATGCCAAACATCATGTTTACACTATTTATATGTCATAAACATCATCATATATCATTGAAAACCCACGAAATACCATTCGCCCTATATAGTAAAATATCAACCAAATTTTTTTTTCTCATTTTAATCATTCATAATCTCATTTTTAACCTTTCTAAGCATGACTATATGGTTTGATTCAATTAAACATGTATATTTCACATCCTTTGTGTTTAAACATAACTAAAAAGCATACTTTTAATATGAAAAAAGGAGGATATTGTATCCACTAACCTTATTTTCTTGTTCTCCACATCTTAAACATCCTTTGCTTGCCTTAGCTCCTTAAAACACCATCACTTTCCTTATATTCTTTAAGTGGCCAAATATAAACATCAAATAAACCACCATAAATTTACTTCCTTTATGCTATATAATTATATAAATATATTTTATACATCCTAAAATACCCATTTGAACCTTTAAATCAATTTAAAAATATCAACTTTACATACCTCAGTTTGACACATAAACTTTTTCATTTATTTTCTCCCACTTCTTCCACTTTAAATGAGCTCTAATCACCACCATCAGATTTTAGAGAGGCTAAAGTTCGCTTTAGAGGCTTGGATTTGGGGAGAGATGGAAAGAAAAAAGGAATAAATTCACTTTGGCCGAAGGAGGAGAGGAGAGGGCGACACACTAGGGCTTCTCTAGAGAAATCCAGCATAAGGGGTTTGAATCAAATCAGGTCCAACCAAAGTAGTCAAACCGGTTTGGGTCGATTTTTGATTTTCGGGTCATTTTTCACTGTTTTAAAGTATCTATGAGTTCCTCAACTTATTTTCACTTCCAACTAATTCCATCATTCTTATAATGTCAAATATAGCATCCACACAAAATTTTAGATCAATCGGAGTCCATTTATGACCCGGTTCACTTAAATTGGTCCGCTTCAAAACTATTCGATTCTACCGTAAAATACAATTCTAATGCTGTCAAAAAATTTTAACGATTATTTTAAACTTTTACACTTCTCACATTACACCCTTTTAACCTCATTTACCATTTTTAAAAGTTCAGTCAAAATCTGGTTCAATTGAGCCAAACCAGAGGCAAACTTCAGCTTAACTTTCGGGGACCTATTTGACCTCATTTTTGCACCAAATTATACTATTAGACTCCTTATAACTTGTACTTTCCAATGGTCCAATAAAATATTTTTCACAATTAGCTTCCCTGAAGGTCACCCATCAGGGGCTTCCCTGGCCTGAGCACTTTAATCTTTCTCTTGTATTGTCTTTTAAGGCGCAATGACTGATATTCTCATATGAAATTCACACTATAGACTCTATAGATTTCACTGATCATTACTAACCCAGTACTCGGGCCATTACAATTCTCCACCATTTATAAAAATTTCGTTCTCAAAATTTTTCTTATGTACCACAATCACATATCACAATCATTATACTGAGGCGAAATTCCATTCAGGAGATCCATTACTTTCCATCAGTCATCATACCTTACATTCCTTTACAATTCTTTGAACCAATACTATCCTTGTGATGGCCATTCCCAACTATCAGACTAGCTCAGCTAATCTAGTCAGTAATGGCCGTACACACACGGAACACATTCGCATACTTACTATCAAACTCTTATAGAAACCTGTACAATAAAATTTCGTCAGTTCAGATTCATATCATCATGCATTTCATGCCAATATCTATAAATCATTCATTAAGATCATACACTTCACATGCATGCATATATAGTCTATAAGTATACTTACTTAGCCATCATATTATTACATGCCTTTACATACTTATATGCATATTAATTATACAAAACTTATACACTGTTATACAAAATTCCCATAACATCAATCCCCAAAACCTACAGCAGTAGCACTCCTAATGTTGACCGTTGCTATGCGGGAACGTCCTTCGGTCATCTCTCGTCCATACCTACACGGATTAGAGTAACCCGTACTAAGCGATAACGCTTGGTGGGAAACATATATAACAAGTAATACAACTTACAAATAGTAATATCATACTTTACATACAAAGGTCCATGTTTAGCTTATTATTATAACACTTAAGTATCATGATAGGCATAGCATAATTCATATGGCATACTCATACTTAGAGCCTTATTCGACACAATCACAATATTGCAGATTAAAACATACATAATGATTGCTTATTGTCATTTCTATTTGTTAAATTTGCCTGCAATTCAAAGACGCGGATAGCGGGTTTCGCATTGGTACCACCGAGGTACTATAATCGCATTGAATCTCATTAACGCATTGGTACCCTAAGGTACAATAATATCATTCCACATATAATAGAATCCAGCAAGGATTATACGCATTGTAATCGCATTGTGATTCCCAAGGAATCAAACACATTGAACGCATTGGGCTGCAGCACTTTGACCCTATAGGCACGCCTATCTATCCACTACTTGACTCGCAGGCTTAAGTTATTAGTCATGTTATCCATTTCACATTGATCAATCTTCACATCACATATGTCGTTCACCATCATCACATTCACTTTACACATGCTCTTTAACACATTACTATTCACTTCATTTGCATACACATTATGTTTCCCAAGTTCATTCATTCATGGTCGTTAATCACATACTTGATTAAATTCAAGAATCATCATGTGCGTATGCAAATATACATTATTTAATACACACATAATGCTTACCCATAATGCCTTTCATTTGAGCTTAAAGCCTTACCATTTGAAAGTCCAAACACATTAGGGTTTTATTGCCAAAACAGGGTAAGTCACGGTCACGACCAATTTGGTTGCCACCGTGACATATTGAAGTTCAAAATAGAATGTAAATTGAGGATAGGTCACGGTCACAACCAATTTGGTTGTCACCGTGACATATTCTAACTCTTCAGCAAAATGCAACTTTGAGGTATGTCACGGTCACAACCATTTTTGTTGTCACCGTGACATATACTCAACTTGCAAAATAGAATGTTCAATTGGGTACCTCACGGTCACAACCATTTTGGTTGTCACCATGACATACCCAAATTCACTTAGGCAGAATTGATCACAAGCATACCTCACGGTCACAAACATTTTGGTTGTCACCGTGACCTATGCAAAGTCACTCCAATACATCATTCAATTCTCATTTCACTTCAAGGACTTCAAACCCATCTTTCCCTTTTAGCAATTAACCAATTCAACAACACACACAATTTAGCACCTACTTGATTTCCTTCTTGCCATTTACATTCATTTATAGCACAATTCACAATCGTTCTCATACATACACAATTTTACACTTTCTCTAGAAACTTTAACACATGGCATAACACATTGCTCATCTCTTAACCTAACTTTTACATAATTCATGCTCAATGACCACAATTCCAAATACACACATAGTTCATATTAATTTCTATTCAATAAACACAAATCACACAAATTACACTACTAGGGTTTGTTCCCAAACCTTGTCACCTTAGCTCCTAATTTCGTTGAGTACTCGGCTCTCCGACTACGGCTTTCCCCTTGTCCTTCTTCAATTCCTCCGCTAGCAAGCCAATTCAATTCCAAGATGAAATACACTCCATCAATACTTAATCCAAACCCATCAAAATCAAGAAAAAGGAGTAGAAGATGAGAGTATCCATTACTTAATCACTTACCTTTAGTTCTTAGCTCTCAATTCTTGTTCCTCTTAATCAATACACATGCAATTGGTAATATGACCACTCCACAACCTCACTCACGGCAACAGAGAAAGAACAAGCACAGAAAATGCTAGAACACACAAAACTGAATGCTCACCTCTCTCCGTAAGAAGTTTTACATGCAAGAAGGTGGAGGTGGCAGCTTAGGATTAAGCCAGCAAATTCTACTATAAAAATCTGCCACCACTCACAAAGTTAAACATTATTTTATTCCTTTAATTAATCCTTGCTTTGCTTAATTAATCAGCTACTAACTCCTCATTAACTTAATTTTGCATAATTACCAATTAGCCACTTAACTATTCTTCTTCTGTTCAGTCAAGTCCTTCCATCTTTTCAATTAAGTCCCAAAACCCACATTCAATCTCACACACATGCCAAATTAGGTCAATTACTACTAAGGCACATTTCCGGCCATTACAATCCTTATGTCTCCTCAGATTCATTTACTCACTTTGGTCTTCTATACATATTCATGGCATGTATACGTATCACTTCATCCTTATTACACCATTTCTGATCTTAACACCGCCTAAACCTTTGCTCCGATACAAATAAAACTTGTAACACCTTATACCCGCAAATGGTATGGATATTAGATGTCACAACACTATATTGTATTGCACTTATCAGATTCAGTGAAATTTTTTTTTCTACTATCACAATCATACATGTATAATAACATAACAATTACACTAACACACTGTACAATTTTGTGCTCATCCATTGCAGTCGTATACATGCCATGCTTATATCTTTATTCTTGCTGTCCCATAAATTCTTTCGAATATCAGTAACATCGGCCACTACCACTTCTTTTTTTTTATAACCTATACGCAGTAATCACACTACGTGTTGAGCATTAAAAATGGACAGTGGTGGATACATATCCTAAATTTTTCATACTGTTACTACATGCATGCACACATAAGCATATATCTTTATTCCCATTATATGAACATTAATTCTTAATACTTTCAGATAATTTATGCCTTACTTTTAATGTCCTAGCCAATCTTTTGCTTTAATTATTTATCTTATACCTTTTCATTATTTTAATAACCATACTTTAACATTACTATTAATGTTATAAGAATCATCATTATCTGTACTGTTAACTTTAACATTAATACTATTATGTTCAGTCTATTAATTCAATGACCAGAAATATTAACAATATTTGTCATTATCCCATTAACGTATTCATTTGTTTTTCATTATTCATTTATAACTTATTTATATCAGTTACAGTCTACACTTGGGTACAGTATCAGTTACTGACATATCTATTAAACAATCATCATCGTTGTTATTTACAGTACTGATTAACCGTTATCATTTCATTTATATCCTTGATATTTCTTTTACAGTACCATTTTTAAACTATAAACATAATCCATTTATTCTATTTTCCTACTTCATTTTACTCAGTTATATTTCATATTATATACTTGAATTGTCAATGCTGTTCTTAATACACTAACTTATTTGTGGACTTAACATCATCATTCTCTTAAACTTTACACACACTTTCTATTAACATTATTTGATTAAATATCTATCGATACTTATTCTACATTTAATTCCCTTATTATCGTGACTAATAGCACTATTATTATACTGGTACCTGAAATACTCATATTATTCATTTATCATTATTTCAGTACTTATCATTTCACTATTAACCTTTAACATTTAATAATAGTTCTACTCTCTTTCATGACTTTAGTTCCGTTATTAACATTCTTAGGTGACCCCATTACTTAATTTTGCATGTACAATATTATGAAGATGTTAACTATCATATTTTATACTTTAGATAATTAATCCAATTTATAATACTTATATCAGTTTTATAGCACTGTCTTCTACATATTCTATTACACACTCATAATTCATTGTGACTCAATTACGAAATTCATAGTATTCAATTAAATTTACCTGAGACATTATTATTTATCTTAACTACGTTATCTTTTCTTCAATTTAATTAGATGGATTTAAATCTACATATCGGCTATCCCTAATTAGTAATAATAATCCTTTAGTAGTCCAAAGACATTTTTCATCCGTTTATTAATGCTAGTATTACTCATCTATTTTTATTATATTTAATCCTATTGCCATTTCCATGATATTAGCATTAACTGTAATATTTCTATTAATATAAACATAAATATCATTAGTTTCTCTATTGTCAATTAATTATACAATTAAAATTCAAAATTACCTATCAATTATCTTTTGAATCCCTCATTTTACTTCGCTATTGACAATTTACATTTAAGTTCCTAGACTTTCACCAATTTACAGTTTTACCCTTTACTTTTCACTTATTTACCATAATGCCATTAATTAACTTATTATCATATTTATTTTATTATCTAACATGCAATTTACCACTTAGTCCTTATAAAATTATTCTTTTACTATATTACACTTATGTCCTTAAAACATTACTAACATTACCATTTTACCCTTAGACAATTATTTATTTCATTCAATTATTTACATGTAATAATATTCTTATTTTCAAATAAATCACTCATTTAAGGACATATATGTAATTAATACACATAAAATTGTATATTTGCATTTAGATCCCTTAACTATGATATAATTACAATTAGGTCATTATATTATGTCATATTTGCATTTAAGTCCTCTAACTATGTCATATTTACATCTAGGTCTTTCAATTATGTCACATTTACATTTAAGTCCTTTATTATAGCAAAATTAGAATTAGTCCTCAAACATTTCCAAAATTACAAAAATACCATCAATTCATTTTATTTGCCTTTTTAAACATTATTTTATTATCTAAAATATTCACATTATACTATCATTAATTTCCTTAATCAATATCTCCATAAATAATTTAATTAAATATCAAATTAAAATTCTAATTTGCTTTGAATTCTAATCCAATTAGAGTTCTAATCCAAATTGACTTCTAATCCATTTAGAGTTCTAATCCAAATTAACTTCTAATCCATTTTACATTACGGTCCTTCAATTCCATTCAAATTACAATTTTACATTTCTTATTTACCTTAATTACAATTATGCCATCAATTTGACTTATTAACTTAACTTTTTATTTGTCATACAATTTACATTAGATTCTTTGAATATCATTTTCATGCCAAATTATATTTTATTTCCTAAAAAGTGATAAATTTTCATATTTAACCAACTAATTACTTTTTTACCCTTATTAATTCTTATTAACCTATTTATGGTCAAAATTACCATTATGCCCTCAAAACTTTTTATTTATTTCAATTAAGTCCATTTTTCACATAAATATCATTTTAATCAGAGATTCACCATTTTAAGCTTATTTTTACCATTTTGCCCCCTGTATAAAACTGGTATGAAATTTATGAATGGAATAAACGAGACGTGAACCCGATAGGTTCAATAAAGAATAGAGGGATCCCGTCGGACCACCCCTATGATACAGACAGCATAAATACAGATTAATATTGTATTAAGATAGAATGATACAGAGTAGGACCGTCATTGGCCTACAGTAACTGAGACGCCATGCTCACACCCGCAGTCATGTGTTCCTATGGCTAGCCACTATATCCTGAACTAGATTTGACTACCAGATTACTACATAGGGCATCAAAATTCCACTTTTCACAATTTCAAGTTACCATTCATACATTTCATGGAATTTCGTCATACTATTCCATTCTTTTCTATCCAAATCATGGATTATACATTTAATTTCCTTTCATATGCCATTTCATGCCATAAAATCCATTAAATCATCAAAGTACACATGGATACATGCATGTATACCATTCGGTCAACATATAATATTTCTACCATTAATTCTTTTCATCACTTTTAACATTTATTTAGGTGATTTACATGTCATATAACATAGCCATTCCATTATTTCACATCAAAACACATCAAAATTCACATTTTTATATACTTATACCATTCGGCCTATGTGTTTAACATCCATCATGTTAATTTTTCATGCTCTAAACCATTATATTAATTAGAACACATGCCAAACATCATGTTTACACCATTTACATGTCATAAACATCATCATATATCATTAAAAATCCACGGAATACCATTCGCCCTACATAGTAAAATATCACCCAAATTTTTTTTTCTCATTTTAATCATTCATAATCTCATTTTTAACCTTCCTATGCATGACTATGTAGTTTGATTCAATTGAGCATGTATATTTCACATCCTTTATGTTTAAACATAACTAAAAATCATACTTTTCACATGAAAAAAGGAGGATATTGTATCCACTAACCTTATTTTCTTGTTCTCCACATCTTAAACATCTTTTGCTTGCCTTAGCTCCTTAAAACACCATCACTTTCCTTTTAAGTGGCCAAATATAAACATCAAAGAAACCACCATAAATTTACTTCCTTTATTTTATATAATTACATAAACATATTCTAGACATCCTAAAATACCCATTTGAACCTTTAAATCAATTTAAAAATATCAACTTTACATACCTCAGTTTGACACATAAACTTTTCCACTTATTTTCTCCCTCTTCCACTTCAAATGAGCTCTAATCACCACCATCAGATTTTAGAGAGGCTAAACTTCACTTTAGAGGCTTGGATTTGGGGAGAGATGGAGAGAAGAAAGGAAGAAATTCACTTTGGCCGAAGGAGGAGAGGAGAGGGTGATACACTAGGGCTTCTCTAGAGAAATCCAGCATAAGGGGTTTGAATCAAACCAGGTCCAACCAAAATAGTCAAATCGGTTTGGGTCAATTTTCGATTTTCGGGTCATCTTTCACTGTTTTAAAGTATCTATAAGTTCCTCAAGTTATATTCACTTCCAAACAATTCCATCATTCCAATAATATCAAATATAGCGTCCACACAAAATTTCAGATCAATCGGAGTCAATTTAGGTCCCGGTTAACTTAAACTGGTCCGCTTCAAAACTATTCGGTTCTACCTTAAAATACAATTCTAATGCAATCAAAAATTTCTAAAAATTATTTTAAACATTCACACTTCACACATTACACTCTTTTAACCTCATTTACCATTTTTAAAAATTCTATCAAAGTTCAGTCAAAACCTGGTTCAATTGAACAGAATCAGAGGCAAACTTCAACTTAACTTTTGGGGACCCACTTGACCTCATTTTTGCTCCAAATTATACTATTAGACTCCTTATAACTTGTACTTTCCAATGGTCCAATAAAATATAATTCACTACTAGCTTCCCGGAAGGTCACCCATCAGGGGCTTCCCTGGCCTGGGCACGTTTAATCTTTCTCCTATACTGTCTTTTAAGGCACAATCACTGATATTTTCATATGAAATTCACACTATAAACTCTAAAGATTTCATTGATCATTACTAACCCGGTATTCAGGCAATTATAATTCTCCCTCACTTATAAAAATTTCATCCTCAAAATTTTTCTTATGTACCACAATCACATATCACAATCATTATTCTGAGGCGACATTCGGTTCAGGAGATCCATTACTTTCCATCAGTCATCATACCTTATATTCCTTTACAATTCTTTGAGCCAATACTATCCTTTTGTCTCCTTAGATACCTTTACTCACTTCGGTCTTCTATACCTATTCATGGCATGTATACGTATCACTTCATCCTTATTACACCATTTCTGATCTTAGCACCACCTAAACCTTTGCTCTAATACAAATAAAACTTGTAACACCCTATACTTGCAAATAGTACGGATATCATATGTTACTACACTACACTGTAATGCACTTATCAGATTCAGTGAAATTTTTTTTTTCTACTATCACAATCATACATATATAATTACATAACAATTACACTAACACACTGTACAATTTTGTGCTCATCCATTGCAGTGGTATACATGCCATGCTTATATCTTTATTTTTGTTGTCCCATAAATTCTTTTGAAATCAGTAACATTGGCCACTACCACTTCTTTCTTTCTATAACCTGTACACAGTAATCACACTATGTACTGAGCATTAAAAATGCATAGTGGTGGATACATATCCTAAATTTTTCATACTGTTACTACATGCATGTGCACACAAGCATATATATTTATTCCTATTATATGAACATTAATTCTTAAGACTTTTAGATAATTTATGCCTTACTTTTAATGTCCTAGCCAATCTTTTGCTTTAATTATTTATCTTATACATTTTCATTATTTTAATAATCACACTTTAACATTACTATTACTGTTATCAGAATCATCATTATCTGTACTGTTAACTTTAACATTAATACTGTTATGTTCAGTCTATTTGTAACAACCCGAAAAGTACCCTAGAAGGATTTATGCATATCGAGGAGTAGTGGTGACCAAAATTATGCAAGTTGTAGTGTTGGTGTACCGATTGGACTAGTTTGGAATTAATGTAAAAGTTTCGGCAAGTGCGGCCAATTGTAAAATTGTGAAGTATGGAATTAGGACTTGATTGAAAGAATAAAATTAATTAAGTGAGCTAATATGAAAGATTATTAAGTTATAAATATCAATGTATGAAGATATGAGAGTTGAGGTAATTAAAGCAGATTTTGACATAATTATCTAGATTGGACTAATGTCAATGTGACATGTGGCTAAGAGATAAGAAGAGGTAAAAAAGAAGAGAGAGGAGGAGAGAGAGGGCAGAAATCTGCTCTCCCCTCTTCTTTTTTTCCTTCTTATTTCAATGCCATTTTGCTCTCCCTTAGATCAAAGCCCAAGATTTAGATGATGAAGTTTGTTAGTTCAAGAGATTTAAGTGAAGAATTTGTTAAGGAAAGGTAAGTTTTAAGTTTTGATTTTCTTTATTCCTCTGATTAGCAAAAACCTAGATTAATGTTTGGTGTATGTGTGTGTGATTAATGAGGTTTTGGATGAGAAAGACCTTGGATGGGTTTGGGAGCAAGAAAGATCAGCTAAGGAAGCTTTTAGGAGCAAAGGAGTTGAGGTTTGGGAAATTTATGATTTTGGGTGTATAATGTGATTATTTACATTTGGTTTGATTTTCTTGAAAATCATGTGATTAATGATATTTATGTTGGTCTAAATGTTATGGGTTTTGATTATTTTGAGTTGGGATGCCTTGATTGTGAATTATTGAACCAATGTGTGAAGTAAATGAGTTTTTGGAGCAAAAATGCTGGTTTGGATATTCATGGATTTTGATTGTGTTAATTGCATGTTTTAATTGTGACAATTGATTTAAAACATGGGTTTTATGTGGTATAAAGTGTATTGAATGTGGGAATTGAGTTTTGTTGAAGTTTAGTGAGTTAATTGCATGTTGGTGGATTTTTGGTTATGAGAATTTCTGCATAATTGCTAGAGACCTAGAAAATGCGACTCTATCGCTAGCGCGACACTTATTGCGAGCGCAACAGAGCCTAGTGATTCTAGCGTCTCGCAGGAAGCCAAGCTTTCAGTGAAGGATTTGTTCCGAGTCGTGACAATCGTCACGACTCGGCACCATGTTGGCTTCGTCATGAGTCGTGACATTGAGCACAACTCGTGACAGCATCCCTTCCCGCGGGGCAAGCTTGGCCACTGTTGCGAGCGTGACAGTCCTCTTTGCCTTAAAATGTTTTTGCTAAATTTCCTAATTGCATGGTTTCTCACTTGTGTTGTGCATATATGTGATTTGGAACATGAATTATTCAAACGTTTCGATGCGTGGTAATAATTGAATTATGAGAATTTTATCTACTATTATTATTTTATGAATTTATATGTGTAAGGGAATGTAAGTTTATTTGTTAAGTAAATAAGTGCATGATATCTAATAATATGAATATATTTTAATATGTTTATATGAATGTTTCAACCCATGAAAGAATATATGATTTGTTTTGAATATGATAAGTATAATTAGTGCAAACGATATGCAAGTTTATAAATGCATGAGTCTATGTGAAAATAAAAGAATGTTACAAGCATTTAATGGAAACATATGTGTATTTAGCCTACGTAGTCGGTTGTGGATAAATAGGCATGCCTATAGAGTTTTGGTACTGCAGCCCCTTTGGTTCTGGACCCTGATCAAGTCCCCGTTTGGATCCTCGCGATCCTCAATGTGTTCGGATCTTGTTTAAGATCCCCCAATGTGAAAATATTTTCGAATGAGAAAATTAAAGATGTTGCTTTCCGATTATACCCTCGGGTACCCCAATGTGTTCTGTTCACTCGTTGATCCACCCTCTTGACTTAGCAGGCAATTAAAAGAATAAAAGAATGTGAATAATTGATAAGTTCTTTGATGATTCGCAAAAAGATATGTGAATAAGCATTGAATGTGTTTGTTGATATATATATTGCTTCCATGGCTTATATATATATATTATTTGAGCTAGTGCTTCACACACTTGTATGTTTCTGGATCCTTTATGAACTTCTATGTGAGATTGTGTGGTATATTCGGGTACCTATGTGCTTTTTTATCTTAATCTTATGTCAGTTGAATGAAAAGAGATGTTGCAAATAATGTTTATTCAAATAGGCATGTATGAATGAATACTAATTGCATAAGAATTTGTACGTGGAAATGCCTATTATTAATCTATTTAAAAGTTAAGAGTATGATTGTCTATATGAATCCTTTGTAGAGAATTATCGAAGTAATTGATATGTGTATTTACTATAGTCGCTTATTCAATGAATGGATTTTATGAATATATTCGTTTATATGTTTGAAATGAGAATACAAGTATGTTATATGTTATCTGCCTTCTGGACCTTAGCCTGGATAACTACTGTAAGTATATTGGTAAGGAATTTGTGTGCATTGTTTGTTGGTACTCAATGAATACGGTAATTATATGTCGATTAGTAAGCAAGGAAAAATAAAGTGGTAAGCATGATATAGATAACTGGCTTTCGGGAATGAATTAGGATTAATTCTGGATTATGTGTGTATATAGGATTTCTGTAGAACTACGTGGTTTTGATTCCCAATTACATAAACATATTCTAGTCATCCTAAAATACCCATTTGAACCTTTAAATCAATTTAAAAATATCAACGTTACATACCTCGATTTGACACATAAACTTTTTCACTTATTTTCTCCCACTTCTTCCACTTCAAATGACCTCTAATCACCACCATCAGATTTTAGAGAGGCTAAACTTCATTTAGGAGGCTTAGATTTGGGCAGAGATGGAGAGAAGAAAGGAAGAAATTCTTTGACCAAAGGAGGAGAGGAGAGGGAAACACACTAGGGCTTCTCTATAGAAATCCAGCATAAGGGGTTTGAATCAGACCAAGTCCAACCAAAGTGGTCGAACCGATTTGGGGTCGATTTTTTATTTTCGGGTCATTTTTCATTGTTTCAAAGTATCTATAAGTTTCTCAATTTTTTTCACTCCTAACCAATTCTATCATTCTTATAATGTCAAATATAGCCTCCACTCAAAATTTCAGATTAATCGGAGTCCATTTAGGACCTGGTTCACTTAAACTGGTCCGCTTTAAAACTATTCGGTTCTACCGTAAAATACAATTCTAATGCTGTCAAAAAATTTAAAAAATTATTTTAAACCTTTACACTTCCCCTTTTAACCTCATTTACCATTGTTTAAAAATTCGATCATAATTCAGTTAAAACCTGGTTCAATCGAACCGAACCAGAGGCAAACTTCAGCTTAACTTTCGGGGACCTATTTGACCTCATTTTTGCACCAAATTATACCATTAGACTCCTTAGAACTTATACTTTCCAATGGTCCAATAAAATATTTTTCACTACTGGCTTCCCGGAAGGTCACCTATCAGGGGCTTTCCTGGCCTGAGCACATTTAATCTTTCTCCTATACTGTCTTTTAAGACACAATCACTGATATTTTCATATGAAATTCACACTATAGACTCTACAGATTTCACTGATCATTACTAACCCGGTATTTGGGCTATTACAATTCTCCATCACTTATAAAAATTTCGTCCTCGAAATTTTTCTTATGTACCACAATCACATATCACAATCATTATTCTGAGGTGACATTCAGTTCAAGAGATCTATTACTTTCCATTAGTCATCATACCTTAAATTCCTTTACAATTCTTTGAACCAATACTATTCTTATGTCTCCTCATATACCTTTACTCACTTCGGTCTTCTATACCTATTAATGGCATGTATACGTATCACTTCATCCTTATTACACCATTTCTGATCTTAGCACCACCTAAACCTTTCCTCTGATACCAATAAAACTTGTAACACCCTATACCCGCAAATTGTACGGATATCAGATATCAACACACTACATTGTAATGCACTTATAAGATTCAGTGAAATTTTTTTTCTACTATCACAATCATACATATATATTAACATAACAATTACACTAACACACTGTACAATTTCGTGCTCATCCATTGCAGTCGTATACGTGCCGTGCTTATATCTTTATTCTTGCTGTCCCATAAATTCTTTCAAACATCAGTAACATCAGCCACTACCACTTCTTTCTTTCTATAACTTGCACATAGTAATCACACTATTGCTGAGCATTAAAAATGCATAGTGGTTGTAACACCCCCAACTCCTACACATAGCATTACGGTGAGAGGAGGATGCTACCGGACGAAGACACTCACTAGCACAACAAAAATAGAGTAATAAAATTCCTAAAATCAGAACCATAACGACACACTCATCCCATACTTATATCACCAGCACTCTTATTCGCACTAAAATATTACATAGTAAAACTTAATTTCATTCCAAAAATCAATAACACTACCTATATAACTTCTACTGACTTGTTGGCCAAAGTCACAGTGGACAGCTCGAACCGAACTCTAATCTCCTAACCTGTATGGATAAGCAACCGTGCTAAGCGATAATGTTTAGCGGGGATAAACCAATAATGATAACCAGCCACTCCTGGTGGTTGACAAAATGAATAAATGTAGAAGTAACATATACATAAGCATAGAGTTACCACTTATTCACATTATCATTTTCATACAAAAACATACGCAAATTTCATACGCATATACATCTTGTACACTATAACTAGAAAATACTTTATTACTTTTAATCACAATTGCATACTATGAATTCATCATTTGCTTAAATTGCGTAATTATCCGTATTAATAGTTATACCTCATAGGTTACCAAAACACATTTTATCAGTCAAAAATATAAAGTCTTAGAAACTCCCGTTATTATAATATTCCCAAAATTATGCAGATTATAGAATTGTTACTAAAACCAAAACATTTCATTTACTCAAAACTAAACAAAAACATCTTAATCTTCAGATTTGGTTCGAGCTTGAAATAAACATCCCAAACTTCCTACGTATCCCTATGGTTGGGGAATCAGAACCACATAGTTCTACAGAAAATCTTTATACATACATGTTCCAGAATTAATCCTAACTAGTTCCATAATTCCAGTTATTTACATCATGCTTACCACTCTATTTTCCTTACTTACTATTCGATACATAATTACCATATTCATTACAAACCAACAAATAATGCACATAAATTCCTTACCAGCATACTTACATTAGTTACCCAGGCTAAGGTCCAGAAGGTAGATAACATATAGCATACTTGTATTCTCATTTTAAACATATAAACGAATATATATACAATTCATTTACGGAATAATCGACTATAACCATTACGGATATTAATTACTTCAATAATACTCTACAAAGGCTTTATATAGACAATCATACTCACAACTTTTAAACAGATTACTAACATGCATTTCCACATGCGCACTCTTAAGCAGTTAGTATTCATTCATACATGCCTATTTGAACAAACATTATTTGCTATATCTCCTTTCATTTAACTGACATTAGTTTTAGATACAAAAGCATCTAGGTACCCGAAGATACCACACAATTCCACATAGATGTCCATAAAGGATCCAGAACATATAAGTACGTAAAGCACAAGCTCAAAGGATATATATATGTAATATATATATCAACAAACACATTCATTGCTTATTTACATGTCTTTTTGCAATTCATCAAAGAACTTATCACTTTATTCACATTCTTTTACTCTTTAATTGCCTGCTAAGTCAAAAGGGTGGATAAACGAGTGAACAGAACACATTGGGGTACCCGAGGGTACAATCGAAAAGCAACATCTTTATTTTCTCATCAAAAATGTTTTCACATTAGGGAATCTTAAACAAGATCCGTACATATTGAGGATCTCTAGGATTATTGGGTTCATTTGTCAGTCTTGTGGTTGGAGAAAATGAAGCATATTTTGGGATTTGCCATATTAAAAAACACACATGATTCGACATAATCTTGATGTCATGCATATTGAGAAAAATGTGTTCAACAATGTGTTTAACACAGTTTTAAATGTTGAAGGCAAAACCAAAGACAATGCAAAAGCACGTTCAGATTTAGAGAAATATTATTGCCGACTAAAGTTAGCAATGGATCCAATTAGGGGCAAATATCCAAAAGCATGTTACACATTGGATAAAGAATCAAAAAATGAATTGTTTGAGTGGTTGAAAGAACTTAAGTTTCCAGATGGATATGTTTCAAAACTTGGGTCATTGTGTTGATATGATGAAGCTCAAATTATATGGCATGAAAAGCCATGATTGCCATATATTTATGCAATGATTGATTCATGTTTCCTTTCGTGAGTTACTACCTGGAAATGTATGGCAGGTCCTTACGGAGCTAAGCTTATTTTTTATGGATTTGACATCCAGTACTCTCCTTGTTGAAGAAATCAAGGCATTGGAATCAAACATCCCACAAATTATGTGTAAGTTGGAAAAGATATTTCCTCCATTTTGTTTAACTCAATGGAGCACATAATGATACACTTACCATATAAAGCAAGGGTGGCTGGCCCTATACAATATCGATGGATGTATCCATTTAAGAGGTAAATATTAATAAATCTGAACATTATGTAGTGTCAAAATTTATGTACAAAGTCATGTTTAAATTAATTATTTACATTCGTCATACGCAGGTTCCTTTGAACACTAAAAAAAATGGTAACAAATCAACAGTTGAGGCATATATTTGCAATGCGTACTTACTCTCAGAATCATCTAATTTTTTCTCGCATTACTTTGAACCTCACCTCAGTACTAGACAACGACGTCCACCTCGTAATGATGATGGAGATTATCGAGAAAATATTAGTGGAAATTTAACAATTTTCACTTACACAGGCCGAATATGCTTAGAAATTCGTGATAGAGCATTAACATCAAAGGAGTATCAGGCAGCACATACATATATTCTACTAAATTGCGAGGATATTTCTCCATTCTTGAGGTATAAAATACTTATATAATTGATTAAGTTGCGATATATCCAAGGATTTCTCTAAAATTATTATTTTTTTTTACTTCATTGTAATGAAGTATATATTGCAATAACTTATGTGAGAAGCATCCTGATCTTACACCAAGTCAAATTGAAGCAAATATTGACAACTACTTTGCAGACTGGTTCGAATTATATGTAAGGCCATCACAATTTCCATCTATAACACATAAATATCATTTTAGATTGGATTGATGATAACTTTCGCATGTTTTCTTTTTTGAAATTAGGTCCGTTACAATGAAATTGACAATGAATACCTTTATAGTTTGTCATAAAGACCATTACGGAGAGTGAAGTGTTACTCGATCTACTTTATTAATAGATACAAATTTCACACAAAAATTCATGCTTCTTAGAGACATTCAATGAACAGTGGAGTTTGTGTAAAAGGGTCCAACTCATGTGATAATGTTGGTGATTACTATGAATGGATTGAGGAGATCATAGAGTTAGAGTACCCTTTGTTACCAATAAAATGGACAGTATTATTCAAGTGTCATTGGTTTGATCCCACTATAGACATTAGTCTTAAGATACACAACCAATATATAATGGTTGATGTAAACCAGCATCGTCGTTTTACAAATATGAACCATTTATCCTAGCAATGCAAGCAACTCAAGTGTATTATACAAGATATCTTGCTTTGAGATTAGATAGAGTTAACTGGTTAGCTGTATTTTCAGTAAAACCAGGGGACTTCATTGTGACATCAGATATTAGAGATGACACTGCTACTACATATTCTAATGCATTCCAAGTTAATGAAGTTACAGTGTATGATATAACAATGGATGCTGGTAATGAAGATGATATTGACTTATGTGACCCTTCGAGAGTTGTCATTGAACTTGATAACAGTGATGAAGTGGTTCAAGAACTTGAAGTGGACGAGGATGAAGAAGAATTTTTTGATTATAATAGCAATGAGGACGATGATGAGGAATTTCAAAATTCATCAGATAGTGACTAATTGATTAATTGTAATTTTTAGAGTATCATGTGTTAACTCGTTAAACTTTTTTATTATATTTATTAGTTGGAAAAAAAGATTAATGCACTTATGAAATTATAAGTTATCTATGTTAAACACATACATGTATAGTTTACCATTGTGTAGGTATAGGTCGTGGTAGAGGACGAGGATTTACAGGTCGAGGACATTGGGGAGGACGATCTGGAGGGGATTCAACAACTCCACCTTTTGGAGATATGCCAGATATACTAGGAGACCCTACATCCGAGAATGCACCAGCACCTCCTATAATATTTACGCCATCTGCCTCAACTCCTAGTCCGCACACAGCCAATAGCAGTACATCAACTACATGTAAAGTATCCAGCGAAAATATTAGTTGATTGCACATTACAGTGAACCAAAAGGGCATGTGAGGATTCACCCATACAAATTGTGATTAAGTGATAAAAAGATATTTAACCACATTGCTTTTATAATATATACTTTGTAGGCTGGAACCTTCCTCCCAATGCTTTAAGATTAAAACTAGCAGTTTTCATCAGCGGATAGACATTAATGAAGTTAGTTGGAAGGAGATTTCTAGAGAAATCAAGGAGTTTTATTGGGGAGAATTAAAGGTACATCTATATATTTATTTGAAAATTAATGAAAATTTCTCATTACAAATTTTAGTATTCAAATTAATTGGATTATTGTACAATTATATTTACTAATGAACCTATTGTAATATAAATAGAGAAAAGGTGTACTGGGATGCTGAAGTAAATGGTATTGTTAGGGCAGGTTGGAAAACAAATGTTGCTCAGAGGTATAAGGATTATGTGTATCACATAAAGATCATCAAGAAAAAGTTAAGGACTTTCTAGAATCTGCATGGGTTAGGTGGAATGAGATTTTTGATCTACTCAGAAAAAGATCAATCGTTATGGAGGGTCTGAAGATAAAGCTCCTGGATCATACACCGGTGGTACCATTTCTGTTGGTGAGCATATCTCACGATTGGTAAGTACTTTAATTATAAGAGAAATTATACTTTTATATTAGTGAATTTCAATTACCATAATGTTTGCTAATTTATTTGTTCATTTCAATACTTTTGAAACAGTTTGCCTTTTTAATTTGGATTATATAGAACCAATCAATTATTAAATTTGATAGACATGCAAATTGTTTGACAATATATTGATTGATATATGTATTGGAGGATGGAAAAATTATGTTGGATTTTGTTGAGAAAATTGGAGTACATTTGTGCTTTTCAGAAGTGTAAAATGAATTTTTCTTTACAGGAGGATGACAATAATATGAGGAGGTTATGCCAAAATTTTCATTGATTTTTTTAAAAAATTTCACTTCATATATCACAATAAAATAGCATAAAAACGAAAAATCATGCAAGTGCATGTTTTAATAATACATGAAAAAATTTATCTTTGTAACTCATCTTCTTTTTTTTCAATAACTACTTTCTACTGCACATGATAGGGGAAGGAGTTGGGCCGGCCACTTACAATTCCCAAAGCCTATCTGTACACACATGCTATAAATCATGATGGGAAGACCTATGCGGCGGATCGTAGTAGGGAGGTGCATGTAAGTAACATGTACTTTATTAGTTGATAATATTTTCAGTTATTCAAATGCTAAATTGTTGTAAAATATGTGTTGTTCTTATATTTACGTTTATTAAAAATTATTGTCATTTTATAGGAGAGGTATGAGCAACTCCGATCTAAGAGATCGCAAGATGAGTCATCCGTCGATGAGTCGGAGTTGTTTATCGAAGCCACACGATGCTATAAAAGGAAAACAATATACGGTCTTGGCTCATATGTGCCTCCTGGTGTTTATCCATCCGGACCATCATGTGTTGCTGGTACAAGCACTGCCTCTCATTCTGGTGGTACCTGCTTGACAAAGGAAGATATCGAGGAGATTGTCACACGGACTATTCGTTCGTTGCTTCCTCAATTGGCCCCTCAGCCACCAGCTACTCAGCCCAATACAACTACTGCATCACCCGCACCACATGATGATGTCGGCCCTTCAAGTCCACACGGTCTTGACCCACATAATGATTCTCATTTTGGTAGTGGCGGCTTTACCTGAACATGACTTTACATATCTTTTTTGGTATGATATTATTATTAGTACAATTTATTATTTAGGAAGATATTATGTGGTACGATAAATGTATTTACTTTTCACGTACTTTTAATTAGATATACACAATGTACGAATATTAATTATATATGTTTTGGATTATATGTTTATAAATTTGATTATAATTTACATTTATATTCATATGATGTTTATGTTCATATTAATTTATTTTATTGTATAATGATATGAAAATTTTTAAAAAAATTAAATTCAGAAAATTAGCTATGGATTTGCGATAAAAAAAAAACCGTCGCTACACATAAAATATATAATACGAATGATTAGCGACAGACACCTAAGTAGTCGCTAATTTTTTGCGACTGATATATTTTGGTGACTATCTGTCGCAAATCTACTTAATAAATAGCAACCAAATTTAGCGACTACAATTTCAGTCGCTAATTAAAAAATAACACATTTGGCAATTAAATTTATTTGTTTTTTAACGACTAAACAATCTCATTTTTGCGACTAAATTTAGTCGCAAAATATAGCGACTGTTTTTCAATTTAGTCGCTAAAACTCTTGCGACGGCTGTATTTACGATAGTTTGTCATCCTGTCACTATATGTAATTAGCGACTAAAATATACATATTAGTGACTAAATATGCAGTAGCTAATTACCCTTTTTTTGTTGTGTATTCTAATTATTATGTTTCTTTTTCTTTTTATAATAGTCTCAAAATGAATTGAATGGAGAACCATGTGGTAGGATTGATCTTTACAAGCAAACCTATTATTCAATTCAAAAAGGCCGGTCATCTCAATAAGCAGAAGAATATTGGGTAAGTAATTAATATACAAGTTTTGTAATATAATTAGTTTGTTTTGAGACTTACATAAACTCTATTTTCTTTTAATTCCTTGTGAAAGAATTTAATGATAGAAAAGTAAAAACATTATAATGAGCAAGATCTTCAAAAGACTAAAGATTAAATTGTTCAAGAAATCCTTGGTCGTGGTATTGGTTATATAAAAGGCCTTGGATATGGTCCAAAACCTCCTTCAAGGCATTCATCATCGAACTACTTTGCTACACAAAAGCTTTAAAATGAACTTTTTGGTACTCAAGAAAAGTTGAGAGAGCCTCGGTCAGAAGTGAACATACTTAAGAGCCAGGTGACTGACCGTGAGACAAAAGTAAGCGAGTTGAATTCCACTATCCATAAGCTACTTGATATTTTAAAAGCAAACAGGATGAATGTCAATTGAATTCTCCAATGTGAGTTATATATAGTTGTGCATTTATTTTTACTATGTTCAATGATATGAAAATAGTTGCAGATTTTTGCATTGGTTTTTATGTTTTCTTGTTTTATTCTGATGGGAAAATTTAAATGGTAAAGGCCATGGATGTTTTACTGATCTTTGATTTTGTAATTCTTTGACTTGCTTGGTTTCTCATGTTTTGGTGGTCTTTGATTTTGAAACTCTTTGATTTAGGTTCATGCCAAACTGTTTAATCAATAGACATTTATGAATTTTCAGGTAACAGGCATAACTTCTCTTTTTTCTGCCTCAACGTGGTATGTTGCATGCAACTTTGTTGTTATTTTGTTTGTCTTTAATGCAAATTTCTCTTAATATGATTGTTTTTGGCTAGAACATTTTAAACTTAAGAGAAATTGACAAAAAAATGTCAAATGTATATGGTTTGTGAGAACTTACTGATCCTTGTAAAAGGATAAATTATCTAGTTCAGAAATATTTGTATGAAATTTGATGGAATTGCTATAGTCTGCAAGTTTTGTGTGGAGAACCCTTTTGAAAACTAATTCTTATTGGTGTTGTTGGTTGTACCACTTCCAAATCCATTGGTTTGTCAAGTTTATGCAACATATTTTCAGAGTATTTGGTTAGCTTTACAGTTGTACTTCGGACTCAGCTTCCATCTTGTATATCAAGCCAGCGTTGGGATGATGTTTTTATTTTTCACTCATAAGTTCAGCAACAAAGCCACTGAAATTCAACTATCCATAAGCTCTTTGATATTTTAAAAGCAAACGGGATGAATGTTGATTGAATTCTCCAATGTAAATTATATATACTTGTGCATTTATTTTTACTATGTTCAATGATATGAAAATAGTTGAAAATATTTGAAAGTAGCTGCAGTTTTTTAACATTGGTTTTTATGTTTTCTTGTTCTATTGTTTCAAGTATTTGGAACATGTGATATTCTTGTGTCATACTATTATATTATTTTTGTTCTAATGTTTTGCATACGGTTGAGTGTTTTTTCATCTAATATATGATTTTTTTTTTTTTGTAGGAATAGGATGCACATTTTGAAATTTCAACAAAGTTTATTTTTTAAATTATGGATTAGGATATTTTAATTTTTTGCATTAGGTAGTATCTTTTTATTTAATTGAACTTTTGTTTAAATAAATACTTTATATTAGTTAATTGACAATTTACTTTATAAAGTTAATTGATTGTATAACATTTAATTTAAAATGTGTCATTTTTAGTGCAACATATATATGACAAGTATATTTATCATAATTTGTCGACTTGTTAGTTCATAAATGACGATGTAATGTTCATAAAAAGTGTTATTTAATGACAATAAAAAAATTGTCACTAAAACTATTTTTTGTGACAATTATTTGTATCCATATTTAAATCACTAATTTGTAAAATAATATGACGATTTATATTCATCACTTATTTGTATCTGTATTTAAATCATTCATCGTCACTTAAAGTATTAGATTTAATGATGATATGAATTATTTTATGACAAAAAAAATTCATTTATTTTTTATGAAAATTACATAACAAATACTTAATGGTTTTAATTATAAGCAGAGTTTCATCATTAAAGAGTATTTTGGGGATGAATTTTAAATTTGTTATAAAAAATGTTAATCTTTTGTGACAATAAATAATATAATGTGATGAAATATAATTTTATTTATAAAATAATTTTTGTCATAAAAAGTAAGAAATAAAAGTGACGATAATCATTTTCATCACAAAAAAAATGATACTTACGGTGACAAATAACTAAATTTTCATGTAAAATTTTATATTACGTGCCTACCATTACGTTCTCTACGATGATAAAAATTCGTCACCTTATCCTTTCAGAGATAAAAATTAAATTTTTCACAACAATTTTTTGCGTCATAAAAGTGTAATTTCTTGTAGTGCAGTTAGTGGGAATGCAATTATTTTCCTTATTCTATATGCGGACAACATATTGATCATGGAAAATGACATTTCTATCCTTCAGTCTATTAAGATATGGTTATCCAAGAAATTCTCCATGAAAGACCTTGGAGAATCATCCTATATTATGGGAATTAGGATCTATAAAGATAAATGCAATAGGTTGCTAAGTCTTTCACAATCTACATACATAGATAAGGTATTAAAGAGGTTCAATATGGATCTCTCTATGAAAGGGTTCATACCCATGCTGCATGGGAAACACCTTTCTAAATCTATTTGTCCAAAAATACATGAGGATAAAGAAAACATGAATAGACCATATGCATCTGCAATTGGTTCTATCATATATGCTATGTTATGTGCATGTCCAGATGTAGTATTTGCCTTAAGTGTCATAAGCAGATTCCAATCCAACTATGGAGAGGAACACTAGAGTTCAATCAAGAATATCCTTAAGCACTTGAGAAGGACTAAGGATGTATTCTTGGTATATGGAGAGGTGATTTACATGTAAGCAGGTATACTGATGCTAGCTTTAAGTCAGACAAGGATGACTGTAACTCATAGTCTTATATTGTGTTCATAATGAAAGGAGGAGCAGTCAGTTGGAAGAGTTCCAAGCAAAAGATGACTATTAATTCAACCAAAGAAGTTGAGTACATTGCTTCTTCAAAAATGGCTAAGGAGACAATATGGATCAAGAAGTTCATAATTGAACTAGGAATGGTCTTTAGCATTGTTGATACGATACCTTTGTATTATGACAATAATGGAGCCATTGTGCAAGCAAAGGAGCCAAAGTCTCATCAGTAATCTAAGCATATTCTCAAACGCTGCCATCTCATTGGGGAGATCATAGCAAGAAATGATATGGAGATAGAAAGAGTTCCCACAAATGATAATATGGAAAATCCTCTCACTAATGCACTATCCCATAACAGGTTCGATCACCACGTACACAATATGGGTATGAGACATATGAGTGATTGGCTCTAGTGTAAATGGGATATTGTTAGGAGTATTCCCTAGAACCCATGTATGTTAGAGATGTTTTCATGTATATAAACTCATTATTATTTATGAGAAAGGCTTTATTCATTTATTAATACTATGTTTTGAATACATCTTATTTGATTTTATATCTTAAATTAATAAATGAAGTCCTTGGTACTATAAACACAATGCAAAGGAAATCATGAAAGAGTTTATAATATGAGATGCATATTGCATACAAATCTATTAATACCTAAATATCCATAGCCATAGTATTAACAAGACAAGACGTTGTTCATACGGATAGACTAGCACATGTTAAACTTCTTGAAAGGTTTAAGCAGTGGTTATCATAACTGTGATCACGGAGATGATCAAAGCTAACATGTGGATGCTTGTTAGAAGAATAAGTATATTGAAGACCTACCAAGAGAATCCTCATATGGATATTAAATTAATATCGGTAAGGAATCTCTTTATAGCGGTAGTGCAAGTATCCTCAGACTTGAGATCACCAAAGTTATCCTAAGTAATGAGTGATATACTTTGACTCCATAACCTCTTACCTTTATCGAAAGGTGAACATATTTAGGAGATTGGATATATCATGACTTTCTTGAAAATAGTTGAGTGATCAATAAATGATTTATCATCTTAGATCTATTAAGGGAATTATCTCACTTATTTTATAATAAGTTTGTTCAGAGAATCTCTAGCCAAAGTGGAATGCCAAGATGGATAAGATCCATAAGGGGCATTTTAGGAACAAAGGTTATATTATTAGAACAATTATATTTAGATTTATATGAGTTGACATTAGTCCAGACTAAATCAGATAAAGTAAGGTGAAAATAGTAATTGCAAAGTAACTATTCTATGGAAAGGTTCAGTCAAAACTACTTGACTTTTCTGTCACTTGGGTAATCATGATGCTTTGTTAGAAGTCTCTCATAATTTGTATATGTACATATGCATAAATATTAATTGGAGAATTAATATAATTAATTAAAGAATTTAAATCATGCAATTCTATAATTGCAGTTATATCTATATTATCAAGTGGACCAAAAAATTCAATGGGTCACACACCTATAGAAAAATGGCATTTTGGTAAAATGACATCATTAATAATATTTGATATTGTTATGGAATGAGAAAATAAAGGAAAATAATTAATTAAAAGAGTTTAATTAATTATACATGCACAAAAGAGTTTATAGAAACTTCTGCACATGGTCTGTAAAATGGCCAGACTGGTCAATTTTAATCTAGAATAAAATATTATTGAACTATAAGTGTTATAGGACTGAAATAATATTTATGAATCACTTAGAGAATGAATTTCAGGCTTGAACGAAAGTCCTCTGAGCAGAAGCCCACTAGGAGTGGTTTCTGTATAGAAGCTAGACAGAAGGCCTTAGAGGCATAGTTTTTGGGCCAAGTTAAATTAAATATGTTCTATAATAGTTATGGATCTAATCTATTTAATTTGGCTACATTTGAAATTGATTTGAATAATTAAATCCAAGTCCATACAAAAAAAGCCAAATGAAAGGGCCTTTGCGCATGGCCTTTTTGAAAAGGGTCTGAAGTGGATTTAATTGGAGCCCAAATTAATTAAATATTATAGCAGTCCATCTGAATTAAAACTCCAAATTTTTTAAGAGTCCTAAACTTATTAGACTAAGACTTTTAACATAGGGTATAAATGCATAAGTTTGGTGGGATTGGGAGATAATTGTTCTTTGCCTCCTTATTTTCTCTCTGGCTGAAATCCTCCAGTAACCTCAGAGGATTTTCAGCTAATTGTCACCCACATATTATTTGTTCTTTGCCTCTTTTTTGGTGTGAATTATGCATTGGAAGTATTCGCCATTGAACATTGTGGTTTACGACAATCCAGTGCGACGAAATTCAACTAACCAACAAACACCAAGGTGAATTTCGTTTTCTCGTAATTAGGATATGCATATTTCATGGCAAGATCATATAATTATGGATTTAAAAATTTAAATTTCTGCTTGTATGAAATGCATGTTAACCTTAAATTCCAACACTTAAAGGCCTCTTTTTGGACCAGAATAAATTAAATATGTTCTACAAGTGTTATGGACCTAACATTTAATTTGGTGGGATTTAAAAATAATTTGGGTTTTTAATCATCAGTCTATGCAAAAAAACTGGGTTAATTTCACTCATAGTCACTCAACTTATCACTTATCGCGCAAAAGTAACCGACTTTTTTTTTCTTACTTAAATGTCACTGAACTTTTAACATTATTACACAAAAGTCATGTTGACCGGAATCCGGCGACGGCCCTTGCCGGATTGATGACTTTTTGCAAAAATGTTAAAAGTTCAGTAACATTTAAGTTGAAAGAAAAAAAGTTAATTACTTTTGTGAGATAAATGATAAGTTTAGTGACCGTAAGTGAAATTAATTTAAATGTAGTATATGTTGAACTTATCAATCCGGCAAGAGTCGTCGCCGGATTCCAGTCAACATGACTTTTGTGCAATAATGTTAAAAGTTCAGTGACATTTAAGTAAGAAAAAAAAAGTCGATTACTTTTGCGCGATAAGTGATAAGTTGAGTGACTATGGGTGAAATCAACCCCAAAAAAACTCATTAGAGGCTTTCTGCACATAACCCTCTAACCGGGCTTGGATGAGATTTATTTAAAGTCTAAACAAATTAATTAAAACTCATTTTTAATTAATTCTCTACCAAATTTTACATAGATCTTGTCCATTTAGAGTTAGATTTTTGACTGAGAGTATAAAAATGTAATGTTAATGGAATTAGGTTAAGTGAAAAATTGCCTCCATCTTTTCTCTCTATAGTAGCCGAATTCTCTCTCCTAACATCCGGGAATTTCGACTGGTGTTATTCCCTTTTTTTTTTTTTTGTTCTTTTTGCCTTTTTTTGGTGTAGATTATTGCATTGGAAGTGTTTTGTTTTGAAAATTGTGGTTTGCGACAATCTAGTGAGGTGAAAATCAACTTACAAACAAATTTAAGGTATTTTCAAAATCTCTTAAAATAAATTGAATGATTTCCTGGCAAAATCAACCTTTATAATTGTTTTAATTTTTGTTTTTTCATCTTTATATGAGATGCATAAACCTATTAAAATCCTGCCGTTTATTTATTTTGTGTAAATAACTGATTTTCAATGAAGTAAATAAATAATTATCATTTTTCTCCAATTTTTCTTTCTTTTGTTGCTATAATTTTTTATACCCTTTAAAATCTTTTCTGAATCAACAAAAGCAATTTGCTTGATGCGAAATAATTTAATTATATTTTTTTTGAATTATGATTTTAATATGTAAATTATTAACAAAAACTTGAAATTTGTATTTTTCAGGTTAAAAACGTTTTTGATTGATGCGAAATAATAAAAATTGAAATCTAGATTTCTTTTGTCACATCATCATTTTATTATACAAAAATCATACCGTTTTTAAATTTATGGATTCTTTAATATTTTAGTTATTAATGGAATAGTAAATCAAAATTTATATATTTTATTAATTAAAATCGAATATAAATAATTAATTTAATTCAGTTCATTTTTTTTAAATTGCTAAATCAATATTTCTTTCATTTCATTTTATATGTCATTTTTGTTATTTTCACTAGAATTAAAAAATATTAATTATAGTCAAATTTATGATAAAATTGAGAAATTTAATAAATAAATTTAAATTTAATTGGTCAATTTATATTGAAAAAAATAAAAAAAATAAATTCAATTAAAAATTTAAAAATATCATATAAATAAAATTTAAATTTTACTAAAAAAATGACACATAAACATAAAATGAAATAAAAGTAGTATAATTGTTAGACTCATTACTAAAATAGGTTAATTAATTACTAATTATTCGGTTTTAAGAGTTAGAGTTATTTTATGACCCAACCCATTTATGACCCAACCCATTTATGACCCAACCCAAACCCGCCCAACCCACCCATTTGCCACCTCTAAAAGCAAACATAATAAACGAAAGAATAAAGAAAGGGAAAATACCCGGTGGGAAAGATGGAGGACACCGCGATGGAGATGGGCAACGAGCAAGCGAGAGAAGACGGGCAAAATGGTCTTGTGCAATTAAAATTATCTAGGGCTCAAACAAAATAAATAAAAATTTAAAATTAAAAAAAAATGGAGAGTTTTATTCGGTTGGAAAAGGTAGGGGTGAGCATAATCGGTTAATCAGTTCATGAGCTCCAATCCATTAACCAGTCCATTAATATTGGTTTTTTGAAATTTCAGTCCATTAAGCAGTTCATTACCATCGGTTAACCAGTCCATCAGTTTCGGATTTTCGGATCGGTTACCCAATATTTTTCGGTTAACCACTATAATTATAAATATATTAATAAATAAAATTAAAATATTCAAGATACTTAAAAATTAAAATTTTTTCACTATAATATAACATTATTGTTGTTAAAATAAAAATATTTGGTAGATATAAGCAATTATGTTTTTAAAAATTAATATTTAATAAGTAAATATATTAACCGGTCCATAATCAGTTTTAATTAGATAAATTATTAAACTTACTAATTGCCAATTAAAAAAATTTAAAAACTTTAAAATAATTAATATAATAAAAAAAAAGTACATGATCACCTTTAATTAGGATAAATTATTATAAATTATTAAAAAATTAATAAATTAACTAAAAATTCGGTTTCTATTCGGTTAACCAGTCACATGAGTCAAAAACCATTAACCAGTCCATTAATATCGGTTTTTTCAAAACACTAACCATTAACCAGTCCATCGGTTCGGTTTCGATTTTTTTTTTTGTTAGCCAAGTCCATCGGATTTTTTGCCCACCCCTAGGAAAAAGGGCGCCGGTTCAATTCTTATTTCCATCCTATAAAGATTTATTTTTTACTCATTTCTCATTATTAAATCTACAATTTAAATTTCATTATATATAATTACATTATTGATTTTTTTTATTTTTTTAATATTAGCACTATATAAATTTCATGTCATTAATTTTTAATGGAAAAATTTAGTATGAAAAGTAACATTAAATATTATCTTTAGATTAAATTAATCACACAATAATAATAGCAATGATAAATCTCTTTATATTACAAAAATATTTGATGAAAACGTGCATTTCAATAAAAATTACGTATTAATATAGGCATCGGTGCTAAAAGTAGGGAAATAGTATTGTTGAGTGACATTAAAAATAAATGAAATTAAATTACTAAATTAATTAGATGATAAATTGTTTAGTTAGGTGATTGATGAATTTAATATAATATTTTTTATATGTAATTAAATATAAGATTTTGTTTAATTATGAGTTATAACTAATGAATACTTAGTTAACTATCTACTAACAATTGATAAGATATAATTATTGTTAACTACTCCCTCCGTCCCACTTTAAAAGGCTGTTTTCCCTTTTTTATTTGTCACACTCCAAATGTTTTTTTCGCACTTTAAGAAAGAAATTTACGTATTTATCCCTATTTATTATATAATTTATTAAATATATATCACTTATTTTTTCTTTTCTCAATGTAATAAATAAGGACATTCTTGTCATTTTATATTATTTTTTTATGAAATTGATGTATTTCAATTATTTTCTTAATTACCGTGAAAAAAGAATAATAGCCTTTTAAAGTGTGACGGATGGAGTATCTACTAAACAACTGATAAGATATAATTATTGCTATAATAATAATTAAGTTTATTTTATTAGGAATTAAAGTGCACAGCCTATTAATTTCACATACAATCAACTTCAAATAATCATAGAATTCCCCCAAACATAAAATATTAAAGAAAATTTTCATTCATCACCTTTTTGAATATTTGAAATTATTGCATATTTTTCATTTTTTTTTATATTTTGATAAGTTTTGCAGTAATTTTAAGATAATCTCGCTCGAAATTAATAGACCATGAATATCAATTCTGCTAGTTCTGTTTAAATTAACTTTAATGTGAGTTATTTGAACAGTATAGATATTTATTATATACTTTTGAAAATACAGAAATCTAATTTAGAAAAATAATAAAGTTCAATAACCTCATAATATTTTTATAAATAACATTATTTATAAATTATTAGTATTATATATAATAATTAATAAATATCGATATCTACAGTTTGATCGGATTTTCGGTCCGATTTTAGGTAAATATTAAAATTCACTTCAAATAAATTGAATTTTAATAAAAGAATTAACAATAAAATTTAATTTAAATTTTTTTTATTGAAGTCTTTGTTTGGTTTTGGAAAATTCAGACATGTATACATCCATCCGAAATGCACTTGCTAAATGTTAAATTCACAAGCATAAAAAAAATAAAAATAATAATAATTTGCATAACAAAAATGAAAGAGGTACAGGAAAAGGTAAGGGTGGGGCGGTGCTTATAAGGAAGGGAAAAAATGTTAGAAGATTGTATTAGAAATAGTTGAAGGTGCTATTCATAGGGCATGTGGAAAGGTCCACTTGTCTTTTTCAGAAGCAAATGTCTAATCAATCAATCAAAAAATTTGGATTGAAAAAAGCAAATACACTTTCTTCGTGGACTTGTTGGGAAAGTTTCATAGTTTCTTTTTGGGCGGTTAGGGTGGGGGAGATACATAGATAGACAGAGAAAGACATGACCAATATTTCTTTTTCAATTTAACTCTTTCTTTTCTCCTTTTTATTGGTTAGCTGTTTGCAAAATTTATTATTTTGTGTCTATAATTCTTTTTTTTTTTAACTGAATCAATCCAAAATCTAATAAAAATATGTTAACTTTTTATTGCTATATATTATAAAGTCCAAATGCATAAATTAACATTTTAATTTGTTTTCGTTTTTTATTTTGATATCTCAATTTACTAAATGGCGTAATAAATACTCGAACTCAGAAAAAATAATATATTCAAACTATCCCAAAACGAAACAAACAGAAATAAAGATGCATGTATTTTATACGCAGTGATATGACAAATTAACAAATAGAATATTGTCACATTTATTTTATAAACTATTTACATATTTTTACTCTCTCCCCTCAATTTCTCTCTCTTCCCCCTTTCTCTCTCTCTCTTCTTGCCTTGTCCCCTTTCGTTCTCGTTCTCTCTCAAGATGTCCGATCTCAATTCCGCCGTCGATTCTCTCCCGGATTGGGATTAGTTCGGCAATTTTACCCATCCGCCACAGATTTTCTGATTTTTCACTTTGTTCCCAACGCAAGCGAGATCTTTAAGGAACTCGATGCAACACACGAGAGCGAAATAGGTACGAATTTGCCATCCACCGACTCAATTAGCGATCTAGACGAGCAGATCTCTCAGCTCATGCAGTGCAAGCCAATCTTGAATACCCAAGTTTCGTCTCACATTCTGCTTGCTTCTAGAGAGAAAAGTGCAAAAAATTTGATATTAATTTTCTAATTTTGGCAATTTATTTGATTTGTGTTTGTTAAATTAATTGTACTTTGGTGAATTTTCTCTTTAATTTTGTTTTATCGGGTCGAAAAAGGTGTACCGCGATTGAAATAATACTTCCTGTGATTATCCCCATCAAAATGAAAAACGAGGTCAAGTTACAGGGTTAATTTATGTATTTGGTCTGTTATAAATACAAGATGGAATCTCACATTGAATTAGTATAAAAAAAAATCTGTAATTATGGTGAAATTAATTTTAAAATAATTTAAGTTATTTTCAAGTAATTGTAAATTTAGAATTATCAAACTCACTTTTTAGGATCTTGTAAATTTTATGTGGCTTCAGGTCCATAAAAGAAATAACCATTGTATGGCAAGTGGATTTTGTGGTGAAAGATTTGATGCCGAAAAATGAGAAAAAAATATTCAAATTGAAAAGTGAAATATATTGATTATGGTGAAAAAATCCAAGTAGATAAAATGATAAATTAAACAAGTTACAACTGGATGACAAAATAGATAAAATGATGAATTAGCTAAGTGACAACTACATGGGTTAGCTACGCTTGATGAGGGCATGGACGGATTTACAATGGGTTTTGAAAAATAGGACCCTATATAAATTTTTGTTTTCCTCCACTTAAAAAAAAAAAATCTGCGCCCACCCTTTGATATATATATATATATATATATATATTATTCTATTAGATTTTGGGTTAAATATTTGTAATATAAAAAACCAAATAACTTAAAGGGAAAAGAGTCGAATTTGTTATGAAAAATGAGGACCAAATTATAGCAAAAATCGCAGTTAAAATAAAAATAGTAAAAAACAAAAGATTTTAACGAGATTCGGCCAATATTGCCTAGGTTTTCGGAAACTAAGAATATTATTTGACTAAAACTGAAAAGTGAAATAATAAAAGAGAGAATAAATATGCTTAACTAATTGACAAGACAAGCAACAAGAGATGATTAAATTTAAAGCTAAAAGGCTATATTTATAGCTATCAAAAACCCTTACTCTTTCTAAGTTTCTCGATGTGGGATTCTTTTTTTTCTGCCTACCATATTTAACTAACAATCTCCCACTTGAAAATTTGATTGAGTATCGATCACATCTTCATATTATTCTTTCTCTCTTGCCAATCCCTTTGCTTGTGTATCTGTCAGGCCGCTGAAAGATCAACACCAAACAAACTTGTCAGTATTAACTGTTTTCGTCATAAAATCTACTATGTTTTCTTTAGTATGGATTTTCTGCATATTCACGGTTTCTTCTTCCACTTTCTCACGAATGAAGTGATACTGAATCCGAATGTGTTTTGTCCTGAAATGAAATGCTAGATTCTTTGCAAGATGCAAAGCACTCTAACTATCACAAAATAGAGAAACATTCTCCTTTTTATGCCTGAGTTTCTCCAATAACAATTTCAACCATACAGCTTCTTTACTGGCTTGTTCAGCTGTCATATATTCTGCTTCTGTTGTTGATGTAGCCACAATTGATTGCAGTTTTAAGACCCAGTTTACAGCTCCACTAGCAAGTGTAAACATATATCCTGTAGTGGATTTGCTTTTGTCTAAATCTCCAGCATAATCTGAGTCAATATATCCTCTGACAATAAAGTCTGATCCTCCATAACACAATGCAACATCTACGGTCCCTTTAATGTATCTAAGGACCCTTTTTACTGCATTCCAATGCTCTCCACCAGGATTCGCCATGTATCGACTAACTGCTCCCACTGCAAGTGCAATGTCCGGTCTTGTACAGATCATAGCAAACATTAGACTTCCCGCTGCTGATGCATACGGTACTCGAGACATCTCCATCTTCTCCTCTTCACTGTTAGGACACATACTAGAAGATAACTTGAAATTAGCAGGAAATGGGGTAGATATCGGCTTGCAATATTGCATGTTGAACCGTCGCAAGATCTTCTTTAAATAATTTTTCTGAGAAAGCCAAATTTTTCTGCTATTTCTGTCTCGGTGAATTTGTATCTCTAGAATCTTATTTGTTGATCCCAAGTCTTTCATATCAAATTCCCTAGCCAACTGAGTCTTCAATTGTTTAATGCGATCTTTGTTGGGGCCTGCTACCAACATGTCATCAGCATACAACAGTAAGATGATGAAATCACTTTTACCAAACCACTTGAAATATGCACAAGGGTTTGCATAAAGCCTGTTGTATTCAAGACTCAAAATAAAGGAATCAAATCTCTTGTACCAACACCTAGGCGTATGTTTGAGACCGTACAGAGATTTATTTAATCTGCAAACCAAGTTCTCCTTTCCATTTTCTTCAAAACCTTTTGGCTGGAGCATATAAATTTCTTCTTCAAAATCTCTATGGAGAAAAGCAATTTTGACATCTAACTGCTTCAGATATAAGTCAGATGTAGCACACATCGACAGAACTACTCTAATTGTTGTAAGTCTGACCACTGGGGAAAAAATCTCATTGAAATCAATACCTTCTTTCTGAGCATACCCTTTGACTACCAGTCTATCACGATACCGCTCCACTTGATCATCACTATTACACTTGATCTTGTAAACCCATTTATTTCCAATAGGCTTTCTTCCTTGTGGTAGCAGAACAAGTTCCCAAGTTTTATTTTTATAAAGAGTTTCAATTTCTTCTTGCATTGCTGCCATCCACTGAGATGCATCTGAACTACTCATTGCTTCTTGAAAAGTTGATGGCTCTCCATCCTCTGTTAGAAGGCAATATGCAACATTACTCTCCATAACATAATCTGAGTGCCAACCTGGTTGTTTTGTTAATCGGCTTGATCGACGAATCTTGGGTACTTGAGATTCAACTGGTTGGGACTCCTCTAACTCATGTTCCTCCTGCTCTGGTTCATCTTCAAAAGAATTTTCTTGATTGAATTCCTTTTCCACCTGTACAATCATCATCTCTGAACTTCCATTCATAGTGCTATCATTTGCTTCTTGTATCTTATCTTCCATAAAAATCACATCTCTACTGACTACAACGTTGTGGGCAGTGGGATTTCACAGGCAATACCCCTTTACTCCCTCAGTATAACCTAAAAATAAATATTTTCTAGATTTAGAATCTAGTTTTGTAGTTTCTTGTGAATTGTACATCACATACACTAGACTTTCAAATATATGAAGGTTTGACTAATCAGCTGGCTTGCCAGTTCACATCTCCATCGGTGTCTTCAACTTAATTGCAGTTGAAGGAGCCCGATTTATTATATAACAGGCAGTGTTGGCTGCTTCTGTCCAAAACTTTTTGTCTAAACTTACAGCTCCCAACATTGCTCTTATTCTCTCTAACAAAATTTTATTCATCCGTTCTGCCACTCCATTTTGTTGAGGAGTATATGCTACAGTGAACTGTCTTTTGATGTCTTCCTGATTGCAAAAGTCTACAAACTCATTGCTTGTATATTCTCCTCCATTATCAGTCCTCAAACACTTGATCTTCTTTCCAGATTCAAGTTCTACCCGCACTTTGAATACTTTGAAAACTGGAAACACATCTTCCTTCCTCTTGATAGGATACACCCAACATCTCCTGGAGTAATCATCAATGAATAACACAAAGAACCTTGCTCCTCCTAAGAATGAAATTGGTACTTGCCATACATCAGAGTGAACCAAGTCTAGAATAGACTTGCTTCTAGAATTAAATGTATTGAACTTCAATCTGTGCTGTTTACTTGTAACACAATGCTCACAAAAAGGTAAGGACAATTTAGTGAGACCTGGAAGTAGATTTTGCTTCACAAGTATATTAATTCCTTGTTTAAAAATATGCCCAAGTTTCTGATGTCACACCATTGCAGAGCTTTCACTTGGACTATTTGAAGCAACTGATGCTTCTGCTTCCTGCAACATCTCTCCCTTCAATATGTATAAATTTGCAGCTATCTTTCTCCCTTCATAAGTACAAGCGCCCCTTTCACTATCTTCATAATTCCCTTCTCACCACTGAGCTTTTACTTGGACTATTTGAAGCAACTGATGCTTCTGCTTCCTGCAAAGTCTCTTCCTTCAATATGTATAAGTTGGCAGCTATCTTTTCTCTTTTCATAAGTACAAGCACCCATTTCGCTATCTTCATAATTCCCTTCCTACCACTAAACTTGCATCCAAGGTCATACAATCTTCCGAGAGACAACAAATTCTTTTTCAGCCCTTCCACATTTCGCACTTCCTGAATAGTGTGAACTGTATCATCATACATCTTTAACTTGATGGTTCCAACGCCAATGATCTTTAAGGCATGATCATTGTAGCTATACACCGGTTCTCCTGAGATAGGATCATAATGATCAAACCATTCTCTTCAAGCAGTCATATGAAATATAGCTCCCGAATCCATGATCCAGACATCAGCAAATCTCTTCCTGCCTTCATAAGTTATTGTTGCTTCGCATGATAGAGAATGTCCATCATCTGAGGTACTAGCCACATTCCCTTGCAAGTTGGAATTTCTTTTGTTCAAATTCCAACAGTCCTTCTTCAAGTGACCCTTTTTACCACAGTTGTAGCATTTCAAGATCTTCTTACTTTTTGATTTCGATCTACCTTGACTTTGGCTCCCACTTGAGTCATGTTCTATTGATCTCCCTCTCATCACTATCAATGCCTTTGCTTGTTGAGAACTTGCCAATCTGTCTTCCTTATTTTTGCACCAATTTTCTTCCTCTAGAATTGCAACTATAATATCATCAAAAACTAAATTGTTCGTTTGGACATTGCTTGTTAAGTTAATGACAAGTTGATCATACGAATCAGGCAGACTTTGAAGCAGAAGTTTAGCATGTTCATTTGCCTCTATTTTATAACCTAAAGATGCGAGTTGAGAAAATAGAGTATTTAAAATGTTTATGTGCTCCGTCGCTGAAGTGGATTATGACATGCGAAGAGTGTAAAGTTTTCTCTTCAAAAAGATTTTGTTGTGGAGTGACTTGGCTTCATACAATTTGGTGAGATGATCCTAAATTTCTTTTGCTGTCTTTTTTTTCCTCTATGCTTGACAATACCTCATCTGCCAATGCTAGATGAAGATTTACAATAGTATTCTCGTCCATCTCGTCCCACTTATTTTCATCTCTGCAGTCCACCGATTTTTCGCTGATAGCCGCTAAGTAATTATCTTTTCGTAAGATAGCCTTCATCTTTAATTTCAACAAAGAGAAATTTTTCCTGTTGAATTTCTCGATCTAAAATTTTGCCGCCATTGCTTCTATCACGAACTTTTATGCTCAAAAATTAACTCCCATTATTTTATGTGAATAGTAACCATATAGATGATCAGTGACCATATACGCAAACAGTATCTAAGAAAAAGTCTTTTTCTGATGTGAAAAATCAGTTTATGCTGCAACTACAGAGCATTCTAAGACAGAATCTCGGCTCTGATACCACTTGTTATGAAAAAAAAGGACCAAATTAGAGAAAAAACCGCAGCTAAAATAAAGATAGTAATGAACAAAAGATTTTAACGAGATTCGGCCAATATTGCTTACATTCTCGGAGACTAAGAATATTATTTCACTAAAATTGAAAAATTAAATAATATAAGAGAGAAGAAATATACTTAACTAATTGACAAGTTAAGTAATAAGGGATGATTAAACCTAAAACTAATGAGCTATATTTATAGCTATCAAAAACCCTTTATCTTTCTAAGTTTTCCGATGTGGGATTCTTTTTTTTTTCTGCCTACCATATTTGACTAACAGAATTAGTCCATGAACCATGTGAAATAGTACATATTTGCCCTTGAACAAGTTTTTAGTTAAAAAAATGCTACTGTTGTTGCTAAAATGGCTTATATTAATATAAAATATTTTATTAATTGTAAATATGAAGAAAAATTCCATATTTGCTTTGACCATTACAAACAAGTGCAATTTTCATAATGGTATGGATAAATATAAGTTAGTTTGGTAATGGTAAAAGTATTTTTTAATCTAAAAAAATTAAATTCAAATTTGTAATATTTCATATAGTTCAGGCTCAAATTTGTCCATTTTTCTAATTTAAAATTTAATTGGTTCTTTTGATGTATCAAACTAGTAGATTTAATATACTTGATAGGTGTCCTAATATTCAACAAAATAAAACATAATGTATATAAGTCTGCCCCCACTAAAATAATTTCTTGATCCGTCCCTATTTGACAAGAATATTAGAGAGAATCTCACATTGGATTATTAAAGTGAATAAAAAGAGTTTGCAATTATAGTGGAATATTTCAAAATGATTTAAGCCATTTTAAAGCAATGCTGAACTAACAATTATCAAGTCCATCTCCTTATTCTTATGCAAATTTTACAACAAAGACCGTGATTAAATTTTTGTTGAATTGCTAATAACGGTTTTGAACAACATTAAAGAAAAAAAAAAAAAAAAGATAAAATAACATTTTTTTAACATATATATTTTAATATCGTGGGGGAAAAAAAACCTTAGAGACAAAATAATTTATGAAATTTTTGGGATGATATAGTAATTTTTCCTTTTCTTTTTTTTTTTTTTTTGTCTATTTTTTGAATGAATAGGAAAAAAGAGAGAAACTAGAAAAATTAGAGGGGGCCAACTAAGGGTATTAGGGCCTTTAGATTGTGACCTTTTAACTCACTTTTATTCCTTTGTTGATCTTCTGCTCGTGCGCGTGCTGTTTTTTTGCATGTCAAAGTGAGACATTTAGTATCTTTGATGTTATCAACTTAATTTTCATGTTATCAACTTAATTTTATCTCCCTTTATTGATGTAAACGTTTAATTATTGCAATGAAGAATTAATATTTTACACAATGGCTCTTGTTATTCATTTAGTGCCAATGAAGAGTATTTCTCTTGTGAGATTTGTGCTTATTTTCCTTATATTTTAGGGTTTCATGAGATATTTTCGATTAAGCTTTAATAACACCTTTATTTATGCAATAAATATAGCATTCTTTATAAAATAGTAAACAATATAGGGTGAATCATAGAGAGCTTATGTATAACGATGAAATCTTATCATACATTAAGCCTTTTAAGAAGCTTATTACAAAATTCCCATATAAAGCCTTAACAATTAAAAAACTCCGAATAAAAATAGAAATAAGAAACAACTGAATTCATTCCAAATAGGAAGCTGCATATTGCAATCCAACGAGCATTCAGTAATGCTAAACGGGTGTTGAAGCCTTGCCCAATGATCGTTCACAAATCTAAATTGTCGTTTGAAAACGAGACTTAAATCTGATAGATACATAACTGTTCAATGGGTGTTCGCGTCTCCCAACAGCCATTCGAAACATAAAACGTATAGAATTTGGAAAGTACCAAAACCAACGGGTGTTCTTCTAGGCCAACAGGCATCGGATTCTGCAGGTATCAATTATGTAATACATTTTCATACCCGATCTCCTTATTTTAGTGGATGAATTGTTTGGCATGCAATATTAATAAAGTAGGAGCTAATTTGTAATTTGTCCTAAACATTTAGAATTTTGATTTATTATCCCTAATAAGCCTATCATGAGTAACTTCCTAAATATGAGCTATTTTTAATCTAATTCTAAATCCAACAATTAAAGGAATAAAAAGAATTTATAATTACAGTAGAAATAATTTTATAATTAAGGGAATAAAAAGGGTTTATAATTATGGTAGAATTAATTTCCGAACGATTTTAATCTTAAAATAATGGTAAATTGATATATCTCTCTAGATTTACATAAATTTTACATGGTATCAAATATAAAAGACATAAGATATTGAATAATTAAAGGGACGAAAATTTTTTATTGATAACCGGACACCTCGGTTTCTCCTTATTCAAGTAGTTCAGTTCCGCTTTACTCTTAAATTCGGACAGACAAGCAGATCTAAAATCTCTCAATAACAGTTCGGTAGCATCCAGTAGTTCGGAAAGGGCTCGTCCCTAGGATCATTAGGATTGTTGTAATCCTCCATAGACTTTCACTCCCTTGTAACGCTTTTTCTACATAATTAATCTCATTCAGTCAGCAATTCAACCTTATTCAAACGGGAATTACCCTTATCTGATCAGAAAATATTCTTATCTATTCAGAATCCGAATTTTACTCCAGTTAGAACTCTTAGCTCCAACCCCCAGCTCCAGCTCTACTGGTAATACCTGTACCATGTGAAAAACGATTCCCTCTCCAACACTGATTCCTAACTCTATAAAAAAGAGAATTCGGGTATATTTTTATTCTTGATTCTTTCCAATTACAATACTATGATTATCGTCAATTTTCCTAATTTGATCGTCGAAGTATTTTTGATCGGAAATTCACCGGAATTTTTTGTTTTCAGATGACTATTTCAAATTGCCAGTTCAGTAATTTTAAACTATCATCATTTATAATTACAATGAAATTAATTTTAAAATAGTTTATATTATTTTGAAACAATTGTGAATCTACAATTATCCATCCTATGTTTCCTAGCTGAATACAATGATGACCAGAACTTTTACAAGCAGAATTGGAATTACAAAGCTAAAAAAGAAAACAATGATAAGGACATAAATGAAAGATGAATATTTGAGAAAATTTTGAAGATATGTTTCTGTAGGTGAACGCACCCTTCACATGGGATACCAATCCCTTTATGCTTCCTACAACTAGGCATCTGTACCAATTCCCTGTTAGAGACAATGACTGCTATTCCATATAATACACCAAAATCACAAACAATAATATATGGAAGTCCAATCAACGTTTTGAATTTGTCAACAAATTTATTTGAGCTAATAAAAATTGACTTTATAGTTTATAACCAGATTCGTCTGTTATTTTTAATTTATAAATCAATATACTTCAATTTCTACATGTCCAATCAACCACTTACAATTACACATATTTTATTAATTGTTACTAATTCAACTAAAGTGATCATTTTAAAATAGAAATTCAGTTATGAAGTTTAATTTTGAAGAAAGATGGACATGATAAGTTTAGACGGAAAATCTTCATATATATTTAAAATTAATTGGATATTTTTAAAATAAATAAAAGATGAATTTTAACTTTACCTTTCGAAAATACACTTTCAGCTTTTAAGTTTTAAATTTACATTTTTAAAGATATCTCTTTTATTTTTTAAACCGAAACTTATCTTTACCTCGTTTACATCTGTTGGTTGACGAAATTATATTGTTGAAAATTATTTATTGGTTTACTGGATGTACCAAATTATCAAATTACTTGATTTACCAAAATTCGCCTATTGTTTTAACAAATTACATTGTTACAACAAGTCACAGCCTTCTATTCGGCATCCCAATGTATACCTTTTGGTATAACAAATTTCAATTTTCAATCTTTTAATTACCCTTCATTTCAGTATATCTATGTATATCAAAGTATACCCATTTATATATCGATATGAATTGTTAAATTTTTCAGCATTCAATTTGGCATATTCTTTGATATACAAATTTCAACAAGTGTAGTTGATGAAAAGGTTAACACTGATACTGCACCATCTGTTTTAGGATTAAAATTCATAAAATTTATTGCTATTTTTCTAGCAATTAGCAACAAATTAGAAAACTTTTTACCATCACTAACTTTATTTTCGTTTGATTGTTCAAGGTGTCAATCCAAAATCACAATGTTTCAACTAAACCAATAAAAACTTCAATATTGCGAAAAATATGATTGAATTAATCGAAAAAGTTGAATCACAATACTAAATCTTAGAAAAAATTCAAAAAAATGCAAAATATTGTATCTAGCAAAAAAAAAAAAGAATAGAAGAAAATAAAAAAAACATGAGAAAGTATACTGCAGAAAATACATGAAGATATATGAGAATGATTAAAACTAGGAAAATTCTTAAAAATGGGTAATTTTAAAATTGAATTTAAAAAAAAAATTAAAGAGATAAGAAAAAGATAATTGTAAAAAGAGTTCCAAAAAATTGTTGCAATTTTGTACAAATATTCCAAATTTTAATGGCTAAAACTGAGGCCAAAATATTTACAACTGGGTCAATTTTAAGCACAATATATATATATATATACACACACTTGGAGGAGAAAATTTGAAAATTGATGGGTGAAAAAGGGTTATGAGAAACACACATGCTAATTTTTCACTTGTTCACACATAGGCCCTATAAATTTATGCTGGATAAAGGAGGGGAACCATCTGTTGGAAAAGAAGCATATGTCTTGCTTTTGCCTTTATGATAATTGGTGTATTTTATGTATTCTTTTTATTATTATTATTATTATTATTCTAATTATTGGTTTTGAATCAGTCAATATTTAAAAGATAACAAGAAAATCCTTTTTTTATATTCCACTAGCTAACTACATTTTCGACCAAAATTCAAGATAGCAATTAAGTGCCAAGTTCATGCATCAAACAAAAATTCAATAAATGTTTATACTTGGTGTGCTATGTTATTAGCCCCCATACAAATGATTACATCTTATAATTCACATCTGTTTTTTTTTATACATATATAATTCATCTGCTATTTAAATTCTATTGGCTTGGAATAAATGCAAAATAAAAAATAAAATAAAATGCTCCTTCAAGTATTTTAATTATTTATAGATATAAATATAAAAAGGAAAATAATGGGATTTCAAACATTAAATGTCTCTTCTTAATTCCTATTTAATTCCTTTTGTGCTAGATATTACTTATTTAATAATTTTTATTTCAATATACATTAAATCAAAATGGAACTAAAAAAAAGGTGTTCTACCACAATAATTGGATTGCACTCCATATTTCAAAATTAGATACAATATATATGTACTAATAAAATACAGAGTTAAATATAAGGAGAAAAAATAAAAATAATATATAAATTCTCCTTAAATTATTACCTTATGAACTAATCGAGTATCAAACATTATATTACTCTCTTATAATAGTACGTGGCACTTCATAAAAAAAGTGTGAAACAAGATCGATAATGAGATAATTTAAGGGTAGAATATATATTAACCCAAAAAAACAATACAGTAAAATGCGCTTTGTCTATGTTTATAATTAAAAACCAGGAAAATCAGCCAATAATTGCTGAGTTTTCTTTTAAACAAAAAGTGCTAAGTTCGAATTGGTAGATAAATAAAATATACATAAATGTCTGGTTGGTAGTCCTATAAGTGAACCATGAATTTGATTACTAAGAAATTACAAATGAAACAGTCCAAGAAACATGTATGTCGGGTAGCTATTAACTAAACAGTTTGTTATTATATAGAGTAAATGTGGGTCTTCCATAAATTCCCAAGATAAATATATTTTTATTGCCTTTAAATTAAGTTTTTTTTAACCACCAGAAATTGATTTTGTGGCCAGATGCAAATCTAGCTAAACAATTTAACAATTTATTTTTTAAAAAAGGGGGTCAATTTCACTGATGGTCACTTAACTTATCACTTATCGCGCAAAAGTAACCGACTTTTTTTTTCTTACTTAAATGTCACTGAACTTTTAACATTATTGCACAAAAGTCATGTTGACCGGAATCCGGCGACGACCCTTGCCGGATTGATGACTTTTTTGCAAAAATGTTAAAAGTTCAGTAACATTTAAGTTGAAAAAAAAAAGCTAATTACTTTTGCGAGATAAATGATAAGTCTAGTGACCGTGAGTGAAATTAATTTAAATGTAGTATTTGTTGAACTTATCAATCCGGCAAGAGTCATCGCCGGATTCCGGTCAACATGACTTTTGTGCAATAATGTTAAAAGTTCAGTGACATTTAAGTAAGAAAAAAAAAGTCGGTTACTTTTGCGCGATAAGTGATAAGTTGAGTGACCATGGGTGAAATCAACCCTTAAAAAAGGTCCATATAGTTTTATATTAATTTTAGCTTATTTTCTAAACAAATCTTTTAATTTTTTATTTCTTATACTTTGATCCCTCTTAAATTTTTTCATTTTCTATGATATTTGAATTTTAACCTGTCTGATAAAAAATACAGAAAGTTAGGAGTTCAATTTTATCGTTGTAATGATATTGTTGTAATTAAATATTAAAAAAAAGGCATTTTTCCCTTGCCCTCAAGCTTTCTTATGTTCTTTTACTATTTTTGGGCATAATGTAATATTAAATATAATGTTAATAATATATTTGCATTAACCACTAAAATTTTGATATGGTAGCTTAAAGATGCGGACTTTTCCTGATATTTATAATTAGGCTATATGTTCTTCTCATATAACCAATTAAAATACTATAAATGAAAATATTAAATTGTGAGAGAGATTAGATTCTGTTATATAATTGACTTATTGTTGCATTAATTAATGTTTATATGTGTTATATTAGTACAAACTTTTTGTCGAAGACCCAATCTATAATAAACCAAACCATAATTAATAAAAAAAAATCATATAAAAATTAATTATATGACATTTTTAACTTGATTCATCATAACTTAAGTCTAAACAAGAATTATATTGTTCTTAAGAGGTGCACTATTCTAGCAATGCAAGTTCTATTAAATATCCCCAAATGAATATCAAGATTCCCTCCCCCTCTCCCTTTATTTTTCTTAGCAAATCATTTATAATTAATCATAAACTAATTGTACACGATGCTGCTATTAGAAAAACGACTAAATACATAAGCTGGTCATTTAATTTATACCAAAAAAAATAGAAATTAATTGAAGTGAATAATTTCAAATGTTGAGATATAATCCAATTTTGAATACCTTTTTGGAAAAAACTCTTTTGTAAGAAATAAGCACACCACCAGTATACCCATAATTTAACAGATGCAACAAACACTAAGCAACTGTTTCATCTTTCTAATTCATGCATGGAAAAATCTGATGTGGTACATTATTAATTTTAACTATAAATTAAAATAAAACTAGCTAGTCTAGATAAATCAAGTCAAAAATATATAATTAACCCTATGGCGATCAAGTCAATAGTGTATTGACATTTAAGTAAAAAATTAATTTTTTTAACTTCTTTTTTCTAAACGTTAATACATCATTAGATCGTTGTAATGCACGGGTCTAGAGAAGAAATTTCCAGATCAAAGGTTGACATCAAAAATCACATATAATTAATAATATATACAAAATTCATTTATATCATTAATTGATACAAAGAAATATTAAGATTTGTACAAGATATAGCAAGAGATGGGCATACATTATACAAGCTAATTAATAATAATTTCAGTGAAGAAACCCTAAAGTGGCATCTTCAATGATTAATTTGGTAATAAATAACACAAATAATAAATTAAAAATCTACATGGTTCCATGATCACCAGTGTGATTATTATTATCATTATTATTATTCCATGGAGAAGGATAATAAAAAGCAGAATTTTGGTAATAAGAATTATCAGATCCAGGTGTTCCAGATTGAGGAGGATTGGAACTGTAGGCATACCTGATTAGATCAGCATTAGTAGCATCTAATTCCTTTTGAAGTTTAATGACCTGAGTTTGGAGAACAGAAATGGCACCAACACAGCCATAAACTGGATCTTTCATTCTAGCCTCAGCTTCATAGGCAAGAGAGTTCACAGCATCTTCTCTTTGATGTGGAAGAACTTCATTTAATAGCTTACTCACATTGCTTGCACCAAATATCTTATGCACATTTGCAAATTTCTGTGGCTCTTCTGGTGGAAAATAGGGTGCAAATATGCAATCTGCCAAACATTTTCTCCTCAAGAATTTGCAAGCAGCACATGGGGAATTTGAATAGCTGCTTGATGATGATGATGCCATCTTCTAGTTAATTCCCTATATATCAAATTTTAATTAATTATTATAGGAAAACTATATATATTACTTTAATTTATTTTATTTTTTATATACGTGGAAATTGGTAATTTGGACTATTAGCGCACACAACTCTTCTTCCCCCATTTCTTTTTCAAAATTCTCTTCACTTTTTTGGCCTCTAACCATGTTTTCCTTTAATAATATATATCCTTAATCAGCATAAACATTTCATCTCCAACTTTTATTAAAACCCTATGGTTGAAAAACAAAATATATAAATTGAAAAAAATTAAAAAAAAAATAAGCAAGGAACAAGACAACAATATACAAACAGTAACTAAGAGTGTATATATATACAGAAATATATAGAGTTTCTTGTAAAATTTGATACCTATACCAAGAACTGTTACAGACCCATGATTTTGAAGCAGCTAATAAAGATCTTTTTTGATTAAAATTGTAGAACACATATATATAGGATGATACTGAAAATGAAAGTATGTATTGTACTTACCTTATCTATATAGGAGTAGGTTAGTTTGATGATGAGAATGCTACCTTGAAGTAGGCTATTTCAAGATCTATGCTTTGATTGTTCCAACAGCAGAAACAATTTTAATTCCTTTGGGAGTTTGGTGTGAGATGTGAGAGTTTGAAGAGGGAAATAAAACCCTAGTTATAGGGCAGAAAGAGAAAGAGCTGCAACAATGTACAGTTACAAAAAGTGAAAAGAGGGGGCAAAGAGCATTTTCTCAAGCAAAAGACAAGTGCAATTAATGGGGCTACTAGCAAAAGGATGACTATGACACTGCAGTTTTAATAATACCAATCACTGTTTACTCTCACATTCTGAGTATGAAACATTTTTAACACCGTAAGTTTAATAATATGAATCATTGTTTACCTCTCAATTCATCAAATCTAATCTAATTTTAAATTTCGAATTCAAATTATAAGAGCATTTTTAATATTTTAAAAAAGTATTTTATCTTTTTTTTTTATAGATTCGATAGACACAAAATTAGATCGATAGAGTCAATATGCCAAGAAAAAATATCAACATTGTTCAATAACTTGGCTACTTCACAGTGATTCTCCATGTTTCCAAAGATAGAAAAAAAATATATGATAATAATGGAAGACTAGGTAAATATTTATTATAAAATTATTGTAAAATTATTAATATTCTAATTAATATTTATTGTATCCTTTATATATTAAGGTAAAATTTTTACTTAGGCTTTTTTATGAAATAAAATAATTTGAGTGTAACTCAACTCCTAAACTAACTAACATAAAAGTCTTATCCTATTCCTTATAATTAGTAATTTTTAATAACTTCACTTGAGATACTTAATAAATTAATGCATATAAAATATTTTGTAAGATAATTTTCACTTATTATATTCATAAATAATGTCTATACAAAAAATAAAAAGAAAAGAAAAATCCAAATTCAAGTATGCTGAAGCCTTAATTATAAGCAAAATGAATTATTTAGCAGGTTGCCTGGAATTTTGCATGAGTTGGAAAATATATATCTGACATGATCACAAGATTCACTGATGAATAGAAAGAGTCAACTTAGACTGAAACAAGTTGATTGTTTCAGGTTACTCCTTAAAAAATTTCAAAAACAAAACAACAAAACAGCATTAAAGTGGAACCAGAATATTTGGTAGGTTTTTTGGAACCACTTTATAGTTTTAGTATTTTATTTTCTAATTTATTGTTTGGTACAATGAGAGGAAACAGGCCCCTCCCTTAGAGGCTGACGGATCATGTAGTAAAGAGGAGGGCCAATTGTAAAAAAGAAAAAATTAGAAGGAGGAAATTAGCAATTAATAAATAAATAATCGGCATATAAGGAGAGGAGGGCCTCTCTCTTTTGTTACCAATAATTTTTTTTTTTTTATTTATACGAATTTTAATGAAAGTCGAATCATATTAAATTAAAAAAATTGATACATATATTCTTAATGGGTTGATTTCACTAACGATCACTCAACTTATCACTTATCACGTAAAAGTAACCGACTTTTTTTTTCTTACTTAAATATTACTGAACTTTTAACATTTTTGCAAAAAAATCATGTTGACTAGAATCCGGTGAGTACTATCGCCGGATTGATGACATGGCATGCCATGTAAGAAACTAAATGTCGTTTAATAATATTTCCAACAGATGGTACATCTAAATCAATTTCACTCATGGTCACTAAACTTATCATTTATCGCGTAAAAATAACCAATTTTCTTTTTTTTCAACTTAAATGTTACTGAACTTCTAACATGTTTGTAAAAAAATCATATATTTACTATTCCTTGCCACGTGTCATATGTCATGTCATCAATCCGACAAAAGTTCTCGCCGAATTCCGGTTAACATGACTTTTTTGAAAAAAATTTAGAAATTCAGTGACATTTAAGATAGAAAAAAAAAGTCGATTACTTTTGTGCGATAAGTGATAAGTTGAGTGACCATAAGTGAAATTGACCCATTCTTAATTATTTTAAACTACAATTAATTTTTTATCATTTTAATATTAAACTCTTAGAATTATTAAATAAATAGTACTAGCAACGTTTTCTTATAATACAAAAAAACTGTGAATTAGCGACTAAAATTAATTTGAATTGAATTTTTTTTTGTTTTGACCCATAATATAATATTATTTCATTTTGTTCCATCAAACATTAGTATTCTTTCATTTTCATCCATTAAATTTTTTTTATTTTAATTAATTATTATTTATATTGCATTCTTCTATTTTTCACCCATTACTATATTTTTTTTTACGACAATTTCATTCATTAAACATTAGTATTTTTATATTTCAAATTAAACTTTATTATTATAATTTATTCCCTTCCCATTTATCAAGTCCAGTTAATTTTAAATTGCTTTGAACTTTCAAAAATCCTATTTATATTATTATTCCATAATAAACAAATATATTAATGATTAATCTTTATTTTATGTCGTTAATTTGTTAGAAAGAACAAATGAATAATTATATAAATTTTTAAGAACAATGCACACAATATTAATATTTAATGTCTAGTAAATTTATAATTTGTTTATGTAGAGTTCGATTAATTAAAAATGAGTTTGGAGTGGGTAAAAATAGCAATCTTATAACTCTTGATGTATTATTAGTTAAGGACACAACTTTAGCACTTTAGGCACACACTAGCCAAGCCCGATAATTTAATTATAGAATATTTGTTTTTTTAGTACATTAAATTTAATTAATTTTTGATTATTTTAGATTTTTGTTGTGTAATTTTACATAAATATTTAATTGATTTTAAGGACTTGAAAGTACATTAAAGTATATAGTTTGTAAATTTATTCTACCAAATTTGAAATGTAAACTTTAAATTTTTATTGAGAGTATATGAATAGTAGTAAGATACATGCCCCGTCTCGCCTTGTTTATTGAGAATTAAAAATAGTTGTAAATGAGTTTAAGATAGATTTGAGGGGTTAATTTTACCCATGATTACTGAACTTATACTCAAATAACACTAATATAATGAAAAAAATTTTATTCTCATAAAAACCATCGAACTTAAAATATGTTTACAGAAAAATCATTTTAATCGTTTTCTGACGATTTTTTCGCCAAAAAATTCAATCAGCGCGTACATTTAGCATCCCCATGCACACATAACTTGACACGTGGCATACCACATGAATAAAATGACATATGAGTATGTCATGTGGCATGTCGCATTGGCATTTCGACAAGTCAGTTTGCCGTATGGCATACTTACATATAATTTTTTCCACAAGATATACTACGTGTCAAGTCATTTATGCATAAAGTACTGAGTGTACGCGCCAGCTGAACTTTTAAGAAATCGTCAAAAAACGATTAAAGTGATTTTTCTATAAACATGTTTTAAATTCAATGATTTTTATGAGAACAAAAATTCTTTCATTATATTAGTGTTATTTGAGTATAAGTTTAGTGACCATGAGTGAAATTAACCCTAGATTTGAGTGTTAAAATAGATATGTATTTAATGGCTCATATGTTCTCTGCATGAACTCGTTTATGTTTAAAGACAAAAAGATTTTTCGGGTCGTTCTCTTGAATAGGTTACCTGAAAATATAAGAAAACCGACGGGTTTCCGATAAGTCAGATTACGACGATCAAATCAATAAATTGACTAAAGTATGTTGAGATTTTTCAAAAATTCCAGATAGAGAAAATATACCTGCTTCTTTCCTTTATATAGAGCCCTTTTCCATAGACAGAATAGGAAATAGAATTCTAAATATGAGAGAATTATTCTGAATCCTTGATTGATACTTAATTCCTGATTTACAGGAATTTATTGAGTGATTCCAGATAACTTCCATTATTATAAAATTAAGATCTGCTGAATATGCTGGAAATTTTCGCAAATAATAACTTTCCAAATGCTAATTTTGAGTTGTTAGCATAAACCGAGCTATTGCCATGGAGAATACCTGGAGGAGCTTGGTTACCGAACTCATAGACAAAGTGTCCGATTATCATAAGTCCCCCTCCCCCTAAGTAGATGGCATTCATGTCATTTGGGCAGTTTACCAACATTTAAAGAAAGTAATTGTCAAGCGCGTGAATATCAACCTAGGCCGCATTGAAAGCAGATGGGCGCGTGGCGTCTAAAAGGTGGGTGTTGACACCTCGTCCAGTGTGATACAACGGCTAAGGTAGTCACTGCCATGATGGCGTCTCTTCAGTTGTTGCGTGGGAAGCAATAATTATAGGATTCACCAACCAATGCTTGCCACCTGTCCAAATGTCAGTGGTTCACTCTGCCTATATATATCGTTTCTTTCTCTATTTCCAAATTTCTATTTTTCTTCGCTGATACTAATTGTTGTCTCTCTGCAATTCTTTTTGCAGATTTCTTTTCCTTCGTTCTCCTCTCACTGTTGGTCCTTTTACTGTAAACTTTTGTAGATCTTCTTCCTTTGTTAGCAAATTCTCGTCCTCAAACCTTTTTGCTTTTCGTCGTTTCAAATTTCCTCCATGAATTTTCTATTTGTTCAGGTTCGTACTACTTCTCCCTCCCTTTACTATGGGTACCTCTGAGAGTTCTAATGAGAGAGTTAGAGGAGAGGAGGGTCTTCTTAATGACAATATTCCATAATCTCCCAGTACCAGTTAACCAAATCCATTGAGCAAAAGGATCCCAAGAGGCTTCCCCGAGTGGGAAGTATTAGCTTGGCTGTAAAGAGTGGTGAGATAGTAGAGTTGCATGAGCATTTGGGCATTCCTGAAAGCTACAGAATTCAGGCTCCTGGGGCTAATGTCCGAGTCAATGACAAATTCTCTGGCAAGAGAACCAAAGTTGTCTACGAGGCAAATTTCAAAGCTGGAATAAGCCTTCCCCTGACCAGATTTGAGCTCGACGTGCTAAATCATTATGGATTAACCATGGGTCAGATTCATCCCAACACATGGCAAACTATCTCGGTACTGCAGATGTGGGCGGTCGATAACAACATCGACCTGACTCTCAGGCTCTTCCAAGCTACCAATGTGGTCAGACTCCGGGTAACTACTGAGGACCATAACTACATCCAGGCTCGAGCTGGCCATGGAATCTTTTTGGGGAACTCAGATCCCTTGAAGAACTGGAAAAATAATTTCTTCATTATGGAGAGCGACCACGAGTTCAATTTTCGAATAACCTGGGGCCGATATATCAATAAAAATGGCAACCCCTTATACCTTTCTAAGGAAGAGGAACAAACTCTGGTCCGGTTGAAGGCTTTGGCCAAAAATAAGATAGACATTAAGGAGTAGCTCAAATTCAGACTAATCCCAACAGAATCATCTCGGCATGCTAGAAAAGGTAAACTCTTTTAGCGATTTCTCTGTTCTAATAATTTCTCATTGTTTTCTTTTTTGCAACGATGAAGAGGACTGACCGACCAAGCATGGCCGAGCTGATGAAAGCTAAGAGACAAAAAAAGCCCAGGCGAGCTAAGCATCTGAGGCCGAGCCAGCTACCTCATCTCCTGGAGCCGGACTAACGACATCAACATGGAGCTCAGTTCCTATTGATGTGGAGGATAACTCTCCATCCAAGGCACCGAACCCTACCCAGAAGGCCACCAAGCAAGGGGTCACTACCGAGCCCCTCCACCATGGGAACACAACAAGGGCTGGGGCATCGGCGTCTCAGCCCCAGTATCTAGGAACACCCTAGCAAATGAGCTGGCTCAATTTTGGGAAGAGCAAGGGGATTCTTGCTCCAAGGATAACAACGAGTTCAACGCCTTTGTCCATCAACTCGCCTGCGTACCGAGGAAGGTTGCTCCTCTGATGAAGATGAATATCGAGCAACTGAGTTATGCTATCAAGAGCCACCAAGTGGAAGTAAGTTTTGATTTCTCAATTTTATCTCTCGATTTCAGCTGATATTTTGTATTCTTGTATGCTTCCTTACAGGGGTCTATTCTCGGGGGAGCTGTGATTGCCAAGATGAATAAGCTGATCATGGCTTAGAAAAGAGAAGCACAATCTATTATCGAGCAGAGATTTTGGGCGAATACAGCCGAGGGCAAGCTAGCTAATGCGGAGAAAAAGGCCCTCGAATCTGAAACTAAGGCGGTTGATGCATTTAATAAAGTGGCAATTCCGAAAGAGAGGGCAGCATCTGCCGAAAGAAAGTGCACAGAAGCCATAGCTAAGCTGGATAAATGCAAGGCCGAGTTGGAGGTAGCCGTAAAAGAGAAAATCGATCTCAAGGAGAAATGTACTGAGCTGAAAGACAAGGCCCTGGACACAGCCGTTGATAAACGCCTTGCTTTCAGTTCTAAACTATCCACTGCTGTAAAAGGATGTCATCCAGACTTAGACTGGTCCTGGTAGATGATGTTTACCCTAATGAGTGAATAGGGGTTTTACTTTTCTTTTTAATGTTATCTTGTATGTATTTCTGAATTAACACAAATGAGATTCTTCCGAACTAATATTCATGCATGATTCTCGTCTTATTTTCTTTGTCAAGATATTTGTGAAACTATGAGCTTAAAAACTTAACGAAATTGATAACAACGAATGATGTTTAGCCGAGCAATTGTGTGCTTAGAATGAATAATAAGACACGTAACTGCTTAATCAAGCATAAAATGGCAACACAGCCGTATTAGAACAATAAACATTGTTTTTTCAATGAATATACCTCTTTATTAATAATTTAGCTAGTACAATTGCTTGAATGGTGATACAGCCGTACTAAGTGAAACACCATACTAGCTAAAAATGATCGAATGGCGATACTGCCAAGTGAGCAAAAATAATGAATAAAGAAATGTTAATAGAAAGAGATGCTTGGTTGGAGAACCTCCTGAGCCTTAGATGAAAGACTACGGATAATAGAACTTCAAGTTGGAGACATTCCATGAATAGGGAAGTATTTTTTCAGACAAATCCTTCAACTTGTAAGCTCCACCTCTAACTTCATGTATCTGGTATGGACTTTCCCAGTTTGGGTTAAGTTTTCCCACTCCTACAATAGTTTGCGTTGTGACCACCTCCTTAAAAATGAGTTGTTCTACTCTGAACGACCTCTCCTTTGGATTTCTATCATGATAAAATGATATGTGTTGTTTGTATGCTGCGTTCTGCATTTGGGCAAACTCCCTTTGCTCTTCTAGTCGATCTATTTGATACAACAGGCTTGCTTCATTTTGCTCGGCGTTATAATTTGAAGTTCGGACATTAGGAATACCGATCTCACATGGAATAACAGTTTCAGTCCCATATGTGAGCGAAAATGGAGTGATGCCTATCGCCGCTTTAGGAGATGTTCTGTATGCCCACAGCACGTTGTTTAGCTCTTCAACCCAGAGGCCCTTAGCAGAATTAAGTCTTTTCTTCAGCCCCGCCAATATTGTTGGATTGGTTACCTCAGTCATGCCATTTGATTGCGGATGATATACCGAAGTAAAACAGATTAGTATCGTTAATTCCAAACAATAGCCCCTAAATGCCGAACAATCGAATTGCTTTCCATTATCAGTGATGATAGTGTGTGGAATTTCAAACGTCGTTATTATAGACTTCTGCAGGAACTTGATTATATTTGCTGGAGTGATCGTGGCTAAGGGCTCTGCTTCAACCCATTTGAAGAAATGGTCGACTGCTCGGTGTATAGTATTACCGAACCGCTGGCACTTATCAGACTTCCGGACGAGCTCCTTGGCATCCTTCTCCATAATGGGCCATTAGTATCCTTGCAACAAGGCCTTCCGGGCTACTGCCTGTGCGCCCTCATATGCCCCACAGATACCTTCATGAATTTCCCTGAGTATGTAATCACCCTCTTCTTCACTCAGACAACTTGTCCATGGAGCTGAAAAAGATTGCCTATACAGCTTGTTATCCAAAATAGCATAGCGACTGGATCGCCGAACAACTTTTTGAGCTTGAGTTTGGTCGTCAGGGAGAGCTCCTGTACTCAAATACTAATAAATCGATAACCACCATCCCTCCATTGACTCAACCGTTTGAACCTTATAAGTCACATAAGTTGGTGCCGACAGGACCAACCAGACAACATCTACCGTAGATATTATAGTCTGAAGGCAAGCTTGCTTTGCCAAAGCATCTGCTTCATCGTTCTCCGCCTGAGGTATCTGCTGGATCGACCATGCATATCCCAACTTCTCCAGCTGCAAGAGAAAAGCTGACACCAATTCATTGTATCGGATCATGGCATGTTCTTTGGCTTCAAATTTCCCGAGTAACTAGCTAACCACTAATTGTGAGTCAGAAAAAATAGCTAGTGAATATGGTTTTACCTCAATCGCAAGCTATAGTCCGAAATAAAGAGCATCATACTCTGTAACATTATTAGAGGTGAGAAATGTTATATAAGCCATTCCCCAAATTGTTATGTTTTCTTGCCCGCAGAGCACCACCCCTACTCAGGTACCCTCCGAGGAAAATGCTCCAACGACAAACAAGCTCCAAGAATAAGTAGGTGGCTCTGGTGGTGGTGAGTGCAATTCGGCAATGAAGTCAGCCAAAATTTGTGCTTTCATAAAATGGCGAGCTTCATACCGAACATCGAACTCACCCAAGTGGGCTACCCATTTTGTAATCCTTCCAGATGCTTCCAGCCTTTGGAGCACTTTCCTGAGATTATTATTTGTCCGTACCACAACAGTATATGCTTAAAAGTAAGGCCGAAGTTTACTTGTTGATGTAACCAGTGCAAAAGCTAACTACTCTAATATGGGGTATCTCAGCGCAGCTCCCCTCATTACCCTGCTCGTGTAGTGTATTGGAAACTATTGGCTAGCTTCTTCCCTGATCAAAATAGACCCAATGGCTTTGAATGTGACTGCCAAATACATGTACAAAGTTTTACCCATCAAAGATCTACTTAGCAACGGTGGTGTGCTAAGGAATCGCTTTAGCTCTTCAAAAGCTTTCTGGCAATCTGCAGTCCACTTGAAGTTCTTCACCTTTTTGAGAGTGCTATAAAATGGGAGACACCATTTAGCTGAGCATGAAATGAATCGGTCCAGGGTTGTTACCTTTCCATTGAGCTTTGATCAACCTTGGCAATTCTGTTTTTAAAATGGTCTGGATCTTCACTGAATTGGCCTCAATTCCCCTTTTCGAGATCATAAATCCCAGAAATTTATCGGACTGTATGCCGAAAGCACACTTTTCGGGATTAAACTTGAGCCCGAACTTTCTCAGGGTTGTAAAGGTCTCGGCCAATTCGGTTCGTAGCTTTTTCGGATGCCTTGCTTTTGACTATCATGTCATCTACATAAAACTCCATATTTCCTCCAAACTAGTCAGCAAATAGCCTATTCATAAGTCTCTGATAAGTTGCACCTGCATTTTTTAGCCCAAATGGCATGACTTTAAAGCAGTATATTTCTCGGTGTGTGATAAATGCGATTTTATCTTCATCGGCTGGATTCATGGGTATCTAGTGATAACTAGCGAAGGCATCTAAGAAGGTATATTCCTCGAATCTGGCTATAGAATCAGCTAAGAGGTCGATATTGGGTAGAGGGTAACAATCTTTGGGGCAAGCTCTGTTCAAGTCTGTGAAATCCACACATATTCTCCATTTTCCATTTTGTTGTTTCACCAAAACCACGTTCGACAATCAGTCCGGGTACAGAACCTCCCATATAAATTCGCTTTTAAGCAAAATGTCCTTCTCTTCCTCTATTTCCAACTGCCTCTCGAGGGCATAATTTCTCTTTTTCTGCTTAATTGGCTTACAGTCAGGTCGAATATTAAGAGAATGAGTCATTACCTCGAGAGACATGCCCTTGATGTCAGAGGGTGCCCAAGCGAACACATCAACGAATTCTGCCAAAACCGCTATAAGTGCTTCTTTTACTGCTCCTGTCGTACTTGAAGAAATTTTGACAACTTTCCTAGGGGCGAGCTCAACTTCTTGCAATGAATCTAATGGCTTGGCTTTCCGAGCTGTCACTACAGGAATATCTAATGCATTCAAAGGCAATGCTTAATCTGCTTCCTTTAACATTGTGACATATGTCTCCCTTGCAGTTCTTTGGTTTCCCCTAACTACCGCAATGCCTCCTGAAATAGGAATTTTCAGTAACAGCTTGTGCATTGAAATGTGTGCATCCACCCCCAGTAGAAGAGGTCTCCCAAAAATTACATTATAAGCAAAGGGTACATATACAACCATGAAGCAACTTCTACAATTTCAAATGATTTCCTCATCCTCAAGCTGAAGATCTAACATGACCAACCCTTCAACTTCAACTGGTTGTCTAGAAATCCCAATAAATGGGGCAAAGACTGTCTCCAGAATGTTGGTAGACATTCGTAATACCCTGTATGCCTGAAGAGTAATGGAATTTACCACACTACCCGTGTCTACCAATATCCTTTGCACCGTGTAGTCTTGAATTAGGGCTTCAACTACTAAAGAGTCGGTGTGCGGTGTTCGGACATGAGCTCCATCAACTGCTGAAAATTTTACCTCGTAAGCCCCACTTAGCGAGCTAGCTCCCAAAGAAAATACCTCTTTGGCTTTTCATTTTCTAGATTCATCAAAAACATCATAATGCTTGCCCCCTGCGATGACATGGATAATTTCGGCTAGAGCCTTATTACTTGTACCGGCTCTATTTTCTTGTCTCCGAGGTGATGGGGACCAATCAGTACCCTTCTTATCCCCACCTTTGACAAATTGGGCGAGCTTGCCTTTACGAACTAAAAATTCTATCTCCCGCTTGAGTTACCAATAATCATTCGTCTTATGTCCCTTATCTCTATGAAAAGAACAGTAAAGGCTTTGGTCTATGTTGGGATCCTCCCTCACGGGATGTGTCCAGTTGACCTGCTCGTTCTCTTTCATCCATTGCAAGACTTGGGACCTCGAGGTCATTAAAGATGTCAGCTTTTCTTCTTGTTATCACCAAAGCTTTGCTTATTAATAACGTATATTCGATTGAAGCTGCCCGACCCTATATTTCTGGAATAATCCCGACCTCCGTTTCTTCTTTCCCGGGCTGACCGTGCATTTTTGTTTAACTCTTTGAACTGTGAGTTGTATCTAAGCCGGCGAGTTTCGTCCATCCTGATATATTTATGTGGCTGGGACATGAGCTCGGTGAAGTCACTTGGCGATTTTTTACTCAGAGAATCACTAAAATTTTAGCACCTGATATTGCGAATAAGGGCATTAATGGCTACTTCCAAATTCAGATTCTAAATATCCATAGCCACGACATTAAACTGTTCCACATAAGCCTTCAATGGCTGTCCCTTCTTCTGATGAACCAAATTTAGATCGGCTGAAACCTTTATTGGGCGAATAGCTGCGACGAACTTAGCAATAAACATATTGCTAAACTGCTCAAAGTTATAAACAGAGTGCTCAGGTAGATTGCAAAACCAAATCTGTGCAGACTCCGTGAGGGTTTGGGGGAAGATTTTGCATAAGGCAGCATCCTTGTATGTACCAGCATGGTATAATGGAATTCATCCAAATGAGCCTAAGGGTCAGTGCTGCCATTGTACTTTGGGAGGTGGGGTAACCGTATTTGGGGGAAAGGGGCAGCCAAAATATCCCTAGATAGGGGGGATCGAAAGCTTTCCTGATATTGCAAGGTGTTACGATTTTGGTATTTTTGCATTCTTTCTTCAAACAGCTTTTCAAACTGTTCGGTTGTCAGGATTAAAGTTGCTCCAGGGGCCAGTGCAGTAGGTAAGGCTGGTGTGGGGGCTGGGGCATTCATTCTAGGGACCAGTGAAGGTGGCAAGATTAGTGTAGGGAGCATTTGGGGGCGTCTGGATTACTAGGGGTGCCAGAGGCGCAGGTTGGGTGATTGCATGTGATGCCTAAGCAGCCATGGCTGATAGAGCCGCCTGGAAAGTTTGGGCTGTTTGAGTGATTAGGCCGGGACTCGCCAGGATAGTGATGGTTTAGGGTGTTATTGGTGTATAAATTTGTGTGTGCGGGAAGAGTTGTTATACTGGAAGTGGTGAGATTTGCTTTTGTTGAGTGAGCATTTGGTGATGGAATGTCTAGCCAGAAAGATGGGTTGGGGGTTGGGGGCGGTTTCGGGTTGAGTTGCTGGTGGGGCAACAGATATAGGTAAGTCGGGGAAGAGATCTATATTCGTCAGAAAATTTCAAGGTCCACGCTCACCGCACCAAATGATGACAATCAGATTTTTCGGGTCATCCTCTTGAATAGGTCACCTGAAAATACAAGAAAAGCGACAGATTTTCGACAAGTGAGATTTCGACGATCAAGTCAGCAAATTGACTAAAGTATGTTGAGATTTTTCAAAAATTCCAGAGAGATGAAACATACCTACTTCTTTCCTTTTTATAGAGCTCTTTCCATAGAAAGAATAGGAAAAAGAATTCTAAATATGAGAGAATTATTCTGAATCCTTGATTGACGCTTGATTCCTGATTTACAGGGATTTATTGAGTGATTCTAGATAATTTTCATTATTATGAGATTAGTATCTGCTGAATATTCTGGAGATTTTGGCAAATAATAACTTTCCAAATGTTGATTTCGAGCTATTAGCATAAATCGAGTTATTGTCGTGAAAAATATCTGGAGGAGTTTGATTACCGGACTTGTAGACAAAATGTCCGGTTATCAATGTTCAGTATAAAATTATTGATCAGAGGATTTTTAAAATTTTGACATAAAAATTAATGAAAGTTCTTTTATGTTAATTTATGTATTTGGTCATCTTTGAGTGCAAAAATTCTTTTTCCGCACATTTTGCATCAAATAATCATGTTCTTATGTTTTCGATAGAATTTTAAGGTCTCGAGTTTGAGTTATGTTATATTTTTAGAACTCATATTTATCATCTAAAATTGTTTATACTTTAACCACAAATTACCTCTTCATATGATTTACCAATTACTCCTCATTTTAACCATTCATTCTAACGGAAAGTAAAGTAAAGTATTAGAAAAAAAAAATATTAAAAACATGAAAAACTAGTTTACCAACTGAAACAATTGGAGCATTGATACATATACATATATATATATATATATATATATATATCAAAATTTGTTGAGATCTGATTGTTCAAATTTCGTAAATCTGTATAGAGCAATAATTTCATACATCATGCATTGACTACTATGCACCATTCGATCGGTTATTTACCATCTAATTATGTGAACATGTCGATCAGATGGAATGAAGCGATCCGCGCATGGATTTATAACCCATTGTGTAATCTGGTCAGAATTTGTATTGAAAATCGCATATTTAGAATATATAAGAATGTAGCAATTATTATCGAGTATAAAAATGGAGATGCAAGTTGTCAATTTGTCAGATAGGGAAAAAGATAAGATCTTTTTTTTTTTAAAAAAAAAAAAAAAAGAAAAAAGTGGCAGAGAAGTGAAAATGAGAGTGACCCACCCACATTAATTTTTTTTTTCTATCCATATAATATAATGTTTATGTCCTTATGTATTTGTCTGGGTACTTCATTTATAACCACAAATGAAAATTATCTTAATATAACAGAATATGTTATGATCTGTGTACATATATGCTCATCAATTGGCGGATCCAATAATGGAGTCTATATAACTGAGTCATATATATATATATATATAAATTGGTCAAAATTTTATGGATCATAACCGGATTAGATTAGATTGAATTGAATTATTGTATTGAATTGAGTTCACATATTGAATCAATATTTGCCAAAATACGTGCAATTTCAAATTTTATGAGGTAGGTATAGCCTAATTATAGGCAAGAGGTACAATATATATATATATATAGAAATGTAAGTAGAAGTAAATAAAAACAATTTGTTTTGCATTTTTAAGTTTGAACTGCCTACTTGTTACATTTTTAAATTCTATGGGGAAATGGAAACTTAGAGTTTAAAGTCGAGTGTTTTAATAATTGAGACCAACATTTACGACTGTAATGTCCTTTTTGAAACAATTCAGTGGTTTAATTAACCCTTCTTATATATATTTGGGTTTATGAGTGATAGCGAGACTGGAATCCTATTGTTCACTTTTGAAGGGCATCTGAATTTACAGATAGAAATGAAGAGATTGAAACCTAAATTTATCATATATATGTGGCGGCTAATATGTTAAAATAAATGATTTTATTACAAAGGCATAAATAATTACAAATCATTAAATCTCAGCCGACTTTTTATTCTCTTCAATCCTGCACTTATTTGAGAAGGACAGATTAAGAGTGAAATTTGCAAGTAAAAGATATGATTGAGACTGAGAAGTGAGGCTGTAATCCATCTCATCATTTGACAACAAAATTAACTCACAATTGGCAACCTTTCGGCTCTCTCTTATAAATAAGAGATAACATGAACAAGTTGATCAATCTACAATTTATTTTTAACATCAATTTCTTAAAATTTTTATTCAAATTCAGTCCATTATTAATAATCGATTATCATTAATCTGTTAACTACTAAATTTGCTCAATTAACCATTAAAAAATTCAATACATATAATACTTACATATGAAACATAGCAAAAAAAAATATTCATCTATAAGATTAAAATATAAATTCTAAAAATTTTAAATGTAAAAGTACAAATCATAAATAAAAATATAAGTTATAAAATTTAATTAATGTAGCAAAATACTAAATTAGCGATTTTTTATAATATATTAAAACTATATTTATTGGGGACATATTAGTAAACTAAAAATAATATTTTTTTTTATATCAAGAGACATTATATATTTATATAGGGATATTAGACTTTTATAATAATAATAACAATAAAAGAGGGACTATAATTTAAAATTAAAAAAAAAAAGGTGAAAAGGGTAAATTTTAGAGAAAAAAAAATCCCAAATTCCCCAGGGTTTCCAATCGAGTCCTTTTCTGTTTTCACATTCATATATAAAATTAAAAACCCCCTTGTTTTATTTTTCATTGTTGAATTCTTAGTTATTTAGAATCTAATCGGTACTGATTTTTATGTATACACAATTTATTTCAGTTAAAAAAAATAAAAATATTTTTTATGGGTTCGATGTCCATCATTTTACTATGGTTAAATTCTTTTTGTTTTTCTATTATACCCTTCATCTGTATTAGATGGCTAAGTATTGTTCCAAGCATCAAAATCATGATTAATATTAATATAAAGATGAAAAATCTAAATTATCTTCTATAAATTCGACACACGATGTCAAATATCACATGGTTTAAAGCAAATTTATTTCAAATATAAGAATACGATGGATAATTTATAAATTAGCTATAGTCTAAATAGTAAATAATAGACTGTATTTTAAAATAGATTAAAAATTAAAATATTTTTTCACTAATTATAGAGTATTAATTCAGTGTGTGCATTATTTGAAGATTGGACGATCCAAATGCGCGCACTACTTCTCTCTGCTCACTGTACCACACTTCAGAATTACTTTTTGTTAATTATTTATTTTTTATTTTTTTGAAAGCAGTTGTGGGTTTTGAGTTAGATTATGAAGATATGATTAAGGCTCAAATATTAACTTTATTTTTGTTTTTATTCTGTAAACAATTCAAAGTCAAAGAAATATGTAATTAATTAAGGTTTAAAAATTGATTGTGCAAAAGATATAATTAGGATTTAAATTGGTTATACTTTGGATATACACAAGAGTGGATCATATGGAGAAGCTCATTGGGATTCTCCTAATTGATTAGAAATGTCATTATTTTTTAAGGATTATTATTAATTTATAAGAAATTATTATTTCTTATTTTTGGGAAGTATCAAAAATGCATTAGTTCACTTTGCATATATATATATATATATATATATATATATATATATATATATATATATATATATATATATATATATATATATATATATGTATGTATGTATGTATGTATGTATGTATGTATAAGCCCTCAAAAGAGCCTCATTTTTATATTGAGGTTGGCCCCAAATAATAATAAATATATATAGAAAATATATTCAATCAGACAGAAAGAAAGAGATAAACAGAAATACGTATGGAAGAAAATGCATGCAATAATAAATACAAAAATATATTTTTTAACAAACATCATTTATCCCAAAAAAAATAAAATAAACATCATTCTCTATAAAATTTTCCATTCTTACTAAATATAAAATTATTTTTGCATTATGAGTTAAAAGTATAAAACTCTTTTATTATTATTATTATTATTATTATTATTATTATATGTGTATCCTGAAACCTACATATTTCGACTAATTCAGTTCAAATCAAATCGGTCTTTTATGAAAATAAAACTTTTACAATATTGATTTTCATAAATTCTATATATCATACTAAGTAAAAGAATGCATATGAAAAAAAATCATAAATTTATGTATAAATAAATGAATTTATTTACTAATAAAGTTAGTTAAATAAATTCCATCATCAAGCTATACCAAATTTGTGCAAGGCCAATTTTATTCCATCTTGGTACATGAATCTCCTTTTTGTAAAACCCATATCATACACCACAAGCATGCATAAGAACAAACATGTGCTTATGCACTCACTTTTCATTTATATATTTATTTAGTTTTTCTTCAAAAAAATATATTTATTTATTTATTTTAAAAGAAAAAGTTATGTGACAAGGATAAAAACAAACACAATCCTTCATCGCTTATCGCCTAATTATTCTTAATCTTTCTTAATTATTTGGTGCCATATGGTAGCTTAAAAGTCATCCATAGAGAGATACCTTACCTACTAAATCTAATAATTCTCAAATCGAAATCTCTACAATGAATATATTAATTATTACTAAAGTCCATCATTCCCAAAATCTTAGAGAGACCTTATTATTGTTGCAATGTTGTCCTAAATCCTTGTGGGGAGGGACACTTCTTTTCATCTATTATTATTTTTAGGCAAAACTGAATTTTTACTCCATTGAATTCTCTAACTTTCAGTTTTGTTTTATTTTATGAATAATCTGTTTGATAGAAAAGAAATAGTAGTTAATCTATTTGATAATCTGTTTGTTTTATGTGGTTAATCAGTTCAATTGAAAGCGAGCGTAAAAACGAACTTTAATTTTTAAAAATTATGGTTAATAACTTAATGGACTTGCATTAGAATTTTAATGTCTAATTAATCAGTTGGTTAACGATTAACCAGTCCATATATAAATTACATATAATATATATATGATTTATAAGGATAATCTTCATATTTTAATTATTATCATTTTACTTTATATAAATATGAGTACATTCTACACTTTAATCACCAAAAATCATCCATCCACTTGTTAACATTAATGAGTGATAAATTAGTATTTAATTATTTTTTTTAGTCTTATAGAGTTTTTGTGTAATTTTTTTTATTATATATTGATATTAAATTTTAATGATTTAATATTTTATTTGTACCTTTACGTAAAACTTTTAAAATTTATATTTTAATTTTATGAATGCATTTTTTTATGAAGCACGGGATAATTGTATATGTTTAATTTTTCAATGGTTAACCGATAGTTAATGGTTAACTAACCGCATTTAACAGTCAACCGATTAGCAATTAACTAATTGTTAATAAATTGAACTTAAACTTTAATCTTAAAAAATCAATATTAATGAAATGGTCTTGAAAAATATGTTGTGAATTGGTTAACCAATCCATACCCATCCCTAATTAGACCTCTAACATTTGTGAAATTGTGAGGCATTTCAGAAAAGCCCCTCGATCCATAATTCTACTAAAACTAACGGAAATTTTAATTTTTATTAAAAGTAATTTATTCAAATTTTATTTAATATTTAACATAATTAAAAAATTAATAAGTTTCTTATTATTTTTAATGATTATGTATGGTCACTGTTTTAAGTTTTGCTTCTTTATCCAAATATAAGCTAATATCTTTAAAAATGCCAAAATATAAAAAGAGCAATTTTTCCTTGTCATTTATTATATGATTTTTTTTATATAGGGTATGAATAACAAATCTCTTGCTAATAATAATTAAAATATTAAAATATATTATTATTTTTAAAATTAATTAAAAATTAAATTATGAAATAATTATGGAATGCTTAGAAACACCACATTAATATAATCATATAAAAAAGGACTAGAGAAAAACATTCATTTTTTTTTTTATTTTTTGGCATTTTTTTAAAATATTATCTATATATTTGAAGAAAATTAGAAAAGTCAGAGAAAGTGGTCCTATTTAATTATTAAAAATTGTATTAGATATTAAAGATAATCAAAAAAAATTGATATTTTTGTCATTTGTAAAGTACCTATGGAAAAATGAACTTAATTGAAATGCTCCTCAAATGTTAGAGGTCAAATTGTAACTTTTCAAATGACATGGTCCTAATTATGAAGTAGCTCAAACGATGAGAATTTTTTGACATAATTTAATACGCATGCATATACACTGTTGAATTGAATAAAGACATTTAATCCTTTATTTATTATTATTGCTGTTGTTATTATTATTATTATTATTTATTGCAGTGGTTTGAATGAGTTTAGTGATTGGCAATTTGAGAGGAAAGTTGGGGCGGAGATGAGGGGATAAAGGAGAATATTGTAAAGTCGGTGGAAGCATGACCCTAATGATTAGAAAGGCAATTATTTGTTGATGAAATGTATATAATATGTAATGCATCACACTCAATTCAATATTTTAGACATAATGCAGGTCCATTCATATTTCTGTTGTATTTTATTCATCTTTTACAAGATTTTAGGGTGGTTTGTTGAAATTTTGATAATAAAATGACTAGGTAATTGAATATACTCTTCATGTTATTGATGTTATTTAATTAAATTTATTAATTGTGAAGAGATGGTCCATTATACCAAGGCAACCCTTACATTGACTCTCATCAATTTAACCTTCATATTAATAAATAAATAATCTTTCATTACGTTTCAATTTCAAGAATTCTTTCATAATAGTTTAATCCAAGCCTATCAAATGGGAAGGTGAAGCCCACGGCCCACGGCATACTTCATTAGTTTTATATATAGAATTGTTAAGGGAATGCATTCAATTAGAAACAATGTTTTAAAAATAGAGTTGACTGGTCCAGTCAAATCGGTTTAACCACAAACCAATAAGAAAATTGATTTGATCCAACATAAAAATTAAAATATGCATAAACTCAACTTGGACCGAAAAAAATCGGGTTGGATCAAAAATTGTTGAACCGGCTCAGACTCAGGTTCAATTCAAAAACAGGGCTTTTTTTATTAAAAAATCTAATATACCCTAAATTCCTAATTCTACTCCTTCTCTATCGCGAAATCTATAAGCAGCCAACATACAGCAATAGCAACTCTGTCATTCTCCGTCAACCACCAAAGGGTCACTTTCCTTCCGGTCAGCTACTCCAACAAATGCCGATCTTCCTTTCAGTCAGCAACTCTAACCAACCAGGTACTGATTTCTTCCTTTCTCTGCACCACAGGTTTAACATTCATTTTACCGATTTCTTGGGTTGAACATTCTATGCACTTTACCTAGATTCTTGCTTTCTCTATGCTTTGCTTCAAATTTATTTAGACTTATTTAGATATTTGTTATTTATATTTGAACAATTTATTTAATTTTTATATTTGCAAAACTTTGTTGGATTTAAAATTACTATTTTTGTCTGATATTTGATAATTAACAGGTTATTTGAATGTATTTTTTATATATTATATTTTTAATTTTTTATAAATATTTATATTTAAAAAAATAAAAATTCCGAATCAATCTGATTTAACCAGTTGACTCATAACTCAGTTAACAGATCGAGTCGATATTTGATCCGCTTTTGAAAACATTGATTATAATTCAATTTAATTTAAAAAGTTAGAGAAATTTAATTTAATTTAATTTAAATGTTAAAAGGCTGATTTAGAGTTGAAATATTAGAGAATTCTCCCATTTTTTGATTCACAGCCATGATATTATGTATGTCATGGCCGTGAGGTCTCGCAGTGTTTTTCATTAAAAATTTAGCAATTAGAAAAAAAAAATGACCTAAAATAAAAGGGGAAAACTTCCCTTCTAGTTGGTTAGAGTTGTTTTTAGCTGAAATTCCTTAATTCTTTCAAAGTTTAGAGGATTATTTATTGATTTTTGGAGAGATTTAAGCTTAAAGGAGCTCCAATTTCTAGATTTCTTCATCTTTTTTTTCAAAGATTTTTATCATGTTTAGTTGAGATTCCTTAATTCTTTCAAAGTTCAGTGGATTATTTATTGATTTTTGGAGAGATTTAAGTTTAAAGGAGCACCAATTTCAAAGATTTTCATCATGTTAAGGACGATTATTGATTAGTCAATTACTTGAATTCCTAAATTTGTTGTGGATGATTAGTCAATTTTAATGCAATTTTCAGTCGAATTTCTTTTTCTACCCTTTCTTCTCAATGCTTGAATGTATAATTTCATTATTTATATGCTTGAATTTATGAATTTTTTACTGATTTTATTTATGATTTTTGGTAGATAAAAAATTAATTTTAACTCTTGTGTTTTCAAATTGGAAGTTTGAGTTATAATTAGGGATTTGAATTGCTCCCAAGTTCAAAAATTCACTAAAATTCATATTTATACTTGTTATTTGTTAATACCTAATGTTCTATATGGAGTTAGAATTGCCGTTGTGTCAGTTTTTAAGTTAAGGTGATTAATTGGATTTCATCGATGAGTTTTTCAATTTGACTGAAATGTGTTTAATTGATGTTCATGATTGTCTACCGAGGATAGTTGTAAGGGTGAACAACGGTCGGTTCGGTTTAATAAACGAAAATCGATTTATTAGAATTTGGACAAATCGAACCGAATCAAAATTATTTAATAACCAAATTCAAACCGAATCGATATTTTTTGTCGGTTCGGTTAACCGATAAAATCTAAATTTCAAAATAATAATTAAAAATTTATCTAAAAATTATACAAAATTACAAATTATAAAACTAAAATAAAAACATTCAAATTAAAAAATGTGCATATATTTAATTTGAGTTCAAACCTCTTAGATTGAATTAAAAAATACAAAAATAAAATTTATTTTTGTAAAAATTGAAAAAAAATGACATTTATTAATAATTATTCGATCGGTTCGATTTTTTTAATTTTTGCCTTTCAAAATTGAACCGAACCGAAATAACTGAAAGTTGTGTATTTTTTAAACCGAAATCGAAACCAAAACTGAAAAATCAAAAACCCGAAACAAATAAAAAAATTGATCATTTTGATTCGATTTTTCGATTTGAACCGAAATTTATTCACCCCTAGATAGTTGACCAAGCAAAATTTTTAATCATTGTTTACTCCCTATTTCATGTAATTATTTAAAGTATTTAGTTTTTTAATTTATTATTTTATAGTTTAGTTTAATTAAGCTAAAAACTAGTACAAAGTTGATTTTTCAAATAACAATAGCAATTTTAGAATAATTGTTGGTTAATTGTTTAATCTCTATCATGCAATTTTTAGATATTTATGTATTCACTTAACTACTTGATTGGTGCGCTTGCCAGAATCTTATCATAATACATATATTTGTCAATTTTTACAATTAATAAATATAAATTTACACTATCTTTAGAAAAATGGAGTGTGTAATGCTCAATCGTGTTAATGAGGCACTTAAACTGTTGCGATAAAAACACATATTCCGCATGTATAATGAGACTGAAGTGAATTGAAAAATGAACAATTCTATTTTTTTTCAGGTGATATTGTACGTGTGATGCTACATTATTGTGATTGAGTGTCATGTGATCGAATTTTTCAAAGGCAGTGTGAGTTTGTGTTCATTATTTGCAAAATTGACAGATACAGGTGCTCCTTATGTAAAGATGGCAAATGGATTAGATCAACTAGGTTTAAGTCAATTTATGAACATATCAAAATTTTATAGATTATAAACAGGTTGAGTCATGATCCAAAACGGATCAAACTTTATGACATTATTTTTTATTTTTCTAAATTTTTCATCAAAATTAATATATATATATATATATATAATTATTTTTATATTTAATTATATAAAAAAGTCATAAAATTACAAAAACAAAAATAAATTATAACTGTTCGGATTGAGTCGTGATCCAAATGAGTCACAAAATAGGTTGTATTGGCTCACTTTGCAGATCAAACAAGTAACATGAGTTTGTTGGTTAAAAATTAATAGGTTGGGTCAAAAAATATAAATCATGTGAATTGAGTTTGCAAGTCGAGTTAATTTCGACAAGTCTATCGATAGATCATTATTAAAATTTTGATATTCAAATGAATTGTGAAATCAAATTTAAGTATTATATATGTATTAACCCATTTTATAAATAACCTGTATTTTGTTGCATTATGGAGGGATGTGCTTAATATTTCAAAATTCTAAATTAAAATTCTATAATCCTTGATGTGTCATGGTAGATTTTGACATCATTGTCATAGAGTAGACATAAACATAAACGTATGCACCGTGTTTTTGTTTCAAATCTCGAATTTTTACCGTAAAACTCTTGAAATCTTAAATCCCGCTCATGGTTTTACAAATAATAGGTAATCACATACTGAATAGTATTGTCCCTCCCTCCTACTTGTAGGAGGGGAGTTAGTTGGATGAGCGTGGAGTCAATTGATTTCACTATAATACAATATATATATATATATATATATATATATATATATATATATATAATTTTTATTTTATTTTGACCCTATTAAAAAGAAATGTAATAGATATGCGCACACATTTAAACTGTCTAATTACACGCACTGCGGATCATACTGTTGCATGCACGCATCAAATTTCTACTTTATGACATAAAATAAAAAATAACTTAACTCTTAAAAATTTAACCTCATTTACTTATAATTCTTGCTTCAACTACTTGTCATATATTTTGTTAAGCTTAGTCCTATATAACTAACATAGAGATGACATAAAATGTAAACTTTAAAGCAGCATTTGACTGTTATATCAGCATAAAAATGAGTTAAATAAAACATAATACAAAAAATGGCGAGTATAATGAATATTAAAAATATTTTTTTTTTGTTCTCACCACGCGATATTTTAGATAGGTCCCAACTCAAATAGATGTTTGCCAGTTGTGGAAGCACCTTTAAATACATATCACATCCAGACTAATTCTCGTTCGAGCCGAAAAAGTCTCTTGCAGGAGACAAACTTCTGGCCCCAGATTTTAAATAGTTGCATATACGAAAAATTAAACTCATGACCTCATTTAAAATAGAAGAGTATTTTATCAATTCACCTGCACCCCGGGGTTAATATTGAATATAATTTGAGTATAAAGAATTAAGAACATTTTTATTTATCAATATAAATAGGACCATATTACATAACACATGCTAATAGTCTTTAATTAATATTCTGGTTAGCATTATATCATTAGTTAGGTGTATGTAAATAGTACAATATCCTGGTTAAACATTTTCTTTAGTACAATATCCTCAGCCCTGTGGACCCTAGAATTTGTCTAAAATACAGAGTGATAGGCAAATAAATTTTAGCATCCGCTTAAATTTAACCGGATGACCGTTGGAGTATATGTTTATACTTCCGCACTTAACAAATAAGAATCACTTTTCTTTCTTCACAAAGATTAATAAATTAATTTATTATTTTATATTTTTGTTAATTCGCCTTAAATTGATTATATTTAAAAATTAAATTAATATTTATTATATAAAAAATCATATTTAAAAATTTTAATATTTATTTGTAAATATAGTAAATAAAAAAGGGAATATTTTGTTAGCTTAAGTAGTTTCAATTTGTTTGTTCAAGTAAGATCAAGATAGCAAATGTTGGAATTAAAGCACCTCTTTCAATGGTCAAAACTCAGGGTTCCAATTCAGTTTATGCACTCGTTACATTTCACATTAACAGGGTATTTGGCATTACTTTTTGAAAAAATAAAAAACTAATTATTGAATAAAAAGCTGATTATAGGTTAAAAATATATGTTTAATAAATGCTAATTTTAGAAAATTTAATTTTTCTAAAAAGTGAAACAATATTTTATTAGAAAAAACTAGAAATTGAAATTTTTCGAAAAAATTGAGTTTTAGCTTTTAAATATAGCTGATTTAATATTTATTTTAGCCAAAAATACCTCTTGTTTTATTTGATAATGATAATTATACGTAATATAAAAAGACTCTTTATATACCACCCAAAATTATCTAACGTCAAAAACAACTCCACTCTCTTTTTCTTTCTTCTCTTTCTTTTATCACCAAAAATAATATGTATGATAAATTATGAAAACAATATATATATTTTTAATTTTTTATGTTATATTTATTTTTATTTAATTATATATGAAAATATATGATTTTAATAGTTTAGTAAAATAAAAAAAATACAAATAAGTAGGAATAATTATTATTTTTTATTAAAATTTTGAATATAATATATTAAAATTTATATATGAAAGTTTTGTCTTTTTATTTAAAAGTTATTTTTATTCATATAATTTATCAAAAAATTGATAACTGTTTTTAAATTTATAATTAATTTTGAATTTTATTTATCAAATACTTATCTACTTTTTGAAATACAGTTTTTTGAAATATAATTTTTATCTTTTTTGAAATATAATTTTTATCAATTGAAGGAAATTTAATAGATATTTTCTATTTTATCTTTTTTTATTATTTTAAATGTATTTATTTATTTATTTGTCACCTTTTTCTACGCTAATTAATGAAAGTCTAATTTAAACAATTACTAATATTGTTTAGAATATTAAAATGTTTTAATCAATTTTTTAATGTGTTAAAAGGAACACTTAAAATGAAAGTAATAGAATATTAATTTGTTTTTTATCATTTTTTTCTACACTAATTAATGAAAGGATAATTTAATCAATTACTAATATTTTTTAGAATTTAAAATATTTTAATCAATTTCTTAATGTGACAAAAGTCAAAAGAAACAGATAAGTGTACAGTTTTTTTCACAAACATTAACAAAATCATTTTTTATCTTATATTTTTACTAATTTACACTTCGTAAATGAAAAATTAATTTATTACTTGTAATTTAAAAATTGAATTAATATTTATCCTATGGAGCACACGTTTAGAAAATCATAGCATTTTTTGAAAATGGACACTTATTTATGAATAAATTAAAATGAAAAGAATATACACTCATTTATAAATTGGAGTATTAAACATCTACAAAACCATTCTAAAATAAGGAAAAATCACACTTGCATGATATATTCAGCCTCCATAAGGAAATAAAAAGTATTGAGAGTGACATAAGTAGGCCAACTATAACTAACACATTAAGATTCTCCAAAACTACCCCTCATCCTTCCAAAAATGAAGCCCATACTATAATCCTCATCTCAACTACCACTACCATTCTGAATAGCCCAAATTAAAAATAAGGCATCAATTTGTACCTTCAACGATGTTAGAACTAAACTAAAGGCAACATGAAAACTATTCACTCAAAGCTTCATGAAACCCTTTAATCATCAATTTTGGCACCAACACATTCAAGCAACGGGAATGTTTGGTTCACCCAAATTAACAAAGGCCTCTGCACGCGCCATGCGCTCCATTGCTGCATTCCATGAGACAAGGTGATCCATAAATGCATTCACATACTTCCCTCTGTCATTCTGTTTAAAGATGCCCCACAATTATCAAAAAATTACATTATGGGGGTTAAAAGAAGATTAGGAAGTGATGGTCACCTACCATATAATCCAGATAATAGGCATGCTGCAAATTAGAAAGAAGAGTAATTAACTTATGACATAAGAAACAAGAAAATCATTGATCTCTCTGTATGCTGGTGCATACATTCATATGTTCATGTCTATGTTTGTGCACAAGGAGGGAATTAGAAATTTACCTCCCACATATCTAAACAGATAATGGGCTGCAAAAAAAAAGAGATGATTATTGCATTTGTTAGGATAAAATTCAAGAAAGCAAGCATGTAAAATTGCCATACAATATCGTCCCATATAAGTGGCGTTATGGCATTTGATGTTCTAGTTATGGCAAGTCGCCTTTCTTCTTTCTTCACTGTAGACATTTAGACATAGCACTCGATAAGTTAACAGGAAAAACCAACAAACTTGTTAAAAGCAAAATCGAAAAGTTCTTCTCTATTTAATGAAAGCAAGTATTGCTCAATTTAAAGTCATATAGGTAAATCATAATGGATGTTAAATGATGACACATGTAATGGACATGAAAGCCTACTGACAACCAACTTGGTCAGCAGCAAAAGTATAAGCCCTAACCAGCTCAGACTTGTGATGCTAGATTCTCATAAAAGACAAGCTCATTAGATTTGACAAAAAAGATTAAGTACCCTCTGCATCCTAACGTTATTTCTGATAAACCCATTAAAAGTTGCTTGTGTGAGAAAAGGAAAAACTAATATCATATTTCTCATTATCAATTACTGTTCTTGTGTTCTACCTAATCTGGTACATGCCGTGAATACTGTATTAAACTCGCACATTCAACTCCACTAAATCAATATGTGAGCTTTCAAAATTCGTGTATTAGATTTATTAAAAAATAAAAGGCTAAAAGTAAAACATTGATTAAGGTGGTGCTCAAAGACCCAAATTGGACATTTCAGCATCCATATCTCACTAGTATGAGGTCAGACACTTCGAAATGGAGGAGATATAACTGTGGCTACATAGCTCTGCGGAAAACAAACAAGATCCCAAAGATCCTAGAGAAAAAAATATAATTAACGACCTCCAACAAAGCTTGAAGTTGTAAGACAATCAGAAAATTTTACGAACATGTCAACTCATAAAAAAAAAAAAATAAAAAACAAACTTACACACAAGCCAAACCCAACCAGAGCCAAATATCATAAGAGCTGCTTCTATGAAATTTTCCTTGAAATTCGTAAAGGAACCAAAATCCTTCTCAATCTGCTGAAGCACCCCAAGTTCAGGCATGTCTCCTCCTCCCGGTTGCATGGACTCCCAGAAAAAGTCATGATTCCAGACCTGCAGTTTTTCAATCAACGGTTGCTTTCAGTACTTTTTTGTGAACACTTCTCCTTTTAGTGAAGTGAATCATGTGCTTAAATCTCAGAATTTTTGTCAAGATCAACTGAAAGACGTGTTGAAGTATGTGGAAGATTATCCCAATTCCAGTTCGAGTTTCCACGCCACAACATCTATGCCACACTATTTGTAAACAAATTTGTAAATGTTTTCAAAATTGAAGTATCTTCAGTTTCATCAAAGGTAAAATTTACTGATCAAACAGATATAGAGAAAGCTGTTTAATCATTTAAAGGAAACTTGTATTAATTACTTCTGATTGACATAAATTTTCTTTGGTCAAATTTCAACAGAGATAAGATTTTGATCCACCAATTCTACAATTCATGAAACTAATATAAACCTTGAACACAGCATTGGACATGAAATAAAGTAAAGATAAGCTGAGAAGCTATATCCAAATTCCAGTGATAAACAGAAGGCAGGAACTGATTTACGCTAGAGTAAAGCAAACTTGACAAGTCAAAATGTCACAGAGCAAATGCCACGTCAACTAAGTTCCAACTGACATTTAAGGATAATGTATCAAAAAAGTTTTCACACAAAGGCAGGAAACACATACATACCTGGGCGGCATTGTTGAATACAGGTAAAGGATTTCCATTGTTATAAGTTACTTTGACAAGCTCATCCATAGTATACCCATATAATATGTCATTGTTGGCTAGTTCTTTATTCAAACTTGCCACATGGGTACGGTGATGTTCTCCCCAATGCATCTCTATAGTCCTCTTACTCATATATGGTTCCAAAGCCTCCTACAACCCCAAACAAATATGGGTTATCAACAAAAATAGGTATTTTCATAAGGGGTTCTAAAATGAAAAAATCAAGGGGAAAAGAAAAAAAGACTTACAAGTTTATAAGGGGGTGTCTTCAACCCATAGTAAGCAACTAGTTCAGGAGTCCTTTGGGTCCGGAATCCATTGAATTGTGTCGTCTTCTGCTTCTTACACTGCATAAATAAAGTTAATGAATTTACTTGGTAGCAGGAAGATTAGCTTTAATCTCAGCAGTAGAAGAAAGTAAATTAGATAACCAGAGAAAGAAGCTTAGTGGCAGCATTCTTGAATTGCCAACAGCCGTAGTCTGTCACTTGAAGATAACTGCTATGGGATAAAGGATTACAGCACCAACTCATCTCTTTTCTATGCCTCCCCACTCACTTTTCTTCTCTCTATTTATTTAATGCTGGAACAATTATTGCTCTGCACATGTATCAAATATACAGTTGGAGTGGTTAAAATACCCAAAGGATAAGGACGTGGCGCCGGTGGACTGAGACCCAAAGGATAAGGAGGTGTTAGATTAATTTTTGAAATGCTAAATTAATTTTAGATGGACTCTGTGTTTGGGAAATCAATATTAATTGAAATGTTTAATTAAAAAAATTTTGTGCATGAGAAATAAAGAAACGAAAATACCTGTGTTTGAGGAAATCTCAGTCTACAGGAGGCACAGAAGCCTTGAACTGTTGCTTGATTGGAGCGGGAGCAGAAATTGCTGGAGCAGGGGGGAGAGGCGAGAAGCGAAAGGACTTGGTGGTGGTGCAACAGCCAGAGGAGGAGGAGGAGTACGTGGTGGTGGACTAGCCGGGGGAGGAGTTGCTCGCGGTGGCGGTGGAGTAGCTGCAGCTTTCAAGAGGAGAAGCAGGTGAGGTCCGTGAGGAAGGGGAGATGCAGTGGGGTGGGTGGGTTTTCTTTTCTTTAGGCACTGTTTGGTTTCCGTATCATTACAACAATACAGTAACATATTTGAGAAAATTGTAATATATTATGCGATTTTATAATATTTTTTATTTAACTGTATATTATTTTACAGTTTTATTATAAAAATGATTTAACTGTACTTCAATTTATAAAAATATTATTTATTTTTATAACTTTTAATATTTTAAAATAATATTAATATTTTTAAAATAATTAAATAAATATTTATTTTAGTATGATATATATTAATTAAAAAATTAATAACTAGTAGGTAAATAATTAATGTGAGATGTGAAAAAATTAATTTGATAGATGATTAATTAATATTAGTAGTTAAAAAATTAAATAATGTGGTAAAAAGTAAAAGTTATAAGATTAAAACAATAAAAGTAATTTCAGAGAATCATGGAATATCACCAAATTGGTGATTCTCAAAATAAGCTATTTGCATGATTTAAAAATCAGGGATAAAAATTATACAATACGATACAAAATACAGAATCATCAAAACAAATATCGTAGTGCAGAGGACAATATATTAATAAATCAAATCATACCACAAACTAAACAGGACCTTAGGGCAAGCAACTGGCCATAAAACCGTAATTATGTATATATGTGTTTGTATATGTATGTGTGTGTGTGTATATATATATATATATATATATATATATATATATATATACTATTTCGGGGCAGATACTCCGTTTTTTGTCTCCGCCCCGAATAGATTTTTTAATCCTCGTTTCCGTGGAGGAAAAAATAGGAGAATCTTTGCCCGTTCGGATCAAGTCCCCGCCCGGGTCGGGTATTCCCCGCCCATCATTCCTATTAAATCAATGTTTTACTTTTAGCCATTTTATTTTTTAATAAATCTAATACACGAATTTTGAAAGCTCACATATTGATTTAGTGGAGTTGAATGTGTGAGTTTAATAAAGTATTCACGGCTTGTACCAGATTAGGGAGAACACAGACACAAGAACATAACAACTTTTAATGGGGTTTATTACAAATAGTGTTAGGATGCGTACTTTATCTTTTTTTGTCAAATCTAATGAGCTCGTCTTTCATGAAAATCTAACATCACAAGTCTAAGTTGTTTAGGCCTTATACTTTTGCTGTTGTCCAAGCTGGTTCTCTGTAGGCTTTCATTTCCATTACATGTCTCATCATTTAACATCCATTATGATTTACGTATGTGACCTTAATTGAGCAATATTGTAGAAGATTTCATTGTGATTATCTCCTAATTAGTTGATTCCATAAATTTCTCTTGTAATTATTTCTTTCTATTTTTATTTCCTAAACTTTAGGAACAAGTTGTAAAGATGTCTTTATAAGGTTTTGTACTCGTATATTCAAAGAAATATATTGAAATAAGTTCTGAAATTGCATCATGGTATCAGAGCATACTGCATAATTATTTAAACTCCTTCAATCAGATTAAGACAATATGTCTTCTGAAAAAACCGAATCCTCCAAATCAACCATTGCACCATCCTCTCCTATTGTTCATGTTCAATCTGAAAATTATGGCTTCAATGCTGGTATAACCCTTACCGAAACCAATTATGACACTTGGTCTCAAATCATTGAAATGCATATTGCTGGACGTGAGAAACTTGAGTCTATTATTGGGGACTCTCCTCAACCTGAATCAAATGATCCTTCTTACTCTAAGTGGTATGCTGAAAACCAGAAAATTAAAAGCTGGTTGCTCACATCAATAACACCAGAAATCATGAAAAGATATCTTCGTCTTCGTACTGCTTGTGAAATCTGAAGTGCTCTTGCTAAAGCATTCTATGATGGATCAGATGAAACTCAAATCTTTGCCCTTAATCAACATGCATTCTCAATTCGACAATCAGGTAGATCTCTTCCAACTTATTATGGGGAACTTGTTGGAATATTCCAAGAACTTGATCACCGTGACAAATTCAAGATGAAGGATCCAGATTGTGTCATTATGTATAAGACAACAATTGAGAAATTGAAAATCCAAATTTTTTTGAATGGTCTTGATGCTGATTTTGAACAAGTGCGAGGAGAAATCCTTTGTATGGATCCAAGTTTGGATCTTGAACGCACATATGCATATGTTCGCCATGAAGCAAATCGTAAGACTCTTTTAAATGGTGATTTGACTACTTCTAAACCTGTGGCTATGATAGCCCGACGGAATAACTCATCTGATCGACAAATCAAAACAAGTAGTGTACCATCTTCAACAACAACTCGAAGCTTTGATATTGGAGGGAAGCAATCTAGTTCAACAAGATTGTGTACTAATTGTGGTGTGACAGGACACACTCAAAGCCGATGTTATGATCTTATTAGATATCCTGAATGGTGGGATCCTTCTAAGGCTCCGAAACGTAAAGCTAAAGCTAAAATTGCAACACCAAATGTATCGGTTTCTACTACCATACCTGAACAATCTTCCCAACCAGATGTTACTACCTTACACATATCTTCAGATCCACCAGGTAAACTGTTCTATAAATTTGCTACTATTGGGTCATGTATGGATTATTGATTCTAGATCAACTGATCATATGTCTTTTAATATTACATCTGACCTAAAACCATCTGAGCAATCTGTTGTGTCTACTGCCAATGGTACAAAAGCTAGTGTTATCAGTGAAGGTTCATTCTCTCTTGATAAACTGAACTTAGATTTTGTTCTTATAGTTCCATCTCTGAATTTTAACTTAATCTCTGTATCTCAAATTACTTCCTCTTTGAATTGTGTCGTAATGTTTTGGCCTGATTATTGTGTTTTTAAGGACATCAAGACAAAGAAGACAATTGGTTGTGGTACTAGAAAAGGGAAGCTCTATTATCTTGATCTTTCTCCATCTTGCTTAAGTACTTTGACTCAGTCAAGTTCAGGACATACTAGTTCAGCATCTTCTAGTTCAGAACATGATATCTGGTTATGGTATAAACGTCTTGGACACGATTCATTTGGATATTTAAAGTATTTATTTCCTAAGTTATTTTTAAAGACATCTCCTTCAATGTTCAAATGTGAAACTTGTGAATTGGCTAAAAGCCATCGTGTTCCTTTTCCAATAAGTTCGAATAAAAGTTCTTTACCATTTATGCTCATACACTCTGATGTTTGGGGACCTGCAAAGGTTCCAACTTTGAATGGATCTCGGTGGTTTGTTTCCTTTATTGATGATTATAGTCGTATGACTTGGGTATGTTTGATGAAAACTAAGCAGGATGTTTGCTCATTATTCAAGCAATTTTATTTGATGATTACCACTCAGTATAAAACTTCAATTCAAGTCCTTCGAACAGATAATGGAGGAGAATTCATTAATCATGAACTGAAGCGGTTCTTACAATTTCATGGTGTCATCCATCAAACTACATGTCCATATTCACCTCAACAAAATGGGGTGTCAAAAAGAAAAAATCGATACCTCTTAGAAATGGTTTGAGCTATATTATTTGAAGCCAAGATGCCACTTCAGTATTGGGGAGAATCTCTTTCTACTGCTTCTTATGTAATAAATCGTATCACATCCCGTAGCCTGAACTTTCATACCCCACTTGAAATACTAAATCACAACCTTAACTCACCACCACTCTCAAACTTGCCTCCAAAAGTTTTTGGTTGCACAGCCTTTATTCACTTACCACTTCATACTCGTCATAAACTTCAACCACGTGCCATTAAATGTGTTTTTGTTGGATATGGACTTAATCAGAAAGGATATAGGTGCTACCACCCACCAACTCGCAAAATGTATGTTTCTATAGATGTTCAATTCCATGAACATCAGATGTTTTTTTCTGCTATCTCTACTGCAAGTCAGGGGGAGAGCAGTATTGACTTGCAGTCCCTTAGCCATAATCCTGAACCTGAACTTGAAATTGAATCAACACCTGAATATCCTAAACTTGAATCACTTTTGGAACCTGAACTTGAGCATCATGAAGAAATGGGTACTGAGTTGAACTTACAAGAAGTTGAAGATCATGGATCTGAATCAGTTGAAATTGATCCCGAACTTTGTGTTCAAGATAATAGAGCTGATCTTGAAGAACCACAACAATTGTCACCTTCTCTTGATGCTTCATCACAAATTGAATCTCAGGTAAATCTTGAACCTTCTCTTCGAATACTTTCAAACCGAACCACAAGAGGAGTTCGTAAATTAAGTTATACACCTGTACTAAACTCTACTCTTAAATATCCAATAAATAATTATGTATCTTACCATAGGTTGTCAAAGACATATGACTCATTTGCAAATCAATTATCTATTGTACATATACCTAACAGTGTGCAGGAAGCCATAAAAGATTCCAAATGGAAGGATGCAATGAACCAAGAGATAAAGTCTCTTCAAAAGAACAGAACATGGGAGGTAGCTGATTTACCATATGGAAAAAAACCTGTTGGATGTCGGTGGATCTTTACAATCAAGTACAAAGCAGATGGAGGCATTGAAAGATATAAAGCTCGGCTGGTTGCTAAAGGATACAGTCAAACCGATGGAATTGATTATGTAGAGAATTTTGCACCAGTCGCCAAGATTAATACTGTACGCATTCTCTTATCCTTAGCTACAAATCTTGACTGGCCTCTACATCAATTTGATGTGAAGAATGCATTCCTACATGGCAATCTTCAAGAGGAAGTATACATGGAATTACCACCAGGATGTAGATTACATATAGAAGGTGGCAAACAAGTTTGTAGAGTGAAAAAATCTTTGTATGGGTTAAAACAGTCACCTAGAGCTTGGTTTGGCTAATTTACAAGTTCAATGAAGGCTTTTGGGTATCAACAGAGTAGTTTTGATCATACTCTCTTTATAAAGCACAAGGAAGGGAAGCTCACAGTGCTTATTATTTATGCTGATGATATGATTATGACAGGGAATGATGTTGATGAAAGAGCAGCCTTGCAAACTTATTTGTCTAGGGACTTTGAGATGAAAGATTTTGGATCCCTTAAATATTTTTTAGGTATTGAAGTGTTACGATATAAACAAGGTATATTTCTATCTCAATGGAAATATACCTTGGATTTATTAAAAGAAGTTGGCATGTTAGCATACCAACCAGTTGATACACCTGCTGCTAAAAATGTTAAGTTAGGTATATTTCCATATCAGGTTCCAGCAAACAAAGAGCAATATCAAAGACTGGTGGGACGATTGATGTATCTCGCTCATACTTAGCCTGATTTGGCATATTCCCTGAGTGTTGTTAGTTAATATATGCACTCTTCAAGTGAAGAATATATGCAGGCTGTATTTCGTATCTTGCAATATTTGAAGTCATCTCCAGGTAAAGGGATTATGTTTACTAAAGGAGCATCTTTATCTGTTGAAGGCTACACTGATGCGGATTGGGCAGGTTGTATTAATTATAGGCATTCAACGGAAGGGTACCTAACATTTGTTGGGGGAAATTTGGTTATATAGAGAAGCAAAAAATAAGGTGTTGTTGCTAGATCGAGTGCAGAAGCTGAATACAAAGGTATGGCTAAAGGAGTTTGTGAGTTACTATGGATTAAGAACTTGTTGCATGAACTTAAAACTCCACATACATTTTCCATGAAATTATATTGTAATAATAAGGCAGCACGTGATATTGCTCATAATCCTGTCCAACATGATCGGACAAAACATGTGGAGATCGATAGACATTTTATTAAGGAACAATTAGAAGCAAAAGTAATTGAAGTTCAGCATGTCCGATCTGAAGATCAACTTGCTGATATTCTTACTAAGGCAGTTTCAAGCAAAGGCTTTCATCAAGTTTTAGACAAGTTGGGCATGCGGAACATCTTTACTCCAACTTGAGGGGGAGTGTAGAAGATTTCGTTGTGATTATCTCCTAATTAGTTGATTCCATAAATTTCTCTTGTAATTATTTCTTTCTATTTTTATTTCCTAGACTTTAGGAACAAGTTGTACAGATGTCTTTATCAGTTTATGTACTTGTATATTTAAAGAAATATATTGAAATAAGTTCTGAAATTGCATCAAATATTTGCTTGGATTAAATGGAGAATAACTTTTTGATTTTGCTTCTAACAAGTTTGCTGGTTTTCCCTATTAACTTTTTGGGTGCTATGTCTACATGTCTACAGTGAAGAAAGAAGGGAGGTGACTTGCCATAACTACACTTGTATGGGACGATATTGTATGTCAGTTCTACATGCTTGCTTTCTTGAATTTTACCTAACAATCGCATTGATCATCTCTTTTTCTTACAGCCCGTCATCTGTTTAGATATGTGGGAGGTAAATTTCTAATTCCCTTTGTGTGCACAAACATAGACATGAACTTATGAATGTATACCCAAGCATATAGATAAATCAATTATTTTATTGTTTCTTCTGTCATAAGTTAATTATTCTTCTTTCTAATTTGCAGCATGCCTATTATCTAGATTGTAGGGTAAGTGATCATCTTTTCCTGATCATCTTTTCCTAATCTTCTTTTAACCACCATAATGTAATTTATTGATAAGTGTGGGGAACAGAATGATAAAGGGAAGTACATGAATGCATTTATGGATCACCTTTGTCTCACGGAATGCAGCAATGGAGCATTCAGAGGCCTTTATTAATTTAGGTGAACCAAATATTCCTCTTGCTTGAATATGTTTGGGGCCAAAATTGATGATTAAAGGGTTCTATTATGAAGCTTTGAGTGAATACTTTCCGTGTTGCCCCTAGTTTAGTTCTAATCTTGTTGAAAGTACAAATTAATGCCTTATTTTTAATATGGGTTATTCAGAACCGGGTTTTTTTAGTTTTGGGGGTAATTTTTTAAAAAAAAATAGAAAATTAGTGTAATAGTAAACATAATTATAAATCTGAAGTGTTAAAAATCGACATAAATCGTACACATTTTCGTCAGTGTAGAGCCAACCAGGTTGACTGGTTAGCATGTCAGAAACTGGCACTATATTGTGCCGGTTTTGGAAGTCATGCAGCACTTCCATTTTCCATGACAAAGGCTGCAGCTCCACGTAAAGAGTTGCAGCACAGTGTCTTATAATATTATTTTATTAACTTTTTTTTACACAATTGTTTGTATCTCATCTTTTTGCTTATAACCTATATCCTCTCATTCATTTTATTTCATTCTCATTATCTTCTTTTTTCTTTCTGAAGGGAAATAATAGAATAAATGAAGGTAACTATAGAATTGATACCTACCTCTTGTAGCGCATAAATCTCGTTGCGAAAGCGACACAAAGATCCCCATTTATTTGGTCACCGGTCTGGCTTTTACCCACTTGGGATAAGAGCAACTAGATCACAATCTAAAAGCTCCTAAACGATTAAGACATAAAACTTGTGAGTGGGAACGAGCAGCCTTATGGCATATACGTTTTCTCATTACCAAATAATGAAATATCTCATCTATTTATAGAGATCATAAAGGCTAGAGACTTATCCCTAGTCTAACTCAGATTCCTTTCTGAGATAAGATTTGGTAATTTTAATCAAATTGAATTACCCATTTCAATCTAGATTGGAACTCAATCCATTATAGAGTAATGGGCGTATCCCAACTCTATCATCTCCCACTCGCACATGACGGAACACATTCCATTTATAATCTTCAGTTATACAGGCTAATCGATTGTGTGACCAGCATATCTTGAGAGCACTAGTGCTATACACCTATTAGTGATATATAGCTTCTCGAAAAAGGCGATCCTTTTATTTCACGTATGCCTAACCCTAGACGACCTTCTCACAATCATTGTTTTAACTCATGATCTCATAAAGCATCTTTCGTGTTCACTATTATGTTTCTACTTATAGAAAAGATAATAGACATATCGGTGAACCACGAACTCTTATGAATGTGATCAAAAAGTTATCTTCCCCTCTTACTATATGACATCCATCATGATTCAACTCGTTTTTCTAGTTAGATTCTCCAAGTCTAAATTTTTTCCAGACCTCTTGAAAACTAACCAAGCTAGTCACGTTGAACCATACTTCAGAGATAAGTTAAGGGTTCTAAGGGTCAAAATATACTCACAATAGGGAAAGTTGAGATCAATAGTAAATTCACATCCCTTTGGTCACTTAAGCACACACGGTATAAAACATGTGTTATGGTGTTCTTTCCTTCCCTTAAAGAAGCGCATTTCTCACATTTTGAAAATGTGAATATAAAACACCATATAGAAGCATAAGGTTGCAATGCGCCGAAACACTCAACTTTAGTCCGCTTATTTAAGGACTACTTCTGGATTTTAAGACAGAACATGGTAGTTAAATATAACTGACCATCGGATTCCACACAATCCTTATTTGGATCTCAATCCAAAGCATACAACCTATTGTATGACTTTATTTCGCGCCTTAACAAGACTAATCTTGTAATTTCTGCAAGAAGTCACTTTTATTTTGAACAGGCTCTCGAGCATACTCATTTGTTCAAAAATCGCCTCGTCTTAGTTTTTACCAACTTATTGACAAAACTAAGGTAAACACCCTTGTGAGTGGGCTATTTCTCTGTCTGATATGCTTATTACTCAAATAAATAACAGTAAGTGTTCACATATTAAACATTTACACTCATGTATTGCCAACAATTAGCTTTATTATTATTCATAAATAATAACATTAAGGGATTACAAAAATAAAGTTAATACACCTCAAATTCTACGCAAACCTTGAAATCTAATGTGTCTTTCAAACATATCTTTCGTTGCAGGTTTAGTCAATGGATCTGCAATCATCTCATACGTAGATATGTACTGTAAGTTCACATCTTCCAGCGCAACAACATCTCTTATATAATGATACTTAATGTCGATATGCTTAGTCCTACTATAAAATTTTGGATCTTTCGTGTAAGCTATCGACAACTGACTGTCACTATAGACGTCACTTGTTTCTCTGAGGTAATTACTCTTAAATGGTCCATTAACCGTTTTATCCAAACTGCCTCTTGTACTGCAGCTGCAAAAGCTACAAATTCAGCTTCCATTGTCAATAAGGCTACACGGGTTTGTTTCTTGCTACTCCATGAGATGGCACCCTTGCCAAGCAGGAATATGAAACCTAAAGTGGATTTCCTCTCATCCACATCTCCAGCCCAATCAGCATCAGTGTATCCTCTCAATTGCAGATCCTTGCCTTGATAACAGAGAGAATAATTTGTTGTACCCTTGAGGTATCTAAGTATCCTCTTAACTACTTTTCAATGTGCTTCGCCTGAGTTAGATTGATATTTACTTGCGATGCCCACTGCATAGCAAATATCGGGTCTTGTACATATCATAACATACATAAGACTACCCACAGCACTGGCATATGGAACGTTTTTCATACGTTCCACTTCTTCTGGCGTCTTTGGACACATCTCTTTACTAAGAAACTGATTCTTGGCAATGGGGCAGTTTATGGGTTTGTAGTTCTGCATATTGAATCGTTCAAGGACTTTATTGATATATGTCTCCTGAGAAAGAGATAACAACCTTCTCGAACGATCTCTTAAAATCTTAACTCCAAGAATGTAGTCTGCATGACCCATATCCTTCATTTCAAAGTTGGACGATAACCTATCTTCGATTTGATTTACGTACTCTTTGTCATTTCCAGCTATTAGTATGTTGTCTACATACAATGTTAAAATAACAAAATTATTTTCAGAGCTTTTGTTATACACACAATGGTCTTCATCAATCATGTTGAATCCATTCGACATAATTGTATCATAAAATCTCAAATACCATTGTCTTGAAGACTGTTTAAGGCCATATATTGAACTTTTTAATCGGCAAACCTTACGTTTGCTGCCTTTTTCGATGAAACCTACAGGTTGATCCATGTAGATTTCTTCATTTAGTTCTCCATTGAGAAAAGCAGTCTTTACATCCATTTAATGTAGGTCTAGGTCTAAACTCACCACTATGGTAAGAATTAACTTTATAGACGTAAATCTCACAACAGGGGAGAAAGTCTCCTCATAATCAATCCCTTCCTATTGTGTAAACCCCTTAGCGACTAGCCGAGCTTTATATCTTTCAATACTCCCATCAGATTTTCGTTTCACCTTGAGAATCCATTCATTCCCAATCAGTTTGCGTCCTTCCGATAGATCAACCAGTTTCTAAACACGGTTTGATCTCATGGATGCCATTTCTTCTTCCATTGCGTTAATCTATTTTTCTTTAGCTGGGCATGAGAAGGCCTCTTTAATGTTTTTAGGCTCTTCCTCGTCTTGTAGGGTAACCAAAAGGGCTTCGTTCAAGCCTTCGATCTCAAATCGTCGGTGATAAGTTCAAAATATATGTTTTTTTTTATATGAATTTCCAGCTTACTTTTGAGTTTAAAAGTTCCTAATTCAGTATATTTTTGTTAAAGTTTTATTAGATATTGTCTGATATACTAAATTAAGATTTTATGTTATTTTTGGAGCTTTTATGAAGCTTACACGGCGGTAAGGAACATCCATACCGCCGTGTACCACGAAAATGTGACAATGCAGATGAAGGGACTTACAAGGCGATAAGGAACATCCATACCGCCGTGTACCACGAGAATCAGCACTTACGTAAGGAGTTACACGGCGGTGAGGCATTCTCATACCGCCGTGTAAGTCATAAAAATTCCAACATTTGCGGCGCTGGACACGGGGAGCAAAAATTCAAATTTGTTGACCAGAAGCCGTTTACACGACGGTGATAGACTCCCATACCGCCGTATAACATGCATATAAACAAGATCTGCACAAAATCAAAGACTTAGAGGCCACCTTTTGACTTTGAACGGTTATTTAGGGACTGAAGTTAGACATTAGCGGGGCGATTTTTTCTAGGAACGAAAGTACATTTTATTTTCTCTACAACTTAAGTTGAGATTTTTCATATAGTTTTAGAATTAATTTAAGCTGTTGTTATATAAATCTGGAAGGAATAATCAGAGATAGTTGAAGGTTATTATTATTTTTGAAGTTTTGAGAACAGATTGAACGGGAAGAACATCAATTTTATTGTTGTAAGAATTTCATTTTCAGATTTCAAATGGGTAATATCAACTTCTCTCTATTTAATTCAGTTTTTATTTCAATTATGAGTGAGTAGTTCCTTTTCTTGTTAAGGGATGCCTTGAATCCCTAATAACCATGTGAATGTTTTGTGTGGATTGATTTATGCATATGCTTCAGTTTTATCTTCTCTGAATTAATCTGTTTGTTATTGAAATTAATACAAGTTTGAGATTGATATACTGTGATAATCTTTTACTGTAATTTGTTTCATGAACTTACACATACTATGTTCTATTTCTATCGATTTTCATGGATTTGATGAATCCGGGATGGTAGTTAAATCTGTGGATCTCTATTTTAATAGGTTCAGAATTGTAGAAGATAATTGAGTTTTGATATCTGAATCCGGGATAGTAGGATCATCTAAGCTTAGGACTTAAGACCTGTTTCGATGCTAATATATGTACTGAATCCGGGATGGTAAGTACATGTGTTAGAGAAGCTGGATCCGAAAGGCAGGCTATGGTATAGGCTAGGTTGTTCACTGAATTGCATATATGATTGATGAGTTTGAGTATTTACATGGCACTATTGGGGAGGAGGGTATTCCTTGGCAAGATCTTTTAGTTATTTCATCAAATCTGTATTGGTATTAAGTCTGTTAATATTCTTTATTTAGTTATTTTTATCAATTACAGTACTTAATTTTCACCTTAAATAATTCATCACATCAAACAATTGGGAATTCTTTAGCATACATTTAATTGCTGAAATTTACGCAACTCAATCCCTTGGGTTCGATAACTTGTGGTCTTAATTATACATCATTATATTACTTGCCGATTAAGTACACTTGCTGAGGTCGCGTCAAGTTTTTGGCACCGTTGCCGGGAAAATGTGTTGTTAGTAAGTTTTGATTCTTATTTGTATGTGTTTTTATTTTTCTGATTTTATTATTTTTTATTCTTTTCAGGCAGTTGTGGTGTATGAGCAGATTGAGGCATTTAAAAGTAGCACCCTACGACCCTGAGATCGAGAGAACTTTGCATCAACGCAGGAGAGCCAACAGAGATAACAACATGGACAACGATCCTCTCCCTATTGATGAAATTCCTCCCGAGAACGAACAAGTGCCACGAGCACAAGAAGAGATGTTGGGTAACTATGGAGAAGAAGTCCCAAGGCAAAGGACAATAAGAGACTATGCTGTACCAAGATGGAATGAGGATCACAGGACAATTGTGTTGCCTAGAGGAATGCAATTTGAACTCAAACCAGCAACCATTACTATGGTACAAAGAAACCAGTTTTCAGGATCAGAATTGGAGGATCCTGCACAGCATTTAGATATATTTTTGGAGGTTAGTGACACAGTTCAGATACCGGGTGTCACTTCTGACGCAGTAAGGTTGAAATTGTTCCCATTTACTTTGATTGGAAAAGCAAGGGATTGGTTGCAGATGTTACCAAGTCAATCAATAAGATCATGGGAGCAATTACAAGAGAAATTCTTAATGAGATTTTTCCCTCCCACCAAAACTGCAAGATTCGTAACAACATTATGGGTTTTGCTCAAATGAATGAATAGCCTTTTCATGAGGCTTGGGAAAGATTTAGGAGATTATTGAGAAGCTGTCCGCACCATGAGATAGTTGTACATCAATTGATGACTTTATTCTATGCAGGAGTTACCCCACAGACAAGGTCACTTTTGGATGCATCATCAGGAGGTTCTTTTTTGAATAGGTTGCCAGAAGAAGCTTTTCTTATGTTGGATGAGATGGCAGCAAATGATGCTCAATGGGCTGCTCCAAGATCAATTCCAAAAAGGCAAGGAATACACAATGTGGATGAAGTATCAATGTTGAAGGCACAGATAGAATCAATGTAGAAGGAGATGAGTGGATTGAAGGTTCGAAATGTGTCCTCAGTCTCTCAAGAGAGTGGGCAGTATGAAAGCGGTCAATATAGTCAAGAAGGTGGAACCATGGGAGATGTAAATGCTGTAGGAGACTACCGCAGGAATGACCCTTACAGCAACACTTATAACACAGGTTGGAGGAACCACCCTAACTTCTCTTGGAAGGATGGAAATCAGAATGCGTCATCTTCTCAACCACAAGGGAGAGCCCCTTTCAATCAAAACATGCATCATAACCACAATCAGTCATACCAACATCAATCGTCCACTCAATACCAAGCACCATATCCATCGAACTATAACCAAGGGCAGGGTTCAAACCAATCCCATACTCAAACTTATCACCCACCGGGATATCAACCAAGACCACCTGTTCAAGAAAAGAAGCCAAACCTTGAAGATATGTTGGCCAATTTCATAAACAGTTAACAGCAATTTGTGAATAGCCAGCAACAATTTATGTCTAATCAAGAAACAAGGTGAAAATCTCAAGAACAATGGAACCGAAATCAAGACGCATCAATGAGAAATTTAGAAACTCAATTGGGACAGCTTGCAAATTCTGTGTCTCAAAGACAACCAGGAACAATTCCATCAAATGTGGACCGGAATCCTAAGGAAGAGGCGAAAGCAATCATGTTAAGGAGTGGCAGAGAGATGGCACCAAGAGAGGACAAAGGTAAAAATTCTTCACCATCCACAAGTAAGGAGGAGCCAACGCGAGAGGTAAGTAATTCTGATTCTAAGGTAGAGGCTAATGAAAACACTTCTAAAAATGATAAGGGTAAAAGTATAGTGAATCCTAGAGTTGAGGATCTTGATATCAATAGATTGCCATTTCCTGCTGTAGTTAAAAAGGAAAAGAAGAATGAGTAATTGGCTAGATTTTTAGAAATGTTTAAGAAACTACATATTAATCTACCATTTGCTGAAGCTTTAGCTCACATGCCTAACTATGCTAAATTCATGAAAGAATTATGTTCCAATAAAAAGAAATTAGAAGGGCATGGAACTGTGCAGCTTACAGAAAATTACAGTGCATTGATAATGAACAAAATTCCTGAAAAATTGGAGGATCCAGGTAGTTTCACTCTACCCTGTGAAATTGGTGAAGATTTTAATGGAAATGCTTTATGTGATTTGGGTGCGAGCATAAATTTGATGCCTTATTCTATTTGCAGGAAGCTGAATCTTGGAGAGCTCAAGGAGACTAGAATGAGACTCCAACTTGCAGATAGGTCGGTAAGGAGACCCAAAGGAGTGATTGAGGATCTATTGGTGAAAGTGGGAAAATTTATTTTTCCAGTAGATTTTGTAGTAATGGAAATGGAAGAGGATCGGAAGGTACCATTGATTGTGGGAAGACCATTTTTAAATACAGCAAAGGCGCTGATTGATGTACATGGTCAGACGGTCACATTGAGATTCAATGATGAGAAGGTGGTGGTGGATATGAACAAGGCTCAAAAGTATCCATTGGGTGATGTGGAGGAGTCTGTTTATTTTATGGATGCAGTAGATGAGTGTATAGAGGAAGTACAAGAAAATGTGTTGGAAGCTGATGCAGTGGATGAGAGTTTAATACATTCCTTGGAGGATGAAAAATTGAAAAAAAAAATAGACGGAGAAGTAATAGCAGCTGTAGAAAAAGAAGATGGAAAAGAGGAAGTACAACAAGAATAGTTTAAGCCAAAAGAGGGGGATTCAAATTCTGAACTTAAACCCCTTCCTTCTCATTTAAAATATGTATTTTTAGAAGATGAGAAAAAGCCAGTGATCATTTCTTCTTTGTTGACAGATATCGAGGAGAAAATGCTGCTTGAGGTGCTGAAAAAGCACAAGGGAGCCATTGGATGGGAAACCTCAGATTTGAAGGGGATTGACCCAAGTTACTGCACACACCGAATTCCAATGGAAGAAGAATGTAAGCCGGTTGCTCAACCTCAAAGGAGACTTAATCCGGCAATGCAAGAGGTAGTGAAGAAGGAGATACTGAAACTCCTTGATTCAGGTATTATCTATCCTATTTCTGACAGTAAGTGGGTTAGCCCAGTACAGTGCGTGCCTAAGAAGGGGGGGATGACTGTGATTAAAAATGAGCTGAATGAATTGATTCCAACTCGTACTGTTACGGGGTGGAGAGTTTGTATTTATTTCAGAAGATTAAATAATGCCACGAGAAAAGACCATTTCCCCTTGCCATTTATTAATCAAATGTTAGAAATGTTAGCAGGTAATAAGTTCTATTGCTTTTTAGATGGGTACTCGGGATATTTACAAATCCCTATAGCCCCTGAAGACCAAGAGAAAATAACTTTTACTTGCCCTTATGGCACATTCGCCTATAGGAGAATGCCGTTCGGATTATGTAATGCACCGGCTACGTTTCAGCGGTGTATGATGGCTATTTTTCATGACTTCATAGAGAAATTTATGGAGGTTTTTATGGATGATTTCACTATTTATGGGGCTGACTTTGAAAATTGTTTAGAGCATCTTGATGTAATGCTAGGGAGGTATGAAAAAACCAACTTAGTACTAAATTGGGAAAAATGCCACTTTATAGTGAGAGAAGGCATTGTACTTGGACACAAAATTTCTGAAAATGGGATAGAGGTCGATAAGGCCAAGGTAGAGGTGATAGAGAAGTTGCCACCCCCGACTAGTGTAAAGGGCATTAGAAGTTTCTTAAGGCATGCAGGGTTTTATCGTCGTTTTATCAAAAAATTTTCGAAAATTGCTAAACCCTTATCAAATTTGCTTATGAAAGATGCTCCTTTTTATTTTGACAGTGAATGTATGCTAGCTTTTGAAATTTTGAAGCAACGGCTAATTTCAGTTCCGGTAATTATATCTCCGGATTGGAATTTGCCGTTTGAATTGATGTGTGATGCTAGTGATTTTGCAGTTGGGGCAGTGCTTGTACAAAGGCGAGATAAAGTATTTTGTGCAGTCTATTATGCCAGTCATACCTTGACAGGAGCACAGGTTAACTATATAACCACTGAGAAAGAACTCCTTGCAATTGTGTATGCTTTTGAGAAGTTCAGACCATACTTGCTGGGAGCAAAAATCGTGGTGTGGTCAGACCATGCAGCCTTGAGGCATTTGTTTGCAAAAAAAGAATCCAAGCCAAGGCTGATTAGATGGGTGCTGTTATTGCAAGAGTTTGATTTGGAAATCAAGGACAAGAAGGGAGCGAAAAATTTTGTAGCAGATCATTTATCGAGATTGGAGAGTGAACACATTGAAGAAGAGGAAATTTTGGATTTATTTCCTGATGAACATATATGTGCTTTATTTGCATGTGAAATTTTTGTTCCTTGGTTCGCTAATATAGCCAACTTTCTTGCAGGAGGTTTTATGCCAAAAGACTTTACATGGCAACAAAGGAAGAAGCTGCGAGTTGATGCCAAATATTACATTTGGGACGACCCGTACTTATTCCGCTTGTGTGCCGATCAAGTAATAAGAAGGTGCATTTCAGATGGAGAAAAAGGAGAAATCATTAAGGCTTGTCATAGTGGGGAAGCTGGTGGCCATCATGGGCCAAATCGAACGGTATCAAAAATTTTATCTTCTGGTTTTTATTGGCCTACCATGTTTAAAGATGTTCAAAGTTTTGTGAAAACATGTGATAGATGTCAACGGGTAGGAAATATTTCTAAGAAAGATGAAATGCCATTAACCAATATGCTTGAAGTGGAATTATTTGATGTGTGGGGGATAGATTTCATGGGGCCTTTTCCAATATCCTTTGGGTTTGAGTATATATTAGTAGCTGTGGATTATGTGAGTAAGTGGGTAGAAGCCATAGCTACTAAGACGTGCGATGCCAAAATTGTACTAGAATTCCTTAGGAGGAACATTTTTACTAGATTTGGCACGCCAAATGCCATAATTAGTGATGGGGGCAGGCATTTTGTTAATCATCAATTTACTGCCCTATTGAAAAAATTTGGTGTGAGGCACATAATCACCACCCCATATCACGCTCAAGCAAATGGACAGGTTGAGGTTTTCAATAGAGAACTCAAAACAATCCTAGAAAAGACTGTAAATTCATCTAGGAAGGATTGGTATTTGAGGCTGGATGAAGCTTTATGGGCCTATAGAACCGCATTCAAAACGCCTATAGGGTTATCACCGTTTAAGCTAGTCTATGGTAAATCATGCCATCTCCCTGTCGAACTTGAACACAAGGCTTATTGGGCAACCAAATTTCTTAATTTTGATGTTAAGAGTGCAGGTGAGAAGAGACTTCTCCAGATGAATGAATTGGAAGAAATACGCTTTTGGTCGTACCAATAAGCAGAGAAATATAAGGAAAATACGAAGAAATGGCACGACAAGAAACTGATCAGAAAGGAATTCACTCCAGGTATGAAAGTCCTATTATACAATAGTCGATTAAGGTTGTTTCCTGAAAAATTGAAGTCGCGATGGACGGGACTATTTGAAGTTGTCAGTGTGACTGATTTCGGAGCTATCACTATCCGAAAGCACCCTGGGAGTGAGGAATTTAAGGTAAATGGCCATCGATTAAAGCCCTATTTTGAGAACCGCGTTGAAATTGCAGCGGTGACCATTACTTTAGAAGACAAATAAGGTGAGTTCAAAGTCTAGCTGAGACTCAAAATCAGAACTAAAATAATTTCTAACCTTATCCTCTTTTGTTTTAATTTATGAAGTCTAGTTATTTTCATTTTGTAGGTCATTCGTATTTTTATTTAGTGGTTTATTAATTTTTAAACATAGTGTAAAACGTTTTGGAGTACTTTGGTGTAATTGTTGGTTGTTTAAATGTTAAGTTTTTCTAAAAAAACTCGTTTTACACAGCGGTGAGGAATCCTCATACCGCCGTGTGAATCGTGCATTTTCATACCTGATTCCAGTGGCGTTTTACACGGCGGTGAGGAAACATCATACCGCCGTGTAAAGCGTGATTTTAAAAAATGTCTGATTCCAGTAGCGTTTTACACGGCGGTATGGTATTTCCATACCGCCGTGTAAAACGAAAAACCATGTTTTAAAATACCCAGTCCGCCAGTTTCTTTTAGCCATTTTTAAACACAAAAATTTCCTCTCTCGCCTCTCTCTACCCGATACCCAACGTTTGTGAAAGCCCTTGTTTTTAATTTGGTTAAATCACAATTCAAGAACATCTTTTCCACATCTGATCAGCTTCCCTTCAATTCAAGTAAGTTCCATTCATTCTTTTCTTCTTATTTTTCATTTATTACCTTGGTTTCTTCTTCTTAATTCTGTTTCTCTGTTGTTCTAGGGTTTAGGTATTTTTCAATTTCTTTTCTCTTAATTCTTTCTTTCTTTAAGAAATAAGTAGATTTTATGTGTTAATTTTCAATTAATGGCTGGATTTTGTGTTTTAAATTTCAATTGGGGGCTGGTTTGGTGTTGTATTCCTTTAATTTTTGTTTTATTCCGAAAATTGGGGGCTGGATGTATGTTGCATTCTTTTGATTTGTGTGCTATGCCTTAAATTGGTGATTTAATTAGTGTTTTATTCCCTTAAATCATGTTGCGTTGTTTAATAGATGGATTGCTTGATGATAATTGAAAGAATTGTGGGTAACAATTGATTGAGAGATGCTGTTTTTATTCACAAAAATTGGTGCCCACCAAGTGTTTGACAAAATGCCTGAATGAGTGTTATTTAACCTTTCTATGTCAGATAGTTACTGTCATTATTGGGAAATCTTTTGGCTTTCATATACCATGCCATATATTTGTCTCATGCTGTGATTAACATTTGAGTGGACAATTAAGAATGTGAACTATATGGCGGTAAGATGATGCAATGCGAATGCAGTGATTTTCCCATTCTATCTTTTTTGTGCATTTGCTGCTAAGGGAATTAGGGGGTGCATTGTTATCATAAGTGCTGGCCTTTGCAATTGTTAAAGTTTATCATTGAGGCATGGAAGTCTTAATGTTCTGCAAATTATTTTTAGCTCAATTTCGCCTCGCCTACTATTTTGTTGAAAATTTAAGCCTTTGTTTGTCCCTTCTAATTGTGTTTATCTATTGATGCAGTGGCTCCAAAAAGATCTAGAACGGACCAGGCATCATCTTCTCGGGACACCTCAATACACTTTTGGGTCCCAACTAGGTGCCACACCGCATACCAATGTCTAACAGAGGCAACATTCCTGCCCTCCACCTTTCTAGATGTTGATTCACTACAGAGTTTGGGGATAAATGAAGAAATCAATGAGTTGATTGCTGGGATAGGGTGGACAGATTTTTTTCAGAAAAATGAGAGAGTTTATCCAAAGTTGACTCGGGATTTCCTTGCAACCGTAGATTGCAAGATTGATAATGACGATGAGGAAGACCCCGGAGAGGTAACATTTTGGTTGAACAAGAGGAAGTATACATTGACATTTAATGAGTTCTCAGAAGCCCTTGGTTTTCCGGTGGATGGGGCCCGACATCTTCCCAACTTAAATAAACAGACAATTTGGGCCACAATCCGAGATCCACTCACAGCCACGCAATATGTCACTGGACAGTCCAAGGCACACCATCTGAGGGACCATGCTTTGAGGATCTTACATCGGGTTTTTGCCCTCTCTTTTTATGGACACATTGAGGCTGCTGGCATGGTGAACCAGGCTGAGGCGTTATTTTTACATTGCATGATCCACCAGATCCGATTGAATGGAGCCTATTTTTTATGGAAGAAATTTGAGGACTTACAGGGTAATCCGAAAAAGGTGAAGAAGATTGCGATCGGATGGGTGGTCACAGTTTTGGCTAAGAGAGTAGGCCTTAGCTCATTGGGACCAGATTTGGGAGATAGTAATTCAATAGACTTCAAGATGCTGAAGAATTTGAGGATCATTGTGGATGATCATCATTTTCATGATCAAGTCAGATTGTCCACAAGGGACGAATACCTGCACCTCATTGAAAGGGGTCGAGTACAATTACCAGTAGAAGGGGCTGAAGATGAGGATGAGCAGCCAGAGGAGGCTGCAGGTGCAGCTGCTGCAGGACCCGCACCAGGTATACCAGCCTATGATTTCTCTCAGCTTACTGCCCATTTCGAGGCTTTGCAGACTGGACAGGCTCAGATAAATTCTCGCTTAGATCAGTGGGAGAGCTTCATGGAGGATACCCATGCTGAACATGTTCAGCTTATGGGACGCTTAGACATGCATGAGCAGCAGTTAGCCATGCAAGCACAGAGTCTGTCGAGGCTGGAGCATTCCATATACCTTTCTCGGCAGGAGCAGGAGCAATTTTACCAGACCATGCGGGATCGCTTTCCTCCACCACCACCTCCACAATGAGTGACATAAATTTCTGGGAGTTTTTCTGATTATCTATTCTGTTCACTCATGACTTCTTACTTTTTATTTCTTTTTGGTTTGTTTACTTGCTTGGGACAACAAGTTTTTAAGTGTGGGGTAGTGAATTAATTGGTATAACTTGAATATTGTCTAACCCTGCAGTACTTTAGTCTAATTCTACTTTAGTTTAATTTTCAGGATTTTAGATATAAGTTGTGATCTATTTACACTTGTGCATTTTGTTTTCATAATTTGTGTTTCTTGTTTTATGTTATGTGTTTATGGTTGTAGTTTACTTGAGTTGTGTTGTGGTTGATTTGTTGTGGTTAATTTGAACTTTTTAATTTTCCTCATGATTAGTTTAGCAAACTTTTAATTTGATTATTCCAGCTTAATTTTCAATCTTGAAAAGGTTATTTAGAGCATTAAGTTAGCAAGAGAGTAATTTTCTGTTTAAGAGTTTTCCTTCCTAACATTGTTCAAACTAGAGCATACAATTAAAATTTTTAATATTTTGCACTCAGGCCAGTTTTTACAAGTCGAAAAAAATCAGCCATGAAATCTCTTGATCATAAAGTCTTTAGAGCACTAGAACCTTCCTCATTGCTCTTCAAAACGATTTAACAATTAAGGCATGAATGTTGACATGATTTAGGCATCTTTCTTTGTTAAGTCACTTTAAATAAACTTTCTCCTACCTATGGAATTAACTACCCTTGTTAGCCAATTTTGAGCTTAATTGAGTATGCTAAATGCGTATTTCGAAAATTTTCTTGTTTGCACAACTTATTGTTACCATTAAACCTAAAAAGCCTTTAGCTTACCCTTATAGGAGAGCTGGCCACTCTAAGATTGTGGGGGGTTGCTGTTGGGAAGTTTGGGTGAGTGAGTTCATGTGGTGGTGTGAATGAGTTTCAATTTAATTGACAAGAGTAAGTTAAACTGAATGTTTTAGTAAGTTGGAAAGAAAAGAAAATGAAGATGAAGATAATGCCCTTTGTGATTTGGTATGAAATTTGGAGCTGATTATAAGTTACTGAAATATTCAAGTGTGGGGTCGTTTAAAAAAAATAAAATAAAATAAAATAAAATAAAATAAAAATAAAAATAGATAAATAAATAAAGTGCATAGAAAAATTCAAGTGTGGGGTATCCTCTATTATAAAATAAAATGTTTGGATGGTCAGGTTTAAGAAGGAAATTTTATCTTCTCATTTTCTTGTGATTCGAAATTTTTTTATGGGAAGTAACTAAGTCTTGGCAACTTTGGTTAATTTGAAAGTAGGTTATGGAAAAATTTTATTGGGTAGCGGTAATAGTCGGTAGAGTGGCTGAATCTTTATTGATTTTCTAAACTCTTTTTGTTAGCCATCACCGGTCGAACCCTGTATTACATCCTGTTTAAGACCTAATGATCATTTTTATGTCTTGATTTGTTCAGTGGAGATGACCTTCGGGTTCCGGTACCAAAAGAGAGGCCTATGGTGTTTCTAGTGTTTCAATTGAGAAACCAGATGTGCATTCGTGCACTAACTTATTTGGTCATTGATTGATTGGTGCTGGAATTTGGATTTTGAAAATTATTAAAACTTTGGTTTTGGCCTTTGCACACACTGTCACACCCCATAAGTGGCCTAATTGGATTTGGCAATTTTAATTGGAAAGTATGGATATTTTGGTAATTGTTACAAGGGTAAGTCAAGGCAATTGGGTAATTTACTAGTGAAAGAGGATTAATTGCAAGGAAATAAAAGTATTTAAATTGCATATTTTTATTGATGAGTAAAAGGTAATTTGACAAGGACTTATTGGAAATAATAGGGAGCAATTGGTAAAAGAGTAATTACTGGATTAGTGAACCGATGCATGTTTGCCAAGTGGAGTTGTGAGTGTGTGCATGTGGGTGAGAGAAAAGAGATGTCTGAGAATTTGAGCTTCCTAGAAACAAAAAGTTCTCTCTCTTGCTCTCTCTCTCTCATGTTAACCACTCCATTTCTCTTCTTTCTCGGTTCTTTCTTTTTGTTTGCATGAGTGTTCATCCATTGTTGGCTAGGGTTTTGAGCATTGAAGATTTCAGGAGGTAAGTGACTGTCAGTTTTTGTATGGTTCTTCATCTTCTCCACCTTAAGGAATGTTCATTACTGTCTCTTTGGTTGGATATTGGGTTTTATTTGTCGGTTCATGAAATCCGATTTTGTCTATTTGTAAGCATCTGAAGATAAGAGGAAAGAGAAGGGAAAAGGAAAGATTGTGGATTGAAGAGTACAGTGGACATTTTGAACTTCAGTAACAGGTTTGGGAGTGTCTGTCCTTCCTCATGTTTGGATCCTGTTTGCTGTACTGATATGAACATTGTTTCTGTGTGTTTGAATATCAAAATGCATGAGAAGTGTAATGTGTATATATGATTTCTGTAGAAAAGAATAACTTTGTGTATGTTAATGGGATGAATATGCATGAGTTTGAATGTGGATTCCTGGGAAGTTGATGTTCTGGCATTGCTTCTGTTTTGATTGTAAAATGGTATAATTTGTATTAAAATTGCTGTAAATGTGCTCTGGAGACTTGAAGGTACGTATTCGAATATTTATTGCATGAAAAATGGTTTTAGACAAATGGGGATTTGAGTTTTGGGTTGTACTCTGTTTCACGATTTTCTGGTTTCGACATTTTCTGGAAATTTTGGAGTTTTGAGAAGGAGAAGCAGAAGTGAGGGAAGAGATCACGTGACGTGAGGGAGCATCACGCCGTGAAGTCTTCTCTGAAGAAGGTCACGAGAAGTGATGTTGTATCACGCCGTGACCTGCTTCCCCTCCCTGCGTGTCACGAGTCACCTCTGCCCAGTGACTCGTGACCTCCCCTCTCTTCTCTGGCGTCACGTGGCGTGACGGATGGTCACGACCCATGACTGCCCCTGCTTGGCATGGCGCTCGCGTGAAGCCAGTGTCACGAGACGCCACTGCCTAGGTGTCTCGTGACTGGCCTTCCCTCCCTGCTGCCCTGTTTTCAAATAACAAAGTTTTTAAGCTTCTGTACTTGGGATTTTCACTGTTTGACTCAAGATCAAGTCCAAATCTGTTCTTTAATGTTATAATTGTTTAATTATGAGGTTTGTGTAAATGAGTAGTAATTAATATACATGATTTAAATATTATAATTTGCATGAATATGAATCATCTCAATGTAAGTTACATGTCCTTATTATCTCCTGTATTTGATATTTATATATTTATATGTTCCCGATTTTGATCAATATACATGTATACATGAGTTATAAGTTCGTATTTAATGCGATTCTCATGAAATGATGATTACTTGAGTTTCTTTTTGAGATGTGTCTTTTAAGCCTAAATAAGTCTTAGTAGTGGATAAGTAAGCGCTTACTTAGGTCAGGGTGTGTGTGCAGCTGCTATATGATAAAATGTTATATGCGGGTTCCGTTTGGATCCTTGTTTCGACCCCGTTTGGGTCTATATGGAAAAATAAATGCGAGACTTCGGTCTCTATATGAAAAATCACATGTTTGAGACTTATGTCTCTATATGCTTGGGATATTGTGTTCTATCAGTATCCAAATGACCGCATCCACTTCTAAAGGGTATTCTCAGACTAACCAGGCTATATGTTATATGTGTTGCATATGATGAGATGCTTATTGACTAGATTAAAAGTATATGATGCACATGAATTCATGCATAACTTTATGATATGTACATTGTATCTGTGTACTTAAAATAGTGAAAGTTATGTAAATCTTATATACGAATTGAACAGTTAATTGCTTGTAATGTATGTTTATGCATGTCAAGTAGAGAACATGGATTATGTTTGGATGTAACTTTGATGCCTTTTGATTTTGAACCATAGCTTTATTGCACGTTTATGTTGCAGTGAGATTATATTATTGTTGTAAATATTGTATATGTATATTGTTAGTTTGTTTTGTTCCTCCCCACTAAGCGTTATCGCTTAGCACGGGTTCTTTTCCCGTGCAGCTGGCGAGTTCGGTTTGGAGTCAGATATCTGCAGGTCGGCCACTAGAAGTCTTTTTGGATGAAGTTATTTTGGAGTCTTCCGCTGTTATTTTTGTACATGGCTTGTTAATAGCAAATTGAATCTTTTGTAAAGGAACAATTATTTTGTATATGTATTTGCTTACGAGCCCTTTTTGTAAAAAACGATATTGATATATTATATGTTAAAGGATTTACTAGATTATGATTAAAAGTTTCTTTACATCCATCTCATTTGGTTTTATTTATTAGTATGTATTTGGATTTGTATATGTGTTTGCCCGCGTGGCACTCCGGTATCCTTCCAACGGGGATAACGGGGTGTTACACACACACACTGGAAATTTAATTGTATTTTCTTCTTTTGAATTTTGTTTAAGTAAGAATTGCTCTCAAGTGGAATTTATTAAGTGTTTTCTTGGTGTTTTGAATTTTCGTTTTCTTGCTTGAAAATTGAGAAAGTTGGAATTGAAGAGGTATTTTACTCGAGGGCGAGCAAAAGCTAAGTGTGGGGTATTTTGATAAGTTCAAAATATATGTTGTTTTTATATGAATTTCCAGCTTACTTTTAAGTTTAAAAGTTCCTAATTCAGTATATTTTTGTTAAAGTTTTATTAGATATTGTCTGATATACTAAATTAAGATTTTATGTTGTTTTTGGAGCTTTTAGGAAGCTTACACGGCTGTAAGGAACATCCATACCGCCGTGTACCACGAGAATCAGCACTTACGTAAGGAGTTACACGGCGGTGAGGCATTCTCATACCGCCGTGTAAGTCGTAAAAATTCCAACATTTGCGGCGCTGGACACGGGGAGCAAAAATTCAAATTTATTGACCAGAAGCCGTTTACACGGCGGTGATAGACTCCCATACCGCCGTGTAACATGCATATAAATAAGATCTGCACAAAATGAAAGACTTAGAGGCCACCTTTTGACTTTGAACGGTTATTTAGGGACTGAAGTTAGACATTAGGGGGGCAATTTTTTCTGGGAACGAAAGTACAGTTTATTTTCTCTGCAACTTAAGTTGAGATTTTTCATATAGTTTTAGAATTAATTTAAGCTGTTGTTATATAAATCTGGGAGGAATAATCAGAGATAGTTGAAGGTTATTATTTATTTTTGAAGTTTTGAGAACAGATTGAACGGGAAGAACATCAATTTTATTGTTGTAAGAATTTCATTTTCAGATTTCAAATGGGTAATATCAACTTCTCTCTATTTAATTTAGTTTTTATTTCAATTATGAGTGAGTAGTTCCTTTTCTTGTTAAGGGATGCCTTGAATCCCTAATAACCATGTGAATGCTTTGTGTGGATTGATTTATGCATATGCTTCAGTTTTATCTTCTCTGAATTAATCTGTTTGTTATTCAAATTAATACAAGTTTGAGATTGATATACTGTGATAATCTTTTACTGTAATTCGTTTCATGAACTTACACATACTCTGTTCTATTTCTATCGATTTTCATGGATTTGATGAATCCGGGATGGTAGTTAAATCTGTGGATCTCTATTTTAATAGGTTCAGAATTGTAGAAGATAATTGAGTTTTGATATCTGAATCCGGGATGGTAGGATCATCTAAGCTTAGGACTTAAGACCTGTTTCGATGCTAATATATGTGCTGAATCCGGGATGGTAAGTACATGTGTTAGAGAAGCTGGATCCGAAAGGCAGGCTATGGTATAGGCTAGGTTGTTCACTGATTTGCATATGTGATTGATGAGTTTGAGTATTTACATGGCACTATTGGGGAGGATAGGTATTCCTTGGCAAGATCTTTTAGTTATTTCATCAAATCTATATTGGTATTAAGTCTGTTAATATTCTTTATTTAGTTATTTTATCAATTACAGTACTTAATTTTCACCTTAAATAATTCATCACATCAAACAATTGGGAATTCTTTAGCATACATTTAATTGCTGAAATTTACGCAACTCAGTCCCTTGGGTTCGATAACTTGTGGTCTTAATTATACATCACTATATTACTTGCCGATTCAGTACACTTGCTGAGGTCGCGTCAGTCAGCGAGGAACACTTATCCATTTAGACTTACGCAGTTCCGAATTACGATAAACATGTCTCATATATTCATCGTAATTCGGAATGCTCCGACTGGGACCATGTTCCATACTCCCACTGGAGTTGGGAATACTTCCACTCAAATCAGGGTTTCGAACATCCGTATCATGTGTAGGAGAAAAGTCTTGACCTTCTTCCTCTATCTCCCTCCCACTCGGATGGAGTGATCCTGATGTTTTATCTTCTTGAGTTTCATAGAAAGTGAAATCTTGATTCACTTCGCCCAACTTTGGTAACTCATCTTCCAAGAATATGACGTCTCGTGATTCAAATTCAATTATTGAACCATTATCTTGCTCACTCATGAATACGTACCCTTTTGATATTTCAGAATATCTCACAAAGATACTCTTTTTATCTCTTAGTCCCAATTTACCAAACTTGCTTGAGGTATCATAGATGTAAGCAGCACAACGCCAAGGTCGTAAATGGCTTAGGTTAGGCTGTCGACCAGTCCACAACTCATAAGGAGTAGATGTGATAGATTTTGAGGGCACTCGGTTGAGAACATATGTGGCAGTCAATAAAGCATCTCTCCAATAAGAGATAGGCAAATTTGCCTCTGCCATCATAGATCTAACCATATAAAGGAGAGTCCTATTTCTCCTTTCCGCAACACCGTTTTGTTGTGGAGTTCTGGGAATGGATAACTGATGTTCAATCCCTTTTTCATCACATAAAGCCTTAAATTCATCTGAAAGATATTTCCGACCTTGATCAGTTCTTAAAGTTTTGATCTTTTTATCTAATTGATTCTCAACTAAGTTCATAAAAGTTTTGAAGCAACTCAATGTTTCTGACTTGTGAGAAATCAAGTAGATATGACCATACCTTGTATGGTCATCTATAAATATGATGAAATAGTAGGCCCCATGCCTTATCCTCACATTCATTGGACCACATACATCAAAATGAATTAATTGCAATGGAAATTCAGCTCTAGTTCCTTTTTCGAATGGTTTTCTCACTAGTTTTCCTTTTAGGCAATGCTCACATATAGGCAATTCAACCACATTCAAATCACCTAGTAAACCAGCTTTGGCTAACCGACTCATTCGATCTTGTCCAATATGATTTAATCTAGCATGCCATAATTTCACATGATTCTCATTATTATGTAAAGTAGAAGAGATTAAAGAAAAAATATTTTTATTCATAAAGTCAGGATCAATATCCAAAACAATAAAATTGTTCGAAATAAAACCAGAACCATAATAAACATCATCCAAACATAAGCGCATACTGTCATCTTTAAAGTGTAAATCAAAACCAAGTTTTAATAACACAAGAACATAAACTAAATTCCTACGAATATCTGGAGCATAAAGCACATCATGGAGGAGCAGGGTTTGGCCTTTGCGTAAGACTAATCTTCATGCGCCAATCGCTCGAACCGGTACTCTAGCCTCGTTTCCTACATATATATATTTCGCTCCATTCGGTATTCGCCGGAATTCTACAAAGGCATCTCGATCCTTTGCTACATGATCTGTTGCTCCTGAATCAACCACCCACAAAGGATGAAATTCAGTTAATAATACAAAACTAGATACACAAATTTCACTCACTCTTGAGTTAGAATAGTGTACCCGATTGGGCACAGTATAGTTTCTTGCACAGTATCCTTTCTGTTGGCAGTTAAAACATTTCACTTTTGAGATGTTTATCTTTTTCTTGCCTTTGGACCTCTTAAAATTCTGTTCCTTCTTGTCTTTTATTTTTCTTGGCAGGTTCCTTATCCCGACCTTTGAAGCTTTTTCTTTTGTTCTGGTTTGAACTCATTCCACCAAAATGAGACTGTACCACATGCACTTCGGCATTGACCTTAATCGATGCCAGTCTTTACTCTTTAAGCTTCAAGTGATGAGCGACATCCTCAAATATCTTTACACTGTCCATATGAGTCAGTTGTATTTTCATATACTCCCAACTCTTGAGTAAGGAACGGATGACAGCTTGAACCTGTTGCTCGTCGGTCAACTTATGACCATATTCACTAAGTTCCCTCATCATATTTTTCATTTTTCTGAGATGTTTTCGCATTGAATGATCAGGCTTTTTCTAATAAGTATCAAATTTGATCGTCAAAGAACGGAGTTTAGTCAGAGTCACTCCTCCAAACTTTTCCCGCAAAGCGATCCACAAATCCATTACGTTCTGATACTTGCGGAATTACTTAGTTATATCATCCTCCATAGCACTCAGTAGGATGATACGAGCAGTGGAATTCTTTTTCTTCCATGCCAAATAGACATCTCGGTCCCGCCTATGCTAGGCCGCATTGCCATCCTCAGATTCAGCCATAACTGAACTTAAGATTTCAAGAGCCTCTTGCTCCTCAAGCACATGCTGGATCTTCATGCTCTAGATTTCATAATTGTCGCCATTCAATTTTAAGTCTTTGTTTAATTTAGTAATAATTGATTTGGAAGCAGAAGTCATTTGTATCCTCTGATTCAAATGGAACAAAGTTGCACGTTATTATAGGAAATTAAACAATACATGCAATTTACTATACACCTGAAATAATAACCTAATAAAGTTTTCTATTAGACTCAAATTCGAAAAGGTTACTAAGAGTACCAATTACCTTCTAAGTTCTAATGTCCAACTTTATAGGTTAAGATTTCATGCATAGTAAATCTAAATTTTTGGATTATTAAGTTCTTAAACTTATGAGGAAAACTTTATTGGTTTTTATTTTATTAAGTCTCTACTTAATAAAAATGCAAATATTTTACTCATAAAATATTACAAGACAATTAACATTTTAAAATAAACACATTTATTAAAAAAAATAATTAAATGCCATAAGAAATAAACTCATTCATTCAACCAATAAATAAATCCAATAATCCTCAAATAAGATACTCATATCAAATATAATAATAGGAAACATAAATCTTATAATAACAAACGCTAACTATAATTGACACTCATGTCAGCTACTTTAAAAAACTAGATCTTCTCAAAATCGTCGTTGACACTGGGACTGATTATTTGACCAACTTTATTAATTCATCAGGCAACTCATAAGTTCGCTGATGAAGCCATGGACGATGCACTCTACGTCCACTTCTTAATTTTATCACAGATAAAATGTTACTCCTCAACACTCCTGTTTTGGCAACTCTAGCCAAAAATTTGATGATAGATTTTCTATAAACTCTATTTCCTATGTACCAAGTAGTTTTCAATAGCTCCCTAAGTTTTGGATGATATTCAAAAGAGTTAATCATTTCTTTGATTTGGTCTCTATCATCCTTTCCTAGGCTTAAACCTCCTATCCAAATGCACTCATGCATTTGTTCCTGCATAGTCAATATATGACGCACTATAGCATCAATATCATCAGCTCGGATATTCCCCTGCATCCTTATGTTACTTACTAAACGCATTTTTATATTTCTTAAAATAATCCCATGCGGGGTCTTATGAATCATAGGTGTCGTTATCAACATTTTTGAAATACATTACAAAAATTTAAATAGTTAATACACTGATATATAAACACATATGATTGAAACATATTTCAATCAATAAATAAGGACAAATAACACATAAAAAAATTTTCAAAATATTTTAAAAAAATAGAAAACACATTTTTCATAATTATTAAAATATTTATTTTAAAAAAAATAAATAAATATATTTTATGGTCATTCAAAAATTTTGAAAAATTGACCAATAAATCAGAAATATTTTGAAAAACATATTTGAGAAAAAATGGAGCTGATTTGGAGGTCGGAAGCCGCCGCACCCGCCATCACGCGCCAACGATGGGGAGAAGACGCGCGCCCTCCCACTCGACCAGCCACGCGTCACAACTACAGTGTGTTACGTGTCTAATTTCTACTGGTCCACCTTGTGCTCGCGTGGCACACCGGTACACGTCATCGCCACGTGACATCCGCGTAGCAATGTCTCATTGGTACGCGTGTCACACGTCATCACCGACACGTGGCGCCTGCGTGGCACATGTGACACGTCAGATCCACGTGGCATGACCACGGTCTATTCGGTTTATTCGATTTCGGTCCTAAAAATTTCGGTCTGCAATTCGATTCTAAAAATTTCTCAAGTTTGATTTTCGGTTTATTCGGTTCGGTCCAAAAACGAACCGAACCGAACCTACCATTTGCACACCCTAACTCCAACATTTGCCATCTTTATACTACTTGAACAAACAAGTCAAAACTATTTGAGCTAATAAAATATTTTCCCCGTCTAAAAATTAAGTACTTGTCTTTATATTTTGATCGATGTTCATTTTTTAAAAAATATGATAAACGTAAATATAATTTTTTAAATATATTATCTATACAATAAATATTAATTCAATTTTTTAAACATGATTAATTTAGAGTAAATTAGTAAAAATATAAAATAATAAAATAATTCTTTAATTTTTGTGCAAAACCTTATTTATAAATGGAGTTAGTATAAACAAACCGACAAATAAAAAAAATGTAATTAATACAAAAATAGAATATGACAAGAAAGCTGCACTATCGACATTCGACAGATGTTCTTACAAATGTAAACTATGAGAAGAAAAATGCTAATGTCTCTCTTGGTCCTTGGGCATAAAAGTCAAAAGAAATGCTGTGGATTTATTAACGTCCTAAAGCCATGTATTGACTATCAACGATGTGTGGGTATTTGGTCAAGATTCTGCACCAATATTACCCTTACTCTTACTCAGTGATTTTAATATTATGAAAATTGAAATTTATGTCCCTATGTGCAAGTAGGCTTGGAAAATTATGCTCCATTTTCTCACTAGAGCTTGGTCTTTAGGTTAAGACCTTTTTCCATAAACGGATTGCCCGGGATGATGCTACTACATTGCTGTGATGGAATCTGAAATTGAACCTTTATTATCAAACAGCATGCAAGTTATACTTAAAGAGTTACTCCCTCCATTCTTTTATAATTGCCACTTTTATTATTTTCACTAAAATTAAAAAATATTAATTAGTTTTAAATTTAAAAAAAAAAATTGAGTAATTCAATGCATATTGAGTGATTTAATGTAAAAAAAAGAATTTAATTGATCAATTTTTATTGAAAATTAAAATTAAATTAGAAAAATAAAATTAAATTGTATTAAAAATCTAAAAGTGACAGATAAATAGAATTTGAATTTTTTTCAAAAATGACAAATAATTAAAAATGGAGGGAATAATTATTAAAATTTTCAGTTTCATTTTGATCTCCAATCTATAAAACAAATCGAATCGATATGCAACCTTTTAAATTTTAAATGATAAGTTAAATGATATTTTTAATTATTTTTATACTTAATTGGACATTCCATTAGTTATAGAAAGTAAATGTATTAATGGGTTTAAAATATTAGAGATCGATTGAGAGCCAAAATGAAAATAAAGTCATGGATAGGCAATTTTAATAACTAACCCTAAAATTAAACAAGAATTATCCAACACCTTTTGATGGGGAGCTGAACCGGAAAGATTTAAGGTGTTTGACCAGCAAATATGCCATATCAGATCTTAATCAAATAAATGCACTATTCAGTTAAAATAAAATAAAAAGAAAAAATCACCAATCCTTATCATAATTGTTATAGATCTTTGTGCGATGCGCAGAAAATGCATACTAGGTTAATTATTTGACATGTTATGAGCTACAGAAATTGCTGAAATATATAGAAATGTCCGATGAAGCTTGAATTAAAGAATTGTACGAAAATATTAATGCCCTGTCATTAATTAACATGCTTAGACTGAATCTTGATCCATACAATTTATGGTAACTAAAGTTTGTGTCCCATTTATAAACCATTTAGGCAGTGTTTGGCTTTTGATAAAACTCACTGATGCTTTTCTGAACCCTGCAAACTAACCATCTACCAATTTACTGCGTAATTATCTGACTTATGATTACTATAAGAATCCTAATGCATAAGCACCTGGACCCCATGGTCTTCGAAGAAGCACCTTAGAACTTGTTCAGTATAAGCTACAAATGTACATTTTGATTCCTATAATTTTCTATTCCAAAATAAAAAAATTGATGGTGTAAAAAAATGTCCAAAATCCCTCTTATGTCGCTTTACATTTCACATTCAACCCTGCAAAGTGAAATTGCAATGCTATCAACCTTGCATTCTAACAAGTGCAAATTCATTAAGCAAGAGATATAAAGGAGCTTACCTGTATAATCACAAAGGAAAATTTTGGGACAAGAGCCACTCGAACAAAAGAATCTTCCCCGTATGAATGCTACCTAGAGATTTCTTGGTACTGAATATTATCTCACAGTTGAGCTGCTATAAAGTAATCCCGGATGGTTTTTCTTTTCAAGGATGATGGAGGGTTTAACACAGAAGACGGGCTCTTCATTGCTGCTTCTGGTGTTTTCTCAAATATTTCTTTTGAATCAGAACCCGATGAGATTTTACTCTTCTGAGATTCTGGAGTACTTACAGTAGGCATAGGGATAGATTTGCGAAGGGATACTTCATTTGAAGTATGCAAATCACCTGAAGCTTTTTGAGGATCCATCATTTCTTCACCCATTAAGAGCCTCCTAGTTTCTTCTTTTGAAATTGCCATTATTCTCCTTCGAACGGAAGACGGAGATCTTGTACTTGAAGAATTACTGTTTTCGATGTTCCAAATGCGAACCTGTTAATAAAAGGTTTTTTGAAACTGATGAGATGCCCGTTAACTAAAACATCATGGGATGAATAAGCAAGAAAAGAATATGTAGTATGTGATCAAACTGCAAAGATGTTAGGCACATTTTCAAATAGATACTTCATTAATCGTAAAGCTCTTTCAGATTTGTTATCTTACAGTGAAATCATCTGATGAAGTAGCTAACTTTCCATCATAAGGGCACCTGCAAGAAATGTTTGTGGAAAATAGTTAGTTTACGTAGGAGAAAAAGAGTCGATGATAACTGCATATGGCATAAAAGAATACCAATCTACTGCTGTAACTTCTCCATCATGTCTTTTCAATGGAATGGGATCTCTATCAGGCTTGTTCACCTGGTATAGAAGCTAATCGTTATATGCAGATCATGAATAAGATTAAACTCAAAACCACATCAGCATAGAAATAAGACCTGCCATATGTAAGCATTTCCATCACTAGAGCCACTGAGAACATGAGCTGCATCGGGACTGATAACTGACTGCAATATGCACAATCAAATTAACATTGATGCCAATACAGCTCTATTGACAGGGTGTTTGATGCATTGACGTATAATGAGAAGCAGCACTTTTAGGCTCCTTAAGAATAACTGCATACCTTTACATAGAAAGATTCAATCCAGCAGCCAGAGAACGACTGCACAGGACCTTTGTCAAGCTGAAGCATGTTGTACAGGTAGATTCTGGAGAAAAAAAAAACAAAACAAAAGAAAAAAACAAAAAGTATAACTTCTTTTAGATGCATTACATGACATTTGGATAAATTGAAACAAATGATGGTGCAATTAGAACTACAGGAATACCTATTGTCCATGCATGAAGCTGTAAGATGTACTCCATTTAAATCCTGGGAAAGGCTAGATATACCATGCAGTCTTTTCTCCTGAAATGCAAGGGAAAAATCAATAAGTGTCACTTATATCCTCACTGTCCCCTAAAATTTCAAGTTCAACTGAGTTCTAGATTTATTGAAAATAAGAACAAACAAATATTGGAGATGGCATAGTAAGTTGACATCCTTCCAAGTGCAAACGGACCTTTCCAATTGATGATTTAGGGTGAGGACACGCCTGGGTGATATGAGTCTTTAAATTTCTGGTATCCCAGAACTTTACGATGCTGAAACGTAAACAATATATAAAGGTTAGTACATGTCATTTCTAAATTCAGCTCAGACTTCAAGGTGTTTTGGCCAGACCTATCCACTGCCCCAGCAGTAGCAATGGAGAACCCATCTTTAAGATATAGAACTGATGTAATGCTCATGGAAGCAGCCTGAAAAAAAATGAGCATCAGTATTATGAATCACACTTGAATTCAAAAACTCAAATCATACAAGTATTCAAACCTTTGCCCGCCTAACCCGCTTTGCTTGAGGTGAAAGATGAGCTTTTATAACCATAGCAGTTGAACTGCGTGAAGTGCAAAAAATAATACAGAAGAAAATGGAATGAATGAACAAAATGGACAGGAAAAAAAAAACGAATAGCTTAAAGCTGTATGAAAGTATCACCTACAATGAAATGAGGAAAATAATTGGAACTCACGTTATGGAGGCGTCGATACATCCCCCTTTGGAAGAAATATTACATCTCAGGTCCCATATAGCAAAGGACCCATCCCGTGAACCAGAAACGAGAACATCTGTATGAAGATGTAGAGTAAAAGTTTTAGCCGCAATATGAGCTTATTAATTCTTCCCTGCTGATAAAATGCTTTGCATGGCATGCTTTGCATGGCACCCACCAGAATTTGTTGGATGGGGACATATAGATTTAATACTTCCTGTATGCCCCACTAGAACTCCAGTGCATTTCTTCTCTTGTGCATCCCATAGTTTTATCTGTATAAGAACCCAATTTGAGTTAATAAGTAAATATGAAAGAATGCATTTTAAGACTGACCCTTCTTGTTACCTACTCTACTTTCATCAGATGTTTACCCTCTAATGGGGAGCCATGGTGTTTATAATTTAGTAAAAGGCAATTGTTATCCCAACATCATAGAATTTTGTAAGACCTCACATGCTCAAATCGTATTCAATCAATTGCCGCATGCAAGAGTTCTTTGGGTAAGATAAATACGACTTGCTCTATCAGCAGCCATAATGATTGAGCAAATTGAGCATCTTAAAACTTTGATGGATGTCAGCAGCTATATATATTGATCCAGATACATACGTGTTGCTTTGTCATATATCCTTGTATGGAATATTCAGTAACATAATTCTTTCTTTGATCCAGCCAAACAAAGATAAATCTCAACAGGACGATTGAACTAAAAGGGATAAGACTGTGATATATAACAGCAAAGCCAAATAGAAGATGGTTCAGAACAATCTATTTAAAAAATGTGATTACTTACTGTTTGATCTCCAGAAGCTGTGAGTATGTTGGTATCCTCCTGAAAGAAATTAGATAAACAATCTTATTAGCATCAAAAGATCAGTCATTAATTTGAATCCAGATTATGAACATGTTGACCTCCTAAAGCTAAATCCTACATCTGTCATCACAACTTAAGCACTGAACTTCTTCGGCTTTAATTATATTCAATGACAATATTCGAATTTCTAGTGCACGGTATCACTCTGAATCAGTAAAATGGAAAGGAACAAAAACTAGCAGAACTTCAATCTATAAGCAGTGCATTTGTAAATTTGATCATATGAAATTGGCAAGCTTCACAGAAATAGCGGCCATGCTTACTGCACCAATTTGTAAAAATCCTAACCACAAACCATCAATTGCCAAACAAAGACTCTGACCTTGCAGATGCTCACTCAACAAAAGTTAAAAGGAAAAACGCATAAACCAGCTCAAAAATACATTAAAGAAAAAATAAGTACCAAAATTTCTTGTGTCATATATCAGTATGGATTTTCAATACGGACAAAAGCTAAATGAGTGTCCATTTTCCCTAATATTAAAAACCCAACATGGTTTATCTATAAGATGTGAAAAATTTTAAGGAACCTTGATCCAGCAAACATCGAATATGGCATTCTGATGGGCCACCCAGTCGCTGATTCTTGCATTGTCTGCATAATTTAATCGAATATAAAATCCCAAACAAAATCATTCATAAATCTGCAAAATGGGGGAAAAAGATAAGAAAACTTTTAAAAAGCAAAAATACCTGAACATTCTTGATGCGAGGCATGAGAAGGGAACTTATTAAGAGTATTAAACAAGCTCACGTACCCATCCTCATCCGATACAGCTAAAATATGGGAACATTTGCTTGTCTGGAAAAAAATTAGGAGAGAGAGAGAGAGAGCTGATAATTATAGTAGCAGCAGCAGCTAAGAACCGTAATTGAGATGTAAAAACAGTACCTTGCCAAAAGAAATGGCTAAGGGAGGCGTCTCTTCAGCATTGTGTTCAACTGCGAGGGCTCCAAATTCAGCAAAATCGGAGGGCTTATCACCAATGTATGGCCGTTTTCTCACTGATTTTACAGAGGAAAAAAAAAATGATTTTTCATGAATAGATAAATGAATAATAACCATAACAAAGGAACATAATGTGAAGAAGAGAGAGAAAGAACCTCTAAAGGCGTTGAGTTCTCTGGATCTGATGCCCTGAAAGAAGGAACTCATGGCTGCGTAGAGGAATAGAGTGTGGAAAATCTGAGGGAAGAGAGTTTCCCAATTTTATTCAATTCTATTTGGCGCCACAACCATATTTGTCCTTTTAACCGCGCGGGAAACTCAAATTTTCCTTTGGCGGCTTTTTTTTTTTTTTTCCTCTTCTTTTTGGCCTTTCTACTGCTTATAAATATGGGAAAATCAACAAATTCTATTCATTTGGTACATTATAAAAAGATGCTCTACTTACGGTATAGAAACATAGTAACATAATATTATATATTATTCTTGTAATTGTTTCACGAGTGTATTTAATATTTTCATGAAGTTAATTACGTTATCAAATGTAGATAAATAATATTAATAGTTCAGAGGTTGTCGTGGACTAGTTAAATAGTTCATAGTTTATTTTTCAAGTTTAGATTATTAATAACAGTTTTTTCAAAATCAAAGTCCAAATTCAATCTATTAACGTCGGTCAATTATTTAAAAATTAAACATATACAGTTACACCATACTTCATAAAAAAATGCATCCATAAAATTAAAATATAAATTCTAAAATTTTTAAATATTAAAATATAAATAATAATTGATCCTTTGAAATTTAATATAAATATAATACAAAAATATTATAAATGCTCTACAAGACCACAAGAAGAAGAATTTAACACTAATTTCTCCCTCTCCTATCAAAACAAATTTATCACTCATCAATACTAACAATATGATAATTTTCGGTGAATAAGGTAAAAAATATACACATATATATAAAAGTAAAATGGTAATAATTAAGATGTGAAAAGTATACTAGACCAAATATATATGCAAAATTATATATAAAGACATGTTAACTGTTAACCGAATATTAAAATGTAAATGAAAATTGACTATAATTTTAAAATTTAAAGTCCGTCCGCATTCAATCAGTCCAACCCTAAATAGTTGTTGGATTAGAGTTTATGAAAGGGAGAAAAGTATTCTTATTAGGGCTAAAAAAAAAATTCCATTAATTAAAAAATCAATATGAAACCGAATTAATTTTTTCAAATAACCGAATAGATAGTTTCAATTACAGTTTGTATCTTACAAAAGTATGAATTTCGGTTTAATTCAAAATATAAAATTTCTGTAAATTTTAGTTAACTGACTAGTTCTACTATTTTTTTTAAGTATACAGTAAAAAAAATTAACATTTACCCCAAATTAACCATAACGTTTCTTCCCCTTTTTTGTATATATATCGCTCGATTTGGATACACTCTCTTTCTCTCATTGGAGACCGGAGCCGACATTAGATATTTTGAAATTTCTATTTTCATAGGAGATCTGGACTCTCTTTCTATTGTGTGGAGGTTTTGACTCTCTTTCTATTGTGTGGGGGTTTTCTCTTCTTATTTTTTTAAGATTTATTTTTTTAATTGGGATTTATGTTTTTAATTTTTATTTTAAAAGTATAGTCTCCTAATAAACTATGAATTTGAAGTTGAATTAAGTTAATGATATTTGGTGGTGTGCAGTTGGTGTTTGAAGTTTCGTGAAATTTGGTGTTATGCTTCTGCCTTGATTGAAGAAAATAAACCAAAACTCTGCCATTCTTATTTTAAAGTTCTAATCCCATTAGAAATATATTTTTAACTTGGCGTATAAAAGTAAAAGTTCAGTGGGAGTTCAACAGAAAAGTTCAGATTATTCTTTCTTTCTTCCTTTCTTGGCCGAATTCTCTCTCTAAGCCATAGAGAAATTTGGCTGCCCCTATCAAGCAATTCTTTGGTTCTTTTGCTTCTTCTTTGGTGTGAATTTCGAATTCCCTAATCAGGTTCTTATGATGCATTTATGGTTAAAATTTTATGATTAAATTTTTAAATTTTCGCCTTGTATATGATGCATTTAACCATAAAATTCCAATAATTACGTAATAGCGAGGGGCAATTTTAGCCAAAAAAATATCTAAATGGTAAATGCAAATCATTTTCAATATTTTGGGTTCAAATTTTGATCAAAACATACTTGAAAGGAAAATATGTACAGTTTTCAATATTTTAGGAGTAAATTTGATTCTTTTAAATTTAGTTAAATATTGTCCAAAAACTATACAAATAAATGTATGGGGTCTTTTATTGACATAACGTGTAATGTTGCATGGCCTATATTTTATTTTATGTGGACTTATATCCTACTTGCATAAAAAAAAAATTAAAAGCCCAACCAAGCTTGGTCTGAACTTAATTCGATTTGATTAGATCCTATCTGAACCCAACCCGACCCAAACCTAGTGCTAGGCCTTTTTTTTTTCAATTTATATAGACTTGGATCAAGCTTGTGTAGAAAAAATCTTAAAATTTCGTTTAAGCCCAGTTTGAACCAAACCTGGCTCTATTGAAGTTAGCCTATCTCTAATCTAACTTAGCCCATGTGTGACGCGCGCCGGAAGTACCCAGCCCGAAAAACCCAGCAAGGGCCCTCTCTTTGAATCCGCTTTAGGATTCGAGGTATGAAGGTTCGCGTCTTTCAATCATGGGCGCCATGAGACATCATCGGTGTATTCCTCCCAATAGAACATTGGGAAAAACAACCTAGCCTATTGACGCCTAAAGGCACCTTTGAGGTATTTGGAGTCGCCACCCAATTTGCGTGAAATTGGGAAAAGGTTTCTCATCTCTATTGGTCTAAACCAGAGATACGGTATCCGGGACTTCCCTCTTATTTATGCCTTGGTTAATTATAAATGGGTTCTTAACTTCTTAAAATTATACCTCTCATCTCACGCGATCGATGCATTTTAAATTAAATAGCGCATTGCAAGCACTCAAAAAGCGATAAAGGAAAGCAATAAATAAAGCAGTAAAAGAAAGCGATAAATGAAAGCGATAAACACGCAAGCATGCAATTACAATAGAAATAGGGGCAGAATACAACCCCAATAAAAGGAGGTTAAAGATGTAAGTGGGACGGAATACAATCCCCAAAAGATAAATAAAGTTACCCCAAAAATTAATTACAAGGGCCCAAAGGAAAATAATGTACATAAATTTAAACACTCACGCAAGATCAAAATAAAAGACATGCATAAATCGGGGCATTATTTAAGGAACATTGTTTCCTTCGCACTTGTTCGAAATTTAGGAACATTGGTTCCTTCGTATTAATTTGAAGAGGGTTCGAAGAGTCATTTTTGATTGCTTGAATTAAAAAACCGGGATGAGTAATCCCATTTTTGTAGAAAAGTTGACTCTTCGTTTTAATTGTGACATTTTTATTGTCGGGCTAAAATAAGGGACATTGGTCCCGATTTTATTAGTGAAAATTCCAATTTAATTATAGAAATATTTTTGTGATTTTTTATCGCACGCGTGCACGAATAAAAATATATATTTACAAATAACACGACATAAAGAAAGGGTTAAGAAAGGTCTCACCGAACCGGAGTACCCGCCTACGCGTTGCGACCCATCCGGGGAGTCACGGGGCGCTCACATAGCCCGACTCAAATTAAAACTCATACAAAAATTAACATCAAAATATATTAGCAAATATTCTAAAAATTAATCAAATGAAGGCGAGATAATAACAATAATAAAAATTATGACGATGGTAACAACAATGAAATAATAATAATAATGATAATAATAATAAGAATAATAATGATGGATAATGATAATAAATAATAGTGAATATAATATAAAGAAGCACGATAGTAATAATAATAAATATAATGATAATCATAATCATAATAATAATAACAATGTAACAATAAATAAGATGATTAATAAATATAATAGTCATAATAAAACTATATGATAACAATAATAATAATAATAGTAGGGTGGTAATAATGCAAATAATAGTAGTAATAAGTGACAAATAATATGAAAACAGAATAATCAATTAGAAATAATAATAACAATAATAATAATAATAATAAAAGACACTAAATGCATTAAACATGACATGAACTCATTAATGAACATAAACACAATAAAAATAATAATGATAGCAAAATATCAAATTGAAGTAAGCAAATAATGTACTAATGGTGATATTAACACATTAAAATGCTAAAAGTAAACAATATACATGATAATAATAGCAAAAAAATAATATTAACAATAATAAATAATATACAAAAAAAAATAAATGAGGATGGGTTCAAAAATGTTTACCCTCAGAATTTTTAGATTGGAAATGGGGCGTTCCGATCCGCTCCTCTTGTCAATTTTAGTGATAAATATTTGGGGAAGATACAAAAATCTGTGTTCTAAACAAACTAATTTGAGAAAAATATTTTTGTGGGGTGAGGAAGCCAAGAAAATTGATTTTTCTTGCTCAAATCAACCCAAGATCAAATGTTTTTAGTAGCAAAAACTAAAATGTGAGAATAAGGCTTGAAGATTTTTTGGAGAAATTTTTAAAAAAAGAAAAGCTTCCTAGAGAGTAGCAAAAGCTAGAGGGGAAAGCCAAAGATTTTTTTTTTTGCCAAAGTCTGCCGTCCTCTCAAAATGAGGGCAAAATCCTCATTTAAACTTGCCTTGGCCAAAAATGGCAAGGGACAAAAAAGCCTTTATTTTTAGTTAATCCAAAATATCATAAAATGGTGAAACAACGAAAATGTCAGACTGAAAAAAATTCAGACTGAAAACGGCGAAAAAAAATGGACAGGCGAAGACCAACAGGTCGCGCGGAGAGGGCAAGGGCGCGCGCGTGGTGCCCCCGCACCGCGCGCGGCAGGCAGCTGCCTCGCGCGCATGGGCCGCGCGCGAGGCAGCCTGCCTCGCGCGCAGGGGCTGCGCGCGAGGCGCCCGCCTCTGCTCGCAGGGGGGGCGCGCGGCGCCCCTGCGAGCTGGGGCGGCCTGTCGCGCAGGCGCCCCTGCGCGCTGGGGCAGCCTGCCGCGCTGCCGTAGGCGGCCTTCGCGATTTTTTTTTTTATTTTAAATCTTGACATAAAATTGATATATTTTTTTTACTCCATTTTAATTTTAGTTTCCCCAAAAAAAAATACATTTTTAATTATTTTCCGAAAAACACATCTTTGACAAGGGAACGATCGATTCCCACCTTTCTTGCCGAAAATCGGTCTTCTATTTCATCATTGGGTAATCCTGATCTTGGACCGCCTCGGGACCCGGTGTCTACAGTTGCCCCCAATTTTAGGGAACTTAGAACCTAGGTGCCTAAGTGAGCCAAAATTCAGAAGAGAGAGGGAGAGATGCGTACCTGAGGCGGTCGCTTTCCGAACTTGGTCCTGCCAGCTTGTTGGCATTACGGGCTTACTATTGGTCACGTGATTGACGAACGTCAGCTTGTCGACGTGTGAAACCACGGCTGAACGACTGATAAACACCGGCTTGTCGGTGTGTGAAGGCGCCAGACTTTGTAGGACATGATTGATGAAACACCAGCTTGTCGGCATGTGAAACCACGGCTGAGCGACTGATAAACACAAGCTTGTCGGTGTGTGAAGGCGCCAAACTTTATAGGACGTGATTGATGAAACACCAGCTTGTCGGCGTGTGAAACCACGGCTGAGCGACTGATAAACACCAGCTTGTCGGCGTGTGAAACCACGGCTGAGCGACTGATAAACACCAGCTTGTCAGTGTGTGAAGGCGCCAGACTTTGTAGGACGTGATTGATGAAACACCAGCTTGTCGGCGTGTGAAACCACGGCTGAGCGACTGATAAACACCAGCTTGTCGGTGTGTGAAGGCGTCAGACTTGGAAGAACGTGATTGATAGAACACCAGCTTGTCGGCGTGTGAAATCACGACTGAGCGACTGATAAACACCAGCTTGTCGGTGTGTGAAGGCGCCAGACTTGGAAGAACGTAATTGATAAAACACCAGCTTGTCGGCGTGTGAAACCACGGCTGAGCGACTGATAAACACCAGCTTGTCGGTGTGTGAAGGCGTCAGACTTAGAAGAACGTGATTGATAGAACACCAGCTTGTCGGCGTGTGAAACCACGGCTGAGCGACTGATAAACACCAGCTTGTCGGTGTGTGAAGGCGTCAGACTTGGAAGAACGTGATTGATAGAACACCAGCTTGTCGGCGTGTGAAACCACAGCTGAGCGACTGATAAACACCAGCTTGTCAGTGTGTGAAGGCGCCAGACTTTGTAGGACGTGATTGATGAAACACCAGCTTGTCGGCATGTGAAACCACGGCTGAGCGACTGATAAACACCGGCTTGTCGGTGTGTGAAGGCGCCAGACTTTGTAGGACGTGTTTGATGAAAAACCAGCTTGTCGGCATGTGAAACCACGGCTGAGCGACTGATAAACACCAGCTTGTCGGTGTGTGAAGGCGCCAGACTTTGTAGGACGTGATTGATGAAACACCAGCTTGTCGGCATGTGAAACCACGGCTGAGCGACTGATAAACACCAGCTTGTCGGTGTGTGAAGGCGTCAGACTTGGAAGAACGTGATTGATAGAACACCAGCTTGTCGGCGTGTGAAACCACGGCTGAGCAACTGATAAACACCAACTTGTCGGTGTGTGAAGACGCCAGACTTTCCTGCAGAAACAAAAAAACTTGTATGCAAGGGTAAGTTATGCATGTGCATGTGCATATGTTATGCAGAATGCAGGTGACACCATTCATCTGAGTGGTCTAGGGGTCGAGGTGCGATAACTTTTGCCGAAGCGACTCATGGCTCCGTGTGGTCGCTTATGCCCCCAAGCGTCTGAAAGCGATGTCCTGCTTTATGGATTCTGACTCATAATTCTTCAGGGAGGATTGCCCGATGTGTGTCTTTGCTTGAAAGGGGTTGCCCAAGGTAATGCTGCCTTATCACTCCAAGCGTCATTGTTTTAAAGGTAGTGCGTCACTCGTGGATTTTCACACTAGCTTTTCTTAGCGGGAGATGCATCCTTGTCAGATTTTCACATAACCCTGTGCCTTATTTTTTTTGCCTGGAATGGACCCAACCCAATCCAGCGGCTTTTATTTTTTTCATTTTTTTGTAGGGCAGACTGCCTGTTGCCAGGTTTTCACCCTACCCTTTAGCCTAACTTTTGCTTAGAGCGCCAGTCACGGTTTTCATCTCTAACGGCCTTTTTTTTTTTTTTTTTGGTGAGAGAAGTTAGAGGTGTTGCGAAAGATCTTTCGGGTATGATTGGCATGTGTTTATGTCTCAGATTCTGGTTGTATGAGCTTGGTTCTTTATTGGGAAGGTGTTGTAGGGTTGGCTTCACGATGGGTAGCTAGATGAGTTGGCTGAAGTGCCTGAGTGGTGAGAATGGTAGAGGGTAGATAGTTGTTGTAAAAGGTCTTTCAGCTATAATCGGCGTGTATTTGCGTCTTAGGTCACGGTTGTCTGAGCTTGTTTTCTATCATGAGAGCGCTATAGAATTGGCCTCACATTTGATATCGAGAGGAGTTGACTGAAGTGCCTGAGTGGCAGATGATCGATAGTACCAATGCGCTGATTTTATGCTAGAACCAGGCAACTTTAAGTGTGCAAAATGAACTGTCCTGATCACAGACTTCACCCTAAGTGCATATAAGAGGAAAGTACTTGGCCCTACAATGGATAAAAGGACCCCTCGGCTTGGGCATCTAGTTGGTGAGAGCGGGAGTAGAGTAGCCATTTAGATTTTACTTTTTATAAAAGAACTAGGGAATGATGAGTTGAACTGCTTTTACTTTATGTATTTGCAAAAAACTGTGTGCATTTCAGCACTATTTCTTTATACATAATCACCATTTAACATGGATTCAGAATGCAAAAGTTACATCTAATCTTGGAGTGGATCTTGTAAGCATCAGACTCCTGTTTCCAATCAGCCCTCGCGGGTTTTCTTGATTGAATATTTTCTCTCTTTTTTTTTTTTTTTAAGCCTCCGCCATGGACCCTCCTTCAGTTTCTCAGCATTGGTTGAATTCGCTTTCATCTTCATCTGCCGGGGGGACTGCTGCTTCTGAGGGTGGCTCCTCTTGGTATCAAAGTCTTGGTCTTAACCCTTGTGCAGACTGGTCGAGGTAATGGGTTCCTTATTTGGGGTTTGAATATGAAGTTTCGCGTTTGGCCTTTGTTGGCTTTGGCGGGTCAACCCTGGAATGGCCTTTCAATGGCTAAGATAGGGTGACAAGTTGGGCTTGGATGATCTGGGGTACTTTTATCGGTTTTGGTGGTTCGAACCCTGGAATAGCCTTTCAACGGCCGGAATTGGATGGATGGTTTGTGGGTTAGCCTTTTAGATCCTTTTCAGTAGCTAAGAAGAATGACAATGTGCAGGCATGTGTAGATCAACAGGATTTGAGCGAAGTTTTTCTTCAAATAGTATTCCCCTGCCCCTTGATCAATTCTCTCTTTTCTTCTCTCTTCTTTTTTTTTTTATTTATTTAATTTTTTTTTTGATTTTTTTTTGTTTTTCTTTTGTTTTTTATTTTTTTTTTTAATTTAAGTTTTTTTTTATATATATATATATATTTTTTTTTTTTGCAACCCAATTTTTTTTTTTTACAAGCTTTGCTCAAGTCCTCAATTTTACACATACGTGCACTTTTTATCTTAACCACTGGGACCATGTTGCTCAATCTAGTCGGGCATATAGTTTTAGCAAGAATTTTGGCTATAAGGGTTCTGGATGGTTAAGAGTCGATCATAATTGTTTTTGGGGTACACATTTCAAATGGTTGAGAGGAAAGGGTTTACGTTGTTTGGTTTTGATGAGTTGTATTCTGGTGAGTTATGTTTTCTTCGTGAAGGTCTTGAGTCTCATTCGCCTAACTCCTGATGTAGCTTTCGAAACTTGATCTTATTTGGTGGCATCATATGCATCCCAGATGTCGTGGGAGTGCAAAGAAATGGCTTTCAACATTCGGTTCGTCGTCATGTTGGCTCGTGGAAGTAGTATTAATCTCAAGAATGTCCTTATCAATTTTCAGCATGTCATACCAGATCCAGGCAAAGGCTTTTTTTTTTTTTTATTATCTCTCAAGTTTTTATCTCACTTCAGGAGTCATAATAGATGCTATCAAGATTTTCTTTGGGTTCTCCCAAAGTTCCGAGATTGAATGGAATGGCATTAGTTGAACCAATGTCAAATGTAAATGTGCCATGATTATGCATAATGAAATCATAAGAAACATCACACAAGATAGCAAAACCATCCATTTCATTCAAGAAAACTATAATTAAAACTGTCATCATTAAATAGTTCAGAAATAAAAAGAACATCTAAATGGCTTCTTCCTTCTTCTCTTGCCAACACGGACGCTGCAGTCGACGGTCTACTATCACTTTCGGGAACCCCTCAGCTCCTCATTCCTCTCATTTCTTCCTCCATGAGACGGTGCACTTGTTTCTTCAAAGCCCGGCATTCCTCAGTGTCATGCCCAGTCTGCTGATGATAAGTACAATACTTGTCCTTTTGGCGATTAGGGTGCCCTTGGTTCCTGGTGAGTTTGGCTGTCTTTGACTGCAACTTCCCTTGCTTAACGAAATGAGCGAACTGTTCAGATAAAGGTCTTCCTGAAATAGGATAGTCACTTTGGGTTACACTTCCAAGTGCAATCTTCATGCCTTGAAAACTTGTTTTGCTACCCTCTTCACGGCTTACGCTCTCACTGACCATCACTTTAGGAGGCATGGGTGGTTCAAGACTCCAAACTTGCTTCCTCGGGACTCGCCAGTCATCGAATAGGTCTGTGGCATACCGATGTGGATCCATTACCTCAAAACCCATAGTCGGCTTAGTTGACCGCGTGGAAGGAAAAGACTCGCCTACACCAAATGAAATTTTTTGGGCCACTCTGACCACTGGCTCTTTCTTGATACCCTGAATTCCCATGGAACTTTCCCCTCTGCATAGATCATTTCCTGGATCTGAGTCACCAAAGGCAAGCTTCTTGTAGGCATCTCGGGTAATAGCTTTTTTGGACCGCTGAATTGACTCCTCGAGGATGTCTATTCTTCTCTTGGAGCCACTCACCATCGACACCCCGAATTCCTCCTTACCAGCGTATCCTAGGCCTTTTTGCCTCAGCTGCAGACCACAAGGCATTTTTCCTCTTAATCCGTATCCTGACATGCGTGATGCCGTAGCCGAGCTACGCTTGCTCTGTAACACAGCAAGGCTAGCGCACTGCGCCTTGGTAGACGGTGCGGTCGCGGCAGCGATATCCTCCTTCATAGTCTCTATCCTGACCTCAAACTCTTTCAACTTTCTCTCTAAGTCCTGCGCTGTCCTCTCCATTTGGTCGATAAGGAATGCAGGGGTTGCGCCCAATCTGCTCGATGGATTAGCCATCTCTAAGGACAATTCTGGAACCAGGGATTCTGGGCTATCTGATAGAGATTCTAAATTTCAGTACGAAGCTCGCTCCGTTGACTCAAAGAAAGACCTTCTCCTTACCAATCGGCCACCTAAACCCCTAGACCACGGATTCGTACTTATGATGGCTGAAAAGTCAAACTTATTAGCATGATGCATGACATTACGAATGCATGATCGTGTCAATGCAACATAGACAACCACATACAAGCACATAGCACCTTCCAACCTTGTTACTCCCACACACGAGGTAGTGCGGTCACTTTCATAGGCGGGCTTCATCCAAGGGTTAACAGGGAACCCATTGGACACGTATGGTGCACGGTGAAAAACTGGCAGCATAACAGTCTTAATCTAATGCGCATTCGAATGGGTTTTGGCCATTAAGTATTTGGACAATTCAATTAAACCAAAGTGGGCCCAACGGGGCATAAAAGCCTTTGATGAAGACCATTTGATTTGGTTGATTTTGCTTAATACGTGACAGCCCACATCACAAGTATCGTATTAAGGAACATACCTCCTAGGGAAAGTTTCTGTTTGCCATTAGATGAGCTTTGGTCAAGGTGATGAAACTTTTAGGGCTACCCAAACATGATCCTTGCCGACGGGTCTAGCTCATCACGAGCATAACGACCGATCGGGTCACCATTTGAATATACCAAAAGGTACGAGGCTTGGGCTGGTGATTATCCTTAACACTTCCCTACAATGAGTGAAAGTAGGGTCGTGCTTCGGGAACGCACCGGGGTAAGATAGGGACCAACTAGCGTAAGTCTAAGGCTCTAAAATGATATGATGCAATTTTCGAAAACAGATAGAATTTCAAGTTTCAAAGACCCAATTATAAATTTTAACCAAAGCACTTTCGGTGTGAAGTCTCAAACATAAAGTCCCCAGCGGAGTCGCCACTGTGACGCGCGCCGGAAGTACCCAGCCTGAAAAACCCAGCAAGGGCCCTGTAGACACCGGTTCCTGAGGCGGTCCAAGATCAGAATTACCCGATGATGAAAATGATACTGACTCACAGGCAAAGGTGTCAAAAATGATGTTTCTCTTGTCGAAACCCTCGTTATTTTTAAATAAAAATAAATATGTATAAAAAATATTGTCATAAAAAATTAAATTAATTAAATTTATTTTAATAAAAAATAATATTATTAGAAAGTATTATTTTTGATATTTGAAAAAAAAAGAAAAATTAAATTAGTTATTTAATTTAATTGAATTAAACTAATTAATTGATTTAATTGGAAAAAATGAATTAAGTTAGTTATTTAATTTAATTGAATTAAATTAATTAATTGATTTAATTGAAAAAGAGGAATTAAATTAGTTATTTATTTTGATTAAATTAGTCAATTATATAAATTTGAAAAAAGAAAAAAGGATTTAAAAACAAAAAAACAAAAAAACGTTGAAAAGTGGGAAAAGTGGCCATGCCACTTTTCCTTAAAATGTTTTAATGGTTGCGTGGTGTCAAAATGGCCACCACGCGACCATTCCTTTCATTTGCTAAGGGGGCCGCGTGGTCGCCACTTGGCCACCGGGCGACCACCTGCCCCTCGCGTGCATATGCGCACGATTGTCCCTTTTTCCTGCGTTTTCAGTCTGTTTTTCAGTCTGATTTTTTCGTTTTTTTTCACCCTTTCATGCTATTTTTTATTACCAAAATTAAAAAAGTTATTTTGTCTTTCTCCATTTTGGGACAACACTGAAAATTAATAGGGATTTCTTTTTCATTTTTTAGGAGGACGGCAATTTTTGGCTCAAAGGATTTGTTTTACTTTTCTCTCAAATTTTCTTCTCTCCAGCAACTGAATCTCTTCTTCAATTCCTTATTCTAAATTTTCTTAAGTTCATTTTACTCTTCTCAATCTTTAATCTATTTATTTTTCTTCATAAAAATACATAATCCATTTTTTTTGAGTGATTTGAGCTTGAAAAATCAATTTCCTTTGCTCAAATCATCCACCAAAAATATTTTTTATCAAAGTATTTTCTTGATTTTATTTCAAAATATTAATTTATACATTTTCTTCAAATATTTATCATCACAAATCCGACAAGAAAAATCAATCGAGACACCGTTTCTCCGATCCAAAAAAAATTCTGAGGGTAAACATTTTTGGACTTGTTCTAACTTATTTTTTTGCATACTATTTATTGTTGTTAAATATTATTTTTACCATTATTACCACATCTATTATTTATTTTTGGCATTTTAATGTGATCAATATTACTGTTGATGTATTATTTGTTTGTTTCAAGTTGATTTCCTTTTTATTTCTCATTGCCATTTATATTATTATTATTATTATTGTCCTCATTATCATTGTGTTCTTTTATGTTTATGTGCACTGTCATCATTTATATTCATTTTTGCCATTATCACTACCATTTATTCGTTTTACCACTAGTATTTGATTTAATATGTGTAATCACTATTATTTACTTCTTTTCATTATTATTATTATTATTATTATTATTATTATTATTATTATTATTATAGGTTGCTGCCATGTAGTTCATCATTATTATTATTATTATTATTATTATTATTATTATTATCCTGTCTAACTATTATTACTATTATTATTATTTGTTCTATTATTATTGCCGTTATTAATTATTTTGTTGTTACTAATATAGTTTGTTATTAACAGTTATTACATATTATTATTATTTTATTGTTATTTTTATTATTGTTATTATTTATTATTATTATTATCATATTTATTTATATTATATTCACTATTATTTATTATCATTGTCCATTATTATTATTATTATTATTATTATTATTATTATTATTATTTTATGGTTGTTACCATGCCATGATTATTTGTTATGATTTTATTATTATCATTATATTGTCTTCATTTGATTAATTTTTGGAGTTGTTACTAATATTCTTTTTGGTGTTAATTTTTGTCTGAGATTTAACTTGAGTCGGGTTATTTGAGCACCCCCTCGACTCCCCGGATGGGTCGCAACGCATGGAGGGTCACTCCGGTTTGGTGAGATCTTTTCGACTCTCTCTTTATGTGTTACGTGTTTATTTGTAAATATTTATTTTATTTATGCACGCGTGCGATAAAAAATCACAAAAATATTTCTATAATTAAATTAGGATTTTTACTAATAAAATTGGGACCAATGTCCCCTGTTTTAGCCCAACAATAAAAATATCACAATCAAAACGAAGAGTCGATTTTCTCCAAAATGGGATCACTCATCCCGGTTTTCATTCGAACAATCAAAACGACTCTTCGAATCCTCTTTAAATTAACACGAAGGAACCAATGTTCCTAAGTATCGAACAAGTGCGAAGGAACCAATGTTCCTCAAATAATATCCCGATTTATGTATGTTCTTTTATTTTAATCTTGAGTGAGTGTTTTAAATTCAAGTTCTTTTTTTTGGGCCCTTGTAATTAATTTTGGGGCAACTTTATTTATTTTAGGGGATTGTATTCCGTCCCCATTCACATCTTTGATTTCCTTTCGACGGGGTTGTATTCCGCCCCTATTTCTTTTGTAATTGCGTGCTTGCGTATTTATCGCTTTATTTATTGCTTTTCTTTTACCGCTTTCGTATGCTTGAAATGCGTTATTTAATTTAAAAATGCATCGATCGCGTGAGATGAGAGGTATAATTTTAAGAAGTTAAAAACCCATTTATAATTAACCAAGGCATAAATAAAAGGGAAGTCCCGGACACCGTATCTCTGATTTAGACCGATAGAGGTGAGAAACCTTTTCCCAATTTCACGTAAATTTGGTGGCGACTCCAAATACCTCGAAAGTGCCTTTAGGCGTCATTAGGCTAGGTACTTCTCCCCAATATTTTATTGGGAGGGATACACCGATGATGTCTTATGGCGCCCATGATCAAATGACGCAAATCACATACCTCGAATCCCAATGGCGGATTCATAAGCGAGGGCCCTTGCTGGGTACCTCCGGCGCGCGTCACAGTGGCGACTCCACTGGGGACTTATGTTTGAGACTTCACTCCGAAAGTGCTTTGGTTAAAATGTATAATTGGGTTTTTAAAACTTAAAACTCTATCTCTTTTCAAAAATTTGCATCACATTTTAGAGCCTTAGACTTATGCTAGTTGGTCCCTTTTTTTACCTCGGTGCATTCCCAAAGCACGACCCTACTTTCACTCATTGTAGGGAAGTGTTAAGGATAATCACCAGCCCAAGCCTCGTACCTTTTGGTATATCAAATTGTGACCCGATCGGTCGTTATGCTCGTGATGAGCTAGACCCGTCAGCAGGGATCATGCTTGGGTAACCCTAAAGTATCATCACTTTGACCAAAGCCCATATAATGGCAAGTAGAAACTTTCCCTAGGGGGCATGCTCCTTAATACAATGCTTGTGGTATGGGTCATCGCGTATTAAATAAAATCAACCAATTTAAAATGGTCTTTTACCAAAGGCTTTCATGCCTCGATAGGCCCGTCTTGATGAGGTTGAATTGTTCAAATACACTATGGCCAAAACTCATGCGTATGTTCATTAGATTAGGAGTGTCATACTGTCGATTTTTCACCGTGCACATCGCGCGTTCATTGGGTCCCCCGTTGACCCATGGACTAAGCCCACCTAGAAAAGGACTATTTGACCTCGTGTGTGGGAGAAATAAGGTCGGAAGGATCTACTTGCTTGTATGTGGTTGCGAAATGTTGCATAACTCACGATCATTCATTGTAACTGTCATCCATGCATCATTCTAACAATCTTGATCTTTCAGCCACCATAGATTCATCCAAGTGGACTAGGAGTTCTGACGGCCGGCTAGTGAGGACAGACTCGCCCTTCGAATTGCTAGAATTAGTGCCTTTTTGGGATTCTGAGTCATTCTCAACAAGCAGCGAATCATCCTCAATGGCAGAAGAGACCGGAATCTTAACCACCCAAGACCTTGCCAGGAGACTGGAGGATTTTGAACGAAGAATGCTAGAAATGATGTTTGCACAGCCTCAAGATTTGCACAGCCTCCTGCTCCCCAAGCACCAGTTGCTCCACAGCCACCAGTAGCCCCTCCTCAGGGGCAAGCCGAACCACCTGCTGGTGGGGAGGCTCCCCTCGTCAGAGGTGTTGCCCACCAACCTGTGGAAGAGCCTAAAGTCGCTGCTGTGCCCATTGAGCCGAGAAGGGCAAGGGTCCCAAACCCTGATGAGGACTTTATGGAAGAAGAGGTTGAGGAAATAGCAGCCCATCAAGCCGTGAGGGTTCAAGCACCCCGGGGTGAAGGTGAAGCTATGAGGGGTATGAGGCAACAAATTGAGGCAATCACTCGCCTGCTAACAGCTGGTAAGGGAATTAACCCCGAGGATAGAGATTTGGGGGATGAGGAGCTGTTGCCCCAAAGGTTTAGGATGCCTGAGCTACCAAAATTTGATGGAACATCGGACCCGTCCGCGCACATTAAGCAATACACCCTGGTAATGAAGGGGACAGGGCTGACTAAGAGGCAAAAAGTGGATTATTTCTGCCTCAGCCTAGCGGGTCTGGCAATAGACTGGTATCATGGCCTTGATAGGAGATCGAAAGAGGACTGGGATCTTCTGACTGATGAATTCATGAGACAATATGACTGCAGCACCAGAATGGAGGTCACTCTAAAGGACCTCGAGATTCTTCAGCAGAAACATGACGAATCATTCCATGAGTACCTCACTAGGTGGAGGAACCGAGTTATGGAGATGAAGCGTAAGCCCGACACTGCCGATCAAATCAGACTGTTCATCAGAAACTCCTGCCCCTACTTGAGGGATTTGCTTAGTTTCAAAGGGCTCAGGGATTGGGAGTCCCTCAAGGACATTGCTGTAGAAGCCGAGGCGGCCTACCTAGCAAGGAAAGCCAGCCAAAACAACTTCACTAGGAGGAATTTTGGAAATCAGTCAGGCTACAAGTCAGGAGGAGCCGGGGGTAGCAGTAGCAGAAATGGTAAGACAGCCGAGGTCTCAGCCACTGGAGCAGAATAGGGCCAGCGGTACTTCTCTAACTTGGGTCGACCTCTGTCCTGGGTGTTGGAAAGGCTAATGAAAGAGGGCAAGTTACAGCCATTGCCGCCCAGACCAGCTTTGAGCCAAGGACAGCCGGGGCATAAAAGTGATCAATACTGCGCCTACCACCAACACACTGGGCATCTGACTGACAATTGCCGAATCTTGAGGGGCAAGATCCAGGACCTCATCGACTCCAAGCAGATCACGGACCCTGAGAAGAGGGAGAAGAAGAAGAAGACGGGCTACAATGCCGTTCCTCCACCAGAGATGTGATCGGGTCAATCCGCTTGAGCGGCATGTTCCTCCAAAGCCAACAGAAGGAGATTATATTTTTCTATATGTTTTATTGCTTTTCAATTTCAGAACTCTTTTACGACATTTCGGTTATTGTAATATGATGAACAATTTCCGTTTGTTTATGTGATATTTCTATGATTTCATTTCTCATTATCACGATGCATCCATTCATTTTGACAATAACCCAATTAATACGACTCCATCTAGTCTCGGAACTTTGGGAAATCCAAATAAAATCTTGATAGCATCTGATATAACTCTTGAAGAGAGGATAATTTTGAGAGATACAAATAAAAACAAAAAAAAAAGTCTTTGCCCGGATCTGGTATGACATGCTGAAAATTGATAAGGACATTCTTGAGATTAATACTACTTTCACGAGTCAACATGATGAACCAAATTTTGAAAGCCATTTCTTTGCACCCGCAACACCTGAGTCGCATGTGGTGCGACCAAATAAAATAAAGCTCCAGGATTTACATCAAAAGTCGGACAAATAAAACTCGAGACCACCACGAGAAATAAACAACCCATCAGAGCCAAGCTATATGACCTTTTTCCTCTCGACCCCTTGAAATGTGCACCCTCAAAATCGATTATGATTGACCCTTGACCATCCAGAACCCTTGTAGCCAAATTCCTTATTAAAACTTACATGCTCGACCAGATTGAACAGCAATGGTCCCAGTAGTTAAAATGAAAAGTGCACGTATATGTAAACTTTAGGATTTGAGCAAAGCTTGTTAAAAGAAAGAAAATTGGGGCGAAAAAATTTGGGTTGTAAAAAAAAAAAAAAAAAAAAATTGGGTTGTAAAAAAAAAAAATTGTGGTAAAAAAAAAAATTTGGGGTAAAAGAAAAAAAAAATTTAAAAAAAAAAAATTGGGGTGTAAAGAAAAGAAAGAATTGATCAGGGGGCAAGGGAATGCTATTTGGGGGCAAGTTTTGTTCAAATCCCGTTGATCTACACATGCCTGCACATTGCCATTCTTCTTAGCTACTGAAGAGAACCAAAAGGGCTAACCCCCGAGCCATCCATCCAATCCCAGCCGACGAAAACCATTTCGAAAGCTTGAACTACCAAGGCCAATAAAAGTACCCAAAATCATCCAAGCCCAACCTGTTACCCTAGCCCGGCCGTTGAAAGGCCATTCCAGGGTTTAAACCACCAAAATCGATAAAAGTACCCCAGATCATTCAAGCTGAACCGCCAAAGCCAATAAAAGCCAATAAAAGCCAAGCATGAAACTTCACATTCAAGCCCCAAATAAGTAACCCATCAACTCAACCAGTCTGCACAAGCGATAAGACCAAAACTTTGATACTAAGAAGAATCACTCTCAGAAGCAGCAGTCTTTCCGGCTAACGAAGATGAAAGCAAATTCAACCAGTATTGACGAACTAAAAGAGGGTCCATGGCAAAGGCTAAAAAAAAAAAAAAAAAAAAAAAGAGAGAGAAAATATTCAATCAAGAAAACCCGCGAGGGCTGATTGATAACAGGAGTTCGATGCTCTCAAGATCTATCCCGAGATTAGATGATGTCCCATATTTTTCGAGTTAATGCCAGATAGTAATCATGTGTTATGAAATCAGATTGAAATATATGCATTTATGCAAAGATGTATTGATGTAACCAGAGCAGTTCATCTTGCACACTCAAAGTTGTCTGAGTCCGATATAAAACCATCACATTATTATCATCTACCCTCTACCATTCTCGCTACTCAGGCACTTCAACCAACTCATCTTGCTACCTACTGTGAAGCCAATCCTACAGCACCTTCCTAATAAAGAGCCAAGCTCATACAACCAATATCTGACACATAAGCACATGCCAATCATACCCGAAAGACCTTTCGCAACAACTCCAACTTCTCTCGCAAAAAAAAAAAAAAAAAAAAAAAAAGGCCGTTAGAGATGAAAACCGTGACTGGCGCTCTAAGCAAAAGTTAGGCCAAAGGGCAGGGTGAAAACCTGGCGACAGGCAGTCTGCCCTACAAAAAATGAAATAAATAAAAGCCGCTGGATTGGGTTGGGTCCATTCCAGGCAAAAAATAAGGCACAGGGTTATATGAAAATCCGACAAGGACACATCTCCAGCTAAGAAAAGCTAGTGTGAAAATCCACGAGGGACGCACTACCTTCAAATAATGACTACAGGTATCAGAGGAGAACCTTATAATCACCTAGAGGCATGAAACTCCAAAGCAATTCCAGAGGGCACCGATCCTACTGCAAATTAGGACCAAATCAACTGTCGCCTCCAAAATCCACTTAGACGAATTCTTGTCCTGCATTCCTGCATACATATGCATCTCACGTGCATGCTCACCACTTTTCCTGCATGTTTTGCTTTCTAAGTCTTGCAGAAAGAAAGAATCAAATGGAAACGCCAACGAAAGGGCAAGCGACAACATCGATCAAAACATCAATTCAATCCAAGTCAGCAACCAAAGACTTCTCAGGGAGCAGCAGCCAAAGACTTCTCAGGGAGCATCAACCAAAGACTTCTCAGGAAGCAGGAGCAAAAGACTTCTCAGGGAGCGTCAGCCAAAGACTTCTCAGGGAGCGTCAGCCAAAGACTTCTCAGGGAGCATCAGCCAGCCAAAGACTTCTCAGGGAGCAGCAGCCAAAGACTTCTCAGGGAGCAGTAGCCAAAGACTTCTCAGGGAGCATCAGCCAGCCAAAGACTTCTCAGGGAGCATCAGCCAAAGACTTCTCAGGGAGCGACAGCCAAAGACTTCCCAGGGAGCGTCAGCGAAAGACTTCTCAGGGAGCGTCAGCGAAAGACTTCTCAGGGAGCGGTAACCAAAGACTTCTCAGGGAGCATCAGCCGAAGACTTCTCAGGGAGCAGCGAACCGAAGAGCTCTCAGGGGGCGATCAACCGAAGACTTCTCAGGGAGCAGCTAACCGAAGACATCTCAGGGGGCAATCAACCGAAGACTTCTCAGGGAGCAGCGAACCGAAGACCTCTCAGGGGGCGATCAACCGAAGACTTCTCAGGGAGCAGCGAACCGAAGACCTCTCAGGGGGTGATCAACCGAAGACTTCTCAGGGAGCAGCTAACCGAAGACCTCTCAGGGGGCAATCAACCGAAGACTTCTCAGGGAGCAGTGAACCGAAGACCTCTCAGGGGGCGATCAACCGAAGACTTCTCAGGGAGCAGTTAATCGAAGACCTCTCAAGGGGCGATCAACCGAAAACTTCTCAAGGAGCAGCCAGCTAATCGAAGAGCTCTCAGGGGGCAATCGAATGAAGACCTCTCAGGGGGCACCAGCTAGTCAAAGACCTCTCAGGGGGCACCGATCAGCCAAAGACCACCCAGGGGGCACCACCTCAGAAAGCATGACACACCAACAATCTCTCCTTGTTTGGGAAAGCGACCGCCTCAGGTACGTGTCTCTTCCCTTCTTTTCTGAATTTTGGCTCACTTAAGCACCTATGTCCTAGAGTTCCCCAAAATTGGGGGCAACTGTAGACACCGGGTCCTGAGGCGGTCCAAGATCAGAATTACCCGATGATGAAAATGATACTGACTCACAGGCAAAGGTGTCAAAAATGATGTTTCTCTTGTCGAAACCCTCGTTATTTTTAAATAAAAATAAATATGTATAAAAAAATATTGTCATAAAAAATTAAATTAATTAAATTTATTTTAATAAAAAATAATATTATTAGAAAGTATTATTTTTGATATTTGAAAAAAAAAGAAAAATTAAATTAGTTATTTAATTTAATTGAATTAAACTAATTAATTGATTTAATTGGAAAAAATGAATTAAGTTAGTTATTTAATTTAATTGAATTAAATTAATTAATTGATTTAATTGAAAAAGAGAAATTAAATTAGTTATTTATTTTGATTAAATTAGTCAATTATATAAATTTGAAAAAAGAAAAAAGGATTTAAAAACAAAAAAAACAAAAAAACGTTGAAAAGTGGGAAAATGCCACTTTTCCTTAAAATGTTTTAATGGTCGCATGGTGTCAAAATGGCCACCACGGGACCATTCCTTTCATTTGCTAAGGGGGCCGCGTGGTCGCCACTTGGCCATCGCGCGACCACTTGCCCCTCGCGTGCATATGCGCGCGATTGTCCCTTTTTCCTGCGTTTTCAGTCTGTTTTTCAGTCTGATTTTTTCGTTTTTTTTCACCCTTTCATGCTATTTTTGATTACCAAAATTAAAAAAGTTATTTTGTCTTTCTCCATTTTGGGACAACACTGAAAATTAATAGGGATTTCTTCTTCATTTTTTAGGAGGACGGCAATTTTTGGCTCAAAGGATTTGTTTTACTTTTCTCTCAAATTTTCTTCTCTCCAGCAACTGAATCTCTTCTTCAATTCCTTCTTCTAAATTTTCTTAAGTTCATTTTACTCTTCTCAATCTTTAATCTATTTATTTTTCTTCATAAAAATACATAATCCATTTTTTTGAGTGATTTGAGCTTGGAAAATCAATTTCCTTTGCTCAAATCATCCACCAAAAATATTTTTTATCAAAGTATTTTCTTGATTTTATTTCAAAATATTAATTTCTACATTTTCTTCAAATATTTATCATCACAAATCCGACAAGGAAAATCAATCGAGACACCGTTTCTCCGATCCAAAAAAAATTCTGAGGGTAAACATTTTTGGACTTGTTCTAACTTATTTTTTTGCATACTATTTATTGTTGTTAAATATTATTTTTACCATTATTACCACATCTATTATTTATTTTTGGCATTTTAATGTGATCAATATTACTGTTGATGTATTATTTGTTTGTTTCAAGTTGATTTCCTTTTTATTTCTCATTGCCATTTATATTATTATTATTATTATTGTCCTCATTATCATTGTGTTCTTTTATGTTTATGTGCACTGTCATCATTTATATTCATTTTTGCCATTATCACTACCATTTATTCGTTTTACCACTAGTATTTGATTTAATATGTGTAATCACTATTATTTACTTCTGTTCATTATTATTATTATTATTATTATTATTATTATTATTATTATTATTATTATTATTATTATAGGTTGCTGCCATGTAGTTCATTATTATTATTATTATTATTATTATTATTATCTTGTCTAACTATTATTACTATTATTATTATTTGTTCTATTATTATTGCCGTTATTAATTATTTTGTTGTTACTAATATAGTTTGTTATTAACAGTTATTACATATTATTATTATTTTATTGTTATTTTTATTATTGTTATTATTTATTATTATTATTATTATCATATTTATTTATATTATATTCACTATTATTTATTATCATTGTCCATTATTATTATTATTATTATTATTTTATGGTTGTTACCATGCCATGATTATTTGTTATGATTTTATTATTATCATTATATTGTCTTCATTTGATTAATTTTTGGAGTTGTTACTAATATTCTTTTTGGTGTTAATTTTTGTCTGAGATTTAACTTAAGTCGGGTTATTTGAGCACCCCCTCGACTCCCCGGATGGGTCGCAACGCATGGAGGGTCACTCCGGTTTGGTGAGATCTTTTCGACTCTCTCTTTATGTGTTACGTGTTTATTTGTAAATATTTATTTTATTTATGCACGCGTGCGATAAAAAATCACAAAAATATTTCTATAATTAAATTAGGATTTTTACTAATAAAATTGGGACCAATGTCCCCTGTTTTAGCCCAACAATAAAAATATCACAATCAAAACGAAGAGTCAATTTTCTCCAAAATGGGATCACTCATCCCGGTTTTCATTCGAACAATCAAAACGACTCTTCGAATCCTCTTTAAATTAACACGAAGGAATCAATGTTCCTAAGTTTCGAACAAGTGCGAAGGAACCAATGTTCCTCAAATAATATCCCGATTTATGTATGTTCTTTTATTTTAATCTTGAGTGAGTGTTTTAAATTCAAGTTCTTTTTTTTGGGCCCTTGTAATTAATTTTGGGGCAACTTTATTTATTTTAGGGGATTGTATTCCGTCCCCATTCACATCTTTGATTTCCTTTCGACGGGGTTGTATTCCGCCCCTATTTCTTTTGTAATTGCGTGCTTGCGTGTTTATCGCTTTATTTATTGCTTTCCTTTTACCGCTTTCGTATGCTTGAAATGCGTTATTTAATTTAAAAATGCATCGATCGCGTGAGATGAGAGGTATAATTTTAAGAAGTTAAAAACCCATTTATAATTAACCAAGGCATAAATAAGAGGGAAGTCCCGGACACCGTATCTCTGGTTTAGACCGATAGAGGTGAGAAACCTTTTCCCAATTTCACGTAAATTGGGTGGCGACTCCAAATACCTCAAAAGTGCTTTTAGGCGTCATTAGGCTAGGTACTTCTCCCCAATATTTTATTGGGAGGGATACACCGATGATGTCTTATGGCGCCCATGATCAAATGACGCAAATCACATACCTCGAATCCCAATGGTGGATTCATAAGCGAGGGCCCTTGCTGGGTACCTCCAGCGCGCGTCACAGGCACTCTCTTTGAATCCGCTTTAGGATTCGAGGTATGAAGGTTCGCGTCTTTCGATCATGGGCGCCATGAGACATCATCGGTGTATTCCTCCCAATAGAACATTGGGGAGAACAACCTAGCCTATTGACGCCTAAAGGCACCTTTGAGGTATTTGGAGTCGCCACCCAATTTGCGTGAAATTGGGAAAAGGTTTCTCACCTCTATTGGTCTAAACCAGAGATACGGTATCCGGGACTTCCCTCTTATTTATGCCTTGGTTAATTATAAATGGGTTCTTAACTTCTTAAAATTATACCTCTCATCTCACGCGATCGATGCATTTTAAATTAAATAGCGCATTGCAAGCACTCAAAAAGTGATAAAGAAAGCAGTAAAAGAAAGCGATAAATGAAAGCGATAAACACGCAAGCACGCAATTACAATAGAAATAGGGGCAGAATACAACCCCAATAAAAGGAGGTTAAAGATGTAAGTGGGACGGAATACAATCCCCAAAAGATAAATAAAGTTACCCCAAAAATTAATTACAAGGGCCCAAAGGAAAATAATGTACATAAATTTAAACACTCACGCAAGATCAAAATAAAAGACATGCATAAATTGGGGCATTATTTAAGGAACATTGGTTCCTTCGCACTTGTTCGAAATTTAGGAACATTGGTTCCTTCGTATTAATTTGAAGAGGGTTCGAAGAGTCATTTTTGATTGCTTGAATTAAAAAACCGGGATGAGTGATCCCATTTTTGTAGAAAAGTTGACTCTTCGTTTTAATTGTGACATTTTTATTGTCGTGCTAAAATAAGGAACATTGGTCCCGATTTTATTAGTGAAAATTCCAATTTAATTATAGAAATATTTTTATGATTTTTTATCGCACGCGTGCACGAATAAAAATATATATTTACAAATAACACGACATAAAGAAATGGTTAAGAAATGTCTCACCGAACCGGAGTACCCGCCTACGCGTTGCGACCCATCCGGGGAGTCACGGGGCGCTCATATAGCCCGACTCAAATTAAAACTCATACAAAAATTAACATCAAAATATATTAGCAAATATTCTAAAAATTAATCAAATGAAGGCGAGATAATAACAATAATAAAAATTATGACGATGGTAACAACAATGAAATAATAATAATAATGATAATAATAATAAGAATAATAATGATGGATAATGATAATAAATAATAGTGAATATAATATAAAGAAGCACGATAGTAATAATAATAAATATAATGATAATCATAATCATAATAATAATAACAATGTAACAATAAATAAGATGATTAATAAATATAATAGTCATAATAAAACTATATGATAACAATAATAATAATAATAATAGTAGGGTGGTAATAATGCAAATAATAGTAGTAATAAGTGACAAATAATATGAAAACAGAATAATCAATTAGAAATAATAATAACAATAATAATAATAATAATAATAATAGTAATAATAATAATAAAAGACACTAAATGCATTAAACATGACATGAACTCATTAATGAACATAAACACAATAAAAATAATAATGATAACAAAATATCAAATTGAAGTAAGCAAATAATGTACTAATGGTGATATTAACACATTAAAATGCTAAAAGTAAACAATATACATAATAATAATAGCAAAAAAATAATATTAACAATAATAAATAATATACAAAAAAAAATAAATGAGGATGGGTTCAAAAATGTTTACCCTCAGAATTTTTAGATTGGAAATGGGGCGTTCCGATCCGCTCCTCTTGTCAATTTTAGTGATAAATATTTGGGGAAGATACAAAAATCTGTGTTCTAAACAAACTAATTTGAGAAAAATATTTTTGTGGGGTGAGGAAGCCAAGAAAATTGATTTTTCTTGCTCAAATCAACCCAAGATCAAATGTTTTTAGTAGCAAAAACTAAAATGTGAGAATAAGGCTTGAAGATTTTTTGGAGAAATTTTTAAAAAAAGAAAAGCTTCCTGGAGAGTAGCAAAAGCTAGAGGGGAAAGCCAAAGATTTTTTTTTTTGCCAAAGTCTGCCGTCCTCTCAAAATGAGGGCAAAATCCTCATTTAAACTTGCCTTGGCCAAAAATGGCAAGGGACAAAAAAGCCTTTATTTTTAGTTAATCCAAAATATCATAAAATGGTGAAACAACGGAAATGTCAGACTGAAAAAAAATTCAGACTGAAAACGGCGAAAAAAAATGGACAGGCGAAGACCAACAGGTAGCGCGGAGAGGGCAAGGGCGCGCGCGGCAGACTGCCGCGCGCGTGGTGCCCCCGCACCGCGCGCGGCAGGCAGCTGCCTCGCGCGCAGGGGGGGCGCCGCCTCGCGCGTAGGGGCCGCTCGCAAGGCGCCCGCCTCTACGCGCAGGGGGGGCGCGCGGCGCCCCTCGCCTCGCGCTGTCGCAGGCAGCCTTCGCGATTTTTTTATTTATTTATTTTATTTTAAATCTTGACACAAAATTGATATATTTTTTTTACTCCATTTTAATTTTAGTTTCCCCCCAAAAAAAAAACATTTTTAATTATTTTCCGAAAAACACATATTTGACAAGGGAACGATCGATTCCCACCTTTCTTGCCGAAAATCGGTCTTCTATTTCATCATCCGATAATCCTGATCTTGGACCGCCTCGGGACCCGGTGTCTACACCATGTTAGGCTCTATTTATTTATGTGAATTTGGATCTGACTTAAAACGGGTTAAATTTGTTGACTCACAGTTCGGCCCTTTTGGGCTACCATACGATCTATTTGAGCTACCATATGACCCTTTTGGGCCACCATGTCACCCATTTAGGCCAACATGAATCAAATCAATGGGTCGATCCAAATCTGTCCAAACAGTTTGGATATTGATCCATTTATGACCCAACCCAAATCTGTCAAATCCGACCCATTTGCCACCTATAATTAATAATTTAATATAATCATATAACGTTAATTTTCTCTAATTTTATTTTTCACATTCCCACTTAGGTGAAATTGTGGATGACGATATTTGAAACCTTAAGAGAGCAAAAATTTAAAAGCTTCATTAAAAAAATAGGTGATTGAGTATGTAAATACTGTGTGTTACTTTATATGAAAATAAGTTTTTTTTTTCTTTAATGGTTATAAAGTAGTTTAGTAATTGTGCAATAATCAATGTATCATGCTTATATGCGTCTATATTTTAAGAAGGAAAAAGGTACTGAAATGCCCTTATAGTTATCTTAAGGGGGCTAAAATGCCATTTTCATTTTTTTCAGAACAAAAATGCCCTTACACTTATAAAATCGGTACAGAAATGCCCTTCCATTAAGCTGCAGTCAAATTGAGTGCCAATGGAGATGATATGGCAGACAGCTCGAAATCGTTTTAAATGACATGGTGGACATGCAAGCTGAAAGAAGCCACATTGGCACCACATAAGCGCGGGACCCACAATAAAAATATTTTCTACCTTCTTGCCATTTCTCTATCTTTTCCCTTTTTTCTCTCTTCTCCTTCTTTCTCCCTTATTTTCATGATTTGTGTTTTAATAACTGGATCAAATAATCCCATTGCGTCGGTGCCGGAGCTCCTATTTATCAATCCACCATCATTGGGTACCGCACTGCTGAGGTTAGTTTATTTGATTTCCTAATTGCATTGCGTTTAAACTTAAGTTGTTATCTACTTCACCCGATTGGAGATCTTTTTCCCATTTTGTTATGGTTCTGAAATACTTATTTGAGTACAAATTGAGCTAAGACGCAATCTCTGATCTGGGAAATTTTATGTAGGATCTTTAATTAGAGTGTGTTGGGTTCTAATGTGTATTTAACTTATTTTTGTCAAAGGCTTCAGAGCTTGATACTCGCTTTATTGTTGTTAGCAGTAAATTGCTTTGCAAAATCCTATCGTTTTCATGACTTTGGGTTAGATTTTTCTTTGTTGCTTCATGATGGGTCTCATCTAGTTGGTAATATGTTTTATCAAATAATTGATTGGTTTGTTGATTTTGATATCTAAGGATTCTAGTAATTGACTGCTAAAATTGCAGGTTCTTGACTTACTAGCAATGCTGCGAGAGACAATCAGAAGAACCATATTGTGCTGAGGCATATTCAACTTGCAGTGAGGAATGATGAGAGCTTAGCAAGCGATTGGGAACTGTACCCATTGCAAATGGTGGTGTTTTGCCCAACATCAATCAGACTCTGTTGCCAAATAAAATATTGGGAAAGGGGGTGGGAAATGGTGAGCTTTATGCTCTCAACTTTCATAATTTGTCCAAGAATCAGGATCTGATCACCCCCTATTGTTTGTTCCATTAAGCACTAATTTTACTTGGGGATATTTGGCCGAATGCAGGGAAGATGAGAATTTTCTTATAAACCATCTCTATGTGGTGTTGAATTTTGCCGTTTATGTTATCAATGAAATGATATTGCTTCATATAGTCTCTGTTTAAAGATTTAACCTCATTCATTAATGTGAAGTAAGTTTATTGTTGTTTGTGTATTTGAAAAGAAAATTGGCAAAATGATTCAGATCTTTTTGGGAGCTTGCCTATCCCCACTGCTCCCAATACACAAATCTCTTCAGTATATCTTCACTGATTTCTTCTACACATCAATGGAACAAATCTCGTTTATGTAATAGATTTAAGAATTTTGTGTGAGGAAAAAACACAGATTGTGAAAACAAGGGAGAAAGAAAGAGAAAAGAGAGAAGAGGGAAAAATGAGAAAAGAGAGATAAATGGCAAAAACGTAGATTTTTTTTTTATTGTTAGTCCCGCGCTTACATGTCGCCAACATGGCTTCTTTCAGCCTTTATATCTGCCACATCATTTAAAAGGGATCCGAGCTGTCTGCCACGTCATCTCCATTAACACTCAATTTGACTGCAACTTAACGGAGGGGCATTTCAACACCAATTTTATAAGAATAAGGGCATTTTTGTTATGAAGAAAACGTAAGGGGTATTTTAACCCCTTTGAGATAACTAGGAGGGTATTTCAGTATTTTTTCCCTTTTAAGAAAGTTCAAAAGTTGTTTCAAAATTTAATGACACTTTACAATTGGGGATTTGAATTGTTGTTGGCTAAGTAAATTTATCGTGGGGTCATATGTTTTTGAATTGGTATGTGAATAGTTTAATGTAATGGATAATAAACAAATTTTTATTTGTTATGTGTAAATAGTTTTGTTGGATTTGTTTGAGGATTGCATTTAATTTTATTTTTTGTTTACATATATTTTGTTGAAAGCGATGATTTTCTTGTCAAATTTGCATTTCAAAATAAAATAATAATAATAATAATAATAATAATAATAATAATAATAATAATAATATTTTAAAAATTAGTTTTAAAAATATTTTTATTAATTTTAGTATTTTTTAGTTATATTAAAAAAAAAAAATTCGAGCATCCTCGCCCGTTACCGCCCGATTCCGCCAATTTCCACCGAAAATCAATTTTTTCACATTTTTAAGGTAAAAAATGATTTTTTCTTGGGTTTTTTTTTTCAGATTTTGGTAAACTTTGACAAATTTTGGTCAAAATTAGTGGGTATTAAAGAAGTCAAAAATAAATAAAATAAATAAAAATTATTAATTGTTAAAATTTGACTTTAGGGATTTTTATGTTGAATTTTTGAGTGTTTTTTGTTGAAATTGGGAAAAAGTTGATGTGAAAAAAATCTGAAATGAGTGCAAAAATTAGAGTGGAGTGGGTTTTTCCGGGGAGACTTTCATTTTGGCAAAGGAGGAGAAAAAAAGGGAGAAGAAAAAAAAGGATTTTTGGCTAAAGAATATTTTCCTAAGGGAATTGATTTTTTCTAAGAGATTTTGAGAGGCGTTCTTGAGAAAAAGAATCCAATTTGCTAGAAAACTAACAAAACTTCTTCTTCTTGGAATTTATTTCTTGTTCTAAAGATTTAAAATTTTCTTCTTTAATTTTCTTGATTTTCTTTTCTTAAATCTAAAATTTTCTTCTTTAATTTCATCTTAATTTTCTTAGATCTAAAAAATATTTTGTTGATTTTGGAAACTTGAGAAAGGAAAATTAATTTCCTTAACTTGAGTTTTCTCATCAAATCACACATTAAATACAAAAAAAAAATCATTTTTAATTTTTAGTGTTCTTGAGTTATTTGAGGCAAAGAACTCAAGATTTTTTTGAACATTTTTGAGCTTATTATTGAATCAAAGTAAGGAAAATCCATCATATTTTTCATCAATTGAATCCGAAATCTGAGGGTAAACATTTTAGATTCGATCTCTTGATTTTATTTTTATTTTCATCATTTTTGTTCATATTTAAGTTAGTAAACATGTAGATCTACATAGTTATTGTAGATTTATTCAATTTTATGCCATCTTAGATGTAGATCTGCTCTTGATATTGTTCTTTTAAGTGTAGATCTAATTTTTAATGTTGTTATTTGTTCTCCTTTTGTTTATTTGATTGTTAATTCTATTTGTTACTACTACTACTACTACTACTACTACTACTACTACTATTATTATTATTATTATTATTGCTATTATTATTGTTATTGTTCATCATTATTTTCATTGTTATTATATATTATTGTTGTTCTTATTATTATTATTATTATTATTATTATTATTATTATTATTATTATTATTATTATTATTATTATTATTATCATTGCTTTATGTTTTATATATTGATCTTATAATGTGTTAATTTCTTTTAATATGTCAATTTAATTTAATCTACTAGTCACCTAATATACATATTTTGCCTAGTTTATTATTGCTCTGTTTTAATTGATTTTTGACTTGATCACTAACATCAATTTTCTTTGTGCTTATTGTCGATGTTAAATCCTTGTGTTCCCTTATTTGAGCACCCGTGCGAATGAAAGAGGAGATCAAAGAAGTTGTTTTTTTTATTGTATTTATTATTTTTTTCTTTATTGGTTTTATTGAGTTATTTGGCATGTAATAATTAATTAAACCATTTATTTTATGCATGCTTAATTAAAAATCACACAAGAAAATATTTCTACAAATAAAATTGGATTTTCTAATAGAATGGGACCAATGTCCTAATTTTTCATCCAAAATAAATTGTCACTTTAAAATGATTTTCTTTAATTGTGCATGAGAGGACCAACGTTCTCAACATTAATAAATACCCCATTTTATGTATGATTTATATTTTATTTACAATGGGGGTTGTATTCCGCCCCTAGTTTTGTTGTAATTTAATTTTGTCTTTATTTTTTTTATTTATCATTTCATATGCGATTGATATGCGCTTTAATAAACTACATTAATTGTGTGAGATGAAAAATGAAATTTTATAATTTAAAAATTCATTTATAATTAACCAAGGCACCAATAAATGTGAAGTTCCAGACACCATCTCTGGTTTAGACCGATAAGAGGTTAAACTTTTTTAATTTTTTGTAAATTGGGTGGCGACTCCAAAATACCTCAAAAGTACCTAAAGGTGTTATGGCGATGGATGGTCCTTTTTAATGTTCTATTGTGAAAGGAGGTGCCGAAAATATCTCATAACACCTAAAATCGGAAAAGACGCGAACCTATCCCTCGAATCCTAAAAGCGGGTTCAAAAAGGGGCTTGCTGGTTCAGGCGCGCATCACAGTGGCGACTTCGCTGGGGACTGTTTGTGACTTTGCTCTGAAAATGTCTTGGTTAAAATGTATAATTGGGTTTTTAAAACTAAAATTTCATGTCTCATATAAATTGCATTGCATCCATGCTAGAGCCTTAGAATTATGCTAGTTTAGTCCCTCTTTTAGCCTCGGTGCATTCCCGAAGCACGACCTTACGTTCACTCAATGTGGGAAAGTTTTAAGGATAATCACCAGCTCAAGTCTCGTACCATCTTGGTATATCAAATAGAGACCCAATTGGTCGTTATACTCGATCCGTTGGCAGGGACCATGCTTAGGTAGCCTTAAAGTATCATCACCCTTGACCAAAACTCATGTAATGGCAATAGATACTTCCCATAGGTTACATGTACCTTAATATAATGCTTGTTATGTAGGCTCTTGTATATCAAATCAATTCAAACATATTAATCGGGCACTCATCAAAGGCTTTCATGCCCCAGTGGGCTCATTTTAGTCTGTTTGAAAGGTCCAAATATATAATGGCCAAAATTCATGCGTATGTATATTAAGCAAGAGTGTTATACTGTCGGTTTTCCACCGCGCACCGTACGCGCCCATTAGGTTCCCCGTTGACCCATGAGTCAAGCCCACCTAGGAAGAGACTATTTGACCTCGTGTGCGGGAGTTAAAAGGTTGGAAGGATCTATCTGTTTGCTTGCATGTGGTTGTAAATGCTGCATAGCTCACGATCATGCATTGTAAATATCATCCACGCATCATTCTAACAATCTAAATTTTCAGCCATCATAGATTCATCCAAGTGGATTAGAGGTCCTGACGGTCAATTAGTGAGTACGGACTCGCCCTTTGGATTGCTAGAATTAGTGCTTAATTGGGATTTTGAGTCACTCTCAACAACAAGTGAATCATCCTCGATGGCAGAAGAGACTGGAACTTTGACCATTTAAGACCTTGCTAGGAGGTTAGAAGATTTTGAGTTCAGAATGTTAAAAATGATGGGTGCTATGGCTGAAAGAATTGCTCACCCTCCTATTCCACAAGCACCCATTGCTTCGCAGTCGCCTATTGCTCCACAAGCGCCGGTAGCCCCTCCTCGAGAGCAAGCCGAACCACTTGTTGGTGGGGAGGCTCCCCTCGTTGGAGTTGCTGCCCATCAACCTGTTAATGAGCACAGAGCTGCCGCACCCATCGAGCTAAGAGGGGAAAGGATCCCCGATCCTAATGAGGATTTTGTGGTAAAAGAGGAAGATGAAGAGCCAGTGATCCAACCTGCTATGAGGGGCAGAGCACCCAGGTTAGAGGATGAGACTTTGAGGGGGATGAGACAGCAGATTGAAGCTATCACCCGCATGTTATCAGCTGGAAAAGGGATTAACCCTGAGGACAGAGATCCGGGGGATGAAGAGCTGTTACCTCAAAGGTTCAAGATGCCTGAGCTGCCGAAATTCAATGGTACTCCCGACCCATCTGCACACATCAAGCAGTATACCCTGGTAATGAAAGGCACCGGGTTGAGTAAGTAGCAGAAGGTGGAATATTTCTGACTTAGTCTAGTGGGTCCGGCAGTAGACTGGTATTACGGGTTGGATAGGAGATCCAAAGAGGATTGGGACCTTTTGACTGATGAATTCATGAAGCAATACGACTGCAGCACTAAGATGGAGGTCACCCTAAAGGACCTTGAGCTTTTACAACAGAGGAGTGATGAGTCATTTCATGAATACCTCACCAGATGGAGGAACAGGGTCATGGAGATGAAGCGAAAGCCTGACACTGCTGACCAAATTAGGCTATTTATCAGGAACTCCTGCCCTTACCTAAAAGATTTGCTCAGTTTTAAGGGGCTCAAAGACTGGGAGTCGCTTAAGGATATCACTGTAAAGGCCGAAGCTGCTTACCTAGCAAAGAAAGCAAGCCAAAATAACTTTGCTGGGAGGAACTTTGGGAACCAATCAGGGTACAGATCAAGTGGCGCCGGGAGCAGTAATGGCAAAAATGGCAAGACAGTAGAAGTTTTAACTACCGGAGTGGGACAAGGTCAAAGATACTACTCCAATTTAGGCCGCACTCTATCCTGGGTATTGGAGAGATTGATGAAAATAGGCAAGCTACAACCATTGCCGCCTAGACCAGCCAGCCAGGGCATAGAGATGATCAGTACTGCGCCTACCATCAACACACTGGGCACTCGACTGATTACTGTCGAACTTTGAGGAATAAGATCCAAGATCTTATTGACACCAAACAGATCACGGATCCTGAGAAGAGGGAGAATAAGAACAAGCCAGGCTATAATGCGGTCCCTCCACCAAATATCTGATTGGATTTGATCCACCAGAATGGCATATCTTGCAGGAGCTACATGGATATGAATAAGTCGCTAACACTCGTCAGGAGAGTGGAGAAGAAGATTATGTTTTTAGACATTTGGTTTCTTTTGTTTCAAGAACTCCTTATGACAGTTTGGCTATTTTCAATAAAATTGAACAAGTTTGCTTATTTGTATGGTATTCCTAATGATTTAATTTCACATGGTCATGATGCATTCATTTTGACACTAATTCAATTAATGCGGCTCCATCTAGTCTCGGAACTTTGGGGAATCCAAACAAAATCTTGATAGCATCTGATATAACTCTTGAGGAGAGGATAATTTTGAGAGATAAAAAAAACCTCTGCCTGGACCTGGTGTGACATGCTGAAAATTGACAAGGACGTTCTTGAGATTAGTACTACTTCCATGTGCCAACATGACGACGAATCGAATTTTGAAAGCCATTTCTTTGCATCCACAACATCTAAGTTGCGTATGGCGCTACCAAATAAGATCAAACCCCGAAATCTACATCAAAAGTTAGACGAATAAAACTCATAACCTCCACGAGAAATATATGACCCATCAGAACCAAACCATATGACCTCTTTCCTCCTGACCCCCTTTGAAATGTGCACCCTCAAAATCGATTATGATTGACCCTTGACCATCCAGAACCCTTATCGCCAAGTTTCTTGGTAAAACCCAATGCTTGACTAAATTGAACTACAACGGTCCCAGTGGTTAAGATGAAAAGTGCACGTATGTGTAACTTCATGACTTGAACGAAGTTTGCAAGGGAATGCTATTTGGGGGTGAGTTTTGCTCAAATCTCGTTTGGATTTGTCAACTTTGAGAATGCAGATGATGCTGCTAGAGCTGTTGATGCACTTAATGGAAAGAAAATTGATGATAAGGAGTGGTTTATTGGGAAAGCCTAAAAGGCTAATTCACAAACCATCCATCCAACCCCGGTCGTTGAAAGGCCATTCCAGGGTTTAAACCACCAAAACCGATAAAAGTGTCCCAGATCATCCAAGCCCAACCTGTCACCCTATCCCAACCATTGAAAGGCCATCCCAGGGTTCGAACCGCCAAAGCCAATAAAGGCCAAACGTGAAACTTCATATTCAAGCCCCAAATAAGGAATCCATCACTGTAGACACCGGGTCCCGAGTAGCCAAGATCAGGATTACCCAATGATGAAATTAAGTGTGCCGATCTATAGGCAAAAAGAATGAAGTTGGAGATGACGATTTCCTTGTCGATTTGTTATTTTAAAATTAAATAAAAATGTATTCTAAAAATGTTTTTAAAGTATTTTAAAATTTATTTTGTGAGGGAAAAAAGTGAGTTTTTAAATTATTATATTTTATAGGAATTTAAAAAAAAATAAATAAATAAATTCCGCGCGAGGGACGGGCAGGCCGTCGGTCACTCATTCAGACGGGCAGGCCGTCGGTGGCCCCTCTGCACCCCTGTTCGTCCGTTTTGCCTATTTTGGCCATAACTTCTTCATTTTAAATGCTTTTTAACTCATTTTTTTTTGCAAAATCCTTCTATCTTCCAACCCAATAAATTCAGTGATTTTTTGTAATTATGAGAATTAAATTAATTTAATTTCTTAATTAAAAAAAATCTGAATTTTAAGGGGGAATAAAAAGGATTTTGGAGAGAGAATTAAGGGGGAATTTTTGTTTAGAAAACATTTTTTTTCTTTTCTCTTCTCTCAACCAAATTCTCTCAATTTCTAAAGGAATTTCCAGCAATTCTTGAGACAAAAAATAACAATTTTTGTTCTTGAGAATTTTTCTTATTTTCAATTGACAACTTTTTTACTTTAAGACAAATAAACTAATTGTTTGATCTTGAGTAAAATTTATCTTTCAAAATTTTATCTTTCTAATCATATTTTTTTCAAATCAACACAAGGAATTGGATCATCTACCTTCATTTCTTCAAGATCAATTTTGAGGGTAAACATTCTTGGCTCAATTTCTTAGTTTAATTTTTAATTTCATTTCTTTCTTATTTAATTAATTAACATGTAAATTCTTTTAGTTCTATCATTTTGTTCTTCTTTTTATTCTTTTGCTTTTATTCAATTGATTATCATGTAAATTCTTTTAGATCTATGATTTAATTGTTCATATTTCTTATTCTTTCTTTAATTGTTCATGCTATTATTTTTTTTTTGTTCATATTATTTAATTGAATTGTTCATGTTGTTCATATTGTTCATCTTCTTTTATTATTATTATTATTATTATTATTAGGTTTGATTGTTCATATTCTTTGTTATTATTGTGTTATTATTATTGTAGTTATTACCATCATTAGTAGTATTATTATTATTATCCTTATTCTTGTTTAATTTTATTATTACTATTATTGTTTATTTCTTATGCATGTTGATTTTATTATTACCTTTGCTTTTTATGCATGTTGGATATTATTGCTATTATTAATATGTTTTATGCATGCTTTATTTTTTATGCATATTGAATTTTATTATTATTATGTTATATTTTAGATGCATGTTAACTTGTTAATTTGTTAAATTGCATATTTTTATTATGACATTTTAAGTGGCTTGTCATACATGATGTTTTTTTATTTACTTTATTTTATAGTATGTTTAACTCATTTTTATTACTAACATGGCTTTTATTTGTTTCTTTTATTTCAATACTTATTTTTTATGTGTGAGTCTTTCCCATACCAAGTGGGAGCCCATGAAGATTTGAAGATCCATTTGGGAGTTGTTTATTATTTTTGTTGCTTTTTGTTATTTTGGTTTAATTGATTATTATGTAATTTGTAATAATAAATTTATTTCCATGCACGTAAATTAAGAAAATCACCAAAAAGATTTCTACTAAACTAAATTGGATTTTATTTAATAAAAATGGGACCAATGTCCTAGATTTTTTTATCCAAAATAAATTGTCACTTTAAAATTGTTTTCTTTAATTATGCATGAGGGGACCAACGTTCTCATTTTTAATAAAAAACCCGATTTATGCATGAGTTGTATTTTATTTACAAATGGGGGTTGTATTCCGCCCCTAGTTTTATTGTAATTTATTTTGCTTTAATTTATTTTATTTACCGCTTTATTTATATGTTTGATATGCGTTTAATTAAATTGCATTAAAAATTGAATGAGAAATGGGATGAAATACTAAATTTAAAACTTGATTATAAACTTAGCCAAGGTATGAATAAATGGGGAGTCCCGAACTTGCTCTGGTCTTTGGGCTCAAGAGGCTAGAGGTTATCCTCCAAGACACCTCTTGTGTCACGAGACTTAGACGTTAATCCTAGGCCTCATGGCCCAATATGGATAAAATGCGTAAGTCTTAGGCTCTCCGAGGCGAGAGAAACTTTCCCAATGTTCTATTGGGTGGCGACTCCATGAAACCTCTTTGTTGCCCAACATAGACGCACTTGCGATTTATCGCAAGCTGTTGACGGACCCACAATTGCCCCGATCGCCCACGTGCGGGCGGTCCGAACGGGCGGCCGCGGGGACCCGGCGCGCGTCACAGTGGCGACTCCACTGGGGACTTTTGAGACTTTCCTTCGAAAGTACCTTGGTTAAAATTTACAATTGAGTTTTAATTTGGAAATTTCATCTCTTTTCGAAATTGCATTGCATCCATACTAGAGCTTTAGATTATGCTAGTTTGGTCCCTATCTTAATCCCGGTGCGTTCCCGAAGCACGACCCTATTTTCACTCAATTTAGGGAAGTGTTAAGGATAATCACCAGCCCAAGCCTCGTACCGTCATGGTATATTAAATGGTGACCCGATCGGTCGTTACGCTCGTGATGAGCTAGACCCGTCGGCAGGGATCATGTTTGGGTAGCCCTAAAGTAACACCACCCCTTTGACCAAAGCTCATGTAATGGCAATAGATACTTCCCCTATGTGGTATGACCCGTAATACCTTGCTTGCTATATGGATCATTTTGTATTGGACAAACCCAAATAATCTGATTGGTCACCTAATCAAAGGCTTTCATGCCCAGATAGGTCCATGTCAACTTATTCGGACTGCCTAAATATATGATGGTCAAAACAACCATACGTATGTACATTAGATAGGAGAGGTTATGCTGTCGGTTTTCCACCGTGCACCATACGCGTCTAAAGGGTTCCCTGTTAACCCTTGGATAAAGCCCACCTAGGAAAGAGACTATGCTACCTCGTGGGTGGGAGAGATAAGGTTGGAAGGATCTATCTGCTTGCATGTGTTTGTCTATGCTGCATCAGCACGACCATGCATTGCATTTCAATCATGCATCATCCTAATGAGATGTGTTTTTTTCAGCCATCATAGATTCTCCTGGGTGGTTTAGGGGTCCCGACGGTCGGTTGAGAAGGATTCCACTCTTGGGGTTACCAGAGCTAGTGACATATCAGAGCTCAGATTCTCTTTCAGATAGTAGTGAGACTTTCTCTTCAGAATCATCAAGTATGTCTAATCCAGCCAGTGGGTCTGATGCAACCAGGGCTATGATTGCCGAGGAAGTGGGGAGAAAGATGGAAGAGTTTGAGGCTAGAATGATGGCCATGATGGGCAATCTTGCCACTACCATAGCTGGGCAACAAATTGCTACTGCTCCTATTAGGGGGCCAGATGAACAAGGGCCTGTTAGGGAGGATCCCCCTGCTATAGCTGACCCACATGTGGTTGAGCAAAGAGCACCAGCACTTGTTGAGCGTAGAGAAGGCCCGAGATCTGAGGTTGACCTCTGGGAAGATGACCAAGAAGAACAGATGGTAGCAAAGGGAAAGTCACCCAAGCTGGAGGAAGCAATGTGGAGGAAGATGGAGGAGAAATTTGAGGCTATGACCAGGATGATGACGATTGGAAAGGGAATGAATCCCGAGGATCGAGAGCTCGATGGTGATGATCTGATCCCCCAGAATTTCAAGATGCCTGATATCCCAAAATTTGACGGCACTTCTGACCCTGCTGCACACATCAAGCAGTATTCACTGGTCATGAAAGGGACAACTTTAACGAGAAAGCAGAAGATAGAGTACTTTTGCTTGAGTCTCACAGGAGCCGCCGTTGATTGGTATCATGGGTTGGACAGAAGGTCCAAAGAAGACTGGGACTTATTGACTGAGGAGTTCCTAAAGCAATATGATTGCAGTACTCGGATGGAGGTCACACTTAAGGATCTAGAGCTACTACAGCAGAAGGCTGGGGAGTCTTTCCATGAGTATCTTACTCGGTGGAGAAACCGGGTTATGAAAATGAAGCGCAAGCCTGATACTTCTGATCAGATCCGATTATTCATTCGGAATGCCAGCCCATATCTGAGAGATGGACTTAAAATGAAAGGGCTGAAAGATTGGGAGTCCTTGAAGGACATTGCTATAGAGGCAGAATGAGAGTATATGGCCAGAAGGGCAAGCAGTGAGGCTTATGCCAAGAAGGGCTATAATAGTCAAGGTGCAACCAAGTCAGCTAGTTCCAGCAGTGGTAATAGAAATGGGAAGACAGCTGAGGTGGCGGCAACAGGAATGAATCAGAGGTACTTCTCGAATTTGGGCAGGCCTTTGTCATGGGTATTGAAGCGATTGATGAAAGAGGGGAAGCTACAACCCCTACCACCTAGGCCAGCTAGGACCCAAGGGGAGCCAGGGCATAAAGAGCATGAATACTGTGCCTTTCACCAGCATACCGGGCATCTGACAGACAATTGTTATAGGCTGAGGCATCAGATACAGGATCTGATCGATAGTAAGCAGATCACCGATCCTGAAAAGAGAGAAAGCAAGAAGAAGGCTAATTTCAATGCTGTGCCACCACCTGTCTTTATGGTTGGGTCTAGCCTACCAGAATGGTATGTGATGCAGGATTTATACGGAAATGAGTATGTCGCTGTCACTTGCCCTGAGGCAAGTGAAGGAGGGATTCCCGTGGCGATGATAGACTGTTGGTCCACTAGTGAGAGTGAAGATGAAGAAAATAAAGAGAAAGATGGAGAATTCGCGGATCCGTGGGATTCGGAAGAGGAGGAAAGAGTTAAGGCTGTAACAAGAAGTGGGAGAGTGGTCCCAGAAGTTGAGAAGCCACATAACACAGTGCAAGCACCTGTGGAGAAGGAGCCGGAAGAAAATTCCGTAGTGAAGCAGCTGAAAAAGACCACGGCTCAGATATCAATTTGGGACCTTTTGAGACAGTCCCCCTCCCACAGACAGAAGTTGGTTGAGGCATTAAGTGAGTCCACTGTAGCCACTACAATTTCTCCATCTGAGCTGCTAGACCTTGTAAAAGGGGGATCCGGAGAGAAACTGGTGTTTTCTGACGCAGACTTACCGGTAGAGGGTCGCAATCACAATCGACCACTATACATCAAGGCTCAAATTAATGACAAGCATACCGCTTGTGTTATGGTTGATGATGGCTCATCCATAAATGTTTGCCCTCTAGTTGCACTTCAGGCTTTTGGGCTAAATGAAAGCATGCTAAGCAAGTCTGATTTAACCATCACAGCCTATAACAATTCTCGAAGACAAGCATCGGGAACTTTCAAAGCTCTGGTCAGGACTGGGCCTATCGAGACAGAAACAGAATTTGTGGTCTTGCCTATCCCGGCGAATTTCTCAGCTCTGCTTGGAAGGCCATGGTTCCATAAATTGGGAGGAGTGCCCTCTACCCTACACCAGATGATTAAGATACCTCATGAAGGAGAGGTGGTGACTATTAAAGCAGTTAGAGAAAACCAAGTGTCTGCCTTGGGAATCTTTAATCAGCCATTCAATGGTTTTCATATATCGATGATAGGTGAGGAGCAGGGCTTGGCAGATAGTCCTCTAGTGGTGAATATGATGAAGAAGATGCACTTTCTCCCAGGGGCTGGTCTGGGTAAAAACTCACAAGGGCTGCAGGATGCTATCACCACACAAGGCCAGAAAGATCGGAAGGGTCTGGGCTACAAAGGAGAGCATGGTAAGAAGAAAGTATCGGAGAAGATTCCCCACATTTTAGAGAGTTTTGTTCCCTCATCTTCAGTCTGTGCTTACATGGGAGAGGAAGAGTCTCAGTGGGTGGATGGAAAGATCATTCCGGGGTTTGAAATCTTTAATGACGTCTTCGACTGGGATGTTGGAGTTATCAAGTCTGCAGAGAACTTCTGGGATGAGGAGATCATGACTCAGTGCAGTGTCTGGGACAAGAATGAGCCTGAGGAGATTGTTACTGATAAGCTATTAGCCACCAGACTTAAGGGAAAGGAAAAGATGGTAGGGCCAGAGCTGAAATTTGAAGATTTGAAGATTTCGCCGGAGGTAGTTGAAAAGCCTCCACCAAGTCAAGAAGTCAAAGCCCAATTGGCTGCAACGACATCATCGACAAGGATGAGGATAGTAGTTACTTAGATGCTATTTTTATGCCAGAACTTTTTAATGACAATGTTAATGTTTCTGATTACATTAATGAGATGAACAACTTTGCTTACTTGTGTGATGTTTCTGATGATTTCATTTCTCATGATCATAAACATGATGCATTCATTTTTGACATTAACTCAACTAGCACAACTGCATTTAATCTCGGAACTTTGGAGAATCCAAAGGAAATTTTGATAGCATCAGATATAACTCCTGAGGAGAGGCTAAAATTTGAGAGAATATTGAAAAAATATGAAAAAGTCTTTGCCTGGACCTACAAGGACATGCCGGGAATTGATCGAGATGTAGCCGAACATGCCATTCCAACGTACCCAGAGAGTAAACCGGTCAAGCAAAAGCTCAGAAGACTTAGGCCGGAATGGGCTCAGAAGGTGAAAGAGGAAATCCATAAGCAGATTGAGGCTAAGTTTCTACTGGAGGTTAAATACCCGACGTGGCTGGCTAATGTGGTTCCTGTGGCTAAAAAGGATGGAAAAGTTCGAGTATGTGTGGACTATCGGGACCTGAACAAAGCCTGCCCGAAAGATGATTTTCCTCTGCCTCATATTGATGTGCTGGTAGATAGTGCCGCTGCTTGTATGATGTATAGTTTCGTAGATGGGTACGCAGGGTACAATCAAATTCTTAACAAGATAATGGATCGGATCAAGACAACCTTCATCACCGAATGGGGTACATTTGCTTACCGGGTTATGCCTTTCGGATTAAAGAATGCAGGAGCAACCTATCAAAGAATGGCCACTAGAGTTCTTAATGACTTGATCCACAAAGAAGTGGAGGTGTATGTTGACGACATGATGATCAAGTCAGCTACCAGAGAAGGTCATTTTGAGGCTTTAGAGAAGTTCTTTCAAAGGATCAATAAGTATGATCTACGCCTCAATCCCAAGAAGTGCATTTTTGGAGTTACCTCGGGTAAGCTGTTAGGCCATGTGGTAAGCCAGAGAGGAATTGAAGTAGATCCCGACAAGGTCAGGGCCATCAGAGAGATGCCAGTGCCTCAAAAAGAGAAAGAGGTTAGAAGTTTCCTGGGAAAGCTTCAGTACATCAGCCGGTTTATTGCCAAGCTGGCTTCAGTATGTGAGCCCATCTTCAAGCTTCTTAGGAAGAATCAGCCGGTGGTGTGGAATGATGATTGTCAATTGGCTTTTGATACTATTAAGGATTATCTCCTGAATCCTCCAGTTTTAAGACCACCACGACATGCCAAGCCACTGATCTTATATCTGGCTATAGAAGACAATTCAGTGGGTGCCATGATGGCCCAGGAGGATGATTTTGGGGTAGAGTTTGCTGTTTATTATCTTAGCAAGAAATTCCTGACATATGAAGCCAAATATGTGGAAGTGGAAAAGATTTGCTTAGCAGTTATTTGGGCTTCTAAGAAGTTGCGGCACTACTTTCATTCCTTCAGTGTACAAGCGGTTGCCAAGCATAACCCGCTTAGGTACCTTCAGGAAGCGCCCTCTTTGCTGGGAAAGATGGGAAGGTGGTTACTACTATTGCAGGAGTTCGATATCGAATACATCACCAGGAAAACCATTAAAGGAAGAGCTGTAGCTGAGTTCTTGGCTGAGCATCCTATTGAGGGAGACCAATTCGAATACAATTTCCCAGATGAAGATGTCATGGCCATAGCAGTACAAGGGTGGCAGATGTTCTTTGATGGGGCAGTTAACAATAAAGGGGCAGGAGCAGGGATCATTCTTACGACCCCGGATGGTGAAAAGCTGCCATTAGCCAAAAAGTTGAGGTACAAAGCAACCAATAATGAAGCAGAATATGAAGCTTGCATCTTCGAATTGGAAGCACTGCTGGCTCTGGGGGCAAAGACCGCAGAAGTCTTCGGAGATTCTTCATTAGTAATTCATCAGATCAGAGGGGAATGGTCAGTTAAGGAAGAGAGGTTGTTACCTTATGTAAAGCACTTGAGAATGTTGAGCAGCCAGTTTGAGACTTGCACTTTTCACTTCACCCCCAGGGATGAAAATCAATTGGCTGATGCTCTAGCGACACTAGTGTCCATGTGGGATAATCCAACAGGGGTTACTATGAAACCCGTGCTAATCTCTAGCTCGGAAAAGCCTTGTTTTGAAGCTGAGCAGGTGATGGATGTTGGGGCCACTGATGGAAACCCTTGGTATTACGACATTCAGAATTATTTAGAACGGTCAATTTTTCCAGAGGAAGCCACCGAGAAAGACCAGAGGATGATTCGAAAGTTGTCCACTCAGTTCATCAGTGTAAATGGCACTTTATACAAGAGACAAGTTGATGGTATCCAGTTAAGATGTTTGGCGGAGAAAGAAGCTGAAAAGGTTATGGAAGAGGTTCATGCCGGAGTTTGTGGAGCTCACATGAATGGTTTAGCCTTAGCGAAGAAGATCATGCGCCAAGGATTCTATTGGCTCACAATGGATACGGATTGTTCAAAATATGTGAAGCAATGCCAGTTATGCCAGCAATACGCAAATTTAAGGCATGTCCCAGTTTCAGAGCTACATAATTTGACATCTCCATGGCCATTTGCAGCTTGGGGGATAGATATCATAGGCGAGATGCGTCCTACAGCGTCTAATGGGCACAAGTTCATTATAGTTGCCATTGATTATTTTACTAAGTGGGTCGAAGCTGAATCTTTCAAGAAGATTGATGCTAGGGATATGGCTAAGTTCATCGAGAGGAATTTGATATGCAGATTTGGCCTCCCACACCATATTGTATCTGATAATGGGGTGCAATTCTTAGCAGAAACTAAACAGATGCTTCAAAGGTACGGAATCCAGCATCACAAGTCTTCTCCTTACCGTCCTCAAGCTAACGGTGCGGTGGAAGCTGCAAACAAGAATGTGAAAAGAATATTGGCCAAGATGGTTCAGAGCTATAAAGATTGGGCGGAAAAGCTGCCTTTTGCACTCTGGGGTTATAGAACCACAGTCAGAACCTCTACGGGAGCAACACCGTTCTCCCTGGTATACGGAACCGAAGCAGTTCTGCCGATTGAAATTGAGCTGAAATCTTTAAGGGTAGTCATGGAAGCCGAGATTCCAGAGACAGAATGGGCACAACAGCGATTGTTGCAGTTGAATCTGTTGGATGAAGATAGGTTGAGAGCCTATTATCACAATCAAGTTTATCAGAAGAGACTAGCTCGGTCCTTTGGCAAGAAGGTACGAAAGCACCCGTTGAAGGAAGGGGACCTGGTCTTTAAGATGATGAGGCCGGGAGTGCCAGACATACGAGGAAAATTCAGACCGACCTGGGAAGGTCCGTTTATTGTGAAAAAGTTGCTAACAAAAGGAGCAGCGATTTTAGCAGACAGCGATGGGAATGAGTTCAAGGACCCGGTCAATGTCGATAGACTAAAAAGGTTCCATGGCTAAAAAAAAAAAAAAAAAAAAATGAAAAGAAGAGAATAAATGCCCCGCAGGTCGAAAACCGAAAAAAGGCGGCCTTGCTAAAATTGGGCGCCCTGTCAGGGTGAAAACCGAAAAAAGGCATCCTGGGCAAAAATTAAGGGCCAAGAGAAAATGTTCAATCGAGAAAACCCGAGAGGGCCGATTGATAACAGGAGTTTGATGCTTACAAGATCTATTCCGAGATTAGGTGTAGTCTTGTGCTTTTGAATTCTTGTTAAATAAGGATCATGTATGATGAAATTATATAGAAATGTACTCAATTTTGCAATGAATAAAAGAATGTAGTTTACATTTTCATTGTTCTTTTAGTTCTGTCTTAAAAAGAGACTTATCATCTATGTATCTAATGACTATTGTCTACTCATTCTATCGGAAGATATCTTAGCAGATGTGTGCTAGTCACCCGTAAGGGAATAATAGCTTTCTCTTGCAGTTAAAAAAAAATAAAAAATAATAAATAAAAAAATAAAAGAAAAAAAAGGCCGTTAGAGATGAAAACCGTAATTGGCTCTCTAAGCAAAAGTTAGGCCAAAGGGCAGGGTGAAAACCTGGAGACAGGCAGTCTGCCCTACAAAAAAAAAAAAATATATAAAAAATAAAAGCCGCTGGTTTGGGTTAGGTCCATGCCAGGCAAAAATTAGGCAAAGGGTTATGTGAAAATCCCTAAAGGGACGCATTTCCCACAAAGAAAAGCTAGTGTGAAAATCCACAAGGGACGCACTATCTTTAAAACAATGCCTGGAGCAATAAGGCAGCATATTTCGGATGATCTTCCTTTCAGCGAGACAAGACATAATTCAGGACATGAGTCAGAATCTCGGGCATATGCTCATTGACCGGGGGGCAAAGATGCACACTTGATGGTTCTCTTTGAAGAGTTTAAGGGTCAGGGTCCCTAAGCAAAGATGCCATTTCTAGTTCCTCAGGGGGCATGGTGGAGCGGCCAAGCCATATCCTCAACGGACCCTTAACCACTCAGGACATGGTCTATTCATTTTTGCATGCATTTCATACCATTCTTTAGCAAACATCTGCATATGGTAATTTACACTTGCATGCACAATCTGTTGTATATATTCCTGTGCACACAGCTTTGCAGGAAAGTCCAAATGAAGACCACACACATAAAGCTGGTCAAGGACGGCAACGTTGGCACTCGCCCTTGTTGGGCAATCAGGTCAAGATAGAATCTACGCTGGCAAATCTTCGAGACTTCTTAAGAGGTAATTCTCCGAGGTCTCTTAGGAGACTAATCTCTTTATCCCTTGCGCTTTTGGTAGTCTGTAGCAGACTCGGTGCAGTCCTCTAAGAGGGCATCTCTTGCGCTTTTAGTAGTCTGTAGCAGACTCAGTGCAGTATCTTCCTTTTGCGTTTTTTGTAGCCTGTAGCAGGCTCGGCGCATCGTCATCTACGGATGGCAGCTGTACTTTTAGTAGTCTGTAGCAGACTCGGTACAGTTCTCTTTTTGCACTTTTTGTAGTCTGTAGCAGACTCGGTGCAATCTTCCTTTTGCGTTTTTTGTAGCCTGTAGCAGGCTCGGCGCATCGTCATCTATGGATGGTGGCTACACTTTTGGTAGCCTTGGTAGTGGCTCGGTGTAGTTTCTTTCGTTTTGCGCTTTTAGTAGTCTTGGTGGTGGCTCGGCGCATCGCTATCTGAAGATAGCACCTGTACGTTTAGTAGTCTTGTCAGCGACTCCGTGCAGCGCGCTTTTTGTAGCCTTGTCAGCGGCTCGGTGCGATTTATCTTTCGCGTTTTGTAGTCTTGGTAGCGACTCGGCGCATCATCGTCTTAGGATGGTTCCTTGGCACTCTGTAGTCTTGTCAGCGACTCAGTGCAACTCAAGAGGATGAATCACAGCACTGTTTTCGAGGGAGCAGCTGGAAGGTGGCAGCCTCAGGTACGCGCTTCTTTCCTTTTTCTGAATTTTGGCTCACCTAGGCACCCACACACTAGCCTCCCCAAAATTGGGGGCAACTGTAGACACCGGGTCCCGAGTAGCCAAGATCAGGATTTCCCAATGATGAAATTAAGTGTGCCGATCTATAGGCAAAAAGAATGAAGTTGGAGATGACGATTTCCTTGTCGATTTGTTATTTTAAAATTAAATAAAAATGTATTCTAAAAATGTTTTTAAAGTATTTTAAAATTTATTTTGTGAGGGAAAAAAGTGAGTTTTTAAATTATTATATTTTATAGGAATTTAAAAAAAAAATAAATAAATAAATTCCGCACGAGGGACGGGCAGGCCGTCGGTCACTCATTCAGACGGGCAGGCCGTCGGTGGCCCCTCTGCACCCCTGTTCGTCCGTTTTGCCTATTTTGGCCATAACTTCTTCATTTTAAATGCTTTTTAACTCATTTTTTTTGCAAAATCCTTCTATCTTCCAACCCAATAAATTCAGTGATTTTTTGTAATTATGAGAATTAAATTAATTTAATTTCTTAATTAAAAAAAATCTGAATTTTAAGGGGGAATAAAAAGGATTTTGGAGAGAGAATTAAGGGGGAATTTTTGTTTAGAAAACATTTTTTTTCTTTTCTCTTCTCTCAACCAAATTCTCTCAATTTCTAAAGGAATTTCCAGCAATTCTTGAGACAAAAAATAACAATTTTTGTTCTTGAGAATTTTTCTTATTTTCAATTGACAACTTTTTTACTTTAAGACAAATAAACTAATTGTTTGATCTTGAGTAAAATTTATCTTTCAAAATTTTATCTTTCTAATCATATTTTTTTCAAATCAACACAAGGAATTGGATCATCTACCTTCATTTCTTCAAGATCAATTTTGAGGGTAAACATTCTTGGCTCAATTTCTTAGTTTAATTTTTAATTTCATTTCTTTCTTATTTAATTAATTAACATGTAAATTCTTTTAGTTCTATCATTTTGTTCTTCTTTTTATTCTTTTGCTTTTATTCAATTGATTATCATGTAAATTCTTTTAGATCTATGATTTAATTGTTCATATTTCTTATTCTTTCTTTAATTGTTCATGCTATTATTTTTTTTTTGTTCATATTATTTAATTGAATTGTTCATGTTGTTCATATTGTTCATCTTCTTTTATTATTATTATTATTATTATTATTAGGTTTGATTGTTCATATTCTTTGTTATTATTGTGTTATTATTATTGTAGTTATTACCATCATTAGTAGTATTATTATTATTATCCTTATTCTTGTTTAATTTTATTATTACTATTATTGTTTATTTCTTATGCATGTTGATTTTATTATTACCTTTGCTTTTTATGCATGTTGGATATTATTGCTATTATTAATATGTTTTATGCATGCTTTATTTTTTATGCATATTGAATTTTATTATTATTATGTTATATTTTAGATGCATGTTAACTTGTTAATTTGTTAAATTGCATATTTTTATTATGACATTTTAAGTGGCTTGTCATACATGATGTTTTTTTATTTACTTTATTTTATAGTATGTTTAACTCATTTTTATTACTAACATGGCTTTTATTTGTTTCTTTTATTTCAATACTTATTTTTTATGTGTGAGTCTTTCCCATACCAAGTGGGAGCCCATGAAGATTTGAAGATCCATTTGGGAGTTGTTTATTATTTTTGTTGCTTTTTGTTATTTTGGTTTAATTGATTATTATGTAATTTGTAATAATAAATTTATTTCCATGCACGTAAATTAAGAAAATCACCAAAAAGATTTCTACTAAACTAAATTGGATTTTATTTAATAAAAATGGGACCAATGTCCTAGATTTTTTTATCCAAAATAAATTGTCACTTTAAAATTGTTTTCTTTAATTATGCATGAGGGGACCAACGTTCTCATTTTTAATAAAAAACCCGATTTATGCATGAGTTGTATTTTATTTACAAATGGGGGTTGTATTCCGCCCCTAGTTTTATTGTAATTTATTTTGCTTTAATTTATTTTATTTACCGCTTTATTTATATGTTTGATATGCGTTTAATTAAATTGCATTAAAAATTGAATGAGAAATGGGATGAAATACTAAATTTAAAACTTGATTATAAACTTAGCCAAGGTATGAATAAATGGGGAGTCCCGAACTTGCTCTGGTCTTTGGGCTCAAGAGGCTAGAGGTTATCCTCCAAGACACCTCTTGTGTCACGAGACTTAGACGTTAATCCTAGGCCTCATGGCCCAATATGGATAAAATGCGTAAGTCTTAGGCTCTCCGAGGCGAGAGAAACTTTCCCAATGTTCTATTGGGTGGCGACTCCATGAAACCTCTTTGTTGCCCAACATAGACGCACTTGCGATTTATCGCAAGCTGTTGACGGACCCACAATTGCCCCGATCGCCCACGTGCGGGCGGTCCGAACGGGCGGCCGCGGGGACCCGGCGCGCGTCACAATCACCTCAACCAGTCTGCACAAGGGCTAAGACCAAGGCTTTGATACCAAGAGGAGCCACTCTCAGAAGCAGCAGTCCCTCCGGCTGACGAAGATGAAAGCGAATTCAACCAATACTGACAAACTGAATGAGGGTCCATGGCAGAGGCTAAATAAATAAAAAAAAAAGAGAGAAAATATTCAATCAAGAAAACCCGCGAGGGCTGATTGATAACAGGAGTTTGATGCTCTCAAGATCTATCCCAAGATTAGATGAGGTCTCATATTTTTCGAGTTAATGCCAAATAGTGATCATGTGTTATGAAATCAGGTTGAAATATATGCATTTATGCAAAGATGTATTGGTATAACCAGGGCAGTTCATCTTGCACACTCAAAGTTGTTTGAGTCCGATATAAAACCAGCACATTATTATCATCTACCCTCTACCATTCTCGCTACTCAGGCACTTCAGCCAACTCATCTTGCTACCTACTGTGAAGCCAATCCTACAGCACCTTCCCGATAAAGAACCAAGCTCATACAACCAATATCTGAGACATAAGCACATGCCAATCATACCCAAAAGACCTTTTGCAACAACTCCAACTTTTCACACACACACAAAAAAAGGGTCGTTAGAGATGAAAACCGTGACTGGCGCTCTAAGCAAAAGTTAGGCCATAGGGCAGGGTGAAAACCTGGTAACAGGCAGTATGCCCTACAAAAAATGAAATAAATAAAAGCCGCTGGATTGGAATGGGTCCATTCCAGGCAAAAATAAGGCACGGGGTTATTTGAAAATCTGACAAGGACGCATCTCCCGCTAAGAAAAGCTAGTGTGAAAATCCACGAGGGATGCACTACCTTCAAAGAATGACTACAGGTATCAGAAGAGAACCTCATAATCCCCCAGAGGCATGAAATTCAAAAGCAACTCTAGGGGGCATTGATCCTACCGAAGACTGCGGTCAAACCGGCCGTCACCTCCAAATCCACATAGATGAATTCTCATCTTGCATTCCTGCATGACTCATATATTTCACGTGCATGCTCACCTTTTTTCCTGCATATTTGGTTTTTTCCTGTTTTGCAGAGAAAGATTCGATGCGAACACCGTCAAAAGGCAAGTGACAACATCAGTACAAACATCAATCTAAACAAGCCACCAAAACAACATCAATCCAGACATCAATTCAATCATCAATCCAGGTATTAATCAAAGCCCACTCAAGAGGCAAATCTCTAAATCCTCTTAAGAGGCAATTCTCAAGTCCTCTGAAGAGGCAATTTTCAAATTAATCCAAGACCTCTCAGGGGGCAATCAACCAAAGACCTCTTCGGGGGCAGATCCTATTCAAAGACCTCTCAGGGGCCACCCAACCCAAGACCTCTCCGGGGGTAGATTATATCCAAAGACCTCTCAGGGGGCAACCAACCCAAGACCGCTCCGGGGGCAGATTATATCCAAAGGCCTCTCAGGGGGCAACCATCCCAAGACCTCTCAGGGGGCGATTAACCAATCAACCAAAGACCTCTCAGGGGGCACCACTTCAAAACTCAGAAGGGTTAGCACGATGGCGGCACTACTACTCTAAGGAGGGTTAGCACGACCACGGCACTACCACTTCGAATCCCAGAAGGGTTAGCACGATGGCGGCACTACCATTCTACGGAAAGTTAGCACGACTACGGCACTACCACTTTGAATCACAGAAGGGTTAGCACGATGGCGGCACTACCATTCTACGGAAGGTTAGCACGACCACGGCACTACCACTTTGAATCACAGAAGGGTTAGCACGATGGCGGCACTACCATTCTACGGAAGGTTAGCACGACCACGACACTACCACTTTGAATCCCAGAAGGGTTAGCACGATGGCGGCACTACCATTCTACGGAAGGTTAGCATGACCACGACACTACCACTTTGAATCACAGAAGGGTTAGCACGATGGCGACACTACCACTCTAAGGAGGGTTAGCACGACCACGGCATTACCACTTCGAATCACAGAAGGGTTAGCACGATAGCGGCACTACCATTCTACGGAAGGTTAGCACGACCACGGCACTACCACTTCATCATCCCAGAAGGGCTAGCACGATGGTGGCACTACCATTTTATGGAAGGTTAGCACGACCACGACACTACCACTTTATCATCCCAGAAGGGTTAGCACGATGGCGGCACTACCACTCTAAGGAGGGTTAGCACGACCACAACACTACCACTTCAAATCACAGAAGGGTTAGCACGATGGCGGCACTACCACTCTAAGGAGGGTTAGCACGACCACGGTACTACCACTTCAAATCACAGAGGGGTTAGCATGATGACGGTACTACCGCTCTGCGGAGGGTTAGCACGATCACGGTACTACCGCTTCAACTAAAAACAACACGCCGACAACATAGCGATAACGACCACAACAGCATCACCCGCTTCGGAAAGAAGGCTGCCTCAGGTACGTGTCTCTTTCCTTCTTCTCTTTGAGTTTAGGCTCACCTAGACATTAGTGTACTAGCTTACCCTAAACTGGGGGCAACTGTAAACACCGGATCCTGAGTCAGCCTAGATCGGAGTTACCCAATGATGATAAACTGCCATCGCGGGCAAAAATAGTTGAAAGCGATGATTTTCTTGTCAAATTTGCATTTCAGAATAAAAAAATAAAATAATAAAAAAATAATAATAATATTTTAAAAATTAGTTTTAAAAATATTTTTATTAATTTTAGTATTTTTTAGTCATATTTAAAAAAAAAATTCGAGCGTGCTCGCCCGTTGCCGCCCGATTCCGCCAATTTCCACCGAAAATCAATTTTTTCACATTTTTAAGGTAAAAAATGATTTTTTCTTGGGTTTTTTTTTTTTTCAGATTTTGCTAAATTTTGGTCAAAATTAGTGGGTATTAAAGAAGTCAAAAATAAATAAAATAAATAAAAATTATTAATTGTTAAAATTTGACTTTAGGGATTTTTATGTTGAATTTTTTAGTGTTTTTTGTTGAAATTGGGAAAAAGTGGATGTGGAAAAAATCTGAAATGAGTGCAAAAATTAGAGGGGAGTGGGTTTTTACGGGGAGACTTTCATTTTGGCAAAGGAGGAGAAAAAAGGGAGAAGAAAAAAAAGGGTTTTTGGCTAAGGAATATTTTCCTAAGGGAATTGATTTTTTCTAAGAGATTTTAAGAGGTGTTCTTGAGAAAAAGAATCCAATTTGCTGGAAAACTAACAAAACTTCTTCTTCTTGGAATTTATTTCTTGTTCTAAAGATTTAAAATTTTCTTCTTTAATTTTCTTGATTTTTTTTTCTTAAATCTAAAATTTTCTTCTTTGATTTCATCTTAATTTTCTTAGATCTAAAAAATATTTTGTTGATTTTGGAAACTTGAGAAAGGAAAATTAATTTCCTTAACTTGAGTTTTCTCATCAAATCACACATTAAATACAAAAAAAAAATCATTTTTAATTTTTGGTGTTCTTGAGTTATTTGAGGCAAAGAACTCAAGATTTTCTTGAACATTTTTGAGTTTATTATTGAATCAAAGTAAGGAAAATCCATCATATTTTTTATCAATTGAATCCGAAATCTGAGGGTAAATATTTTAGACTCGATCTCTTGATTTTATTTTTATTTTCATCATTTTTGTTCATATTTAAGTTAGTAAACATGTAGATCTACATATTTATTGTAGATTTATTCAATTTTATGCCATCTTAGATGTAGATCTGCTCTTGATATTGTTCTTTTAAGTGTAGATCTAATTTTTAATGTTGTTATTTGTTCTCCTTTTGTTTATTTGATTGTTAATTCTATTTGTCACTACTACTACTACTACTACTACTATTGTTGTTGTTATTGTTCATCATTATTTTCATTGTTATTATATATTATTGTTGTTCTTATTATTATTATTATTATCATTGCTTTATGTTTTATATATTGATCTTATAATGTGTTAATTTCTTTTAATATGTCAATTTAATTTAATCTACTAGTCACCTAATATGCATATTTTGCCTAGTTTATTATTACTCTGTTTTAATTGATTTTTGACTTGATCACTAACATCAATTTTCTTTGTGCTTATTGTCGGTGTTAAATCATTGTGTTCCCTTGTTTGAGCACACGTGCGAATGAAGGAGGAGATCCAAGAAGTTGTTTTTTTATTGTATTTATTATTTTTTCCTTTATTGGTTTTATTGAGTTATTTGGCATGTAATAATTAATTAAATCATTTATTTTATGCACGCTTAATCAAAAATCACACAAGAAAATATTTCTACAAATAAAATTGGGTTTTCTAATAAAATGGGACCAATGTCCTAATTTTTCATCCAAAATAAATTGTCACTTTAAAATGATTTTATTTAACTGTGCATGAGATGACCAACGTTCTCAACATTAATAAATACCCCGTTTTATGTATGATTTATATTTTATTTATAATGGGGGTTGTATTACGCCCCTAATTTTGTTGTAATTTAATTTTGTCTTTATTTTTTTTTATTTATCGTTTCATATGCGATTGATATGCGTTTTAATAAACTGCATTAATTGTGTGAGATGAAAAATAAAATTTTATAATTTAAAAACTCATTTATAATTAATCAAGGCACCAATAAGTGTGAAGTTCCGGATACCATCTCTTATTTAGACCGATAAAAGGTTAAACTTTTTCAATTTCTTGTAAATTGGGTGGCGACTCCAAAATAACTCAAAAGTGCCTAAAGGTGTTATGGCTATGGATGGTCCTTTTCAATGTTCTATTGTAAAAGGAGGTGCCGAAAATATCTCATAACACCTAAAATCGGAAAAGACGCGAACCTATCCCTCGAATCCTAAAAGCAGGTTCAAAAAGGGCCTTGCTGGTTCAGGCGCGCGTCACAGTTATGTGTAAATAGTTTTGTTGGATTTGTTTGAGGATTGTATTTAATTTTATTTTTTGTTTACATATATTTTGTAGAAAAGGAGCCTAAAGTGCGTTTGGTAAATGATCATGACAACTTTAATGATAGTTTTGTTGGGATTTAAAGATTATATGCATTACATTTGAAGTGAAAATTTTAAAATTTAAATCAATAATTAAGTGATTTTGCCATAAAATTACATAATCTAACTAAGGGAATTCGAAATTCACCTTAAGAGTTGTTGAACAGTTGATTTACTTCACACCGGGTTGTCATAAATCATAATGTCAAATGCAGAACACCTCCAATGCCTGATCCACACCAAAGAAAAGTAAAAGCACTAAGAATATTTGGATGACAATTAGTCAAAGATCTTATGAGACTAGTGGAGTATTTTGGCCAGAGAGAAAATAAGGAGATAGAGAATTTTTTTTTTAATCCCACAAAACTTATATTTTTATATCCTAAGTTAAAAGTCTTAGTCTAATAGGTTTAGGATTATTAAAACATCTAAAGATTTAATTCAAATGGACTACTATAATATTTAATAATTTGGGCCCCCAATAAAATCCAATCCAAGCCCTTTCTAAAAAGGCCATGCGTAGAGATCCTTTCACTAAACTTTTTTGTGTAGACTTAGATTTTATTATCCAAATCAAATTCTAAATGCATCCAAATTAAATATGTGAGTTACATAACTATTATAGAACATATTTAATTTATACTGGCCCAAAAACTAGGCCTCTAAGGCAATCTATCTAGCTTTCATGCAGAAATAATTTCCAGTGGACTTTTGCGCATATGACTTTCATCCTGAGCCTGAAATTAATTCTTCAAGTGATCCAAAATTATTATATCCATCCTATAACACTTATAATCCAATAAATATTTTATTTCAAATTAAAATGGACCACTCTGGCTCACTTTTCTAAATCATGCGCAAACTCTTTTAGCAAGTCTTCTGTGCACAGATTTCTATGAAAAGTCCTTTGAGAAGTCTTTTACGCGAATGTACAGTTAATTAAACTCTTTTAATTTATTATTTTCATCTTTATTCTCTTATTCCATAATAATATAATAAATGATTAATGATGCAGCTTTATCATAATGCTCTTTCCCTATAGATGTATGACTCGTTGGGTTTATTGGTCCACTTACAGTACAAATATAACTGCAATTACAGAATTGCATGATTTAAACTCTTTAAATTATTATATTATTATTATCTATTTATACAAAATCATGAGAGGCATATAGCCAAGCATCATGATTACCCAAGCGACAAAAAGGTCAAGTAGTTTTGACTGAACCTTTTTATAAAATAATTACTGTGCAATTACTCATTTCACCTTATTTTATCTTATTTAGGTTTTGATTATGGATTAATGTTAACGCACATAAATCTAAATATAGTTGTTATAATAATTTTATTTTTGTTTACAAAATGCCCATTGTAGATCTTATCCACCTTGACATTCCACTTTGCCTAGAGATTTTTTGAACAAGAGTATTATAGAACAAGTGAGATAATTCCCTTAATAAATTCAGAATGGTAAATCATTTGTTGATCTCTCAACTATCTTTAAGTAGATTGTAATATACCTAACCTCCTAACTATATTCACCCCTCGATGAAAGTAAGCAACTATGGAGTTAAAATATATCACTCACTACTTAAGATAACTTTGATGATATCAAATCTGAGGATATTTTTCCTATAAGTGTGTGACCCATTGGATTTTCTAGTCCACTTGTAGTGCATATATAACTGCAATTACAGAATTTCATGATTTAAATTTTTTAAATCATTATATTAATTCTCTAATTAATATTTATACATATGTAAAAATTATGAGAGACTTCTAGCCAAACATTATGATTATCCAAGTAACAAAAAAGTTAAACGCTTTTGACTGAACCATTCCATAGAAGTGTTACAGTGCAAGTTCCCCTTTTTCAAGTGCATTGTGAAAAACTTGTAAAAGTAAATATTTTCACTAAGATTAACAAATTCAACTTTTCAATAAAACTAAACCAATAAATTTACATTAGAAGCAAGAGAGTAAGTACTTTAAATAACCATTAAATTTGCATTAGCTAAATGAGTTGTAAGACCAGTAGCCAAATTCATGCCTGATTTTCTTGCCAATTCAACAACTTCAAGGACGCTCTCAATCAGCTGCAAATCATTGGACCCTCTGAAAGCATATTGTTGATGCAATTGCAAAGTGTGAAGGAATAGGCATCTGAACAACACTATAAATAGTGGAGTGGCCATAGATTTAAAAGAGAGAGTTGAGAGTGAATAATAATAGAAAGAGAATTCTCTGGAAGTATTAATGCCACGTGTCTTTTTTTAATTGGCTGAATTAAAGGCAAAATATGTAAGAAGTGTGGCCGGATAAGAATTATAGTTGGCCTATATTTCTATTTATATTAAACCCATATTAAGTTAGGATTAGGATTTTCATTTTATTTAATAGTATATTACATTTTAACCGTTAAATTAGCATTTGATGGACGTACTAGATCTAAAATTAAAAGGGTATATAAACTAGTACGCTCTTCACCCTAATTAAGATTTGCAAACAAAACAAAATATATAAGTGTCGTATTTTGACTTTCCATCAAGCATCTGCTTCATAAACAAGGTTAATGAAGAGAAACTAGTTTACAAAATTCGTGATTGTCAGATTTCTTTTCATCATGTCGAATTTCGCTCAAAGTAAATGATCTATTCCGTTTTTTTAATGTGATTATTATTATATTTAAGATCTGAATGGGCGTTAATATTTATAATGATGATGAATGATTTTAATGTCGAAAACTTACAAAATACATGCCAATGCAAGTACATGCTCCGATTTAAATTCCAATAAGGTGAATTTTGTGTTTATAATTAGTGTTCTATATACGTGTAGGTGTTAAAATATGATAACAATGAGTTGGAGGGGTGGCTTGGAAAATAGGGTCAATTTCACTCATAATCACTCAACTTATCACTTATCGCACAAAAGTAACCGACTTTTTTTTTCTGACTTAAATGTCACTGAACTTTTAATATTTTTGCAAAAAAGTCATGTTGACCGGAATCCGGTGAGAACTCTTGCCGGATTGATGACATAGCATATGACACGTGGCAATAAATAGTAAATATATGACTTTTTTGCAAAAATGTTAGAAGTTTAGTAACATTTAAGTTGGAAAAAAAGAAAATTGGTTACTTTTTCGTGATAAATGATAAGTTTAGTGACCGTGAGTGAAATTGATTTAAATGTAGTATTTGTTGGAGATATTGTTAAACAACATATAGTTTCTGACATGGCATGCCATATTATCAATCCGGCGCCGGTCAACATAACTTTTTTCCAAAAATGTTAAACGTTCAATGACATTTAAGTCAAAAAAAAAGTCGGTTATTTTTGCGCGATAAGTGATAAGTTGAGTGACCGTAAGTGAAATCAACCCTTGGAAAATATATGCAATTTGAAGTGTTAATTTATGTATTAGTCATAATTTTTACATGTAAATATTGGTTGAAAAAGCTGCCATTAAATTTTTTCAAAATTGGGTGATTGTAATTTAAACACTTTCCATTCAAGCAACTCCAAGTGTTTTATAATGTATGAGAATTGAGAAGTTCCAGAGTATGGAAGAGTGACAATTTTTTTTTATGCAACTTTAATAATTAACATGCAAATAAGAAAAAAAAATGCGTCAAAAAACAATTACCCATGTTTTGAATAATTAGGCATTTGCACTATTAAATTTTGCATATAAAAAGAAAGAGCCTTCAAATAAATTCACGATGATTGGTTTCTCTTTCTCTTTCGATTGAAATTTATTTTAATTAACAAATTTTTTCCTTATTCAAGATGCAATTTAATAGGCCCATTGATTAATTTTCAGGCAAATTTTCTAATTTTTTTAGATATTTTTAAAAATATATATATATTTTAAATATTAGAAAGAATGCTCATTGAATAATACTGTTTATTTTGTTAAGAAGTTACAATAAAAAATTGGGGGCTTATTTGCACCAAATAAAATTGTTGGGGCTCAATAGAATTTCAGAGTAAAATTCAAGGGGCTAATGGTAGTTTTATTCTAAAAGAGAATCTAGTAGTGAAACCATCCGATCCGACCCGACCTGTGGTCACTGATTGGACCCCCGAATTACTTAAACCCTAAATCCTTACATCTGATTGCAGCCTTTCTCTTTGCTTCTCCTCTTGTTCAGCTAAAGCTTTCTCTGCAGACATGACGAGGAAGATTAAGCACTACAGGCCTCCCGTAAGTTCGGTCCAAATTCACACGATTTTCTCTTCTCATGAATTTCCATTAATTTTCTTTCGTATTACTTTTTACAGGGAAAGAAGAAGGAAGGCAACGCAGCCAGGTTCATCACAAGATCACAAGCCGTCAAACAGCTTCAATGCAGTCTTACTCTATTCAGGTACGCTCCTTAGTTTATACTTTTACGTATAAAACTTGTGTGCTAGTTGATTTGCATGCGTTTTGCATTTCTGTATCAACTTGTTTTAAGTTTTCTTTGTCCTGGGGTTTAAATTCATTTTCTCTTCCTTTTTTGAATTAGTTGGGAGGTAAATGAAATTGTAATAGTGTTTTATGCTGTCATTGTATTAAGTTGTGTCCAATTAGATGTTTGACTAGGGAAATGAATAAAGTTGGGAATTTACTTTTCCATTGTGTTTGGAACCTAAGGAATTTCATTATCGATTTCATTTTTTCAAAAATTTATTTTCAACGTTAATGCTATTTATTTGTCTTCTAGAATTTGTTTTCTAATGTATTATGTTTGATAGAATTTGGAATAAGATAATCCAATGGATATACGATGCATTTTTTCATACTTGCAAAGGTGGAGAGTAAGATCGCTTTTTTGCAGTCGTGTTTACTGAAGTTTCTGACTGAGTATTGAATGCCCATCACTCTCTCCTCTGTGCTGAGGTGCAGTTTTATTGGCAATCAAATTGGAAAATTAGTAAAGGCACTATTTTAGGCATCCCCATTCTTTTTTAAAAATATTTGGAATAGGTGAGAAACTGTAACAAACCGTGTTCTCATTGTTCCATTGGTTTCAATTGTAGGCAGCTCTGCATTCTCAAAGGCATATTCCCTCGGGAGCCAAAGAAGAAGGTCAGAGGAAATAACCATACTTACTATCATGTGAAGGATATTGCCTACCTTCAACACGAGCCATTACTTGAGAAGTTTAGAGAAAGAAGCGCTTATTGGAAGAAGATAAAGAAAGCTTTGGCTAAGAAGAATAAAGATCAGGCAACTCGTCTCCAAACGCGGCAACCTGCTCTCAGTTATGACAGGATAATTTTACAAAGGTTTGCTAAATTGACAAATTCATCATGTTCAATATGCTTATTCTTTTCTTCACACTGTTATCATTTACATTTCATAATGTTCCTGTGATCTCTGATCTCTTTATTTATGATTTAGGTATCCAAAATTCGTCGATGCACTCAGAGACTTGGATGATTGTCTCACAATGGTGCACCTGTTTGCTGCATTACCTGCCATAGAAAGGTTAAAAATTGATGTGGAATGTGTCCATAACTGCCGGAGGTGATACTCGCATCTTTCATGGCAAGTTAGTGCCATGTAGTACACATGATAAAATGTCTAATGTTCTATTATAGGCCTTAATAGTTCTATTAGCTTCCGTGCTCATTTTGATTGGACAATTCATTTTACTATTCTACTTTATTAGGTTGGCTCACGAGTGGCAAGCCTACATTGTCCGCACTCATAAATTGCGAAAAGTTTTTGTATCTGTGAAGGGAATCTACTATCAGGTAGATGGGTTTATATTTCTTATTTTCTTAAAGCCTAAATTTTCAGTCATGTGTAACTTTCCTATTATGCTTCCCATTTATGTAGGCTGAGGTTGAGGGTCAAAAGATCACATGGCTGACCCCTCATGCAATACAGCAAGTTTTACCGGAAGATGTCAACTACAGTGTCATGTTAACATTTTTGGAGCTTTACCAGGTCATTTTCAATACATACTGGATTTTTGTTTCTTGATATGATATTTTGTGTTACAACCACGGTGCTTCTGATCAATTTTATAAACTTCACACTATATGAATAGTTGATTTTAATATGAAATCAACTAATGGCTTGTACCAATAAGAAGCTTTCCCATTTTTGATTAGTGATTTCCTAGAGAAAGACTGTAAATGTCAATGAGCTGTAGAAAATATATAAGTTCAGTTCAAGCGTCACTATTGAGCAATGCATACAAAATTGGCTGATATCATTTACCTTTTAAGCCAATTTACATGTCCATCCTTAATTTGGAATTACTTTGCTGCAGAATCTTCTCGGCTTTGTCAATTTTAGGCTTTATCATACCCTAGATTTGGAGTATCCTCCAATTCTTGATCCTCAATTGGAAGCTTTAGCAGCAGGTATACTTATTTTTATTTATTTATTTATTTATTTTTCAAACTGTGCACTGTTTATGTACTAATTGTAGATCTTGTCAATCATGCTCATGGTGAATGCTTTCTTGCCCCATTCTGTAGGTCTTTATGCACTCTCAAGATACATTGATGCTGGCTCTAGCAAACACACCATGGAAGAATCTAAAGCTTCCAGGTCATCAGTCCCAGAGCAAGTTAGCTCCCGGGTGGAAGGGACAGAAACTGAGGAGTCTGAAATAAGGCTTTCCCAACTTCAGCATCAACTCCCATCCAATGAACCTGGTGCATTGATGCGCTATGTTCAGGATGCTGAGTGTGAGGATGAAGATGATCAAGATACAAAGGAGTGTAAGAACCTGTTTAGGAATATGAAATTCTTCCTAAGTCGTGAGGTGAGATTTAGAGTTTGTTGCAGAAACTGTACAACTTTAAGAGTGTCATTTGTTGTTGTGTATGCTATTATGGGGATTATGTCTTGCTTTTTATGCTTCCTTTTGTCGAAGTTGTGGATTAGGACAAGGGCAGATGAACCCCTTCTCACTCTGCACATCTTTTTAGTAGTTCTCATTGCCCTATATTCAATTCACTGATGCTAAATTGGCAACTTGCAATAATATTTGAGCTTCATAATGTATTCTTAATTTTTGTCCCCTTCGTGAATTGATGGTTTTCCTGCATTATTATCAGTGGCATGAATTTGTATTTGATAATTGTTTTGTCATCTCTGTTTGAGGGAGGGGTTTCTCTCTTTTCTAGTGGTTAGTATGTCATTGTAGGTTCAATCCAGCATCCTTAAATTTAAGAAAATCTGTATGTCTACTTGTTTAGTGATCTCTTCATCTTCCTCAATGATGGTATGATTGAGGAACTTCTTGTAAAATATATAGTTGGGGCTTAATATCTACTCTCATAGGATTTCAATGCTTCACATTGGTTCTCTATGTTATTGTCAAGTGACCTAGCATCTTTATGTTCATATTGATCAATTCTTGAAAAGTGGATTAGTAAGGGCGTAATTCTTCCTTCCTGATATGTTTCCATTTTGAAGTGCTGAATGAGTAATAACATCTTGCTCAGGTTCCTAGAGAATCCTTGCTTTTTGTCATTCCTGCTTTTGGTGGTGTTGTTTCTTGGGATGGAGATGGTGCCCCATTTAAGGAAGCTGACCAGACCATTACTCATCAGGTTCGCTAACTAGACAGCTAAATCTCTTGCACAATTACAAACACACATATAAACATGTCCACTCTTTCTTATTTTTGGGAATTTTCTTAATGAATGGTTGACATTTTTTTAATCTCTGCAGATTGTTGATAGGCCAACGCAAGGTCATAAATACCTTTCAAGAGAATATGTTCAGCCACAGTGGATTTATGATTGTGTGAATGCAAGGCTAATATTGCCCACAGAGGAATATTTAGTGGGGAGGTAACTTTTAGGAAAAGGCAAATCTATTTTCATGTGTTTAGATATCCACTAGTTATCCATGAGCTGCTAATGTTTTTTCTCTATTGTTAAATGATGAATTTGAGTTTCAGTTACTATATGTGCAAAATATTGCACGCCTATAATATTCTCTAGATTTTTGTGGGATGCTGCTATGGACCACTCAAACCATTTTTGCTAGTACAAGATAAAAGCTGATGTATTTATTTGTGATGAAAAAAATGTAAATGATAAAAAAGAACAGGTAACTCCTTAAAAGGTGGTCAGATATATTCATATGATTGTTATTAATGACAACTGTATTGGCGCCATATAATTAAGTGACTAAAAGAAAACATCACTAATTAGGGTTTCCTTATGGTGACAAAATTAAAAATAAAACTAAAATGCAAATGGGTTATAATGGAAGATTTAAGTTTAAGAGCCTTGTAAAAGAATTTGAGTACATATTACACACACAAAAGCATGCATACGTGAACATTTGCTTGCACTATTAAACTGAGTCAATCATAGTTCATGTAAACTGACATGCCTTGAAATAAGGGGTAAATTGTCATTATTTCTAGAATAGTGACTGAAGAGTATGGTAGTAAAATTGTAAAAATGATATTTATAGCCCAGTGTCAGAAAGTTGCATTTTATTGCTGGATCAGGAGATTTCAAAGAAGAGTTTAAAGGTTCACTTTAGTTGAAGAAATTGAATCCTTGTTTTTGGCTTTTCTCTGAGTGGGTTCTCTTTAAAGCTTCTTGAATTGTTGTCTCTTTCTGTTAGAATTTGATTCTTTGTTACTCATGTTTCTGTCTATTGTTGGTTGTGGCATTAATTGTATATAGTGTACTTGGCTGGAAGCTGCTCTGTTTGTCTTATGTTAATTCTTAATTTTGCTGATCAGGGAAAAGCGTTTGTTTGCTAATGTTACATTTTGGTTCTATTGATAGGATTCCTCCACCGCATCTATCGCCTTTTGTTGATAATGAGGCTGAAGGTTATGTTCCTGACTATGCAGAGACCATTAAACGTTTGCAGGTTGCTGCGAAAAATGAAGTTCTTCCGTTTCCAGGTGGTGGGAAGGAAGATATAGATGATCCTCAAAATCTGTTAGTTGAAGGTTATATCAGTCGGACAGAAGCTATTGAGGCTGCTGGAAGGAAGCGGAAGGTATGCAGCTCTTGAATACTTAATTATTAGGTAGTAGTTACTTCATTGAAGTCAATTTTTGAAAAGTGGAGTTCGTGTGAACATGAGAATTTGTATTAATCCAACTGCTTTTGCCACAATATGAAAGTCAACTCCCTTCTATCTGCAAGCCTGCTACCCCAATCTCAACAAGAATTAAATTTAAGATTGCCAATTTTTATGGTTAATTTCTGGATTGTCCCTTCATGTCATTTTTTTCCCTTTTAGATGTAGTTTCTGTATGTTCCAGTTGACCTGACAGCAGTTTGGACATTGCAGACTGAAGCCCTTGAAAAGCAGTATCATGAAGAGCTAAAAATGGAACTTGAGGGTCAATCTTCTTCATCACTGTCGAAGAAAATTAAGCAGAGTTCTGATAAGGATGCAGAAGCTGAGGAGTCTCAGCTTGATATTCAGCAGAGAGTAGAGGACACTGAAAGAATGGCAGCAGACTTTATCCCCCGTAAAAAGAGGGGTCTCCTTGAAGCTATTAAGGTAAACAATAACCCTATTGTGTACCTTTTTCCTTTCTTGAAACTGTTTTAGTGCTATATGTTTTTGTTGATTAGCTGAACAAATACGATTTGTTGTGATGATTTATGAGTTTGTTATTTGTACAGAAACACCATGAACGAAAGAATGCCCACAATAATAAACTCAGGGAGCGGAAGAAAGCAATTGAAGCTCAGAAATCTGGGAAGAATTAAAAGATATTCTTCCTTGTCAAATTTTGTAACCTTATATGTACTGGTTTATTTTGAGCCTGGCCCTCTATACTATTATTTGTTTAATGTTATTGCCTTAAATTTTGTCTGGACACGTTTGTGCAATCTCTTGGTCTATTGTCCAATGTCAACCCTTTTTTTTTTCAACTACCAAAATTACTTGGGTTTTACTTAGACTTTCAATCTAAAATTTTGAATCTTAAAATTATTAATGATTTTATAAGATCATTGCTTTAGTTGAGAATCCAATAAAAAAAAATAAAAAAAATTAGAGGCAACATGCCATGCCTTTAATGGTGGTTTTAAGATGAATCAATTAAATTCAAACTTTTTGTTTGGCAAAAAAATTTAAATTCCAACTTACCATTAAGCTTAGTTTTTAGTTGTGTTGGTCAGACTGATGAAAAGGTCTAATTAAAATATATTGTTATCAAAATTGGTATATATCAATTCGTTTAATTTTAATTTATTAATTTTTTTTTAATTATAAAATCGTGAAACGAAATTAATTTAGATTTAAAGGCAATAAAACTTTAAAAGGTGATGACTTTTATTTTTATTTTTTTCGTTTAAATCAACTATAATATCTATCAAGTTTTACTCTATTTGGTGTTTTTCATTTTTTTAGTATTACTTATAAGTTGTTAATCTATGTTGAATTTGAATACTCTATTGGCTCTAAAATTTAAATATGATGATGAGACTAAAATAAACCTATAAACTTTATCATCATTTGAGCTACCATTTATACATTACTATTTTTCAATTTTTTAAACATGATTTCTCTCTTATTATAAACGTTTTTTTTTAAATATTAGTATTTTGATTGATAATACTATAAATAGGGTTTTTTTTTTTTTAAAATAATGCAATTTATAAAAAAATTTATATTTTGGGTGCTACAGTAAAAGAATTTTGAAATATGGTGTGTTAGAAACTAACAGTGGGACTGCTAGTTTTTTACTGCTTGGGCCCGATGTTGGAGAAAACTCTTTGCATAAGATTCGAGAATCAATATGCTGGTTTTTGTTCAAATCTGACATAGTTTTGACAGAAATCGACAATACATGTGCAAGTTTCTATATGTCAGTGCCAGTTTTTGTTATCGTGCGTGATTTGACTAAACAAAATTTTTTAATTCTTTTTAATAAAACCTCTGCAGGTTTACAGGTGCTACAGTGCCACGAGCATTGCAATGAAACAGAATAAAGGTTGCATCTTTCGAATTTTTTTGAGATGTCTGGGCAGATTTTTTTTTTTTAAGTTTTTTACTTCAAATCCATCTCTCAAAAATTAATATTTGAATCATCTTCCATCTTTTATAAACATCTTATATCTCTTATTCTCCTCTTCCTTTATATCACAAATTCTAATTAATTCGTCTCTCTTATAAATCATAAAACCTATTCTTATTTTTTGATAAGGCGTAAAATGTTTTTATCTAAAGAAGAGGGAGAGCCGATCCGATAATTGTGATCTGCAAGAAAAAATGCCTGATTGGATCAGATGTGAGTACTCCGAAACTTAAGTTAGTAGCTTTCTAGAGAGAGAATTCTTAGAGAGAGAGTCTCAAAAATTTAATACCTGGTGCCACTGTGCATTGGGCTATTTACAGGAGACAGGAGGGATGCACTTGAGTGCCTGGGGTGTGATAACTGGCAGTCATAGTAGGTGAGCGGTGAAGCGACAGGGAGCAGGTGAAGGGCATGGACGCTGCCTTGTGTCAGTGGACTGATGGGACGTGCTGTCCCATCAGTTCGATCGGACTACACCCGACCGCCGTTTTGGCTTCTAGCTCACGCTTGGTGCTATTTGCTGATGGGTTTTTGGCCCTGCCAAGTGTATTGGGCCGGCTGTCTGGGCCTTGGCAGATGACATTTCCATGGTTATCACTTGTCCCCCCTCAAAAGGGTCCGTTCGGGAGAGTTTCACTCTGAGGTGCTCCGATCGGGGAGAAACTGTTGGCAAAATTTTTGAATTTCGAATTTTAAAACTCATCTGAAGAGACGCGTCTGCTCAGACAACTGTCTCATTTAATGCTGCGCACACGTCGAGAGTGACGCTTCGTTCTCCGTAACGTAATGATGCTTTTATGACACGTGGCGAGTATCTTGTGGCGAGACGATTGGCGTTCTCAAGAAGCTTTTGCCTATAAATAGGTAACTTCTGGGCAATTTTTCTTCACTTTTCACTAGCCCTTAGAGAGATTCAGCCAAAATTTCTTCTCATTTCTTTCATCTTTCCCATTTCGGCGATTTCTCGCTTTCTGATCCCAGAGGTTTTTCAGAGTTCCTGCAAGATCATCCAAGTAAGTAAGTAATTCCTGGACAGTTTCTTTGATTTTCTTCTCATTCTTTTCATTGCGCCTCTGCGTTCATCTTAGTGTAGATCTTCAACGCTAGGAGTTATTGTGCTTCTCTGCTGACAATGGCTTTCAGCAGTGGTCAATCACTAGACAAGAGTTTTATGGAGGCGTACAGGGACAAGTCGGCGGCTGAACGTTGTTCCAGATTGAGCCCTAGAGAAGTGGCTGAAATTCCTTCTCGGTACGACTTCCCTGAGGATGTGTTTGTGATGCCTTGCCCTGACTCCATGGCGATGACGGAGGGGCCTTTTGGCCACCAGAAGAATGAGTGGTTCATCTGTCACCTTTGGAGCTTGGATGCAGGGATGAGGTTCCCGTTTGGTGCATTTGAGGTGGCGGTGTTAAGAGGCCATGGGATCGCCGCAAACCAGTTACATCCGAACGGGTGAAGGTTGGTGGTTTGCTTCAAAATTCTATGCAAAATAGAGCGAGTGGCTCCTACCTTGGATCTCTTCACCCACTTCTTCTACATCTCCCGTCGGAGTGACGGGACGGAGTACTACTTCACCAGTCGACCGAAAAGGAAACTCTTCAACGTCCCCACTTTGATGAAAGGGTTCAAGGAGAGATATTTTTTGGTGGGGATGATTGGTGGATTCAGGTCTTCTAGCTCCGAGGTTGGCAAAAATGTAGAACGTGAGCATTAGGATTGGAGTAGGGGAAGCAGCATAAATTGGCAGTCATGCATTGCATGTGCATTGGATTTTAATTTGGGTGGAAAGAATACTTATCTTGTTTGTCTCTGTGATGCAGCTGAGATGGCTGGAGGAGACGATATGGCGAAGCAGCTTGTCGATCGGGCCAAGGTAAAGAGGGAGTCCGAGCGGGCTGCGAGGGAGGAGAGAAAGACGAAGAAAAGGAAGATCTTACCCGCCTCAGAAGTCCACGCCTCACGGGTCCAGTGGATGCTCCTTCCACCGCTGCCTCTGTTGTTGCTACCGTCCCTGCCTCTCGTCCAGCCTTGACCATCTCTGGTCCCGTGGCCCCCCAATCTGATGCAGAGGGTCGGTGTCCACCCAGATGGCTACTGTTGAGGGGCGAGTCTGATTTTGATGAAGCGTATATAGCCACCAGTCCTCTCAACATTTAGTCCCTAAGGGAGGTCGCTCAAAGGAAGGCAACTCAGCTGGACAAGGCTGCGCAGAAGTGGGCTGAAGAGGCTACTCGGAAGAAGGCTGCTGAGTTGGTAGCTGCATCAGACGCCTGAGTTGTGGCAAGAGGCAAGGCGCCTATCCAAGGCGAGTCGGCCCGGCGAGCTGCAGGGGGAGCCCCTGAAGGACGTACTGAGGGAGAACTTCGGCAATGACTGGTCACTGAGCAATAAGGTAGTTGCCAGTTACATTTGCCGGGGTATCCTTTAGGATAACGACTTCAAGGACATGGGAGATCCCAACTTGCTCGCCCGGGAGTGCAGCTTGTTCAATCAGCAGAGCTTGGAGGTGATATTTATTCAGTTCATTTCATGATGTCTGAAAATTGGTGATGTCTTCTTTTGCTGATGTTTGTTATTGTTGTTTAGCTGATCAAGAGGGGCCTGCGCTTGCACGGCATGACCAGCTCCTTAAAGGTGAGGTCAGAGGATGTTGCTAAGGCAAAGGGGGAGACAAATGCTCGATGTGATGTTGCCCAGAAAGAGGCCTCTGTCCTTCGCTTGAAGGTAGCAGACCTGAAGAAGGAGGCCTCTTAGCATGCCTAGGAGTTGAAGACTCAGCTAGGTGAGGTCGATCGGCTGAAGGGAGAATTTGCATGCTTGACAACTGATAGTGCTCAATGCCATAAATTTGAGGTGGAGGAGGCCAGACTAAGCGCTGAGTGCAAGCTTCTGGGCGCTGAGGGTGCCAAGGCCAATGAGGAGAAAGGCAAGGTTTGGTGGAGTGCGATTAGCTTTGTGCCCAGCGAGACTCACTGAAGGTCGCTTTGGAGGAAAAAGAGATGGCCTGGGGGAAGTGGCTTGAAGAGGAGCTTGCCTTTCAGAAGGAGCAACTTCTTGATCAATTGGGTGAGGCTCAAGAGAAGTTGCTATCTCGGTTGATTTAAGAGGCCGGGAAGCGCTTTCCTGAGGCTGAGCTCGACTAGATGGAGGACCCAGGGGTTATACTCGACCCTTCGTCTAGTGATGATGAGGAGGAGGCTCCTATAGAGGAGGCGACCGAAGGAGCATCCGGGGAAAACATCTTGTCATCTGAAGTTCTGCCAGATGTTCCGTCCGGAGTTGGAGTTGGTGCTTCCTCGCTAAAAAAGCCTATCTCTGAGGCAGTTGCCGAGCTTTCCCAGCTTCCTGCCAAGCCGAGTGCAGAGCCTACTACTGATCCGATCTCGGCTCCTGCTGATGTAGAAATTGTAGATATAGAAACTTAGATTAGATTTTTTTCTCTTTTTGTAATGATTCTTGTAACTTGTACAATTTGTCATTTTTCAATAAACTGCAAGTTTTTCTTTCATATATGGTTTGTTGATATAATCAAGCTAATTAACCGGAGATACTTCCTGAATGTAAAGAAGCTTTTAAACTTCAGAATTGATAACTTTCAAAACTAGTGATTAATTTATCCGATCTGGTTGGAAAATCGTAATCAGTCGGCCATCTGGCATAAGTTATGAATTAAACTTTTGGAGATCGGGCGCGTAATCCGATCCTCAAGCATAGTGAATGACCTCTCAGCCTCGCATTAACTTGGAATTGGGCGAACAATTTCGTACATCCAGTTAGTGTTTTAATTTGTATTCCGATCCGTGATCGTTGCGCAACACTTAACTCGGGAGAAATTGTCGAACTAATTTGACCCTCGCATTTTTGGTTCGGGTTCGGTGTCAAACCTAACGGATGAGCCAGTGGGAGTTACGCGATTTTCGTATTTTCGAATCGGGAATAGCATCGATCCTAACGGAGGAGCTTGACCTGCAAACAAATGGACTCCAACTTTCACATTTTCGGCTTGGGATGAGTATCAAGCCTAGCGTATAAGTTGCACCATACATGCTTTTTATGGAGATGAAAAAGAATTTCTTTATTTATTGAACTCAATTTTCGATACATTATTACGGGTGGTACTTCTTGAGTACTTCAACATTCCGGCTTCTGGAGATGTCTTGCCCTTTTAAGATTTTGAGCTTGTATGTGCTTGGGCTTAAAACTTTGGAGACTTCATAGGACCTTTTGTAGACACCGGGTCCAGAGCAGCTTAGATCAGGATTACCCAATAATGAAATTAAGTGTACCTGTTTATAGGCAAAAATGAAAGTTAGAAGTGACGATTTCCTTGTCGGATGGATTTATTAGAAATAAATAAAAATATATTTTAAAAATATTTTAAAAATGTATTTTGAGACAAAAGGGTATATTTTAAAATTATAGTTTTTTTAGAAATTTTAAAAAAAAAAAGTTTGCGAGTGTCGAGGGTGCGGCAGTGCGCTAGGCGTGAGCGACGGCCTACCCGATGCGCGCACAAGGGCCGGTGATGCCCGTCGGGCGCGCCAACGGGCGTCGCTGGCCCCTGTGCGCCCGATTTCGCCCCAACAACCTTTTTGGCCATTTTTTCTTTATTTTTAATACTTTTTCTTCATTTTTTTCATAGAATTTAATTCTAAAACTTTTTATTTTTCAACCTTTCAAATTTATCAGTTTTTTGTGGTTACGAAAATTAAATTGATTTTAATTTTTTCATTAAAAAATCTGATTTTTTGGGGAGGTATAAAATTATTTTTAGAGAAAGAATTTAGGGGGGATTTTCTTTAGAAAAATTATTTTCTTCTTCTTTCTTCTCTCAAAAACAAATTCTCTCAATTTCTAAAGGATCTTTCCAAGTTAATTCTTAAGGCAAAAAAAATAATTTTTATTCTTGTGAATTTTCTTCTTTTCATTTAATAATTATTTACTTTGAGACAAATAAATCAATTATTTGTTTTTTAGTAAAAATTCATTTTCAATATTTTATTTTTCTAATATATTCTTACAATCAAGACAAGGAATTGGATCTTACCTTCATTTTATCAAGCTAAATTTTGAGGGTAAGCATTTTTGGCTCAATTTTTAATTTAATTTTTTGTTTTTCAATTAATTAATTATCATGTAAATTCTTTTAGATCTATTATTTTTTACTTCTCATTTCTTGTGTTCTTATTTAGTTATTCATATTATAGATCTATTATCTTTTTTACTTCTCATTTCCTGTGTTCTTATTTAATTGTTCATATTATTATTATTATTATTATTATTATTATTATTATTATTATTATACTTTTGCTCTTTATTTGATTATTTATCTTTTGTTTCTATTTTTATAATTATCATTATCCTTATTGTTGTTCATATATTATTATTGTTTTTTTTATTATTTATCATGTTTTAACATGTTATATTTATTTTATTTCTTATTATTCTTACATGTTTATTTGATTGTTCATATTTCTTGGTTGTTATTGTATTTTATTATTATTATTATTATTATTATTATTATTATTATTATTATTATTATTATTATTATTGTAATTACTACCATTATTAGTATTAGTATTATTTTTATTACTCTTGTTTATTATTTTTATTCATTATTATTCATATCTTCACACATGTTGAATTTTATTATTATGATTTATGTTTTATGCATGCTGAATTTTGTATTTATTTTTGTTTATATTCTTATGTATGTTAAATTTTGTTATTATTTTATACTTTTTTATGCATGTTGAATTGTTAATTGGTTAATTTGTATATTTTTATTATGTCATTTAATTAATTTGTTACACATGATGCATTCTTATTGGCTTCATTTTATTTTTTTATGTTGTATGATTAAATTCATTTTTTTATTACTAACATCACTTTTATTTATTTTTTTTATTCCAATACTTATTTTTCATGTGTGAGTTTTTTCAATGGCAAGTGGAAGCCCGTGGAGATTCAGAGATACCCTTTGGGATTTAATTTGTTATTTGTTTTTTTATTATGTTGGGTTTATTTTATTTCTAATATGTAATTTGTAATAAATTATTTTTTTATGCACGTTAATTAAAAAATTACAAAAATATTTATATTAATTAATTTGATTTTTTTCTAAATAAAAAGGGGACCAATGTCCTAGCTTTTTCATCCAAAATAAATTGTCACTTTAAAATTATTTTCTCTAATTATGCATGAGAGGAACAATGTCCTCATCTTTATTAAATAGCCTGATTTATGTATGAATTGTATTTTATTTATCAATGGGGGTCGTATTCCGCCCCTAATTTTATTGTAATTTATTTTCATGCGCTTTTATTTACTTTATCTATCACTTTCTTTATATGATTGACATGTGCTTTAATTAAATTGCATTAAAATTAAATGAGAAATGGGATGAAATGCTAAATTCAAAACTCAATTATAAACTTAATCAAGATATGAATAAATGGGAAGTCCCGAACCATCTCTGGTCTTTGGGCTCAACGAGACGAGATGACCATTTCAATGTTCTATTGGAATGGGACTTCCAAGATACCTCTTATGTCCCGTAAAAAGGCTTTAACTTGCATAGTCCTAGGCTCCACGAGGCGAGAGGGCCATCCTAATGTTCTATTAGGATGGGGCCTCCAAGACTCCTCTGGCTTGCCCAAAATGAACATAGCAGCGCTGTCTTAGGCTGACTGAGACTAGACGACCTTTCCCAATGTTCTATTGGGTGGCGACTCTAAGAAACCTCCTTGTTGCCCAAAATGGACGCACTTGTAATTTCTTACAAGTTTTATGAACCTCTCTCGATCGCCCTAAAGGCGGACGTTCGGGGCGCCCTGGGTTCGGCGCGCGTCACAGTGGCGACTCCACTGGGGACCTAGAAAAGAGACTTCCCTTCGAAAGTACCTTGGCTAAAATTTACATTTGAGTTTTAATTTAAAATTTTCATCCTTTTTCGAAATTGCATTGCATATCATTAAAGTCTTAGATTTATGCTAGTTTGGTCCCTTTCTTCACCCCGATGTGTTCTCGAAATATGACCCTACGTTCACTCAATGTGGAGAAGTGTTAAGGATAACCACCAACACAAGCCTCGTACCTTATGGTATATCAAATGGAGATCCAATCTGTCGTTATGCTCGTGATGAGCTAGACTCGTTGGCAAGAACCATGCTTGGATAGCTCGAAAGTATCATCACCTTTTGACCAAAGCTCATATAATGGCAATAGATACTTCCACTTGGTGAAATGTACGATAACACCGTGCTTGCTATGTGGGCCATCATATGTTGAAGAAAATTAGCTAAATTAAATGGTCTTCATCAAAGGCTTTCATGTTCTGGTGGGCCCATCTTGATTTAATTGAGGTGTTTAAATACATAATGGCCAAAAACCCATATGTGACGCGCGCCGAACCCGACAAACCCAGCAAGGGCCCTCGCTTTGAATCCGCTTTAGGATTCGAGGTATGAGGGTTCGCGTCTTTTGATCATGGGCGCCATGAGACATCATCGGTGTATCCCTCCCAATAGAACATTGGGGAGAATAACCTAGCCTATTGACGCCTAAAGGCACCTTTGAGGTATTTGGAGTCGCCACCCAATTTGCAAGAAATTGGGAAAGGGTTTCTCACCTCTAACGGTCTAAACCAGAGATATGGTGTCCGGAACTTCCCTCTTATTTATGCTTTGATTAATTATAAATGGGTTTTTAAATTCTTAAAATTATATCTCTTATCTCACGCGAGCGATGCATTAAAAGTAAAAGCGCATTTTCAAGCACGTAAAGGAAGTAAATAAAAGCGTTAAAGCAATAGATAGGGAAAGCGATAAATGAAAGCGGTAAACACGCAAGCACACAATTACAATAGAAATAGGGGCAGAATGCAACCCCAATAAAAGGAGATTAAAGATGTAAGTGGGACGGAATACAATCCCCAAAAGATAAATAAAGTTGCCCCAAAAATAAATTACAAGGGCCCGAATAGAAAAGAACTTGAATTTAAAACACTCACACAAGATCGAAATAAAAAGACATGCATAAATCGGGATATTATTTTAGGAACATTGGTTCCTTCGCACTTGTTCGAAATTTAGGAACATTGGTTCCTTCGTGTTAACTTAAAGAGGGTTCGAAGAGTCGTTTTGATTGTTTGAATGAAAACCGGGATGAGTGATCCCATTTTATTGAAAATTGACTCTTCGTTTTAGTTGTGATGTTTTTATGGTTGGGCTAAAATAAGGGACATTGGTCCCGATTTTATTAGTGAAAAATCTAATTTAATTATAGAAATATTTTTGTGATTTTTTATCGCACGCGTGCACGAATAAAAAATATATATATACAAATAAACACATAACACATCAAAGGGGAATTGAAAAGATCTCACCAAAATGGAGTGTCCGTCTACGCGTCGCGACCCATCCGAGGAGTCGCGGGGCGCTCACATGGCCCGACTCAAATTAATACTCATACAGAAATTAACATCAAAAATATTAGTAAATATTCAAAGTGAATTAATCAAACAAATGATAAATATAATAATAATAACAATGATAGCAATGCAACAATAAATCAAATTATCAACAGTAAATAACAATGCAACAATAAATAGGATGAATAGTAGACATAATAATCATAATAAAACCATATGATAATGATAATAATAGTAGTAATAATAATAATAATAGGATGGAAATAATGCAAATAATAATAATAATAATAATAATAATAATAATAATAATAATAATAATCGTAGCGACTGGCGCCAACAATAAAGAAATTGGAACAACAGGAAATTAAACTAATATATAGACAAGCAAGCCTAATAATAATAATAATAAACTTTGAAAATATATTAATATGCAAATATTAAAAATGATTAAGCTAAAATCTAAAATAGAATAAAATAGCAAGTTAAAGAAGAACTAAAAAAACAATGGAAAATGGAAACCAACGTGAAGGATAAAAAAAATGGTGGAAGTTAAGGAATAAAAGTTAAAGTATAAAAGTTTAATGTCAAACAACATAATACTAATTGTAATAATAATAATAACAGTGGATGGACATAAAACTCAAATTAAAACAAACCAATAATACATTATTAGTGATATTAACACATTAAAATGCTAAAAGTAAATAATAGACATGATAATAATAGCGAGAAAATAATATTAATATACAAAAAGAATAAATGAGGATGAGTTCAAGAATGTTTACCCTCAGAATTTTTAGATTGGGGAAACGGTGTCCCGATCGATTTTCCTTGTCGGATTTGTGGTGATAAACACTTGAAGAAAATGTAGAAATTAATATTTTGAAATAATATCAGGAAAATATTTTGATGAAAATATTTTGGTGGATGATTTGAGCAAAAGGAAATTAATTTTCCAAGCCCAAATCACTCAATAAAATGGATTGTGTGTTTTTTGAAGGACAAATCAAGATTAAAACTTGAAAGAAGAAAAAAAGAAGCTAAGGGACTAGCTGCTGGAAAGAAAAGGTTGAAAGAAAAAACCTTCAAAATAATTGCCGTCCTCCCCAAAAATGAAGGCCAAAATCCCATTTAATCTTGTCTTGGCCAAAAATGGTAAGGGACAAAAAACCTTTCATTTTTAGTTAATCAAAAATGTCATAAAATGGTGAAACAAGAAAAAAGTCAGACTGAAGAAAATCAGACTGAAAACAGCGAAAAAAACGGACAGGTAAAGACCAGGTCGCGCGGAGAGGGCAAGGGCGCGCGCGGCAGCAGCCTGCTGCGCGCGTGGTGCCCCCGCACCGCGCGCGGCAGGCAGCCTGCCTCGCGCGCAGGGGGGGGCGCGCGGCGCCCCCCGCCTCGCGCGCAGGGGCTGCGCGCGAGGCCCCCGCCTCGCGCGCAGGGGGGGCGCGCGGCGCCCCCCGCCTCGCGCGCAGGGGCTGCGCGCGAGGCGCCTGCCTTGCGCGCAGGCGCCCTTGCGCGGGCCGCCCCTGCGCGCTGGGGCAGCCTGCCGCGCAGGCAGCCCCGCGCTGCCGCAGGCGGCCTTCGCGACCCTCTTTTTTTTTATTATTATTTTAAATTTTGACACAAAATTAATATATTTTTTACCCCATTTTAATTTTAATTTCCCAAAAAAAATATATTTTTTAATCATTTTCCGAAAAAGCACATATTTGACAAGGGAACGATCGGTTCTCACATTTCTTGCCGAAAATCGGTCTTCTATTTCATCATCGGGTAATTCTGATCTTGGACCGCCTCGGGACCCGGTGTCTACACCATACAAGAGTGTTTTGCTGCCGATTTTTCACTGGGCACTACATGCGCCTAATGGGTTCCCTGGTAGCCCTTGGATAAAGCTCACCTAGGAAAGAGACTACACTACCTTGTGTGTGGGGGAGATAAGGTTGGAAGGGTCTATCTGTTTGCATGTATTTGTCTATGCTACATCAGCACGAGCATGCATTGCATTTCAATCATACATCATCCTAACAAGGTGTATTCTGCAGCCATCATAGATTCGTTCAGGTGATTTAGAGGTCCCGACGGTCAGCTAAGAAGGATTTCACTTTTTGAATTATCAAAACTAGTGCCAGATCAGAGTTCAGATTCTCTTTCAGAGGGTAGTGAGATATTGTCTTCCGGATCATCAGCTAAGACAGGTATGGTTAACCCGTCAGGTGAGTCTAGTGCAACCCCTGCAATGATTACCGAGGAGGTGGGAAAGAGAATGAAAGAATTTGAGGCCAGAATAATGGCGATGATGGGAAATTTGGCTGCCACTTTAGCGCCATTTGCTAGGCAACAACCTATTGCTCTAGCTAGGGGGTAAGATGAACAAGGGCCTATTAGAGAGGATCTTCCTGCGGCAGTTGACCCACCTATAGTTGAGCCCAAAGTGCCAGCACATATAGAGCATAGAGAAGCTCCTAGACCTGAGAGTGACTTCGGTGAGGAAGAGCAGGAGGAGCCAATCATGATAAGAGGCAAAGCCCCCAAGCCAGAGGAGGCCATGTGGAGAAAGATGGAGGAGAGGTTCGAAGCAATGACTCGCTTGCTGACAGTGGGAAGAGGCATGAACCCTGAGGACAAGGAGCTGGAGGGCGAAGATCTAGTTCCCCAGAATTTTAAGATGCCTGACATACCAAAGTTTGATGGCACCTCAGACCCAGCAGCACATGTGAAGCAGTACTCATTAGTGATGAAGGGTACAACGCTGACAAAAAGGCAGAAGATAGAATATTTTTGCTTGAGCTTGACGGGTCCAGTGGTGGACTGGTATCATGGACTTGATAGAAGGACTAAAGAGGACTGGGATCTATCGACAGAAGAGTTCCTAATGTAGTATGATTGCAGCACGAGGATGGAGGTAACCCTGAAAGATCTAGAACTGCTACAGCAGAAGTCAGGGGAGTCATTTCATGAATACCTAACCCGATGGAAAAGCCGAGTAATAGAGATGAAGAGGAAGCCGGACACCCTAGACCAGATAAGGCTATTTGTCAGGAATGCCAGCCCATATCTAAAAGATGGATTAAAAATGAAGGGTTTAAAGGACTGGGAGTCCTTGAAAGACATAGCCATAGAAGCTGAAGGAGAGTACCTGGCAAGGAATGCCAACAATGATAATTATGCCCGGAGAGATTACGATAATCAGGGGGCAGGAAAGTTAGTAGGGTCCGGTAATGGGAATCGGTCTGAAAACACCGTAGATGTAGTGGCTACCAAAGCAGAACAAAGGCATTTCTCCAACCTAGGCAAGTCATTATCTTGGGTACTTAAAAGGTTGATGAAGGAAGGTAAGCTACAACCAATGCCTGCTAAGCTTGCTAAAAGTCAAGGACATCCCGATCATCGAGCAGATCTGTACTGTGCTTACCATCAGCATACAGGGCATGACAATGATGAAGGCCGAACTCTGAGGAACCATATTCAGGATCTCATTGGTAACAAACAGTTTACTGATCCAGAGCGTCGCAAGAAATAGGGGAGGAAACCTTCTAGTAGATATGCTTTTCATATTTGAACTTTTCTCAGTCTTGATGTATGCAGTACTGTTTACATTATTTATATTAATGGATTTTTGTTTATGTTCTCATGATTTCATTATGCATGATCACAACCACAAGTCATTTACATTTGATATTAACTTAATGAATACTCCTTCATGTAATCTCGAGATCCTGTAGCATCTGATATAACTCCTGAAGAGAGAAAAATTCTGAGAGCTGAAAATAAAGATAGAAAAACTATATGCAATTAGGGGATTGGATGAAAACTCACTAAGAGCACTAGAACCTTTCTAATTACCTGTCAAAGCGGTCCCTGGATAAGACAGAACCTAGAAAATGATTTAGGCAGCCCTTATTTGTGTAGCTCTCTAAATGACTATTTTCTATATTTTCTATCTTTATTTCGTAATCGCTTGCTAGCCCGTTGAGCCTTTATGGAGGTATGGTAAATGCGTGCCAATTTTATTGTTACACATGTTAAAACTATCCCCTCACCTAAAATATTTTTTGCCTCCCCTTAGAAGAATGGCCGTTCTGGTAAGGACGGATGTACATCATTGACAATTCTACATCATTGACAATTCTTTGGGTTATAAAAAATTGCCTTGATAAGGATGAGTTTACACTTCTGGATGAAGGTTTAGTCATTCAAAAACTCTGCAAAGATAAGAGACAAAAAAAAAGAGAGACAAAAAGAGCAAGAAGAAAAAAAAAGAAAAAAAGAAGTAGAGCTCAAGATAGTAACCCCTTGATGAGCTTCTGTGGTTATCTTTTTAACTTAATTATTATTCTGAGCTTGATAAGCTAAAGTATTATCAAACCCAAATTCAAGAATACCTTTATAGTATGTAATTGAGCTGGGAATGGTTCTCCCATCAGTCGAGTAAAATTACAGCCATTCTTCTCTAGCAACCTGATCCTCCTTTGATAGCCATCTACCCAAACCTAACGTTACAACTGAAGTAAGACCTTTTGGTTCTTGGTTCAGTCTTATCCAATTAGCGGAGATGACCTTTTAATAAGGTTCGGTACGTAAGAAGAGGCATATGGTGTTTCTTGAGCTTCAAGCGGGAAGCCACAAGTGCATTTATGCATTTGAGTTGAGTCTCATCCCCAACATTGTATCTAGAATGTGCTTGAAGAAAGAAAAAAGAAAGAAAGCATCCTGGGCAAAAATTAAGGGCAGAGAGAAAATTTTCAACCATGAAAACCCGAGAGAGCTGGTTGATAACATGAGTTTGATATTTTTAGGATCCATCTTGAGATTAGATAGGGTCTTATATTTTTGAGATTAAAGCCAAATGAGGATCATGCATGATGAAATCGGACTGAAACATATGCATTTATGCAATAATATTTTAATGTAAGCAAAGCACTTTATCTTGCATACTCAAAATGGTTTAAGTTCCAGCATAAAAAGTAGGGCATTATTTTTTCTTTGCATATGTGCAATTTACTATAAGTGGTCCTCATTGCCATCTTCATCTTTATGTTTTAGCAGACTTGCCCCGACATCGGCTTCGAGCTATTCGTCAGCACAAAATCCATACGACCATTATTCAAAAAGCGAAAAGGATTTTAACCTTAAAAAGAAAGAGGCCGTTGAGTTGAAAACTGTAACTGGCTCTCTAAGCAAAAGTTAGGCCAAAGGGCAGGGTGAAAACCTGAAAACAGGCAGTCTGCTCTACAAAAAAAATGATGAAATAAATAAGAGCCGCTGGATTGGGTTGAGTCCATTTCAGGCAAAAATTAGGCAAAGGGTTATGTGAAAATCCCCCAGGAGACGCATTACCCACAAAGAAAAGGTAGTGTGAAAATCCACAAGGGACACACTACCTTTAAATCAATGACTTCAGGCATAATTCAGGACATAAGTCAGAATCCCGAGCGTATGCTCATTGACCGAGGGGTAAAGATGCACACCTGAGAGTTCTCTTTGAAGAGTTTACGGGTCAAAGTTCCTAAGCCAAGGTGCCATTTCTAGATCCAGGGGGCATGGTGGAGCGGCCAAGCCATATCCTCAACGGATCCTTAACCACTCATAGATATTTTGCATGCATTTCATACAATTCTGTAGCAAACATCTGCATATGGCCATTTACACTTGCATGGATAATCTATTATATATATTCCTGTGTACACAACTTTGCAGGAAAAGTCCAAATGAAGGCCACACACATAAAAGCTAGTCAAGGACAGCAACGTTAGCACTCACCCTTGCTAGACAATCAGGTCAAGATAGAATCTATGTCGGCAAATCTCTAAGACCTCTTAAGAGGCAGCTCTCCAAGACCTCTTAAGAGACAGTTCTCCAAGACCTCTTAAGAGGCACTTCTCCAAGGTCTCTTAAGAGACAAATATCTTTTTCCTGCACTTTTAGTAGTCTGTAGTAGACTCGGTGCGGTCCTCTGAGGAGGACATCGTTTGCACTTTTAGTAGTCTGTAGCAGACTCGGTGCAGCTCGAGAGAGCAATCCCTACACTTTTAGTAGTCTGTAGTAGACTCGGTGTGGTTCTTTGAGGAGGACATCGTTTGCACTTTTAGTAGTCTGTAGCAGACTCGGTGCGATTCTCTGAGGAGGATATCGTTTGCACTTTTAGTAGTCTGTAGCAGACTCGGTGCAGCTCAAGAGAGCAACCTCTGCACTTTTAGTAGTCTGTAGCAGACTCGGTGCAATCCTCTGAGAAGGATATCTCCTGCGTTTTGTAGTCTTGTCAGTGACTCGACGCATCGCTATGTGCAGATGACCCTTGCACTTTTAGTAGTCTGTAGCAGACTCGGTGCAATCCTCTGAGGAGGATATCTCCTGCATTTTGTAGTCTTGTCAGCGGCTCGACGCATCGCTATCTATGGATGGCACCTGCACTTTTAGTAGTTGTAGCAGACACGGTGCGATTCTCTGAGGAGGACATCGTTTGCACTTTTAGTAGTCTGTAGCAGACTCGGTGCAGCTCAAGAGAGCAACCTCTGCACTTTTAGTAGTATGTAGCAGACTCGGTGCAATCCTCTGAGAAGGATATCTCCTGTGTTTTGTAGTCTTGTCAGCGACTCGACGCATCGCCATCTGCGGATGGCACCTGCACTTTTAGTAGTCTGTAGCAGACTCGGTGCAGTACTCTGAGGAGGATATTTCTCGCGTATTGTAAGTCTGTAGCAGACCCGGCGCATCATCGTCTGAGGATGGTCCCTAGCACTTTGTAGTCTTCTCAGCGACTCGGTGCAATCCAAGAGGATACTCATAATTCAAATCACAACATTGTTCCTGAGGGAGCAGATGGAAGGAGGCAGCCTCAGGTACGCGCTTCTTTCCCTTTCCTGAATTTTGGCTCACTTAGGCACCCACACACTAGCCTCCCCAAAACTGGGGGCAACTATAGACACCGGGTCCCAAGCAGCCTAGATCAGGATTACCCAATGATAAAATTAAGTGTACCTGTTTATAGGTAAAAATGAAAGTTGGAAGTGACGATTTCCTTGTCGGATGGATTTATTAGAAATAAATAAAAATGTATTTCAAAATCCAATTATACATTTTAACCAAAGCACTTTCGGAGCAAAGTCTCAAACACAAAGTCCCCAGTGGAGTCGCCACTGTGACGGGCGCCGATGCCCAGCAAGGGCCCTCGCTTTGAATCCGTCTTTGGGATTCGAAGTATTGGTTTGCGTCTTTTAATCATGGGTGTCATGAGACATCATTGGTGTATTCCTCCCAATAGAACATTGGGGGGAATCACCTAGCCTAATGACGCCTAAAGCCACCTTTGAGGTATTTGGAGTTGCCACCCAATTTACAAGAAATTAGGAAAAGTCTCTCACCTCTAACGGTCTAGACTAGAGATTCGGTGTTCGGAACTTCCCTCTTATTTATGCTTTGGTTAATTATAAATGAGTTTTTAATCTCTTAAAATTATATCTCTGTCTCGCACGGTCAATGCATTTTTAATTAAGAAGCGCATTTCAAGCATGTAAAATAAATGAAAGCGATAAAAGGCGATAAAGAAAGTGATAAATGAAAGCGATAAACACACAAGCACACAATTACAAGAGAAATAGGGGCAGAATACAACCCCAATAAAAGGAAATTAAAGATATAAAAGGGACGGAATACAATTCCCAAAAATAAATAAAGTTGTCCCAAAATTAATTACAAGGACCCGAAAGGAAATGAACATAAATTTAAAACACTCACACAAGATCAAAATAAAAGGACATACATAAATCGAGGCATTTATTTTAGGAACATCGGTTCCTTCGCGCTTATTGAAGGTTTAGGAATGTTGGTTCCTTTGCGTTTATTTGAAGAGGGTTTGATGAAAACGGGGATGAGTGATCCTATTTTTGGAGAAAATTGACTCTTCGTTGTAATTGTGATATTTTTATTATTAGGCTAAAACAAGTGACATTGGTCTCAATTTTATTAGTAGAAGACTTCAATTTAATTGTATAAATATTTTTGTGACTTTTTATCGCACGCGTGCATAAATAAAATTTTTACAGATAAACACATAACATGTAAAGAGGGGATTGAAAAGGTCTCACCAAAATTGGAGTACTCATTTGCGCGTCGTGACCCACTTGGGGAGTCACGGGGACGCTCACATAACCCGACTCAAATTAAGATCTCGGACAAAAACAACATCAAAAATATTAGTAATAATTCTAGAAATTAATCAAATAAGGACAAGATAATGACAACGATAAAATTATAGCGATGGTAACAACAAATAATAATGGCATAGTAACAACAATAAAATAGTAATAATGACAATAACAATAATAATAATAGTAATAATAATAATAACAATAATAAGATAGTAATAATGATAACAATAATAATAATAATAACAATAATAATAATAATGATGAGACGGCATAATAATAATAATGATAACATGGTATTAATAACGATAATAGAGATGAACACAAATATAGTAACAATATAATAACGATAAGAACTAATGATAATAATAATGAATGAACGTAAAAAACAGATTAAAGCAAACAAATAATATATTAATAGTGATATTAACACATTAAAATGCTAAAAGTAAATAATAGACATGATAATAATAGCAAAAAAAATAATATTAACAAACAATAAATAATATACAAAAAATAAATGAGAACAAGTCCAAAAATGTTTACCCTCAGAATTTTTAGATCGGAGAAGCGGTGTCTCGATTTGTTTTCCTTGTCGAATTTGTGGTGATAAATATTTGAAGAAAATGTAAAAATTGGTATTTTAAAATAAATTAGGAGAATATTTTGATAAAAATATTTTTTTGGTGGATGATTGAGCAAAAGAAATTAATTTCTCAAGCTCAAATCACCCAAGAGATGGATTATATTTTTTGAAAGAAAATAAATAAATTAAAACTTGGGAGAAAGAAAAAGAACTTAAAAATATTTTGAAGAAATTTTGAGGGAGAAGATGAGTTGCTGGAGAAGAAGGAAAAGACTGGAGAGAAAAGATTAAAATCCTTGTTTTGAATAAAGGTTGCCGTCCTTGAAAATGAGGGATGAAAACCCTCTTTAATTTTTGCCTTGCCTAAAAATAGGAGGAGAACAAAATACTTTAATTTTTAGTTAATCAAAACAAGCATGAAAGTGTGAAAGAAACGAAAAAATCAGACTGGAAAACAGACTGGGAAAATCAGGAAAAAAGTAGAGAAAGGGACAGCACGGGCGAAGGCCAAATGGCCGCGTGGAGAGGGAAGACCGCGCGTGCCAAAGAGGCACGTGCGGTGCAGGGGAACCGCACGCGCATGCGCGCGCGGTGGGAGGCAGCCGCGTGCGCACGTGCGCGCGCGGTGGGAGGCAGCCACGCGCGCACGTGCGGGCGCGGTAGAGGGCAACTGCACGCGGGGACCCTCCTCCGCTCCTACGGAGGCCCCTGCACGTTGGGGGACCTGCCGTGCGGGCGCCCCTGAGAGCTGGGGCGGCCTGCCGCGCAAGCGCCCCTGCGCGCTGCCGCGGGTGGCACTCGCGACCCCATTTTTTTTTTTAATAAAATCCTTAATATAAAATTAATATTTTCTACCCTATTTTAATTTTCAATTTCTAAAATATATATTTTTAATTATTTTCTGAAAAAACACACTTTTGACAAGGGAACAATCAATTCTCACTTTTCTTGCCGAAAATCGGTCTTTTGTTTCATCATCGGATAATTCTGATCTTGAACCGCCTTGGGACCCGGTGTCTACAGTCCCTAGCACTTTGTAGTCTTCTCAGCGACTCGGTGCAATCCAAGAGGACACTCACAGTTCAAATCACAACATTGTTCCTGAGGGAGCAGCTGGAAGGAGGCAGCCTCAGGTACGCGCTTCTTTCTCTTTCCTAAATTTTGGCTCACCTAGGCACCCACACACTAGCCTTCCCAAAATTGGGGGCAACTATAGACACCGGGTCCCAAGCAGCCTAGATCAGGATTACCCAATGATAAAATTAAGTGTACATGTTTATAGGCAAAAATGAAAGTTGAAAGTAAAGATTTCCTTGTCGGATGGATTTATTAGAAATAAATAAAAATCTATTTCAAAAATATTTTAAAAATATTTTAAAAAATTATTTTGAGACAAAAAGGGTATGTTTTGAAATTATAGTTTTTTTAAAAATTTAAAAAAAAATGTTTGCGAGTGTCGGGGGTGCGGCAACGCCCCGACGCGCAGCGCCCAGCGGGCGTTGTGCATGAGCAACGGCCTGCACATCGCGTGCGCAGCTGGGCGCGCGCCCCGCTCGCGATGACTCCCGTCGGGCGCGTCGACGGGGTCGCTCCCCCCTGTGCGCCTGATTTCGCCTCCGATAGCCTTTTTGGCCATTTTTTTCTTCATTTTTAATGCTTTTTCTTCATTTTTTTCATAAAATTTAATTTTAAAACCTTTTATTTTCCAACCTTTCAAATTTATCAGTTTTTTGTGGCCATGAAAATTAAATTGATTTTAATTTTTTCATTAAAATATCTGATTTTTTGGGGAGGTATAAAATTATTTTTAGAGAGATAATTTAGGGGGAATTTTCTTTAGAAAAATTATTTTCTTCTTCTTTCTTCTCTCAAAAACAAATTCTCTCAATTTCTAAATGATTTTTCCAAGTTAATTTTTAAGGCAAAAAGAATAATTTTTGTTCTTGTAAATTTTCTTCTTTTCATTTAATAATTCTTTACTTTGAGACAAATAAATCAATTATTTATTTTTGAGTAAAAATTTATTTTCAATATTTTATTTTTCTAATATATTCTTACAATTAAGATAAGAAATTGGATCTTACCTTCATTTCATCAAGCTAAATTTTGAAGGTAAGTATTTTTGGCTCAATTTTTAATTTAATTTTTGATTTAATTTTTGATTTTTCAATTAATTAATTATCATGTAAATTTTTTTAGATCTATTATTTTTTACTTCTCATTTCTTGTGTTCTTATTTAGTTGTTCATATTATAGATCTATTATTTTTTTTACTTCTCATTTCTTGTGTTCTTATTTAATTGTTCATAGTATTATTATTATTATTATTATTATTATTATTATTATTATACTTTTGCTCTTTATTTGATTATTCATATTTTGTTTCTATTTTTATGATTATCATCATCCTCATTGTTGTTCATATATTATTATTGTTTTTTTTTATTATTTATCATATTTTTACATGTTATATTTATTTTATTTCTTATTATTTTTACATGTTTATTTGATTGTTCATATTTCTTGGTTGTTATTATGCTTTATTATTATTATTATTATTGTAATTACTACCATCATTAGTATTAGTATTATTTTTATTACTCTTGTTTATTATTTTTATTCATTATTATTCATATCTTCACACATGTTGAATTTTATTATTATGATTTATGTTTTATGCATGCTGAATTTTATATTTATTTTTGTTTATATTCTTATGTATGTTAAATTTTGTTATTATTTTATACTTTTTTATGTTTGTTTAATTGTTAATTGGTTAATTTGCATATCTTTATTATGTCATTTAATTAATTTGTCACACATGATGCATCCTTATTGGCTTCATTTTGTTTTTTTTATGTTGTATGATTAAATTAATTTTTTATTACTAACATCACTTTTATTTGTTTTTTTTATTCTAATACTTATTTTTCTTGTGTGAGTTTTTCCAATGGCAAGTGGAAGCCCAAGGAGATTCAGAGATACCCTTTGGGATTTAATTTGTTATTTGTTTTTTTTATTATGTTGGGTTTATTTTATTTCTAATATGTAATTTGTAATAAATTATTTTTTTATGCACGTTACTTAAAAATCACAAAAATATTTATATTAATTAATTTAATTTTTTTCTAAATAAAAAGGGGACCAATGTCCTAGCTTTTTCATCCAAAATAAATTTTCACTTTAAAATTATTTTCTTTAATTATGCATGAGAGGACCGATGTCATCATCTTTATTAAATAGCCCGATTTATGTATGAATTGTATTTTATTTATCAATGGGGGTTGTATTCCGGCCCTAGTTTTGTTGTAATTTATTTTCATACGCTTTTATTTACTTTATCTACCGCTTTCTTTATGTGATTGACATGCGCTCTAATTAAATTGCATTAAAATTGAATGAGAAATGGGATGAAACGCTAAATTCAAAACTCAATTATAAACTTAATCAAGGTATGAATAAATGGGAAGTCCCGAACCATCTCTGGTCTTTGGGCTCAACGAGGCGAGAGGACCATTTCAATGTTCTATTGGAATGGAACTTCCAAGACACCTCTTGTGTCCCGTAAAAAGGCTTTAACTTGCATAGTCTTAGGCTCCACGAGGCGAGAGGGCCATCTTAATGTTTTATTAGAATGGGGCCTCCAAGACTCCTTTGCCTTGCCCAAAATGGACATAGCAGCGCTGCCTTAGGTTCATTGAGGCTAGACGACCTTTTCCAATGTTCTATTGGGTGGCGACTCCAAGAAACCTCTTTGTTGCCCAAAATGGACGCACTTGTAATTTCTTACAAGTTTTATGAACCTCTCTCGATCACCCTAAAGGCGGGCGTTCGGGGCACCCCGGGTTTTGGCGCGCGTCACACCCTTCCCAGTTCGGCATTAGCTTCCTGACTCCTGCATTTTCCAAGCCTATGTCTGCCTTTCTGTGCACCAGATCACCAACGTTGAAAGCTCTAGACTTCACCTTCGTGTTGTGGTATCTGGCGACCCTTTGTTTATAGGCGACAATTTTGGTGTAGGCGTCCTGTCTCCTTTCCTTTATCGGAATAGAATGCTGACCGATAGGATGGGAGGCTGATCTCTATTGGTATCAATGCTTCGGAGCCGTAAAAAAGAGAAAATGGCATTTGATGAGTGCCCATCCTTGGCCAAGTCCTGTAAGACCATAGGACACTCTGCAGCTCTTCAGTCCAATTGCCCTTCGCCTGACCCGGTCTTTTTTTCAGCCCTTCCAGGATGGTCCGGTTAGAGACCTCGGTCATCCCGTTGGTTTGAGGGTGAGTGACTAAGGTGAATCTCAGGCTGATGTGCAGGCCTTAGCAAAAATTTCTGAAGGTGGAGCTGTCGAACTGCTTGCCATTATCTTTAATAAAAATATTAGGTAGATGATGTTTTTCCATGCAAAGTTTTTGACCCTCTCGACTGTGATCGTTGCTAGAGGCTCTGCTTCGATCCATTTGGAGAAGTGGTCGACTGCTATAATGAGGAACTTCATTTGCCTTGAGGAAAAGGTCCCAAGATGTCCAGGTCCCATTGGTCGAATGGCCACATAATTTCGATCGGCTGTTGGTCTGCTGCGGGTTGTCTTATAACCCTTTCATGAATCTGGCATTTTTGGCATCTTCTTACTCTCTCCTGGACATCTTTGAAAATGCTTGGCCAGAAGTATTCGGTCTGGAGTACTTTTCTTATCATGGCCCTGCTAGCTTCATGTGCCCCACAAATGCCTTCATGGACTTCTCTCAGGATGTAGTCTCCTTCCTCATCTATCACGCTGAAAGCTTTTTTATACAAGTCACCGTTAATTATGGAGTAATTGAGGGATTTGCATGATACCTTTCGGGCTTCGACTTTGTCTTCCGGTAGTTATCGTGTTTGCAGGTACCGCTTGATCGGGCTCATCTAGGTTCATCCCCTTGATCAATCTCCATCACTTCTGGCTTGTCTAAAGAGGAGGAGGCTTGGTCGACAACAGTAATATTTTCTTCTATTACTCCTTGTCCGGAGGCAGACATTTTTGTAAGCCGATCGGCATCTGAAGTTTGGTCTCTCGGCACCTTCTGGAGAATCCAGTCTGATCCAGACTCTTCCAGTATCCTGAATGCGGCCTTGACCTTCGCCAGGTACTGAATCATATTGGTTTCTCTAGCTTCGAAGGTGCCACAGACTTGGCTCGTCACGTGCTGGGAGTCACTCTTTATAGTTACTGACTCCGGTCGAATGGCTTGGAGCAGTCTCAAGCCTTGAAGAAGTGCCTCGTACTCTACCACATTATTAGAAGTTTTGAAGCTGAGTTTGATAGCGTACCTTATTACAATGCCCGAGGGGCCTATTATTACGATGCCGACACCTCCTTGTGTGTCATTCGCAGCGCCGTCCACAATCATTTTCCATTTTGGATATTTAGGCTGACTGTCCGACTCTTTGCCAGCGAACTCGACAATAAAATCTGCTAGATCCTGGGCCTTTATTGTCGTTCTGGGCTCGTACCTCACGTCCCACGATTGGAGTTTAATTGCCCATTCTACCATCTTGCCCTCTAGGTCGGGGGTCTAAAGGATTTTCCTGATCGGCTGACCTGACCGAACCAACATTGTGTGCGCTTTAAAGTATTGCCTTAGCTTCCTTGTGCACATCATGAGGGCGATGATGAGTTGCTCGACCGGACCCTTCTTCAATTTTCACCTGGGACCGGTTGGCTAAGTAGTGGTGGGTTGGTGAGGAATTTCTTCAATTCTTCAATTCTTCAAAAGCTTGTTGGCAATCTGCTCCCCAACTAAAAGTCTCATTCTTCCTCAGCTTCTTGAAGAAAGGAGTGCACCATTTGGCTGAGGAGGAGATAAATCTTCCGAGGGCAGTGATTCTTCCGTTCAGTTTCTGAACATCTTTTACACTTCTCGGGAGTTGCATCTCGAGGATGGCCTTTATTTTCTCTAGATTGGCTTCAATCCCCCTTTGAGAAACTAAGAAGCCCAAGAATTTTCCCGAGGGGACACCAAAGACGCATTTCTCGGGGTTGAGCTTCATCTGAAACTTGTTCAGAGTGCAAAAAACCTTTGCCAGATTGGCAGGGTGTTCTTCTGGGCTCTTGCTTTTGACGATCATGTCATCCACATAAACTTCCACATTCTGCCCGATCTGGTCTTTGAAAATCTTGTTCATAAGAAGCTGATATGTGGCACCTGCATTGGCATCGCTTTGTAGCAAAAGGTTCTATTGTCTGTAATAAAACTGGTCTTTTTCTGATCCAAGAGCCACATTAGGATTTGGTGATAGCCATCGTATGAGTAGAGGAGGGAGTAGATTGTGTGGCCTGCAGTGGCATCCACCAACTGGTCTATGCTTGGCAGGGGGTAGCTGTCCTTCGGACATGCTTTGTTGAGGTCCGTGAAGTGCACGCACATCCGCGGCTTTCCTATTTTCTTTTTAACCAGGACCACATTGGTGAGCCACTCTGGGTAATCGACCTCTCGAATCGTCCCAGCCTTCAGTAGCCTGCCAACCTCCTCGGATATGAACTTCTTCCGATCGGGAGCATGTCTGCATAGTTTTTGTCTGACTGGCCGGTGTTTTAGATCCACATTAAGCTTGTGGGTGATCACTTTAGGATCAATCCCAGGGATGTCTTCTGGCTTCTAGGCGAAGGACGCCTGGTTGATTATCAAGACATGCATGACAGAATCCTCTACTTCTGCACTCATGCTAGGCCCGATCTGGATGATTTTTCCTTTCGATAATGCCTTTGCTTTTACCTCTTCAGCAGGATCCATCCTTGGCCTCTCTGCCTGCTTGAACCGCTCTAGCCCTGGCTCCACTATCATGGCCTCTTTCTGCTGCCTGACCATGGTGACATATGCCTTGCGGGATGCCTTTTGGGTGCTCCTTAGAATGGCGACTCCCCATCTAGTCGGGATTTTTATTACCATGTACCATATGCTTGTGACAACTCCGGTTTGAAAAAGTAGGGGCCTGCTAAAGATGACATTATAGGCAAAGATCATGTCAATTACTATAAAGGTTACCTTGCAGGCGTGGGCGAGTGCCTCTTGGCCAAGCTCGATAGATCCCACTACCGGGACAATAGCATTGCCAAGCCCGATTAATGGGGTGGTGTTCGGCTTCAACTCCTCGATTGGCAGTCCCATGGTTCTGTAGGCTTGGAGGGTGAGCACGTTCACAATGCTGCCATTGTCTACCAAAATCCTTTTAACATTAAAATTATTAATTTGAGCCCTGACGATGAGAGCGTCCTCGTGAGGAAATATCACATCTCATGCGTCTTTACTGGATATGGTGACCGAAGTGAGCCGTTCGTCCTAGCAGGAGAGATACACGCCTTTCCCCTTTTTCTTCCTGGATAGATCCTCTCCGTAAAATGATCCTCCAGTGATCATGTTGATAACGCCGGCGTATGGTCTGCGCGGGTCTATATTTCTTAAATTTCTGCGCTCGCCGTCATCGTCCGAGCCAGAATTATCCTTTCTGAAGTTCGGCTATCTACAGGGACTTCCCTCTCTAGCCGGACCTACAAATCTTTGTATGGACCCCCTTTACAGAAGTCGCTCGATCTCCTTCTTCAGCGAGTAACACTCGTCAGTTGTGTGACTGATGTCTCTGTAAAACTCGCAATACTTGTTGTGGTCCCTCCCATTTTTGCTCCGATCAAAAAGTTTCCTGGGCTAATTGACTTTCCTATATTTTTCTTCGATCCACATCTGCACCTGGGCTGGGTTGGTGTTGAGCAGAGTAAAGGTTCGGGCCGTCTGGTTGTTTGGCCGATCGATTCTTCCCTGTTCGGCCTCCTTTCGTTTGCTTAAATTTTTTGAAGTGAAGGCTCTGTCCGGGCTCCTCGCAATCCGCTCGGACGCGGGAGCTTTGTTGAACGATTGCCCGTCTGGATGCTGCAGTCTATCCATGACGTTAGTCCTTCTTCCTCTGCTGGACCTCAAGGCATCATCCAGCTGAATGTGCTGTCTGGCTCTTTCCATCAGATCGAAAAAGCTGATCGGGGGTCTTGTAGTTATTGACTCAAATAGCGGACAATCAATGATGCCTCCGGACAAGGTGGTTATCGCCATTTCCATGCTCACATTCCTCACCTCGGACATCGTGGCTTGGAATCTATTGATGTAGTCTCTAAGACTTTCATCGGTTCTTTGGTAAAGATTGCACAGGTCACTTACCGACTTCGGTGCTCGTGTCTGTACAATAAACCGTGTGGTGAATATCTCTTTGAGTTGTCTGAAGGAGGTGATTGATTCTTGAGGTAGCTTGTGGAACCAATTCAGAGAATCTCCTCTTAGGGTGGTGGAAAAGATTCTGCAGGCGATTCTTTCGTCATAAGTGTACACTTGCACTTTAGTCAAAAACTCTGCCAAATGAGTTGCAGGGTCAGTTTTACCTGTGTACTTGTCCATCGCCACATCTCTCCACCTGGGAGGCAGCTTGGACTCTGTTATCTCCCTGCAAAATGGAGATATAGTGTTTCTGCAGGTGTTCCCTTCAAACATCCCTTTTTTAGAGCGTGTTAAGCTAAACTGCCTGAGCTTTTGCTTGAACCACTTGTCCTCCCTACTCATGGCTATGGAAACAGACTCGTCTTTGGCCCTTCTGGAGTGGTTGCGGTTGGGCGTGCACATAAAGGACAAGTCATCTCCGATGGATGGGGTGGAAGATCTGCTGGGGAAGTAAGTGGAGTCTCTGCTTGAGGACATCATCCCTTTTCTCTTGTCATACCTTCCTGGGGTCCTGACACCCATTCTCTCACAGTCACGAGTTCGTGGCTCGTTGATGGAGATTCCTTTATTTCTCCTCCTTCTGAAGTCTTCGTCCATAAAGTACTCTTCATGGTCTCTTTTAGAAGTTCTAGGCATTTTGCCTTTCTTAATCGTCTGGACAATGCTCTTAGTGAAATCACTATGGAAGGCACGCATATCCTTGACCGTGATGGGGGTATTTTCAGGCTGCCGTAGGATGGCATCATCAAATTCTGGGAGAAGGTTACCCCTGGTTGGGGACCTGGGATATCTCCCTCGTCTTCCTGTGGGCCTAGATCTGCCCTGGCTGTTGCCATTACAGTTATGTTCTCGAGAAGCTGTGTGCTCATTGGATCTTGAACTTGCCATGGCTCTCAACGAAAGCACCAAATGATAAGACGTAAGTTGTCTTTATCTGAAAAAGAGGGAGAGCCAATCGGATGATTGTGATCTGCAAGAAAGAATGCCCGGTCGGACCAGGTGTGAGCACTCTGAAACTTAAGTTAGTAGCTTTCTAGAGAGAGAATTCTTAAAGAGAGTCTCAGAGATTCAATACCTGGTGCCACTGTGCATTGGGCTATTTATAGGAGATAGAAGGGATGCACTTGAGTGCTTGGGGCATGATAACAAGCAGTCAGAGTAGGTGAGCGGTGAAACGACAGGGAGCAGGTGAAGGGCGTAGGCGCTGCCTTGTGTCAGTGGACTGATGGGACGTACTGTCCCATCAGTCCGATCGGACTACACCCGACCGCCGTTTTGGCTTCTAACTCACGCTTGGTGCTCTTTACTGATGGGCTTTGGGCCCTGCCTAGTGTATTGGGCCGGCTGTCTGTGCCTTGGTAGATGACATTTCCATGGTTATCAATTTTCTTACCTTAAAAATCACAAATCCCATTTAATTTTCAAAATAATTTTTGTTTGCTTTGATTTTTATAATGGATATATGTAGTAAGTTTTATAACATCATTGTTTCTATTAATGCACATGTTGTTTTATGGTTAAGATAGAGGAGCTATAATTTAGAAAATTTGTGGAGTTGACATCATTGTTTCTATTAATGTACATGTTGTTTTATAGTTAATCTAAAGGAGCTATAATTTAGAAGATTTGTGAAAAAATTAGTGTAAGGAATTTATTTATATTTTATTATTTTTTTTGTGATGTTCTAATTTTTAGGAAAATATGGGAGTAAAATGATATAAATTTATCGAATGTACATGAGTTTATAATTGAGTTAAAATTAAAAATTAGAATATTAATATAGCAATTAGCATAAGAACTGTAGAGGTGGCAAATTGGGCGGGTTGGGCCATTAATAAACAGGTCATAAATGAGCCAAAAAATATGGGTCATAAATGAGTTAAATGCCCGAATGGATTGGGTGGGTTAGGTCGACCCATGGGCTAAAAATTTGACCAATTTTTTTAATAAAAATAATTGTCGATATAATAACAGAATATAAAAAAAACTACTAATATTGGCCTAAATAGGTCAAGTGATGGCCCAAACGGGCCAAAATGGATCGGGTGGCCAAAATGGGTCGGATGGAGGCCCATTTGACACTTTTTTTAATGACAAATAATTCCTGATATAATAACGGATACTAAATAACTAGTATAAAAATATTAGCCCAAATGAAGTATGAGTCATAAATAGGTCAAATGCCCAAATGGGTTGGGCAGGTTTGATCGATCCATGGGCTAAAAATTTGACCAATTTTTTTAGTGAAAATAATTATCGTTATAATAATGGAATATAAAAAGAACTATCAATATTGACAAGAATGGGTCGGGTGGCCCAAATGGGCTGGATGAAGGCCAATACGGGCTGAGATGTAGATCGACTTATTTGACCAATTTTTTAATAAAAAATAATTATCGATATAATAACGAGATGCTAAAATTATTACTATAAAAAATATTTGCTCAAATGGGTCGGTGGCCCAAATGGGCCGAGATCTGGGTCGGTCCATTTGATATATTTTTAACGAAAAATAATTTTCGATATAATAACTGGACACTAAAATAACTATTCTAAAAATTTTGGCTCATGGGTTGGCTGGAGGCCCAAACTGGCCAAAATGTGGGATGAAAAATTCTCTATTCTAATTAATCATCCAAAAAATTAGTCTAACAAAAGTATTGGATATACAAATAACTAATAATTGTTTATTTTAAAAAATTAGTCTTATAAAAATATTATATATACAAATAGTATCAATGCTTTCATCCACACTACAAATACTATGATATATTCTACAAAAAACAACAAAGAAAAAATAATAAAAACCAACAAAATAAATTAGGTATCAAAGTTTAGATCAGAGCAGGATTAATAATGGAGAATGTGTATATGATCTCACTGGAGGATGTAGCACTTCAATTCTATTACACAATTAAATCATAGCCATATACAAGATTAGAACCATCAACTAATGGAGACTTTTAGCTAGACTTGAACTGGCTGCAAGAGAAAAAAGCAATAAAATAGTTTTAAATATCTTTTAATCATGCATAAATTACACAATTCAATAATAAAGAAACAATCAATTAATCCCACAAAACACAGTTGAAACTACGAAGATATGTAAGTTCAATTTTAGTTTGGCTTGGCCTTTTCTTCCAATAACATCCTACCATAAAATACAATATCTAGTGTTAAACATGGATTAGATTATTAATACTCTGTATTCTAATCGATAAGAACAAATATAAAGGTGTTCTTACATCCAAAAGCTTGAATTGATAACCTTACCTCGATTATTATCATTTTCATTTAGTACAGGCGCTAGAGAAGATGATGCATTTGGCAATGAAATCGCTTATTTTTTACTACCTGAAAGGAAAAGGAAGGTTTGGGAATAGGTGAGGCTTCCTCAAATGAAAAGGCTGAATAACCATGAAAAAGAGATCACCCCAGTCAAGCTTTTGCTCCTCAGAAATAACAAAAGCTTGCCCAAATCCCTCTACCTCTAATAGATATAGCCAGAATTTTTTCTTTTCCTCCATTGGAAGATTGAAGAATTCTTATACCACTTCTTCCTATTAAAACACTAGTACCACTTCTTCCTATTAAAATTAAGATTACTCATACGACTTACCAATTCTTCTTGCAATGAAAATTCATATATGATCCAGTGCCCATTATTACCAGTTGATGATTTTTTGTCGTTCACTTCAAACACAAATTCTGTCACACCCCGATTTCCCCCTGGTAGTTTGAGCCATGTTTGCATATGTGTCTGTGTATATGTTGGCATATTTTATGGCATTTTTGCATTATATGCATGTATCATAAGTTTGATTAGAGTGTGTTTGCTCATAGGAAAGTAGTGTGTGCATTAGTGAGGGTTGGTATTAAGTGTAGTGTCATGCATGGGTGTTGGGTGTGAGTGGTCAAGTTCCACCAATCTTAGGGTGAAATGTGGCTAGGGTTTTAGGAAGTGGGAATAAACAGAAGGAGAGAGAAAAAGGGCAGCCATTTTACTGCCTCTTTGCCTTTCTTCCTCCTCCTCTTTATCTTATCTTCCTCTTTCTCTTTTCAATTGTGCCCTAGTGTGAATCCAAGTGGCTTTGATGGAAATTGATCATCTCGCAAGTTGTATTTGGGTAAGTTGTTGAGTTTTCTTCTCCTTCTTCTTTCTCTTGGTTTGTTAGAACGTATTTTTGACTTAGAGTTTTTGTGTATTTGTGTGTTCTTCTTGGGTTCCTGGGTTAGAAGCGCCTACTCGTGATTCCAAGGGGAAAGAGAAGGCAAGTGGGAGTGAAACGTGCAACTAGGAGCATAGGATTCTGCAGGTTTGGGAATTTTTGCATTTTCTTGTGTTTTGTTGCGGTTGAACGATGTGCTCAAAATATGATGCCTTTGGTGATGCGTGTTGGAATAAATGTGATGAGTGTTGGTTGATTTAAGTTATAATGCATGATTATTGAACTATGAGAGCAGATTTGAGTTAAATGGAATTGTTGTGATTTTTCTGGGTTTACTGTGGTCAAAAATTTGATTCTGTTAACTGATGAATTGATTTTATTGAATGAGTAAAAGTGTGTTTATGATGCTGGTTACGTTGAGGAATGCCGATCTGAGGTAAGTGGATTTTGAAAATGGTTTTGAAGTTTTGGGCAAGTTTGGAATAAAGGAGTTCTGTAGATTTAGAACGCAGAATCAGTGTATCCAAGTCCCAATCGAGTTAACATCTTCCGATCGGACATGCTTAGAGTACACAACACTCGGCTGTCGATTGCAAGATGGAAAGTTATCGATTGAGAAATGGAAAGCACAATTCGTGCTTTTGTTGGGAGCCAGGTCACGAGACGTGCTGAGGAGCACGACTCGTGACATGGTGCAGAGAGGCGACACGAGTCGTGCAAATTTTGCACGAGTCGTGTCCCCTGCTCCCCTTCCCGATCGTTTGCTTTCCCTTCCGATCGGCTCTCAGCCCTCGATCGTCCATGCGGTTGGGTGCTTGATTGCCGAATAGAGTGGGAGATCCGATCGATGAATACCGCCGAAGGAAACGCAATACGATTCGTGCGGGCTGAAGCCAAGTTATGAGTCATGCTTTACAAGCACGACTTGCGACAGGGCTTGGAGCATCAGAACGAGTCGTGCTTTACAAGCATGACTCGTGCTCCTGGTTCCTCTCGCGCGAGCCAAGATAGAACATTGACGCGAGTCGTGTCGATCCTTCATGACTCGTGTCCTCACCATTTTCTTGCGATTGGCCTTTGGTCACTATTGCGAGTGCGACTCTTGATCGTGACCGTGAACCTCCGCTCGGCCTGTTTTTGTTCGAAATTGCCCTTTTTGTCTAAAATGAATTTTTTATCTTCTCTGCACGAATTTTACTACTGTACGATATATATACTATGCTTCTATATGAATAATTCTATGATTTCTTTATGTTAAATTATGTGCCATATTTTCGAACATGCCTTGCCTTATGCATGACCTGCGAGAGTCAATCTAGTGGATAGTTGGGCAAGCCTAATAGAGTCCTTTAGCTGTAGCCCTTTGTTTCGTTTGGACCCTAATCAGGTCCCCCATTTGGTTCCTCGCAAACCTCAATATGTTTGGATCTTGTTTAAGATCCCCTCAGTAAAATATTTTGAAAGGCAAATGTGATGTTGCTTTTCGATTCGTACCCGTAAGGTACCGCCATGTATTCGATTTGTACCCGTAAGGTACCGCCATGTGTTCACTCATTATCCACTATTGTGAGTCAGCAGGTGTATTGTCTGTTTTGTTATGATTATGGGAATGTGAACATCCGACCGGTTATGACTATCAGCATGTGAAATAATATGTATCTGAATGTGTATATGGACTTATAAATACTATAAATGTGATTCAGTTATGATTATATTATATGATTATCAGCTTATGCCATATGTATGCATTTTGCTTTGACGACTACTGTGAGAGGCCGTCCATATTATTGTTGTGTTTTCCCCACTAAGCATTATCGCTTAGCATGGGTGTTTTATCCGTGCAGATGCGAAAGGTGATTAGTTTTTGGGAGACTCGCCGCAGTCAAGCCAACACAGAGGTTGATGTTAGGACTTAGCATTTATTTTGAGATTCTTTTTGTAAGAGTGAACTCTCCATGTATTTATTCTTTTTTTCAACTTGCACTTTGTAATTTTTAAAAGATGTAATTATTTTGGTAATATCAGAATAGTTTTGTAATAAATATTATTATTGCATCTATGTATGACTGATCATATTAGTTAAGAGTTTTAATTACGTTGTATTTTGTATGTATGATATATGTTTATTGTTTGTTCTGCTTGGTGACACCCTGACTCATACGGCTTCTCACTCCCTTGTGGATGGGTTCACCTACGTATGGGTAGGGGGTGTTACAGTTTTTGGTATCATAGCCCGATTTAGGTGTGTTCTGGGTGTTATTATGCATAGATATATATTTAGGACTGTGTTGGCTGATGCAGTTGTCTTTGTGTTTTGTTCTAGATGTCTTCTGATTCGGTGTGTGGGTCACTTGAGGGACCCGCAGAGAGCGTGAATCCTCAAGCAGTGGATCCTTCTGTGTCTTTGTTGGCTCAACCAGCTAGGGCACAACCTGAGGCTGCAGCCATGCCCTTCGAGGCCATGCTGAAAATTTCACTGGATATGGCTAGAGTCTTAGAGAGGGTGACTGCCCCTAGAGCCTTTATTGAGAGTATGAGGAAGGCTGGTGCAGAGAACTTTTATGAGACTGGATTGGATGAGTCAGAGTATGCTGAGAAATGGATTGAGAAGATAGTGTGAGTTCTTGATGAGATTCGATGCCCTCCGATAGGCAGGTAGAGTGTGTGGTTGCATTACTTCAGGGATCTGCCTACAATTAGTGGAAATTGGTCCGTAGGCATCCCCAGTTTCCTGACCCTGTTACTTGGGAGTTCTTTGAGAGGGAGTTCACCAGTAAGTATGTAACTCAGGCTTATAAGGATGCGAAATGGGCACAATTTTTGAGTTTGAAACAGAGGGCTATGTCAGTATCAGAGTTTGAAAAAGAGTGCAACCAGCTTGCGAAGTATGCTCCAGAGGGTGTGTTGACAGAGGAGTTTAGGTGTCAACATTTTAAGGCTGGTCTGAATGAGTCATTGAGAGCCATGCTTATTTTACTGATGAGTACTCCGGGTATTGGGTGTTATCAAATTGTTCAGGCAGCAGTGCGGGTTGAGAGATCAGAGTCAGTTTTGAGGGAGAGAGCATAGAAAAGGCATCCCCCTTGTGGAGGATCATCATTATCATCATCATCATCTTTGGTAAGAGGTCGAGGAACCCGTAGGATGATTCATCTTCAGGTCCGGCTTCGAGAGGCAGGAGATAGGGTTCAGCCATGAGTTTGAGTTCTGGTAGAGGTGGATCAGGTAATAGGACCGAGGTGTTGCCCGAGTGTTCTCATTGCAGCAGGCACCATAGGGGTGAGTGCAGGTGGCTCACAAGTGGTTGTTTCATATGTGAGAGCATAGATCATTATTTGGCTAGTTATCCTAGATTGGGTGAGGCTTCTAGTGATCAGCGTGGGGCCAGTAGAGTTGGGTTGAATGCACCGCATTCCGATCGGGCTAGGAGCAGAGGTAGATGTTGTGCATTTTTTAATGATGCTACAAACCGCAAGTATACGGTGTACCGCAATAGTACTTTAGATATCGATCCCACAGGGAACGTGTTACACACTATTACTAATTGATTTTAATCTTGTTTACAATGATCATATATTTGATGGTTGAATTAGAACTACTTAATTTGAACCTAATTTATGTTTATTAGAAGAAGATAAATAGTATATGAATGAAGAACTAAACATAATGAATTTGACCCATCATTTTGATTTACATTTATTCATCTTTCATGCAAGCCAAGTTAGAATAAATTTTTAACTCACTCTCTCGACATGAATTAAAATGCCTAAAACATACAATTAAAATTCTAACTCACAACTTTCATTAATGAATTAGAGGTTTCTAATTACATATTTTAAGAATAAACACTAACCTATAGCAATTATCTCAATATACCAATCTCTTAAATATATCTTAATAATGAAATTATATTAGATGTCAGATAAAGCAAACTCTCGAATTACTTTAACTTGTAAAGATCAAGCAAAAGATACTAATAGAAAATCTACAATGAAAGACTATTAAAGTAGATGAAAATAGAAATAATCATAACATACAAATTCATTAAAATGATATTCATAAAAATATTGGAGAAGAATTAAAAATAAGAGAATAAGATAGAAGTTCTTCAACCCTTTTTCTCAAACTCTTGCAATAGATTTTCCTTCTCCTTAATCTTCTTCTTCAATACATAAAAACTAACTAAGAAAATAAAACTAAAGGAAATACAGAAAATTGATGAACTAAAATTTCATCTAATATTATTGTCTCTCTAAATTTACAGTTAAACTACATATTTATAGAATATAATTGAAAGCTTGTGTCCCTTGAAGATGTCCCTTGGGAATAATTGCAACTTTGGGTGAAAGATGGTGACTTTTCATGTGATTTTTGGCCCAAAACCGTCCAACGGTCGTCTCTGTCGCGCTCGCAACGGTGTCGCGATCGCGACAGAACGCGCTTGCCCATTTCTTCCTTCTTTCCTCTCTTCGGTTTTCTTTTCCCTCTCTGGCCAGTCACGTCGCGTGACTCCCCATCACGGCGTGCCTTCTTCGCGTGTGGCGTGACTGGCGCTCACGTCTCGCCTCTTCTCCTCTCCTTTCTCTTCTCTTCTCTTTTCCCTTCCTTTCCTAGCCTCTCTGTGGCATCACGTCACGTGATCCCTGGTCACGGCGTGTCTTCTTCTTTGTTCTTCTTTCCTTTCTTTGCTGGCTTCTCTTCTTCAGTCACGTCACGTGACTCCTGGTCACGGCGTGTCTCGTCTCTCTCGCAGCTCCTCTCTTCTTTTCCTCCTTCTTCTTTCTTCTTATCAAGTCACGTCTCGTGACCTATAGTCACGGCGTGACCTCAAGTATGAGGCGTGACTTTGCTCCTCTTCTCGTGATCCTCTTCTTTGCTCTACCTCTTTTCTTCATTTTTTTTACCTAAAAACACATATAACAGCATAAACATTCTCACTGATACAAATAATCATAAACTAATATATCACATCAAATTATACACACAATTGCATAATTAATTACACAAACTCATACAAAATAAATACTAAATTATAGTTCAATTTCGCTCCTATCAGTAGAGGTCGAGGCGGTCGGCCCAGTGGAGGAGCTCCATCTGAGTCAGTTGATCGTTCCGTGGTAGTTCTAGCTAGGGCATATGCTATGAGAGCTCGTGATGAGCAGGACACCCCAGATGTGATAGTAGGTAAGTTCCTACTCTTTGACACTGAGTTATATGCTCTAATAAACCTTGGTTCTACACACTCATATTTGTGCACGGATAAGTTGTTTGATAGATTGCATGAGGTTGATCAGTTAGACTATGAAGTTTGTGTGACCAGTCCTTTAGGGCATAGTGTTAATGTGAGTAAAGTGTTTAGGAATTGTCCTCTTCTGATTCAAGGTGTTGAGTTTTCGGCTGATTTGATCGAGTTGCCTTTTCGGGAGTTTGATTTGATCTTGGATATGGATTGGCTTAGTAAGCATCGGGTAGTGGTTGATTGTCATAGGAAAGTGGTTGTGTTGCGAGATAGGGATCAGTCTCCAGTGATTGTTAAAGGTTTGGGTTCAGGTACCTTGAGTAATGTGATTTCTGCTATGCAAGCCAAGAGGTTCATGAAGAAAGGTTGTGAGGCCTTCCTAGCAGTGGTATTGGATTCTAAGTGTGATCAGGTTAAGATTGAGGATATACCGATTGTTAGAGAGTTTGGTGATGTGTTTCTGAGCGAGTTGCTTGGTTTGCCTCTTGAGAGAGAAGTTGAGTTGTCCATAGAGATAGTGCCGGGTACTACTCCTATTTCGAAAGCACCTTATCGAATGGACCCTGTAGAGTTGAGAGAGCTCAAAACTCAGCTACAAGAGTTATTAGATAAGGGGTTTATTAGACCCAACATATCTCCATGGGGAGTTACAGTGTTGTTCGTCAAGAAGAAGGATGGTTCCTTGAGGATGTGTATTGACTATAGGAAAATTAATAAGGTCACAGTGAAGAACAAGCATCCCTTGCCTACAGTCAAGGATTTATTTGATCAGCTTAGAGGTGCGGGTATCTTTTCGAAGATTGATCTTCAGTCGGGTTACTATCAGCTCTGGGTTAAGGATGAGGATGTGGTTAAGACTTCCTTTCGGACCCAATATGGCCATTATGAGTTCCTAGTGATGCCGTTCGGTTTGACCAATGCACCTGCAGCTTTTATGGATTTGATGAACCGAGTGTTTAGGCCATATCTCGACCGATTTATAGTAGTGTTTATTGATGATATTTTGGTTTACTCGAGGGATGAGAGTGACCACGAGGAGCATCTTCGGTTAGTGCTGCAAGTGTTGAGGGAGCACCGTTTGTTTGCGAAGCTTAGTAAGTGTGATTTCTAGCTTCGGGAGGTATCTTTCTTGGATCATATTGTGTCAGTTAAGGGTATTCAAGTGGATCGGCTTACCAAGTCAGCTCATTTTCTGCCAGTTAGAGTGGACTATCCGATGGATAGGTTGGCCAGCATTTATGTGGATGAGGTTGTCCGATTGCATGGAGTGCCGTTGTCTATAGTGTTCGACCGGGATCCAAGGTTCACATCTAAGTTTTGGAAAGAGTTGCAGCAAGCCTTGGGTGCCAAGTTGAATTTCAGCACGGCATTTCATCCTTAGACAGATGGTCAGTCCGAGTGGGTTATCCAGATTTTAGAAGATATGCTTCGGGCTTGTGCTTTTGATTTCTCTAGTAGTTGGGATAAGTATGTGCAGCTTATGGAGTTTGCCTATAACAATAGCTATCAGTCGAGCATTGGGATGTCACTGTTTAAAGCGTTGTATGGCCGACCGTGTAGGACTCCAGTCTGTTAGACAGAGTTAATCGAGCGGTCTTTTGTTGGGCCAGAGATGATCAGGGATACAGAGGAGAAGATCAGAGTTGTGCAGCGGAACCTGAAGGTGGCTAAGGATAGGCAGAGGTCTTATGCCAATTTGAAGAGGAAGGATATTCAGTTTGAGGTCGGGGACAAAGTTTTCCTTAAGGTTTCACCTTGGAGGACAATGTTGAGGTTCGGCAAGAAAGGTAAACTTAGTCCTCGGTTCATTGGGCCTTATGAGATTTTGGAGAGAGTTGGTCTGATAGCCTATAGGTTAGCTTTACCGATGGAATTGGCTACGATGCATGATGTCTTCCATGTTTCCATGCTTCGTCGGTACCGATCGGATCCTTCGCATGTTTTATCGGTTCAGGACGTTCGGATTCAGTCGGATTATTCTTATGGTGAGGAACCGAAGGCCATCATCGCTCGAAAAGTGAGACAGTTAAGGAATAAGCAAGTTCCTCTGGTTAAGGTTTTTTGGCAGCACCATGGAGTTGAGGAAGCTACTTGGGAACCAGAAGCGACGATGAGGATTCAGTATCCACAGTTATTCAGTTCAGGTGAGAATTTTGAGAACGAAATTCTTGTTAGTAGGGGAGAGTTGTCACACCCCGATTTTCCCCTGGTAGTTTGAGCCATGTTTGCATATGTGTCTGTGTATATGTTGGCATGTGTTATGGCATTTTTGGATTATATGCATGTATCGTAGGTTTGATTAGAGTGTGTTTGCTCATAGGGAAGTAGTGTGTGCATAAGTGAGGGTTGGTCTTGAGTGTAGTGTCATGCATGGGTGTTGGGTGTGGGTGGTCAAGTTCCACAATCTTAGGGTGACATGTGGCTAGAGTTTTAGGAAGTGGTTATAAATAGAAGGAGAGAGAAAAAGGGCAGCCATTTTACTGCCTCCTTGCCGTTCTTCCTCCTCCTCTTTATCTCATTTTCCTCTTTCTCTTTTCAATTGTGCCCTGTGTGAATCTAAGTGGCTTTGGTGGAAATTGACCATCTCACAAGTTGCATTTGGGTAAGTTGCTGAGTTTTTTTCTCCTTCTTCTTTCTCTTGGTCTGTTAGAACGTATTTTTGACTAGAGTTTTTGTGTGTTGTGTGTTCTTCTTGGGTTCCTGGGTTAGAAGCGCCTAACTTCTGATCCCAAGGGGAAAAAAAAGGCCAGTGGGAGTGGAACGTGCAACTAGGAGCATAGGATTCTGCGGGTTTAGGAATTTCTGCATTTTCTTATGTTTTGTTGCGGTTGAACGGTGTGCTGGAAATCTGATGCCTTTTGTGATGCATGTTGGAATAAATGCGATGAGTGTTGGTTGATTTAAGTTATAATGCATGATTATTGAACTATGAGAGCAGATTTGAGTTAAATGGAATTGTTGTGATTTTTCTGGGTTTACTGTGGTCAAAAATATGATTTTGTTAACTCATGAATTGATTTTATTGAATGAGTAAAAGTGTGTTTATGATGCTGGTTACGTTAAGGAATGCCGATCTGAGGTAAGTGGATTTTGAAAATGGGTTTTGAAGTTTTGGGCAAGTTTGGAATAAAGGAGTTCTGTAGATTTAGAACGCAGAATCGGTGTATCTAAGTCCCGATCGAATTAACATCTTTCGATCGGACATTCTTAGAGTACACAACACTCGGCTGTCGATTGCAAGATGGGAAGTTATCGATTGAGAAATGGAAAGCACGATTCGTGCTTTTGCTAGGAGCTAGGTCACGAGACGTGCTGAGGAGCACGACTCGTGACATGGTGTAGAGAGACGACATGAGTCATGCAAATTTTGCACGAGTCGTGTCCCTTGCTCCCCTTCCGATCATTTGCTCTCCCTTCCAATCGGCTCTCGGCCCTCGATCGTTCGCGCGGTTGGGTGCTTGATTGCCGAACGGAGTGGGAGATCCAATCGATGAATACCGCCAAAGAAAATGCGATACGATTCGTGCGGGCCTAAAGCCAAGTCATGAGTCGTGCTTTACAAGCATGACTCATGCTCCAGGTTCCTCTCGTGCGATCGGCCTTTCGGTCAAGATAGAACATCGATGCAAGTCGTGTCGATCCTTCACGACTCGTGTCCTCGCCCTTTTCTTGCGATTGGCCTTTGGTCACTGTCGCGAGTGCGACTCTTGTCGTGATCGCGACAGTGAACCTCCAGTCGGCTTGTTTTTGTTCGAAATTTCCCTGTTTATCTAAAATGAATTTCTTATCTCCTTTGCATGAATTTTACTACTATGCGATATATATACCATGCTTCTATATGAATAATTCTATGATTTTTTTATGTTAAATTATATGCCTTATTTTGGAACATGCCTTGCCTTATGCATGACCTGCGAGAGTCAATCTAGTGGATAGTTATGCATGCCTAATAAAGTCCTTTAGCTGCAGCCCTCTATTTCGTTTGGACCCTGATCAGGTCCCCCGTTTGGTTCCTCGCAAACCTCAATGTGTTTGGATCTTATTAAGATCCCCTCAGCAAAATGTTTTGAAAGGAAAATATGATGTTGCTTTTCGATTCGTACCCGTAAGGTACCGCCATGCGTTCGATTTGTACCTGTAAGTACCTCCATGTGTTCACTCGTTATCCACTATTATGAGTCAATAGGTGTATTGTCTATTTTATTATGATTATGGGAATGTGAACATCCGATCGGTTATGATTATAAGCATGTGAAGCAATATGTATCTGAATGTGTATATGGGACTTATAAATTGCTATAAATGTGATTCAGCTATGATTATATTATATGATTATCAGCTTATGCCATACGTATGCGTTTTGCTTTGATGATTATTGTGAGTGGTCGGCCATATTATCGTTGTATTTTTTCCACTAAGCGTTATCGCTTAGTACGGGTGTTTTATCCGTGCAAGTGCTGAAGGTGATTAGTTTTTGGGAGAGTCGCCAAAGTCAAGCCAACAAAGAGGGTTGATATTAGGACTTAGCATTTATTTTGAGATTCTTTTTGTAATAGTGAACTCTCTATGTATTTATTCTTTTGTTCAGCTTTCGCTTTGTAATTTTTGAAAGATGTAATTCTATTGGTAATATCAGAATAGTTTTGTAATGAATATTATTATTGCATCTATGTATGACTGATCATATTGTTTAAAATTTTTAATTCCGTTGTATTTTTTATGTATGATATATGTTTATTGTTTGTTCTGTTTGGTGACACCCTGACTCATACGGCTTCTCACTCTCTTGTGTATGGGTTCGCCTACGTATGGGTAGGGGGTGTTACAGTTTTTTTTGTAACGACTGGTGGGTCCATCCCCGGAACATATCCCGTCGGGAGTCGGTTCACAGCGCTGTACTCATGGTCTTTGCACCTCCCCTAGTGCATTTTTGCCTTCCGTGGGATTCGAACCAAGGACCTGGGGACCTTCAGCCCTTAATTCCTGGAATCCCACTACCATTAGCCTAATGGTAGTGGGATTCCAGGAATTAAGGGCTTAAGGTCCCCAGGTCCTTGGTTCGAATCCCACGGAAGGCAAAAATGCACTAGGGGAGGTGCAAAGACCGTGAGTACGGCGCTGTGAACCGACTCCCGACGGGATATGTTCCGGATGGACCCACCGGTCGTTACAAATTCCCTCTTAAACCACAGGACTTTTCCATCTTCACCTTTTTCTTCTTTTGTGTTTCGACCTGTCCATGTTCTCGAACTAGCAGTTCTTGAAAGTATGACATTACTCTTCTGTTTCTTCTTCAATTTGGTGAAAATATAAGCACAATTAACTGAATTCTTATCAAACAGTTCCCATGGATCTTTGTCACTGTAAATATCAAATTCTTGAATAGGACACGGAGGAATTAGGCTACCGTTCAATTTCCTCATGAGATAAAACAGAACAAGTAGTTCATCTGTAGGATCAAAGCAATACCCGCAAGGGTTCCAAATTCACTCATATTCTCTCACTGTAACGATTATCTTCCAAAAACAAAATAACGAATTGAGAAGGAAACCAAGAAAACTAAACAACGAAAAAGGCGAGGGTGGAAGGATTCGATGGAGAGAGCGAGAGAGAGAGAGAGAGAGAGAGAGGGCCACAACAAATAGAAATTGGAAGGGGGCAGAGCAAGGCTCGTTGGGCATTAGGGGGTAGACCCAAACAGCCCACATTTTATATGGGTCTAATTTGGGCGGGTCTAAATGGGTAGGTTTTTAATTGGATTGGGTTTGGGTCAGTTTTTTCTGGGCGGGATTTGGGTCTGGGCCAAGTTTGACAGGTCTAGTAAGAAGTTTAAATATATATGTATATATATATATATAGTCCATATATATAATGTTATGTTATTTAGAAAAAATGATATAGTGAAAATGTAAAATGATAAAAAAAATATGTATAATTTGCACTAGTTAATAAGTGAGTTCAATTTTTTATTTAGAGGATTAGTGGACTAATTAGTATAAAAATTTATAATTTTTTTAGGAAAATGATGAAATTTATTAAAATTATAATCTAAAAGATTTATTGACTAACTACTCTAAGAAATTTATATATTTTTAAATTTTTTTATGATGTTCTATTTTTTTAGAAAAATAGTAGAATGAAATGATAAAATTTACTGAATTTTCATGAGTTTATAACTAAGTGTAAATTTTAATTTAAAAGATCCGTTGACTAACTAGTGTAAGAAATTTATATAATTTTTAAAAATTTTTGATTTATGATATTATATTTTTAGGAAAATAGTATAGTAAAATCATGAAATTTATTTAATTTGCATGAGTTTATAAGTGAATTAAGATTTAAATTTAGGAGATTTATGAAATAACTAATGTAAGATATATATATATATATATATATATATATATATATATATATATATATATATATATATATATATATATATATATATATATATATAATGTTATGTTATTTAGAAAAATTGTTGCGTAAAATGATAAAATTTATTTATTAGTATAAGTTTAAATTTTAATTTTTAAATGTTTTGAAATGTGTGTACTAATTAGTATTAGAATTTATATATTTTATTACATTTTTTTATGATGTTATATTTTTGACAAAAATAGTAAATCGGTGCATAAATTATGATATATATACATAAAATGTTGGAATTAAAAAATGTTGATTCCAACAACGTTTATGATTCATACTAAAGGACAATCAAGTTGGAGCATACCAGATTTTCAATATGACACTTCAAACCCCTCAATAAGATCGAGGAGATTGAAAATTAGGAGCAAATTGACATTTGTAGAACTTGTGTATAAGATATCAGTTAAATTGGATTTAGCTATAGATGTGAGTGTTAGTAGAGTGATATATAAATGCCATCTAAACAATCAAGGGTGGTCAATTTTTTTGGCACCTATGGATTTAATTGATGATAATGGCATTAATCAAATTCATAAAAAATTTGATACATTTTCTGGACACATTCTTGTGGAGTTAATTGTTGATACGGAAAAAATTTTAATTAGAGACAGACAAAATACATTGAATAATGTTAATTAGATGACTAATGCTAGAGACAGAGAGTCTATACCAACTGTGGATGAAAAAAAACTATTTGGTGACAATTCGTATAATGCAAGAGTAACTAAGTCTGATTTCGGTACACTGTTTGAGGGTCTAAGGTGTTGATGATTTGGAAATAATAGATGCAAGTCCTATTCGAAAGTTAAGGGGTCAAAATCAAATAAATTTTGCCTTATGCTATATTTTTGAAGGTAAAGATGTTGCGTATGATGATAAGTTAAGCGATGAAGATAATGTTGCCAATAATGGGTATATTTCTCCAAATTATGATCCAGATGAGGATGATCAAGAAATAGATTTAAATGATGCTGGCTCAAAAACCACAATTGAAAGAGATAATCCCTTTGTTCTAAGTAGTTCCATCCATGTGACAGAAGGCTTTTAGAATCTAAACATTCATGAGGTTTGAGATCAATTTGGGGGACAAAGTAATATTTCACAATTTCACTTTCCATCTGTGCACCATACGTCTGTTAATTTTATTAAAGCTGAAATTCACATGTTAATGATTCACCGATGCTAAGATGGAATGGTGTTATGAGTTATGCGAAGGCTTAGCCTTCACATCCAAGGATAAAGTGAAGTCATGTGTGAGAAATTTTCCATTTAGAATAATGTTTCCTACAAAGTTGTTGAGTTGAAGTCCTCGTACTTGGTGATGTGCTGCAGCTAATATAGGCTATCCGTGGAGACTATGAGCTATGAGAAAAAGACCTCGCCTTATTGGATTACTAGTGTGTATAAGGAGTCCTATAATTATACTGCATCATTGATATCCCAACACCAAAGACAATTGAATTCTTAAATAATTTGTGACTGCATATCGGATATGGTTAGTGTTGCTCTTGATCTCAAAGTTGGCATTATAATGGGAAATATCAAGAATTGTTTCAATTATGATGTAAAGTACAATAAGGCTTGGTATGAAAGACTAAGGAATTGGAGGAGATATTCGGTAACTATAAGGCTTCATATGTAAAGTTGCCAAGATACTTGAAAGCTATGGAGATATATAATCCTAAAGTGATATACGACTTTATTGTTAAAGATGGTCTATAGCCATATTGCAAGCAATTTAAAAGGCTTTTCTGAGCATTTAAGCCATGTATAGATGAACCACTTTACTACAAGCTAGTGTTGCTTATTGATGGAATGCTTATGAAAGGAAATTTTCATCACACTCTATTGATTGCAAGTGCTATTGATGGTAATAATTTCATATAGCTAGTAGCATTTGCTGTTGTTAAGAGTAAGAATAAGTTTAGTGGGTCAGTTCATGACATACATTAGGCGGTATGCCACTAAGCTGTCAAGTATAACTATTATTTTTTTACTAGCACACGAGTATAATGGCATTGTTTCGTGATGATACTGGTGGTTGGAAGAAGCCATTATCTTACCATCGTTATTATCTCCAATACTTTATCAGCAACTACAAATTCTAAAATCAAGGACATGTTATATAAGGCCGATGTTGCAACCATCATTTTATATGATTTTTGAATTAGTCCATATATTGAATGTTTAAACCTTTATGAATAACCCTAATCCTTATTAATAGGTAACAACTTCTAACCATGTAAGTTTACGAAATAAAGGATGAGATCAAAGAACTTGATGTGGACTCATATAATTAGGCCATGCAAAACCCTTTAGAGAAGTGCACTATGTCGTCTGATAATGATAATAGATATGGGCATGCTACAACCAACATTGAGTATAAATAGTGTTTTAAAAGGTGTGAGGACAATCCCAGTCTATTTGTAGTTGAGCACGTATTTGCAAGGTTTGTTAAATTTTTGATGATAGAAGCTGCATATATTGAGCTCAAATAGTATATGAGAATACATATACTCAAAATTGTATGAATGAGATGGCAAAATGTGCTAAAAAATCTTGTAGCCATAGAGTCAAAATTTTTGATTGGCATACAAGACTTTTCACGATTAAGACAAAAAATAAAAAAAGCAAGCGAAAGGACAACAACATGCAAGTTGTTAGTTCGGATTTGCATCACTGTGATCGTGGAAAGTTTCAAGGCACGAAAATGCTATGTTTACATGCTATAGTCGCTTATATGCATGTCTAAGTTGACATATGGACATACGTTGATAAATGTTATAAACTCTTCGAGGGTTTGAGCTGTTACAATTCATTTTGCCAACCACTTGTACACTGTGATTATTAGCCTCCATATATTGGACCAACTCTAGTTCTTAACCCAAAGCTTATAAGGAAGAGGGTCGGGCGCGGACATATAGATATTAAAATGAAATGGATAGTAGAAAGTGCAGTAGGCCTAATCGATGTACGTTTTGTCGCAAGGAGGGGTATAATAAAAAGACATACCTAAACTTGGCTGGACCATCATATTCTACACAATCTCTATGAATCATATAGTTTTTACTACTTGTACTAGTCATGATATTGTATCCTTTTAATATTTGTTTGAATTAAATTTTTTCATATAAATTTGAGACTCTATATATATGTGTGTGTGTTAGTGTATTGTTCTATTTATTTTTTATGGGATAAGATACTGATTTGCCCTCGCACTTATTTGAAATGAGCTAAAATGGCCCTTATGTTTTTTTAGAGCAAAAATGCACTTCAACTTACAAATTCGGTACTAATATGCCCATCTATTAAGCTGCCGTCAAAGTGAGTGTCAACAGCACTGACATGTGGATAAATATGCCACGTCAGTATCACGTGTATTTTAATCCAAAATGAATAAAGGTACTAAAATGGCCCTATAGTTAATTTTATAACAAAAATGCCCCTAATGTTAATAAAAAGGTACTAAAATATCCCTGAATCAAACTTCTATCAGTTTTTATTTTTAGGATTTAAATCACTAAATAATTTTTCAGTAGACAAATTTACAAAAAAAATATAAATAGTGTAATTAGTTTTTTGCTACAAATTTATTCAATTGCTAATAAATTTATTACGCCCTGTAACCAAACTTTCAAATTTTAATATCATATTTATTAAGAAAAATTAATTAATAAATATTCTTGAACTATATAATTTATTTGTAATTTATTTTCTTATTTAAAAATTTATTAGGGATATATGTAAAGAGTATGAGATATTAATCAATGTTTGTTGGTGAAAAAAATATATTAAATAAGCATATATTAAAAAATTAATCAATTAATTTTAATTATCAAGTTAGCTATAATGTGAAATAAATATGAATAAAATAGAGATATACATATCAAACTGAAAATAAGATGTTGTAATGTTAAATAATATGTTAAATATATATTTATTAGATATTTGAACTAAATTAAATATTATTACTTAGTTAAAATATTATAATTAATAATATAAAAAATATAAATATTTAGGAATATTTTAGTACTTTTTTTATTAACATTAGAAATATTTTTGTTCCAAAATTAATTATAGGGGGCATTTTAGTACCCTGAAGATAACATTAGGGGCATTTTAGTACATTTTTTCATTTTGAATTACAATACACGTGGTACTGATATGTCAATGACGTGACATATTTTGCCACATGTCAGTGCCGTTAACATCAATGTTATTGAAACCGGACCGAATAAAGAACCAGCAAGACTGAGGGTTCGTGGTTCGACCGGTTTGACCGGGTTCAACCGATTTTTTTTCTATTTTTAAAATATTATTAATTAATATAATTTTTATAAATACTATATACACATGTTCAAATAAATAAGTGTATTTATTTTACTTTCAAATTTATATTTTAGTTTTTATAATTTATTATTTAAAATATATAAAAAAATTTAGTAAAAAAGTAAAAATACATAAATAATTCAAAAAGTAAAAAAGAAAATTGGAAAATTCCGGGGAGAGAAAAGAAAAAAGAAAAATAGGTTAAAAGAGCCCAAACTACTCTAACCGGTTTTTAGATTAGATAAAAGCCCACAAAATTTTCAAGCAAGGTTGTAGATTTTATGGGCTTGGAATAAATGTATTGTAGAATAAACTTGGCATACGATGTAGAATAACCTTGGAATAAAGGTTTCAGTGATTTTCAGATCGTTCTTTTTCTTCTTTCTTCTTTGGGTTTGTTTTGGGTCGGATTGGAGTTTATGTGTTTGTGGAAAACACATCTCAGGTTAGTGCATATATTTCAATTTCTTTTATTATTCTTCCACTCTCTTTTATTTCTGGTTTAATTCTCTAGCTAATTTTACCCCTAATTGATGAAGTAACATAAAATCTTTTTTGACATTTGATGCTTGTATGAAACCCTAACTTGGGTATTTTGCATTTTTCTCCTGTAATCGATTCCAGGAGCTGGATGACATGAAGAAGCGCTTGAAGGAGGTGGATGATGAAGCTGCTGCTCTGCGTGAAGGCGCCTAATAACAACGACGAGGTGGAAGGGGCTGAGTGAGGACAGGATGTAGAGATAGAGAGAGAGGGCCACAACAAAGAACAGAGACGAGGAAGAGGAGGTGATTAAGGTTGGGCAAATATGAATTAGAAAAAACCCGATTTTCTTCGGTTCCCTGGTTCCTTCCGGTTTTTTTCGGTTCAATCCGGTTTTTTTCCAGTTCGATTTTGTGTAGTTAAACCAACCGGTGAAGCAACCGGTTCGCGATTAAATAGGTTCAACCGGCCGGTCCGGTCCGGTCCGATTTTAATAACATTGGTTAACACCCACTTTGACGGCAGTTTAATGAAGGGACATATTAGTATTGAATTTGTAACTTGAAGGGCATTTTTACTCTAAAAAAATGTAAGGGGCATTTTAGCTCATTTCAAACAAGTGCGAGGGCAAATCAGTGCCTTATCCATTTTTTCATGATTATTGACATTAACATTGGTAACATTTGTATCAAAAGATAAAATGTCACAGATGTATTCACCTGAGAAATATTTCGAGCAGCGGGGAGGTATTGGGGGCCAGGCGATGAATTTCGTTATCCTCTTAATCCAATGAAGACAATTACGAGAGTATGCTTAATTATTTAAGGGAGGAATGACAATATTGTCGACATCAGTCTATTGCTTTAAGATAAGACGCACAACAATAGGGTTTATCGGTTCTAAAGAATAAATCAATATTGATGCCTTATATAATGGCTATTGAGCTACATTATGCCTTTTATAAAATATGTGAGGAACATAATCGGATTAAAATTAGATTTAATCAATATCATATTAATTTAAACCATCAAATTGCACTTCGTCATGGCGACACATGCAGTGTGCAACTTTTTCTAGAGTTGTCAACCATTCTAAACATCATCCAATATTGACATTTTAGATGAAGAAATGCGAGGGATAATTATAATAGTTTTTATATGGTGATAATGACATTTCAATTGAAACTAAACAATATTTAATTGCCTAAATAATATTATGCTTTTAGAATATTAATGTTTTCCTATATATTTTTTTCAAATGTTAAGTTCTTTAAAAGATTAGAATATATTTCTTGTCCACTTAAATTGTAAAAAACATAATACAATACTCATGGAATTTACAAAACATAGTCCATATGATATTTATTGAAGTATATGTGATCTTGTTCCACATTTAGTGGGTCGTCTATCTTGATTAGGATACTGTAGTTGTTGTTTATGAACGGATGCATCACCCAAAGGTGCATCACCTGATCGGTATATGACCAAACCGTGCATCACTCGATCTTGCATCACTGGACCGTGTATGACCAAACTGTGCATCACTCGATCTAGCATCATCTCTTTATACATCATTGTAGAAATTAGTAAATAATGGATTTCCATAATTGGATTGCAGGTTTGATACTTCAGGTGCACCAAATATATTTTGAAAGAAATCATTTTGATCCACACCCTAAGTTAATGCATACTCGGTATTAAATTACTTAAACTGTGTATTCATTAGGTGTCTATTGTGCATCACCTGAAATTGGTATCCCTGGATGTTAATTGCTTAACCCACCAATTTCAGTAAGAGTAAAACTCGTCCCTCCTGAAAAATTGTGGCCACCTATTTGAGTCTCGTATTTCCATTACATCAAAAGGCCATGACATGGGGTGTTGTAATTTGTATGACATGTGGATCATAATACATTTGTGGAACAACTGATCGTTTTTCAACATTCTAGTCCTATTTTGTCGAAATCAAAAGTCTACAAATTGAGTTGCTATAGGTGCTACATTGAAAGGATCCGGACTCGGTTGCCTTAGATATTCAATTGATATCCAACTCTCAGAATTAACTGTAGCCAAAATGCTTTCCATTATATGTTGATTGTTCATAAATGTATCATAGCTTGATTCATCATGTTCATTCTATAATCTTCCAACACTATCAACCTGAAATCATATAATTTGGAATTAATCCCAAACCTTTCACATTTGATTTTTTTTTAGTCATTATGCAAAATAAACAAAGTGAAATACTTACAGTTGCTGCATAAAATCTGTCAATTGGGGTTACCCATCGTCTAATGTGTCGCATGTACCATTACATGTATTCAGATCGGTTATTTAATGGCTGATTTAAATGTTGGCCTCTTACAACACGAGTACGATAGATATTCCATGCATTTATAAATAATGCAAATTTAGCTACCCAATCCATTTAGTTCTACTTATGTAAGCCTATTGTATGCAAATTGTCTTGGATAAGTGATTGGGATGAAATTGGTTGGTTAAATTCAATTTGCCGTATGACTCTATGAGAATGGTGCCACTCGATGATATAAAAGCAAATGAGTGGAACAATAGACATCCAACTTGCCTGTCCACTTGTATAATTATCTAGGAGCAAATAGATGATGTTGTAAGGTTCTCATTTAAACTAAATTATAAAAGAAAAGGAAAATTTAAATATGTATAGCGTGAATAATTCATAATTTTTATGTAAATAAATTTTGTCAATATATAAATTAAATGAATTTCTATACAAACCTCTTGAATTGGCTGCATATTAACTCCTTTTCCGTCAAGAAGCATGAGCTTGCATAAATCTTTATACAACTAAGCAAGATAAGTTGATCCCCCAACTATATTGCCCAACCTTTTCGAATATTCTAAAAGAGGTAGAAATATCAAATGGACCATGCTTGATGATTGCAATGCAAATAATAGTCCCCCAAAATATCTTCGTAACCAAACACGAATGTACTGTTGTATAACCTCAGTTGTTGCATTATCAGGTATTTCACTAAATCTAGCATCCAACCATGTCATCCTTACTTTACCTCAATGCAAATCAATGATAAGAGGAACTACTCCAAGTAGATTATAACAAATAGTTATCCAATTAAGGGTTGTTCTCTTTGTTACGTGTTAGTTCTTAATCGGTAATCCTATCAAAATTTTTACATCTTGAAGTGTGATTGTGGTTTCACTACATGTCAGATGAAATATGTGCATTTCCATTCGCCGTATTTCAATAAGTGATGTTGTTAAATTCCAATATATGTTTATCAGCCCAATTTTTGCAATTCCTAAAAAACTAGCTAATCTTATATATGGCAAAATTCTGGTATCAATAATTCCATAGTGCTCATCCATGCTACTCTTTATTATTCTCAACACTTTTCTTTCAACCTTTTAGTATAAATTGAATCGGTTAAACCAAATAAAAAAAAGTCAACTATTAATACACAATATATGTATAAAAAAAATTATTGAATTATTCCATATTGCATTAGATATATGTTTTCCTTGTAGTGTTAATAACTTCACATCAATAGGACTAGGGTTAATTCATACAGCTTCTATATGATAATAATTCACATCGAAACCTACATTTAATTTCATATCATACATATTAAATTTAGCCTTACATTTAACTTTTGACATAAATTAATTTTTTTTATTTTATTTAATAATAATTCAATAGGTGGACAATTATAGCATCATGACACATAATAATGGGTCATGGTTCCTTCCTACTTTTAATGATAATTATAATTCATATCGATACTTAGAGCCAAAAGAATATTATGCAGATTTACTTCGAGAATGGGTGCATCGAGTACAAGAGGGCAGCACATCATATGAAGATTTACATTCATTAAATGCTCCAATCGTACATCAAGAATCTTGGAATTTGGCAAGACAAAAAATGGTTGGCTAGAGAACAAGCAAACATTATAGGACGCGAACTAATAGAATCTGAGAAAAGAAATGTAATGAACTATCATTTGGACAAGTCTAACAATGATAGGCCAGACGCAATTAATAGCTTATATGTATATCTTATTTAGATTTCATTTGACTTTTATATGTAAAATTATTAGTATTTTGGCCAACATAAATTTTTTTAGCTCTTAATTAATATTGTACTCATAATTATTCTATTTATTTTCACACCATTATAACAATTTCAATCGAATATAAAGTAATTTTTAATTAAATAAATATATTGTCTAATCTAATTATTATAATTAATTATTTCAAAATTAATCTGATTATTCATAATAATATTTTGTACTTTTTTAATTATTTTAATTATATATTCAAAAATTACATTGATTATTGTAACAACACAATAGAAAAATGATTTTCTGTGTCTATTCCAATAAATACAACAGGTATTTATACAATAATAGAGTCTAAAAAAGTCAATTTCTATCCCTAAAAATCAACAGCCAATCAAGCCACAATTCCTACAACTAAGTTAATAATTCCTACAACTAAATTAACATCCAATCAAGCCACAATTCCTACAACAAAGTCAACAATTCCTACAATAAAATCAACACCCAATCAAGCTACAATTCCTACAACTAAATCTTGTATTTCTTGTAACACTCTCCCTCAAGCTGGAGCATAGATATTGATTATGCCTAACTTGTTACACAGATATTCTAGGCGAGGCCCATTGAGCGCTTTTGTAAACAAATCACCTAATTAATCTCCTGTGTTTACATATCCAGTGAAAATAACATTATTTTGGATCTTTTCACGGACAAAGTGACAGCCAACTTCAATATATTTTGTCCGTTCATGATACACTGGATTAGAGGCAATATGGAGGGCAGCCTGATTATAACACTACAATTTTGCTGGTGATGAAGGATTCAAACCAACCTCAGCTAACAGATGGTGAATCTGCAAGATTTCACAAGAAGATTGTGACATAGCTCTATATTCAGATTTTGCACCGAATCTAGATACTACAGTCTGCTTTTTTCTTTTCCAAGACACTAAATTACCTCCGACAAAAATACAATAGCCAGTAGTTGACCTCCTGTCACTTTTAGAACTTGCCCAATCAGCATCAATAAAGCACTCAATACTAGAATGCCCATGGTTACTGTATAGTATACTTCATCTAGGTGCTCCTTTCAAATAACATAAGATCTGCTCTAAAGCTTCCCAATGCTTGACTGTAGGAGCAGTTATAAATTGACTAACTACACTTACTGCAAATGCAATATCTGGATGAGTCACTGTGAGGTAAATCAACTTTCCAACTAACCTCCTGTATCCCTCTGGATCATCCAAAGGATCACCATCATCTTTCGTAAGATGTACATTAAGAACCATGGGAGTACTACACGGCTTGACTCCTAATTTTCCAGTTTCTGCAAATAGGTCAAGAACATACTTCCTTTGAGACAAAAGATTCCCTTTTTTGCTTCTTGAAACTTCCACTCCCAAGAAATATTTCAACTAGCCCAAGTCTTTAGTATGAAATCTATTATGCATGAAAGACTTAAGGGAAGATATACCTGCAGAATCACTTCCTGTAATCACAATATTATCAATATAAACAACAAGAAGAATAATGCCTGCTTATGATTGTCTATAGAAAACTGAAGGATCACATTGGCTCTTCTTTAATCCAAACTCTTGAACCACCTCACTAAATTTGCCAAACCAAGCATGAGGACTTTGCTTTAGTCCATACAAAGATTTCTTCAGATGGCAAGCCTTCCCATACTCCTCCTAAGCAACAAAACCAGGTGGTTGCTCCATATAAAATTCTTCCTATAGATTGATATCCAGTTGATGTACCGACCAATGATGAGAAGCAGCAATAGATATAAAAAAACGAACAGAAGTCAACTTAGCCACAGGAGATAAGGTATCAAAATAATCCGCCCCATAAGTCTGGGTAAATCCTTTGGCCACAAGCCTCGCCTTAAGTCTAGCCATAGATCCATCAGGATTGACTTTGACTGCAAAGACCTATCGATATCCAATAGCCTTCTTGTCTTGTGGTAAATTTACTAACTCCCAGGTGTGATTATCATCCAGAGCCTGTATCTCTTCTATCATTGCATTATGCCAGCCAAGATGAGACAAAGCTTCTTTAACTATTTTAGGTATGGAAATAGAATCTAGAGAAGCAATGAAAGCACTAGATGGAGGAGATAAGTGATTATATGAAACAAAATTGGCAATGGGATAATTGGATTTATAGTGACGTTTACCTTTACGAAGGCTGATGGAAGATCAAGGTCATTTGATGGTGGATCCGACAATGAAAGAGATTCTGGTGCAGGACATGTATCATTAGAGACTGGTCTTCTTGAATACACTTGAACAATTGGTGGCTTATCAGTCTGAACACAAGGATAATCATCATTATCACATTTCTCAGTAGAACTGTCCGCTAACTGTTCAGAATTTGATACAGATTTATAGATAAGCCAGTCATCTTCCTCCCCCTGTCTTACAGGAGTGGACACCACAGAAAAGAATGACATTTTCTTTGAAAATACTACATCCTTTAAGACTGAATACTTATTGAGGTATTGAGAGTAGCATCGATACCCTTTCTAAAGATGAGAATTTCCCAAAAATACACATTTCAAGGCTTTAAGATCCAATTTTGTAACTTAGGGCCGAACATCACGAACATAACAAGTACAGCCAAATACTCGTGGCTCCAATAAAAATAATGGCTTTATAGGAAATAGAACATGATACGTGATATCACCATTAAGTACCAAAGATGGAGTCCAGTTAATAAAAAAACATGCCGCATAAACAGCATCATCCCAAAACCGCATAAGAACTTTCATTTGAAACAACAAGGCCCATGCAGTCTCCAATAAATGTCGATTCTTTCTTTTAGCCACGCTATTTTGTGCAGGTATATCAGCACATGATGATTGATGGAGAATGCTATGCTGGGTCATATAAGTTTGAAAAGATCCTGACATATATTCTTTAGCATTATCACTCCTTAATATATGCACAGAAGCTTTGAACTGAGTCTTAATTTCAGTACAAAAAGTAGAAAAATGAGAAAACACCTCAGAACGATTCTTCATAAAATAAATCCAAGTCATTCTAGAAAAATGATCCACAAAAGTAACAAAATATCTTAACCCTGTTTTGGACACAACAGGACACAGACCCCAAACATCCGAATGAACTAATTCAAAAGCAATCTCAGCTCGTTTATTAACTCTACTTAACGAGCTACGATAATGTTTTGCAAAATGACAAGATTCACAATCTAATGATGATACATCATGAAACTGCGGACATAATTTCTTCAAAATAGGGAAAGAGGGATGTCCCAACCGGTAATGAGCTTCAAAGGAAGAGTTGATACTGGAACAAGCAACAGACTTAGGTATCCACTTATTCAGAATGTATAAACTATCAGATACATGTCTTTTACCAATAATTTGCTTCGTCATAAGATCCTGAAAGAGACATTGATTAGAAAAAAATGAGATACAACAATTTAGATCCTTGGTGAGTTTGCTTATAGAAATGAAATTGAAAGCTAGATTAGGTAAACTTAGCACTGAAGATAAAGTGATAAAGGAAATGGGTTTAACAACCCCAGAGCCCTCAATATTTTACGTGGATCCATCAGCTATTGTTATAGGAGAGGATACTTTATGCAGCTGAAAAGTAGATAGTGTATGGGAATTACCTGTCATATGATCCGTTGCACCCGAATCAATGACCCACTTATCTGAGGAGGAAATAAGACAAGTTTTACCTTGATCAGTAATAGTTGTAATTGGAGTAGATTCTTCCAAAAGATCCTAAAATCGAGCATATTCATCAGCTAAGATAGTTACAGTTTTCTCAGTAGATGAACTAAATGCAGCAACGTTGGTAGTTTGGGTTCTCTGATTACAATTCTGCAATTTTCTACAATACTTCTTTATGTGTCCAGATTCCTTGCAGTAATAGCATACAGTATTGCTGAAATCATTATTTCTAGTAACATTCCCTCCCTTATTATTCTTTTTCCCAACTTCAGTACCCTCTCCTCCTTTAACAACCAGGACACTAACGACACCTCAAGCAACCCAAACGACAATTTCTAATAGCAATCCAGTAGCTACCTAGAACATAGGAGAGAAGACAACACCTTCAAGGATACCAGGTGAAGCAACTGACTATAGGATCTGGCTGGAAACAACCAGTCGACGCCGGAGGCGAGATCCTATCGAACTGAGAGTCGTGCTCCTCCCCTAACCGGCGGTGAAGTAAGCAGGTCATCGGAACTAGTGACCTCTAGAGGAATATAATCCTCACCTGAAGAACAAAACCCAGAAAATAATCCCAAACAACCCTAAGGCTCTGATACCATGTAACAACACAATGGAAAAATGATTTTCTGTGTCTATTCCAATAAATACAACAGGTATTTATACAATAATAGAGTCTAAAAAAGTCAAACAGCCAATCAAGCTATAATTCCTACAACTAAGTCAACAATTCTTACAACTAAATCAGCAGCCAATCAAGCCATAATTCCTACAACTAAATCTGGTATTTCTTGCAACAATTATCAAGTATATCAACCTAGAAAAATTAATTATGTCATACAAAATTAATTATATTGATTCATAAAGTTTTTTATTCAACCGTTCGGTTCAAAGATTTTAGAGCTCTTATTTGTTATAATGGTTTTCAATAGTGAATCGGCTTGGAAATTATACCAATTCATGGTTAATCTGGTTGAACCGGTTCATCTGTTCTGATTTTTACAAGCAAGATAATTTTAATTATTCTAGTTTGTTAAATTATAGTACATTATATGCAAATTATTTTATAAATTTATTGAAATTTTATATTATAGTTCCTTTAATTAGCTATGTGTTATTAAAATAATTTAAATAAAAATATAAATAATTTTTAAATTGAAAAATAATTATGAGGTAAAATCTAATTAAATGTTTTAAATTTTCTTAACTTATTGATTAATTATAGAAATATGTAACTATTTATGATTTCTTCATCAAGATATTATTATAGTAAGTTTTGCATTAATATTATATTGTCCTTCATAAATTATTATGAAATAGAATTTGAAATTATTATATAATTTCATTAAGAAACCATACTTATTGCTAAAAAAACACTTAAGTAAAAATAAAATGTAAATTAGTACATAATATATTTACATTTCCATCCGTACAACTCGATAATTTTTTTTTTGTTATGTTCTTGAGTAATGAACATAATGTTCAGACCATTTATTATAATTGTATCACATATAATAAGTCATTTGTTCAACTGACATTGTATCTCTATTTTTTAAAAAAATTTATGGATTACATCTTTCACAACTGTCAAAACTAACTGCTCATAATTTGTTACATGCTTACTATTCCAAAATTTCATTATAGGCTTCAAATAAAATATAGGTAGGGTATGCAAAAACCTTCTACCGTCTTTACTTTAGTCATTGAATATCTTTTCATTTGTTTTCCCTTAAAAAGTCTTTAATTTTTATGTATACTGCCTGTGCTACTCAAAGATTGCGTAGCATCTTGGTGTGCTTTGATATTATTTTTATTGATTTTTGGAAAGTTGAAAATCACAATATTCTTCTTTTCTTGCAAATACAGAAATACTAGACCTTTAATACACTCATGTTCAAATAAGCATACAAATCCGGAATCTGAATACACACAATCTGCCTATATATTATATACACACCACACCTCAAAATAAAAAAATTAACAAATGCTGATTTTGTATCTGAGTTGTTGATCATTTGTACTTCATTTCGGTAATTGGTGCTTCGGATGAGAAGACTTACCAGTAATGGCTTTTTTAACCTTGATAATTGAATGCTTGACCTTTGATCCTACCCCTGATAGTATATTATGTGATTTCTTGTGTACAACCTTTATTTCTATGTCTCTTGAGGCTTCTACCATTACTGGAGCATCGGAGCCTGAATCATTCTTTTTGCGCTCCTCTCCTTCCTCTTCTTCTTCTTCCACTTCTTCTTCTGCCTCTTCATCTGATTTCACCATCTCTCTCTCTCCAGTTTGTTTTTGAGCTTTTACCTCTTCTTTGCTTGCCATCAGTTCACTTTCTTCACTCAATTGTGTTGTTGCTTGTTTCTCTCTTCTTGATTGCTGCTCCATATCATATAATGAGATATTGGCTGAATCATTTGACACTGTCTCCTCAATAGCTTGATTAGCTTCAACATTTTTACAATCCACTACATGCTTTGTTCCATATTCAAATCTTTGTACTTCTGAGTCAGCATCTGTGGTATGTACAGGCTGTAAGTCTCGGACTTCAGTAAAGCCAGTGGTTTCTACATTTGGTTCCTGCAGCACCTCCGGAACTTCTTTCTTGCCAGTTGAGGGCACTGTCTCTGGTTCTGTTTGTTTGAATATCTGGTCTTCCAAAGTACTTTTGGAGGTTTTCTGCTGCTGATGAATGTCCCGGACAATTTCAGTAGCTTCTGGAAGGCCTGCGGCGCCTTCTTTTTGATATGTCTCCACACTCAATTCCTGATAAGGTAGAACATGAAGATGCTTCATTTTTGAAATTTTAGGCATTGCATTATGATCCAATTGAAAATCAAGTTTAGTCCATTGTTTGTTATCATTAAATCCAAGCCTAATATGAGGCTTGTTTCACTTTCTAAAAGCAAATGCTAAGCTGAAAATCTATGACATAGATTTACATCTTATTATAGATCATCATCTTATCTCATGAATTTCAAGAGGCGGTGTTTTTTAAGAAAAATATGTATTTCATCCATTTTTCCATCTTTCATGTTTTATGGGCGTGGTTGCGACTTTTAGAGGGACAGGTGCAAAAATATAATCTAACCTTTTCCTTTGCAGATGTGAATCCCATATTGCCATCGCTTGATATTCCTTCTGCACATTCATTTTCATTGTTGAGTTCCCTTTCTTCCTTGATATTTGTTTCTCCTGTTTCATCTGGAAAATGTGCTTTTACAGTCTCATTCTCCCCAAAAGCTTGGTGAAGGCTCTCAGCTGTTCCTTTTTCTGGGCTGATGTGTTTTTCAGGTGTCTCACTTTCATCAGCCTTTGCAATTTCTTCAGGTAACTGTTTTATAGATAGAGGCTTCTACTTTACAGTAATGAAGGAATTAGGAAAAAAATAATAGTTTCAGTATTGATGGTCTTACCACTTCATTTTGTGTCTCCTTTTCTAATCTTTTAGCCCCTATTTTTTCTTCATCAATTAGCTGATGTTCTTGGTGGCTCTCCTTAGTTGCTTCCTCACCAAGAGTTATAGCAGAAGGAGTCTCGGCCTCATTCTTTTCCTCCATGATCTATTGTTTTTTTCCCTCTTAGTTTATGGTTATCAAAAGAAACGTGAAAGACAAATAAAAATACGTGAAATACAATAAATTCTGTCTATCTGACCTGTTCATTTGGGACTTCAGTAAGCATTTTTTCAGTTGCCTCAGTTGCTTTCTCTCCCTGATTTTCTATGGTTGTCAGATCTGTTTTTGCTGCATCTCCTTTCTTGATTTCATGTTGAGGCTGTAGTTTTAATGGTTCTTCTGCAGGCCCATCTTCTGCTTCATGAACTACCTGCAGGCTCTCCTTTTGCATATCATCATGAAGTTGAAGCTCCAATTTCATAAACTCCCTAGGTTCCTCTTCTATTGTTTTTGGTGCGATTTCTCGCACTTCAACTCCTGTCGTCTTTTCTTCTTTGCTTTCCAAGGCCCTCGTTGAAATGACATGTTCCTTCTCTTCAAAATGCAATCCAGCTGACGATGTTTGATTTTGCTCTTCTAACATTTCTGTTGGTTGAGGTTGATTAGAAGTAATCTTATCTTCTGATACTGCTGTATAGTCTTGAGAACTGGACTTGAATTCTAATTCAGGAACTTCTTTAGTTTCTTCTTTTTCATGATCTGTAGGCCCATGTTCTCTTTGGTGTATTTTTTTCAGACTCTCCTGTGCATCTTTATCAAGTTGAGATTCAAATGAAAAGACTTTAAGCTCCTTGGACTCTTCCTTTTGGAGGTTGGCTTCTTCTATTGCTTTTGACTCCAGTTTTGGCTCTTCTATTTCTTTTGTTTTCTCTTCTGCACTCCCAATTAAGGCTGAAGTTTCATCTTCCTGTTCCTTCAAAAGCAGTGCATAGGATGGCATCTGGTCCTGCTCTTTGGATTTCTCCATGGGATTGGTCTGAACAGGGTAAATTTCTTCTTCTTTTGCTGCTCTATTACCTTTTAGATTAGAGTCCGATATGGATAAGGAAGCTTCTTTCTTGTCTTCAATTTCCACTGAAGTTCCACTTGCTTCCTTTTCTGCTTCTTTTTGACTCTCTTTTGTATCCTCATTCCGTTCAAGGTCCAGTTTGGAGAACTGGAGCTCCCTGAACTCTTCCTTTTGCAAGCAAACCTCTTCACTTGTTTTGGATTCATCTTTTAGAAATTCCTTTCCCTTTATATTCTCTTCCAGTGCCATGCTCTCTTGTTGACTTGCATCAGCTTCAGCTGCATGAACATTGCTTGCATCTGGGGGCATGTTAGACACCTGCATTGGCTTTTCATCTGTCTGAACTTCCTCCAAGCTATGCTCTGCTGTTACCTCCATGACAGTTGTTGCCTTTATTTTGTTGCAAGCACTATCTGTATTGTCTATGTTCTCCTCCTTAATCACTTCTGTTGTCTCTTTTGTTGGTGCAGCGGTTAAGAGACCTACATCCTTTTCACGAGTGTCACCTTCTTCTCTTGTTTTTTCCTTTTCATTTGTGACTGTCGTCTCTTTTCTGAAGTTCTGTGCCTCTTGGACCTCCAAGTTTGCTGTTTCTGTTTTTTCATTAGAGTCTGTTACTTCAAGATGCTCAGTGATCGCAGAGCTGCCTTCTTTCACCTGATGAAGATTTGATTCAAAATAATGAATTTAAAGCAATCGAATACCAAAAATACATCAAACAGTACTATTTCGGTGCTGACCTCGTTGACTCTTTCATCTCCAATTGACACAGTGTAAACTTCACTAATGTCATTCTTGTCCTTGTTGAAGTGTTCAACAGTGTCATTACCTTCAGTTTTCTCAACTTCTTTGTCCACCTGTTTTGGAAATATAATAAGAAAGCTTAGCCTGTGAGCGTTAAGGTAAATTTTTTATGCTTAACAATGAGTTTATTTTCTGACCTCATCAGGTAAGATGGCATCTTTTATATCCTTTGAATTTTGTGTTTCTTTAATCTGATATTCATCCTCCACTTCTAAATATTTTTTCTCTTCTGTCTCCTGTTGAGTTTCTAAATATTCTTCTGACCTTTGTTCTAAAGATTCTGAAATTTCTTTTTCCTCCAATTTATTTGGGCTGATTTCAGGGATTGTTTCATTACTTTGATCACTTGTTACTATTTCAGAAGTATGATCAAGCTTCATGCTGGACTCAGCCAATTTTAAATTCTGTTACACAATGAAAAATTATTAGAATGCTAAATGTGGTCATAGAAAATAGAAATACCTGTTGGTTGGTTGATTCATGCCACATTAGTGGTCTTTTATTCTAGAGACTTGTAGTTTCAATTCAGTGGAATGATTTGTCAAAAAAAATCAGTGGAGTGAAGCAAAATAAGAAATTTTCCTAGAGTTGTTATGCAAATATGTTTAGGATACTAAATTTTTTTGATAGCGTTGTGAAATGCATTTTTGAGGAGTCAATGAACAGTATCTTATTTGAGCCCACTAGATATTAATCAAAACAAATTCTCTTAGGCGAATAACTTAATTTGTTCTTAGGTCATGCAAACCAAAAAAAATGCAATTAAACTGGCTAACCTCTTCCATCGGAATTTCATAATTTTTGGTCTCACTGATATCAACCTCTTGGTTCTGTTTTCCTGATTCATGTTCTGGTGTGGCCTTTTCTGCAGCATCATTTTCCTTTATGCTAGCTTCAGATTTCTTAACAAAGTCCGCTTGATCCAGTATAGCCTTCTCCGCCATGTTAATTGATACAGAACGCTTTAAGACCTCTTCTTCTGTGTTCTCACTTGTAGCTTTGGCTAACTTCTCTACAGAATTCAATCCATCAGTCTTAACTGTTTCAAATTCCATTTCATTTGTTACTGACTTTTCTTCCACAATTATGTTGTCATCGCACATTTTCCCAGCTAGTTTGAGATTCTGCATTATGGATAAGATTATGGTGTTGATTAGCTTTGCTTCTTCTGAGAGAGACAATTAATTAGTAGAGTGATAAAATATATGGGAAATATTCATTATTTGAAGATCTTTTTGTTTTACTACCTCACTGGCTAAAGCATTAGTATCTTTGCTCCCATCAGTATCTTCATTTCCTTTTGTTTCTTTCTCTCCTGTTTGTTCACTATTCTGGATAGCTTCAACCTCCCCCGGGATATTAATGTCATCAGCCTTATCATTCAACATCCCTGCCTTTGATTCTTCATTGATCACATCTCCTGACAATTCAACAAACTCTTCTGATTCATTCTGCAATTTTGGTTCTATAATTTCTTCACCATGCGATATTTCTTTTTCAACGATCTTGATAGCCTCTGCTAATTCAGCATTGCTCTCATTGACTTCACTAGCTTTAATTGGAGATCTGTCATCTTCCTTTTTCTCCTCTGACAAAGCTTCAGCTAGATTTGCATCGTTACCCTCACTTTGTAGGCTTTCCTCTTCTTTCACTGGTGCAATGCTCTCACCTGTTGCAAACTCCTCAAAAATCTGCAAAATCATTTGAGATAAAATGAGTCTGTAAACTAACATCTATACAAGCTATCATAGTTTTTAGTATGAGATTAACCTCTTTGTTGGACATTTCAGCATTGTTTTCATCATTCTGGGTGATCTTATCTGTTCTTTCTTCAATAGGTTCTTCAGAGGGGCTTTTGTTATTGCAATCATCTACGATATGTTCCTTGGAGCTATCTTCTTCTTCAGGCATTTTTGTTTCATTTACATGGTCTTGGGAGCTCTTACCTATATCTTCTTTGGGATTGTTAGCCACTTCACATAAAACACCTACCTCAGTTCCTGCAGATAGCACATTATTGTCTTTCCCTTCATCCATTTTGATAGAAGAGTCGTTCTCCTCTTGTTCATCTATGGTCAATGCTACTGGTAGAATTAAGTTATCACCTTCTGGAGTTTGTTGTTCCCTTATCAATGAGGCTTCAGTAGATGAATTGAGGCTTTCCTCATGATGATTCATTATTTCATGAGCAGAGACTGTCTTGGATGTTTCCTGGTCCCTGTCTTTGTTATCCTCTTCTGCCATGGTAATTTTTTCAATATCTTCGTCAATTTTGAATGATGATTCCTCCTTTTTCTTCTCCGGTGAAGCTTCTTCTGGAATATCTTTATCCTCACACAGTAGACTTTGAACATCTTCTGCTAGTGATGCTGGAGTGGTTTTACTGAGGCTGTCATTCTCATTTGCCTCATCTGTAGTGTTTTCTCCTGTTCCTGCTGCCTCAGATTGCTCAGGAATCTGCAAGAGGAACCAATTTTCTAGTCTACAAACAAGACTTTATTTTGAAATCAATAAATCAAGATACTGTAGAATTCCATCCTAACCTCTGTGTTCGAATTCTCTGCGCTGGCACCATCATTCTCGAAATTCTTTACAGGATCATCTGCAACAGACTCCAGTGAGTGGCTTCTAATATTGCACTCTTTTATGATATCTTCTCCTTTTGCTGTTTCTTCATCCTTTTCATTGTATTTCAGTCTCTCAATTGTCTCTTCTACAGTTTTATGTTGCAGTTCAATGTTTTCTTTGGGTTCATCCTTCTGCAATATCCGTTCTGCATCCTCTTTCACCATAGAGGCTTGAGAAGATGAGTCGGGGCTTTCTTCTTTCTGATTCATCTCATGGGCAAATTGATAAATTGTTTTTAATGTTTCCTTGTCAATCTCTTTTTTATCATCTTCTAGCATAGTAATGCTGTCAGCAGATTGATTGATTTGGAAAGAAGATCCTTCCTTCTTTTTCTCCTCTGGTGAAGCTTCTGCTGGAACACCCTCATCCTCACATTGTAGACTCTCCACTTCTTTTGCCAGTGACAATGCAATAGCTGCAACAGGGGTTTCATTATTCTGATTTGCCTCATGCATAATGTGTTCACTTGTTCCTGCTGCCTCAGACTCCTCAAGACTCTGCAGAAGGAACAGAAGTTACGTTTCAACAAAAAAAAGAAGTGTTTTTCGAATAGATAGATCAAGATAGTTTGGAGTTTTATAACCTCTGTGTTTGACTTCTCTGCACTATTGTCATCATTCTTGAAACTTTTAACTTGATTTTGTTCAACTGAGTCCTGTAAGAGACTTGTAATATTCCTTTCACTTGGGATATCTTTTTCTTCTTCTATTCCTTCATCCCTTCTATTGTCTTGTGGGCTGTCAAATTTCTCTTCTATAATGTTATCACCCATTTGGCTTGAAGTTTCCACTGTAATTTCTACAGATATAACATTCAGTGGCTGGTCAATATTTTCACTGGGCTCATCCTTCTGCAATAATTGTTCTGCATCTTCTTCTCTTTTTGATGAATCCCTGCTTTGGTTGGCAACCTCTGCTAGATCAGTGTAACTCTCTTTGTCTAAATCCTTTCTGATGGAAGATCCATCTATATCAATTTCTTCTGCTGATGAACCATCACACGTGGTTAAGTTTTCACCTTGTGAGCTTCCGTGTTCTTTTGTGTTCTTTTGCTCAGCTGTTTCAGCTACCTCAGATGAATCAAAAGTCTGCATAAAAAAATACTTGTTCATTTGATAAATAAGCAAAACTAAGGTTTTTGTTGAAGATCAAATGAGATATTTATTTAATGCTAACCTCCACACTGCTGGGCTTGCCGCCGTTCTTTTCATAATTTTGGAAGTTCTCAACAAGTTCTTCTTCATCAGATTTTTGTGAGATGCATGTAACATTGTTTTGATCTATGATTTGTTCTTCAGTGTTCTCTCCTTTGTCTGCCTCTTTTTCAGGCTGTCGAGAGCTTCCAGCTGCCTCTTTTTCCGATGAAAGTTGTATGAAATTGTCTTTTAGGTTCTCTTCATCAGCAACCTCACTGATGTCCATGATCTTAAGACCATAATGCACTTGTATTAATAGCATTGACGTGTTGATTTTTTTTCGTTTGAAAAGAGATGTAAAAGAACTAAACAGAATATGACTTAATTTCTGTGAATAACTTTAATTAAAATTATACCTCTTCATTTATGACATCGACTGTCTTTCTACTCTTTCCTTCAGCTTCCAATGTTGTTGTTGCTTCATGAAGACTTCCTGCTTGCGAGTTTTGTTCAATTGTCTTGTGAAGTGAGGCAGTATTGAAGACTTCTTCAGTATGATACTTTCTGGTGTCATCACCTGCAGTAGATGTACCAAGGCCATCATTGCTCTCCTTTCATATATAAATATTATTTACCTACAATTGTAGCACTTTGCAAATTCATGGTTTGTGTAATGGGATCAGGATCCTTTTATGTTGAAGTGAACATGATGGAACGTGTTCAAGTAATCTCAGCTGCTCAATTGAAGACGAGGGACTGAATCAATAAATAACAACCCACTTTCTAAAATCTAAAATTTATGTTTAGTGAAATCCTAACCGTTCATTTTGAATTGAATGGTTGAGATTGGTTGAACATGACAGGATCCTAATTCTTAATGAGATAATGAAGGGCAACAGCCAACAGTGATGTCTTCGCACACATGAATGTTGATGATAAACTAAAAAATTTTCTGTAGAATGTGCTACAAAAAACGATTTGTATTCCATAATTCCATAATTGTTTAAAGTATTAATTCCACTTCTGAACGGCTTTTGGAGTTACATATACTACCAGAAGCTGAAGGAATCACACATGTTGCTTGTGATTACTATGTTTTTTCTCTTCATGTTGTGAACAAGGAAAAGAAGGCTTTGAATTTTCATAAAGAATGTTACCAATTATTGTAGATCTTATCCTGAAAGCTTGTTTTTTATTTTAATCTCCTTGTTCAATCCCCTTGCAAACAGACTGCAACTTTGAATTGCAAAGTATCGCCCAAATTGCAATTTGGTTTTTATATCTTAATATTATCATGTGGTCTATAACTTTATAGCTTTTAAAACATGCTTTATTTTTCAACTATATTATGAATTGAAAAAACTCACTTGTTGCCAAATCTTGAGCATCTTTCTCACAGGTTTCTTCCTTGTTTTCTGTATCTTCAACTATGCTCATCTCAGCATCCTTGTTCTCTAGTATTTCCTTGGACTCTAATTCGTACACCTTCTCCAACTTCTCATTTTCTGTTTCACTTGTGTCCAAGATTGCCTCTCCTTTTGCACAAGGAAGCTCTAATTCTGTGTTGTTTGTGCTTTGACATGCTTGAGACTCGGTTTCATCATTATTTACCTCTTCTCTACCTGCTACATTTGCTGCACGAACTTGGTCTTCAGGTTCAAGGTCGGGGATTTCCCCCACCTCTGGTTCAGCTGATTGAGTCACATTTAACTCATCGACATTCTTTCCCAGGGTCTCAACTTTTGCAATTTCAATCTTCTCATTCAGTTCTCTTTGGGGATTCTGCAGTGATGCAAGAAAATTTATGAAACTTCGGTGTTATAGTTGCCATTACTGATGCTTTAATATCCACTTTATGCTGGAAGCAATGCAAATATATATAGCCTTGGAACAGAAAAAGTTTTAAGAAATATTTATTTAACCTTTTCTTTTGGAATTTCATTTCTGAAATCATCATCTACTGATGTCTTTTCTTTGTCCTTTTTGTCAAAGCTCTCCTGATTTTCAATGGTTGATTTATCTTTGTCACGTTTAAGTGTTTCAAAGCATTCACTTGAAACAGCTGTATCTGCCAGCGAGCTTGGAATAGTTTCAATCGGGCATTTGGCATTCTGACTTATCTTATTACCATCAATCTTGCATGTTCCTGCAGCCTTGGACTTCTCTAAAGTCTGCATAGAAAAGTAAGTTTATGTAGTCAAAAAAGAAGACTGCAAGCCTAGAAACCATGGAGAGTAAGGTAACTAGAGTTTCTTGCTAACCATTGTGTTTGACTTGTCCGAACAGCCATCATCATTCTGGAAGTTAACAGGATCTTCTGCAACAGATTCCTGTGGGAGGCTATTAATGTTCCTCCCATTAATGATGTTTTTTTCTTTTTCTGTTTCTGACTCCATTTTACCGTCTTGCACGCTCTCAACTTTCTCTTCTATAGTGTTCTCTTCCAATTGACTCAAAGTGACTGCCTCAGTTTCTGCAGATATGACGTTCAATTGGTATTCAATATTTTCTTGACATTCATTCTTCTGCATTTTTTCTTCTACATCTTCATCCTTCAATATTTCCTTGAGCTCCCCAACCTTTGCTAGCGGTAGCCCTGATTGATTCTCTTCTTCTTCACCATTTTTACTTTGTGCAGTTTCCTGTTCTTGGACCAATGAACTTTGGAGAGTCGAATTGGGGATTTCATCTCTATGCTTTGTCTCATGTGTTATGCTACCAACTGTTTCAGCAGTCTCAGACCCCACTAAATTCTGCATATTAGATTAACTATTCAGATGACAAATGAATAAATCTAAGCCATAGCAAAGACTGATAATGTGTTTAGTTTCATGATCACCTCTCCACTGGAATTCTCTGCGTTCTTTTCATCATTTTTGAAGTTCTTATCTGGGATGTCCGCAACAGCCTCCAGTGAAATGCATCTATTGCTGTTGCCATCTGTGATATGTTCTTTGGTGTCCTTTCCTTGAGAATTATCTGCCTCCTTGTCAGTCTGTTGGTAGCCCTCAACTCTCCCCTGGTTGATTACTTCTGATGAAAGGTTTGTCACATTATCTCTTATCTGTGCATCATCAGTGTCCTTGCTAATGCCTGTGATCTGAGGTCCACAATGCCTTAGTATTGATATATGCAGCTTGATGATAATTGATAAGGAATTAAAAATAATTTGGGGTCAGCGAAATCATACCTCTTCGTTGGCGGTGCTCTTGGTCTTCTCATTGTCTTCTTCATCTTTCAATGCCTTTGCTGCTTGAAAGTTTTGCTCAATTGTCTCGCTTAGAAGGTCAGTACTGTTGATTTTCTCTGAGGATGATTCCTCTGTATGATATTTTGTAGTGTCACCACCTACAGCAGATGTAGCAGAATAAACATTCTCTTTCTCACACATAGACATAGACATATTGTTACATGATGTCGTGAATTAATGGCTTTTGTGAAATGAGGAATAAAAATAATGTTTTCTCAAGCAACAGAAGTGTTGACAAGGGATTTGCAGTTCATATATCCTATATAATTTATGTCATGTAATCTGAAATTCTATAGTTCTAGTATGCATTAGGTTCTAACTATTTTACAACTTGGAAGCACTCACCTGTTATTTCCAATTTATGCATCTCTGTCTCACCGGCTTCTTCCTTCGTTTGTACATCTTCTTTTTTGCTCGTCTCAGCATCTTTAACCTCTGACTGATTTTCATCTTTCTTTACATCTTCTCTATTTGCATTTGCTTCATGAACTTGGTCTTCAGGTTCAAAGTCAGGGACTTCCCCTAATTTTTCTTCCGCTGACTGAGTCAAATTTAATTCATCGACATTATTATCTGGGGTTTCACCTTCTGCAATTTCAATCTTCTCATTCAGCTCTCTTGGCAGGGGATTCTGCAGTAATGAAAGAAAATTTATGAAACTTTGGTGTTGTAGTTTCCATTACTGATGCTTTAATATCCACTTACGTGATGCAAATAGGAAGCAATAAAAATAATATGACTTTGCAACAGAAAGATTTAAGAAATATTGATTCAACCTTTTCTTTTGGAAGTTCATTTCTGATATCACCAATGTCTACTGATGCCTCTTCTCTGTTCTTTTTGTCAGGGCTCTCTTCATGAATCTCAATGGTTGTGTCATCTTTGGCGCATCTAATTATTTTGAAGCCTTCACTTGAAACTGTTGTGTCCACAAGCAATGCTGGAGTTTCAATGGGGCATTCAACATTCTGATATGTCTCGTTTTCAAAGCTCTCACATGTTCCTGCAGCCTTGGACTCCTCTAAAATCTGCATAGAATAATAAGTTTGTATTCAAAAAGAAGATTGCAAGCCTACAAAGCATGGAGAGTAAGGTAACTAGAGTTTCTTGCTAACCACTGCATTTGACTTGTCAGTACAGCCATCATCATTCTGGAAGTTAAAAGGATCTTCTGCAACAGATTCCTGTGGGAGGCTCTTAATGTTGCTCCCATTGGTGATGTTTTCTTCTTTTTCCGTTTCTGACTCCATTTTATTGTCTTGCACACTCTCAACTTTCTCTTGTATAGTGTTTTCTTCCAATTGACTCAAAGTGCCCGACTCAGTTTCTGCAGATATGACATTCAATTGGTGTTCAATATTTTCTTGACATTCATTCTTCTGCATTTTTTCTTCTACATCTTTATCACCCTTCAATATTTCCTTCTTTGGCTCCCCAATCTTTGCTAGTGGTAGCCCCAATTGATTCTCTTCTCCACCATTTTTTATGTAAGATTCCACATTAATTTTTTCTACGGATGAACCCTCACTTATAGTTGCATTTTCACCATGTGCAATTTCATATTCTTGGACCAGTGAACAATGGAGAGTTGAATTGGGGATTTCATCGCTATGTTTTGCCTCATGTGTAATGATACCAACTGTTTCAGGACTGACAAACTCCACTAAAATCTGCATAATAGATTAACTATTCAGTTGACAAATGAATAAATCTAAGCCATAGCAAAGACTGACAATGTGTTTAGTTTCATGATCACCTCTCCACTGGAATTCTCTGCGTTCTTTTCATCATTTTTGAAGTTCTTATCTGGGATGTCCTCAACAGCCTTCAGTGAAATGCATCTAGCGCTGTTGCCTTCTGTGATATGTTCTTTGGTGTCCTTTCCTTGAGAATTGTCTGCCTCCTTGTCAGTCTGTTGGTAGCCCTCAACTCTTCCCTGGTTGATTACTTCTGATGAAAGGTTTGTCACATTATCTCTCATCTGTGCATCATCAGTGTCCTTGCTAATGCCAGTGATCTGATGTGCACAATGCCTTAGTATTGATATATGCAGCTTGATGATAATTGATAAGGAATTGAAAATAATTTGGGGTCAGCGAAATCATACCTCTTCGTTGGCGGTGCTCTTGGTCTTCTCATTGTCTTCTTCATCTTTCAATGCCATTGCTGCTTGAAAGTTTTGCTCAATTGTCTCGCTTAGAAGGTCAGTACTGTTGATTTTCTCTGAGGATGATTCCTCTGTATGATATTTTGTAGTGTCACCACCTACAGCAGATGTAGCAGAATAACCATTCTCTTTCTCACACATAGAGATAGGCATATTGTTACATGATGTCGTGAATTAATGGCTTTTGTGAAATGAGGAATAAAAATAATGTTTTCTCAAGCTACAGAATTGTTGACAAGGGATTTGCAGTTCATATATCCTATATAAGTTATGTCATGTAATCTGAAATTCTATAGTTCTAGTATTCATTAGGTTCTAACTATTTTACAACTTGGAAGCACTCACCTGTTATTTCCAATTTATGCATCTGTGTCTCACCGGCTTCTTCCTTCTTTTGTACATCTTCTTTTTTGCTCGTCTCAGCATCTTTAACCTCTGACTGATTTTCATCATTCTTTACATCTTCTCTATTTGCATTTGCTTCATGAACTTGGTCTTCAGGTTCAAAGTCAGGGACTTCCCCTAATTTTTCTTCCGCTGACTGAGTCAAATTTAATTCATCGACATTATTATCTGGGGTTTCACCTTCTGCAATTTCAATCTTCTCATTCAGCTCTCTTGGCAGGGGATTCTGCAGTAATGAAAGAAAATTTATGAAACTTTGGTGTTGTAGTTTCCATTACTGATGCTTTAATATCCACTTACATGATGCAAATAGGAAGCAATAAAAATAATATGACTTTGCAACAGAAAGGTTTAAGAAATATTGATTCAACCTTTTCTTTTGGAAGTTCATTTCTGATATCACCAATGTCTACTGATGCCTCTTCTCTGTCCTTTTTGTCAGGGCTCTCTTCATGAATCTCAATGGTTGTGTCATCTTTGGCGCATCTAATTATTTTGAAGCCTTCACTTGAAACTGTTGTGTCCACAAGCAATGCTGGAGTTTCAATGGGGCATTCAACATTCTGATATGTCTCGTTTTCAAAGCTCTCACATGTTCCTGCAGCCTTGGACTCCTCTAAAATCTGCATAGAATAATAAGTTTGTATTCATAAAGAAGATTGCAAGCCTACAAATCATGGAGAGTAAGGTAACTAGAGTTTCTTGCTAACCACTGCATTTGACTTGTCAGTACAGCCATCATCATTCTGGAAGTTAAAAGGATCTTCTGCAACAGATTCCTGTGGGAGGCTCTTAATGTTGCTCCCATTGGTGATGTTTTCTTCTTTTTCCGTTTCTGACTCCATTTTATTGTCTTGCACACTCTCAACTTTCTCTTGTATAGTGTTTTCTTCCAATTGACTCAAAGTGCCCGACTCAGTTTCTGCAGATATGACATTCAATTGGTGTTCAATATTTTCTTGACATTCATTCTTCTGCATTTTTTCTTCTACATCTTTATCACCCTTCAATATTTCCTTCTTTGGCTCCCCAATCTTTGCTAGTGGTAGCCCCAATTGATTCTCTTCTCCACCATTTTTTATGTAAGATTCCACATTAATTTCCTCTACTGATGAATCCTCACTTATAGTTGCATTTTCACCATGTGCAATTTTATATTCTTGGACCAGTGAACATTGGAGAGTTGAATTGGGGATTTCATCGCTATGTTTTGCCTCATGTGTAATGATACCAACTGTTTCAGGACTGACAAACTCCACTAAAATCTGCATAATAGATTAACTATTCAGTTGACAAATGAATAAATCTAAGCCATAGCGAAGACTGATAATGTGTTTAGTTTCATGATCACCTCTCCACTGGAATTCTCTGCGTTCTTTTCATCATTTTTGAAGTTCTTATCTGGGATGTCCTCAACAGCCTCCAGTGAAATGCATCTAGCGCTGTTGCCTTCTGTGATATGTTCTTTGGTGTCCTTTCCTTGAGAATTATCTGCCTCCTTGTCAGTCTGTTGGTAGTCCTCAACTCTCCCCTGGTTGATTACTTCTGATGAAAGGTTTGTCACATTATCTCTCATCTGTGCATCATCAGTGTCCTTGCTAATGCCTGTGATCTGAGTTCCACAATGCCTTAGTATTGATATATGCAGCTTGATGATAATTGATAAGGAATTGAAAATAATTTGGGGTCAGCGAAATCATACCTCTTCGTTGGTGGTGCTCTTGGTCTTCTCATTGTCTTCTTCATCTTTCAATGCCTTTGCTGCTTGAAAGTTTTGCTCAATTGTCTCGCTTAGCAGGTCAGTACTGTTGATTTTCTCTGAGGATGATTCCTCTGTATGATATTTTGTAGTGTCACCACCTACAGCAGATGTGGCAGAATAAATATTCTCTTTCTCACACATAGAGATAGACATATTGTTACATGATGTCGTGAATTAATGGCTTTTGTGAAATGAGGAATAAAAATAATGTTTTCTCAAGCTACAGAATTGTTGACAAGGGATTTGCAGTTCATATATCCTATATAAGTTATGTCATGTAATCTGAAATTCTGTAGTTCTAGTATTCATTAGGTTCTAACTATTTTACAGCTTGGAAGCACTCACCTGTTATTTCCAATTTATGGATCTCTGTCTCACCGGCTTCTTCCTTCTTTTGTACATCTTCTTTTTTGCTCGTCTCAGCATCTTTAACCTCTGACTGATTTTCATCATTCTTTACATCTTCTCTATTTGCATTTGCTTCATGAACTTGGTCTTCAGGTTCAAAGTCAGGGACTTCCCCTAATTTTTCTTCCGCTGACTGAGTCAAATTTAATTCATCAACATTATTATCTGGGGTTTCACGTTCTGCAATTTCAATCTTCTCATTCAGTTCTCTTGGCAGGGGATTCTGCAGTAATGAAAGAAAATTTATGAAACTTTGGTGTTGTAGTTTCCATTACTGATGCTTTAATATCCACTTACATGATGCAAATGGGAAGCAATAAAAATAATATGACTTTGCAACAGAAAGGTTTAAGAAATATTGATTCAACCTTTTCTTTTGGAAGTTCATTTCTGATATCACCAATGTCTACTGATGCCTCTTCTCTGTCCTTTTTGTCAGGGCTCTCTTCATGAATCTCAATGGTTGTGTCATCTTTGGCGCATCTAATTATTTTGATGCTTTCACTTGAAACTGTTGTGTCCACAAGCAATGCTGGAGTTTCAATGGGGCATTCAACATTCTGATATGTCTCGTTTTCAAAGCTCTCACATGTTCCTGCAGCCTTGGACTCCTCTAAAATCTGCATAGAATAATAAGTTTGTATTCAAAAAGAAGATTGCAAGCCTACAAAGCACGGAGAGTAAGGTAACTAGAGTTTCTTGCTAACCATTGCATTTGACTTGTCAGTACAGCCATCATCATTCTGGAAGTTAACAGGATCTTCTGCAACAGATTCCTGTGGGAGGCTCTTAATGTTGCTCCCATTAGTGATGTTTTCTTCTTTTTCCGTTTCTGACTCCATTTTCTGGCTCTCAACTCTCTCTTCTACAGTGTTTTCTTCCAATTGACTCAAAGTGCCTGCCATGGTTTCTCCAGATATGATGTTCAATGGGTGTTCAATATATTCTTGACATTCATTCTTCTGCATTTTTTCTTCTACATCTTCACCACCCTTCACTGTTTCCTTTTGCTCCCCAATCTCTGCTAGTGGTAGCCCTGAATGAATCTTTTCATCTTCATCATTTTCGGTGGAAGATTTTTCCAAAGCAATTTTCGCTACAGATGATTCCTCACTTACAGTTGTATTTTCACTTTGCACAATTTCTTGCACTTGGACCAATGAACATTGGAAAGTTGAGCTGGGGATTTCATCACGATGTTTTGCCTCATTTGTAATGCTGTCAATTGTTTCAGCAGTCTCAGACTCCTTTAAATTCTGCATATTAGATTAACTTTTCAGTTGACAACTGAATAAATATAAGCTATAGCAAAGACCAATAACGCATTTGGTTTCATGATTACCTCTCTGCTGCTGGAGCTCCCTGTGTTCTTTTCATCATTTTGGAATTTCTTAACTGGGCTCTTTTCAACCGATTCTTGTGAGATGCTTGCAGCACTGTTGCCTTCCATGATTTGTTCTCTAGTGTCATCTCCATTAGAATTGTCCACCTGCTTGTCAATCTGTTGGTAGCCCTCAACTGTCTCTTTGTCTATTACTTCTGATGAAAGGTTTGTCACATTATCTCTTATCTGTTCTCCATCAGTTATCTTGCTAATGCCTGAGACCTGAGGTCCATAATGCCCTTGTATTAATAGATGTGGGTTGACAATTATAGAGAATGAATTCAGAAGAACTGATGGTGAGCAAAATTTTACCTCTTCATTGGTGGTACTTTTGGTCTTCTCACTGTCTTCTTCATCTTTCAATGCAATAGCTGCTTCATGAGGACTTGCTGCTTGAAATTTTTGGTCAATTGTCTCATGTAGAAAGCCAGTACTGTTGATTTTCTCGGAGGATGATTCTTCGGTCTGACATTTTGCAGCATCATCACCTGCAGCAGATGTATTAGCATCATCATTCTCTTTCTCCCACACATAGAAATAAACATACAGTCATCTTTGTGACATGAGGGGCAGTATTCTTGCAGTTCATATATCCTAAGTAACTTATGGTCTTGTGATCCCCAATTTTATAGTTCTCCTAGTGTTCTTTAGTTCTGGCTATGTTACAACTTGGAAGCACTCACCTGTTATTTCCAATTTATACATCTCACAGGCTTCTTCGTTATTTTGTACATCTTCTTTGATGCTCAACTCAGCATTTTTAATCTCTGATTGCATTTCAGAGTCCGATTCCTGAATCTTTTCTGATTTCTCAATTTCTGCTTCACATCTTTCTGAGCTTGGTCTAGTTAGTGCCTCTTTAGCTGATGTAAGGTCTAAAATGGTGTTCTCTGTGATTTCAAATGCTTGAGTGTCAGTTTCATGGTGCTTTTCCTCATTTTTAGCTCCATTCGCTTCATGAACCTGGTCTAGAGGTTCAAACTCTGAATTTTGCCACTCCTCCTTACCTTCTGCCAATATTCTTTCTTGTTCCAATGATCGAGTCTTCTCCAACTCACTGGAAAGTTTGTTTTGGATCTCAACTTTTGCAATTTCAGTATGCTTATTCAGCTTGGTTGGTGGGAGATTCTGCAACAAGAATGAAAATTTGTGAAACTTTGGTAATATGGTTGTCATTGTTGATGCTGTATTAGTCACTTTTGTGGTGAAAAAAAGATGCAGTGCAGATAAATAAACTTTGGAATTGATAATGGTTTAAGATAAATATTCTAACCTCTAGTTTTTTAATCTCATCATTGCCATCATCAACAATATCAATGGGTTTCTCTTCTTTCCCCTTGTCAAAGCTTTCTTCCTGATTTTTGATGAGTATATCCTCTTTGGTACATGTCATTGCATCTGCTGTATCTATCTCCACAGAAACCATTTCCAAAGATGTTTTTACTTCATTTCCCGATTCATCTTGGTTGTATTCTGGAGTAATGAGTGCATCTCTGATGTTGTTTTCACTTTCTATTACAGTATCCTTGTTCTTGTCTCTGTTCTCTTCTGCTGAAGCTTCGCATAGGGCCGCCTCCTCAACTTTGTTTTTTTCACCATCCTCATGTTTCGTGAACAAACTGTCAAGCTTTCCCTCATTAGCGGTCTCACCCTTAACTTTTTCATAGCCACAGCTATCAGCTTCAGGTTTTGTCTTGAGTGCTTCAGTTGTGCTTTCTTGTGAGCCACTTTTTGTAACATCGTCCAACAGAGTTTCCGAGACTGCTTCATATGTTTCAGCTTTGTCTACTTCCTGCAAACACAGGTCTTTAGTTTGTATGATAGAAGGATTAACTACATGGCACTTATCTTGGTTTTCATCTAAAGAGGCGATGCTGTCTTTTGTGCCTTGGTTTTGTTCTGTGCTTTCAACATAGGAGGTCTTTTCTAGCTTGTCTCTCACTTCAGGTTGAGCTACTTTCATGCTTGACCTGTCAGTTTCCAATGTGGCTGATGGATTGTCAGGTTCGTCTTTGCCATCCTCTGTGATTGCAGAACTTTCTTCATTATTGCTCTGAATCTCTAAACTTGTTGCCATTATTGAGGGAACTTCTCTGATTGAATCATTTTTGTTGTCTTCATTCTCACTTTCTATGTTTTCTATTGGTTTAGCCACATCAGGAGTCTTCTCCTCATCCAAGTACCTAGAGCAACTATCTGCCTGCTCTCCTTCTAATCTTGAAATTTTTTCTCCATTGCTCTCCATCATTTGTGCTTCATTTTTTAAGGTAGGCTGTGTGCATGTGTCAACACTGGTGTCCAAGCTGTGGCCTGTCAAATCAGGGTTGAGATTCAAAGGTCCTTCATCCTGCCCTGTGCTCCCCCCGAGCACGACAGCTTCATTGCTAGTTTTGAGTTCAGCATCCTTTTCTGATTTCTTTCCTTGATCATCTTTCTGTGAATCATTAATTTCTTGTACGACACTCGCTGGGTTCTCTTTCTCTATCTGCTCCTTGTCCAGCATTGTCTTCTCTGCTTGATATGATTTTGCGGCTGCCTGACAAGTTTCCTGCTTTGTGTTGGTTTCTTCATCAGGAACATTGGCAATTGAGGGTGATCCAAAAAAACTTTCACCTGCTCCCACTCCAGCACCGCCTTCAAAGCTACTATGCACAATTTCAAGTGCTACAATACTTGCTACTTCCATGTTTCCTGATTTTACCCGGTAATCAACAGTTTCAGAAGGTTGATTTTGTTCTCCTGGGTCCAAACATCTGCCAACTCCTCCTTCCTGCATAAACAAAATGATCTGATTATATTTTCTGTAAAGAACATAAACTCATAAATATTCACTGGCTACATAAATAATTAACTAGGATAAATGCTTATAGGAGAAAGCATAGGATGTATTTTAAGTGAAATTGTTTAGATGATTTTGGTTAATAACATATCTGTGGTATCTAGCAGTCATAAAAATTATGATCCAAAAAATATTTGTCGAATTTCAGAAAAACCGAAGAAAACGACTATAGATGTGAAGAAACTACTCTTTTATCATGCCTTCATTATGTGTTTTTTACTTTTTGACGAAAAAGATGTATAGAAGCCTTGTTTTTTTTTTTTTGGGCAGGAAACAAGGCCAATAAAGGCTTGAAACTCTTTTGTTTCTGCTGCTTATAATCAAAGAAGGGGTAATTCTATTCCGATCATCTCTACTTGTAAACTAGATTTGATATGATTCATTGACTTCCTTACTGATTCATTGACTACCTGCTCTCATATAAACAAATGATGTGGATTATTTGTTACAGTTTCTTGAATGTTTCTGTTGATCCTAATACCAGAGAATCTATCATTCTTTGCATATTATAGTTTACAGGTAAACAAAGCAAGAAGCAAAGTGAAAGAGCATGCTAGAACAAGAAGTAGTTGATCTCACATACCATTAAAGATATGGGCTCCGGAATACCAGCTTCAGCAGCCAGTTCAAGCCTAGGTGATCGAACTACCGGCAAGTATTTGATCTAAACTCTTATAAACAAAATTAAAATGTGTATGCTCTGTTGCTGCAATTAAGAGAGTTTTAACACTGAATGTGTGGATCATTAGGTACCTGTAATAATCCGGTGATGTATATATTGCTGAAGTAGTCTTAGAAGTGACAAAATGCCACTTGATATATGCTAATATATATATGAGTTGGCAAGATATAGAATGGCCCTACTTAATGACTAAGCACATGCCTTAGTAAAATTTGATGTTTATTCTTTTAGATTAAATGTTTTAGCAGGTTTCCACCAACAGAAAGAAGTTGCCAAGTTGGTTAACTGTTTCCTTTTTGTCAGGAAGCAATTGCATAATTATTGTGGACCTTTCTGAATATTTGTGGCCATAGATTATGCCTCTTTTGGTCAGAGTTTTGATGGTTGTAGGGCAGGAGTCCTTTTCTATTCCTCTTAGAAAGGGAATACTATTAAATTTCTATATTTTATTTACCTTTGCCCTTTTTGAGGTCTCCCCGTTGAGGCATGTATGTGCAATAGTTGCACTATTTGCATCTAGGAAAAACATATTATGGAATCCCTAAATTTTAACATTAGGTTCCTATATTTTCAAAATTTGACATTGGATTTATGTTTTTTTTTTGTCACTTATATTAGATCCAATTTCGATGGAATTGGTGAAATTGAAATATACGTTCTATTAATTTCGCATGAGCTTAACTTAAAATAATTATGAGATCTACCAAAATATAAAAAAATTGAAAAAATATATAATCATTTCAAATATGTAAAAGATGATGGGTTGGTTTTTTCAATTTATTATATCTTGATGGATATCACAGTCATATTTAGTTAATTTCACGCGAGATTAACAGAGCGCGTATTTTAATTTTGCCAGTTTGGTCTGAATTGGATTTAATGTGATTGATACGAAAAATACAAGAATTCAATATCAACTTTTGAAAATACAGATATATAATGTAAGAAAGATGATCGATTCTTGAATTTTACACTCTTTTAATATTACCCTTTCTTTTTACTATTTAAAGGATGATAAGGTCCGAATCAGTAATGATTTATTATATAATGGAAAATAAACTTTTCTCTTATGCAACTATTACTATAAAATGATAGTATCCATAATAATAATCGATTCAAACTAATTAGATTAGATCTAGTTGATGTCTTGACTAGAATAGTTAGATTTGATCTTTGGTCAAATGAAAAAACGTAAAATTTTTAACTGTTTGAACTACATATAATTTTCTACCGATACTCAACTTTTATTTTGTTAAATTTGACAATAGTATATATTTTAAAACACATTGGATTACTCTTAATAGTTTGAATCACACCTAATTCCTACCAATGAAGTAATAATTTGATGGAAGACATAATTCATGATTAGATTCTAAAGGCAATAATTTTGGAGATTGAAATTTGGAAGTATCACTAATGTGATAATGATTTGTTTTAATGAAAAATTAGGTCTTTTGCAGTACAAACATCAAAATATATAGTTGGGCAATCGTGGAGGGGGCCCCCATTCGGTGTCCCAGGAATCTAAAATCCTTGGTTTATGAACTTCTCATGTATGCATAAAATTAGTTAATGAATTTTGAAGTTTAAATACTATAGTACGACCAAACTCTTCATTCATTGGTCGGGTCCATAAATTTTATTTTAATTAGTGTTTTAGTCTTGATAACCCAGCAAATATCATTTGCTCTGAGACCCATCCTGTCGGCCCACTCAAACTGGCAAGACCCAAAGCCCATCAGCTAAAGATATCAGACACGAGCTCCTAGGCAGCGCACATGCCCGATCGGCTGATGTGACCGCCAGTCCCATCAGCCGCCTGACACAAGGCAGCGCCCATGTCTACCATCTGCTCCCTGTCATGTCGCCGGATACCTACTCTGACAGCCAGTAATCACTCCCCAGGCACTCAAGTGCCCCTCGACTATCTCATATAAATAGCCCAGCACGCGATGGTACCAGGTATTGAATTCACGACATTATCTCTCTAAAGCACATCTTCTCTCTAAGCTACTAACTTAAGCTTCGGAGTGCTCACGCCTGGTCCGACCGGGCTCCTCTTATTGCAGGTTTCTCTCATCCGATCGGATCGTCCTCTCTCCTACAGATAAAGACATTTTTGGATTTATCATTTGGTGCTCTCGTTGAGAGATGGCGAACTCAAGATCCAATGAGAATACGACCCCCATGGACCTCGACCATGACGACAACACCTGTGCCATTTCAGGCACCTCGAGAAGGAGGGAGGCGCCCACTAGGCCCCCCATGAGGACAAACCTCCTTCCCGAATTCGACAATGCCACTACAAGCCAACCAGAGGACACCCCTATCACAGTGAGGGACATGCGCGCCATCCTCAGTGATTTTACTAAAAGCATCATCCAGACTCTGAAAAAGGGTAAGATGCCCGATGTTTCTGAAAGAGCCCAAGAGGATTTCCTCGCCGGCGAAGACTTCAGAAGAAATAGGAACAAGGGAGTCATTATCAATGAATCCCGAGCTCAGGGAGCCAGGAAAAATGCAACCAGAACTCCAGGCAAGAGCGACAAGGGGAAGCAGATAGTGTCTGCAAGTAGGGCCTCTCCCTACAGCAATAGGTCTGCTACTTTGTCTACGAGGGACGATGTGTCCTACATGTGCACCCCAAGTCGCGGCCAAACAAGAAAGCACAAGGGCGGCGAATCTACCGCCACGACCCTGAGCAAACAGAATCCGTCGAACAAGCAGGACCAGTGGTTTATGCAGAAGCTCAAGCAGTTTGGTGTCCTCGCGCCCAAAAGAGGCACCTTTGAGGGAAATACTTGCGGGAACACTGCCTCTCCCTTCTGCAGAGAGATCACCGATGCTGAGCTCCCCCCCAGGTGGCGAGATGTGGTCATGGAAAGGTACACAGGCAGAACAGATCCTGCCACGCACTTGGCGGAGTACTTGACCAAGGTACAGGTCTATACTTATGACGAAAGAATAGCCTGTAGGGTTTTTCCGACCACTTTGGGTGGGGATGCATTGACATGGTTCCATGAGCTGCCCATGGGATCCGTTACGTCGTTCAGACAGTTAAAGGAGCTGTTCACTATGAGGTTCATTGTGCAAACACGCGCGCCTAAAACGGTGAACGACCTGTGCAATCTTTACCAAAGAACCGATGAAAGTCTTCGAGACTACATCGACAGGTTTCAGGCTACCATGTCTGAAGTAAGAAACGTCAGTATGGAGATGGCGACTACCGCCTTACAAGGGGGCACCACTGACCGACCGCTTTTCGAGTTGCTTACAACAAGACCCCCATCCAGCTTCGCTGAGCTAATGGAGAGGGCTAGGCAACACATCCAGTTGGATGATGCTCTCAGGTCCAAAAGCAGAGGAAGGACCAGCGTCCTGGACCGCCTACAATATCCGGACAATCGCTCTACTCAAAGAGCCTCCGCTTCCGATCGGACAGCCAAAGGCCAAGATGAAGCTCAAAGCTCCAGAAATTCAGGCCAAGCCAGAGGATCAGGAAGAGACCGGAATCCGCGTCCAGACGACCAGACAGAGAGGACATACACTCCTCTCAATGCTACCCCGACTGCGGTGCTAATGTGGATCAAAGAGAAGCACCGCAGAGTCAACTGGCCCAGAGACCTCTCCGGAAGAAGTCGGGATGCGAGGGACCCGAGCAAATATTGCGAATTCCACAGAGACGTCGGTCATTTAACCGACGAGTGCACTTCGCTAAAAAAAGAAATTGAAAGGCTGATACGCCGTGGGGCCCTCAGGAGATTCATAGGCCCGGCCAGAGGGGATGAACCCTGCAGACAGCCGAAGCCTAGAAGGGACGATCCTGACTCAGACGACGATGAGCGCAGGAACCCCAGAAATGCTGATCCGGGTAGGCCTTATGCGGGGGTAATAAATGTGATCACCGGAGGGTCATCATACGGAGAGAATCTCCCCAAGAAAGGGAGAGGAAAAGGCGTTTACCTCTCCCGACAGGCAGAGCAGCCTGCCTCAGTCACCATTTCCAGCGAAGACGCACGAGATGTCCTGTTTCCACATGAGGACGCTCTCGTTGTAAGAGCTCGGATAAACAATTTCAATGTAAAAAGAATCTTGGTGGACAATGGCAGTGCTGTCAATGTCCTAACTCTCCAGGCCTACCGAGCCATGGGACTTCCGATCGGAGAGCTGAAGCCGAACGCCACTCCTCTGATCGGCCTGGGCAACGCTACTATCCCCGTGGCGGGCTCTGTAGAGCTTTTTGTCGAGCTCGGCCAAGAAGCGATAGCTCATGCTTGTAAGGTAATTTTCATGGTTGTTGACATGACATTTGCCTACAATGCCATTTTTGGCAGACCACTGCTTTTCCAGACCGGAGCTGTGACCTCCATCCGATACATGGTGATGAAGATTCCGACCTTAGGAGGCGTCGCCATCTTGAGAGGTGACCAGAAAGCATCCAGGGAGGCTTATATCACCATGATAAAGCAGCAGCGAGAAGCGATGGTCGTAGAGCCGGGCCTCGAACAGCCAGAGCAAGCGGAAAGGCCCAGGATGGACCCAGCAGAGGCCACAAAGGCCAGGTCGCTAGATAAAGGTAAAAATGTTCAGGTGGGGACAAGCATGGATAAGGAAACCGAAGAGGCCATTATGCATGTCTTGACCATCAATCAAGCGACCTTCGCCTGGAAGCCAGAAGATATCTCTGGGGTAGACCCCAAAATAATCACCCACAAGTTGAATGTGGACCCGAGCTTCCCTCCGATCTGCCAAAAGCTACGAAGGCACGCACCCGATCGGAGGAAGTTCATTTCTGAAGAGGTGGATAAGCTACTCAAGACCGGAACCATCCGAGAGGTAGAATATCCAGAGTGGCTGGCTAACGTGGTGTTAGTCAAAAAGAAGTCTGGCAAGCTGAGGATGTGTGTGGACTTCACCGATCTCAACAAGGCATGTCCCAAAGACAGCTACCCCTTGCCCAGCATAGACCAGTTGGTAGACGCCACGGCATGCCATGCCATTTATTCTCTGCTAGACGCATATGCTGGCTACCACCAAATCCTGATGTGGCTCTTGGATCAGGAAAAAATCAGCTTTATCACAGACGACGGGACGTTCTGCTACAGGATGATGCCGTTCGGACTGAAAAATGCTGGAGCCACATATCAGCGCCTGATGAACAAGATTTTTAAAGACCAGATCGGGCAGAATGTCGAAGTATATGTTGACGACATGATCGTCAAGAGCCGAAGCGCCGAGGAACATCCAGCCGATCTGGCAAAAGTTTTTGACACCCTAAATAAGTTCCAGATGAAACTCAACCCCGAGAAGTGCGTCTTCGGGGTACCATCAGGAAAATTCTTAGGATTCCTAGTCTCTCAACGAGGGATTGAGGCAAATCCAGAAAAAATAAAGGCCATCCTCGAGATGCAACCCCCCAGGAGCATAAAAGACGTCCAGAAGCTGAATGGAAGAATAACAGCCTTGGGACGATTCATTTCCTCTTCAGCCAAGCGCTGCACGCCTTTTTTCAAGAAGTTAAGGAAGAGCGAAACTTTTGTCTGGGGGGAAGACTGCCAGCAGGCCTTCGAAGAGCTGAAGGCATTCGTCACCAACCCGCCGCTGCTCAGCCGATCGGTACCAGGTGAAAATTTATACCTGTATTTAGCCACCTCTAAGGAAGCTGTTGCAGGTGCTTTGGTCCGAGAAGAAGATACCCAACAGCTACCCGTGTACTACGTAAGTGAAGTACTTAGAGGTGCTGATCTGAGAAAGGGACCGGTTGAGCAGCTCATTATTGCCCTCATGATGTGTGCAAGGAAGTTGAGACCTTACTTCGAGGCGCACACAATCATCGTCCGATCGGGTCACCCTCTAAGAAAGATACTCCAGACGCCTGATCTGGAAGGCAAAATGGTGGGATGGGCGATTAAGCTACAGTCCTGGGATGTCAGATACGAGCCCAGAAAGGCTATAAAAGCCCAAGCTTTGGCAGATTTCATTGCCGAATTTGCGGGTGAGGAACCACCAAGTCAGCCCAAGCCACAAAACTGGGAAATGACAGTGGACGGCGCAGCAAACGACACTCGAGGAGGCGTCGGCATAGTAATAAAAGGCCCTTTGGGCATCACAATAAGGTACGCCATAAAGCTTAATTTTAAAGCTTCTAATAATGTGGCAGAGTACGAGGCGCTCCTTCAAGGGCTGAGACTGCTCCATGCAATCCGACCGGAGTCAGTAGCCATCAGGAGCGACTCCCAGCTGGTCACCAGTCAAGTTCTGGGGACTTTCGAAGCACGTGAGGCCACGATGATCCAGTACCTGGCCAAAGTCAAGACTGCTTTCGCAAAACTGGAAGAGGCTGGATCGGAATGGGTGCTACATAAAGTCCCGATAGACCAAGCTGCAGAGACCGATCGGCTAGCTAAGATGTCTGCTTCCGCACAAAGTGTCATAGAAGAAAACATTGCCGTTGTAGACCAGACTTCCTCCTCCCTAGACGAACCAGAGATGATGGAAATTGACCAAGAGAATGAAACCTGGATGAGCCCAATTATGCAGTTCCTCCAGACAGGACGACTGCCCGAGGACAAGGACGAAGCTCGAAAGGTATCTCGAAAATCTCTCAATTACTCCATCATTAACGGTGAATTGTACAAAAAAGCTTTCAGTCACCCTTGGCTAAAGTGCGTGTCGAAGGAAGAGGGGGACTACATCCTCAGAGAGCTCCACGAGGGCATATGCGGTGCGCATGAGGCAAGCAGAGCCATGGCAAGAAAAGCCCTTCAGACGGGATATTACTGGCCTAGCATGCTCAAGGATGCCCAGGAGAAAGTAAGGATATGCCCGCAATGCCAAATCCATGGCAGGATTATAAGGCAGCATGGAGCAGACCAGCAGCCGATCGGAATTGCATGGCCATTCGACCAGTGGGGGATGGACATCTTGGGACCTTTTCCCCAAGGCAAAAAGCAGATGAAATTCCTCATAGTGGCAGTAGACCACTTCTCCAAGTGGATTGAGGCTGAGCCGGTGGCCACCATCACAGCCGAGAAGGTCAAGAGCTTTACATTGAAGAACATCATCTGCAGGTATGGCTTACCCAATGTTTTTATTGCAGATAATGGCAAGCAGTTCGACAGCTCCATTTTCAGGAACTTTTGCCAAGGCTTGAACATCAAGCTAAAGTTCACATCTGTCGCTCATCCCCAAAGCAACGGAATGACTGAGGTCTCCAATCGGACCATCTTGGAGGGATTGAAGAAGCGACTGGGTCAAGCCAAAGGCAACTGGACTGAAGAACTGCAGAGTGTCCTGTGGACATATAGAACGTCCCCCAGGACAGGCACTCATCAGACGCCATTTTCTCTTGTTTACGGCTCCGAAGCAATGATTCCTGTGGAGGTCGGCCTCCCTTCTTACCGATCGGCTCTCTACTCCGAGCAGATGAACACTCAAGAAAGATGCCAAGACTTAGATCTCATCGAAGAAAAGAGGGAGGACGCCTACGCCAGGATCGCTGCCTATAAACAAAGAGTGGCCAGATACCACAATGCTAAAGTAAGGTCTAGAACCTTCAATGTTGGCGATCTGGTACTCAGAAAGGCAGAACTAGGCTTGGGAAACGCCGGAGTGGGAAAGCTAATGCCAAATTGGGAAGGGCCCTATGAGGTATCTAAAGTCCTAAGCCCGAGCACTTATAGGCTCCGAACTGTTGAAGGGCGAGAGCTCCCCAGAAGCTGGAATGTTGAAGTACTCAAGAAATATCATGTCTTATAATGTATCAGAACCTGGCAATTGCCTGATTAATAAAAAGGTTCCTTCTTTCATGTTCGTTCAATTAATGCATAGTTCAGCGTTCTACGATTAGGCTTGATGCCCGTCTCAAGGTACAAAAGCGAATCTGACGTGATGGAGGATCTTACCTCCCCGAATATTGTCCCTATTATAGAGGATCTAACCTCTCGCGCTCGATTATGCAATTGTTATGCAATATTACGAGTATTCTCGGCTATGCAATTCTCATGCAGCTCTACGAGTATCACTCAACTCGATTTCGCAATAACTATGCGACCCTACGAGTATCATATAGCTCAGTTATGCAACACTTATGCAGCTTTATGAGTATCACTTAGCAAAACGATCGATCACTTAGCTTCGACGCTATTCGAATTCAGGAAGTACTTGTGAAATTTAATGCAAATTTTAATTACGAGTTTTAATTAGCTCGATCATATTGCAAATTTTAGTACAAACTTATGTATACATTGATTTGCAGAAAAATGCAATTTCATTAATAAAAAATGTCTACACTTTACAGTTTGTAAGAGAAAACAGGAGAAAAAGCAAAGCTAATCTAAGCTCCTATGCTAACTATCTATATTTACAATTTCCACCCCGCCAGGTGGATCAGCAGCTTGCTCGGCGTCCGGATCAGCAGCGGCTTGAGAAGGGTCGGCAGTAGGCGGTACAGATACTGCCCCCCCTTCAGAGACAGGCCCAGTGGAAGAAGGCGCCACTGGCTCAGCTTCAGGTGCAGGAGGAACCTCCGTTTTGGCTTCAGGGATTGAAGACGCCACAGGCCCCACTTCAGATGGAACCTCTTGAATAGTCGGCAGAACTGAGGGACCTTCTCCAGAAGTTCTCTCGATGACTTCCCCCTCGGGAGCGCCTTCGTCGTCGTCACTGCTTGGAGGAGCAGGCAATGAGGCCGGGTCATCCATCCATGACAGATCCGCCCCAGGGAAGCGCTGCCCAGCTTCATGAACTAGCCGAGACAACAGCCCCACCTGGGTGTCTGCCAACTCATCGATCAGGCGCTCCTTTTGGTTGGCAAGCTCCATTTCAAGAATCTTCGTATAGGAAGCCTCGTTCTCTGCTGCCGACATCTTCAAGGACTCCACCTCTGTCTTCAACCTGGCGTTCTCAGCAACCAACTCTCTGCATTCAGCATCCAGTCGGCTTGCATCTGCCTCGAACCGCCTTAGTTGTCCACACTCTGCGGATAAGCGGGCATTTTCGCCCTTCAGCCTGTCGGCCTCGCCCTGCCGAGCTTTCAGCTCCTGAGCACTCTGGTGAGCCTCCTTCCTCAAGGCTACTGTCTCCGACTGAGAAGCAGCATACCGCTCCTCTAGTTTGGCAACCTCGGCTCGAAGGTCGGAAGCTTCCTTTTTAGCAGCCTCGCAGCGCGTGTTGGCCTCCGCCTTGGCCACGGCGCCTGACTCGGCCCTCCCTCTCCACAGATGGGCCATCATATGCAGCCGCTGTGTCCTCATGGCAGCCTACACCGAATAAAGACTAAAAGGCTTAGACGCAAAGGTGTAAAAAAGCACCAAAGACAGGCAGTAAAACACTTACATCTATCAGCTGCTGGCCGATGGCTTGGGTTTCCCTGCTGAGCTGACTAGCGTCGCCAGCATCCCGATGATCGTCCTCCCGGAGAAGACCCCGGCAAATATAATTGGCCACATGGCCAACCGACCAGTCCTCGCCAAAGTTCTCTTTCAGGACTTCCTTCATCGGGACGACACGCCGATCGGATGAACGCCTTGGAGACTCGCCAAGCTGCGCAGCTTTGCCTCTTGCCGCCAGTCGAGCATCCGACTCGGCGATCAGCTCAGTAGCCCTCTTCTTGGCCGCCTCCTCGGCCCTCTTCTTGGCAGCCTCCTCTGCCCTCCTCTTAGCAGCCTCTTCCACCTCTCGGATAGTAGCACCGATCGGCTGATCGTCTTCGTCTGACTCATCCCGAAGAGTGTGGCGCCGGCGACGTAAAGGCCGAAGAGAGGCCTCAGTTTGAGGCACATTCACCGATGCAGCAGCTGCGGAGGTCGGCGCGGCGGTGGCAGCAGGAGGTGCCGACGAAATTGGAACGGCCATGATTGCCGGAGTCGTTGTCGAGGTACCGGTCGCCCCCTTTGAAGCTCGAAGATCGGAACTGAGGACCAATTTCCTCCTTTTCCTCTGCTCCTGAGCTTTCTTCTCTGCCTCACGTTTCTGACGGATCCGATCGCCAAGTTGTTGGGCGGCTCCGTTCCCACCAGCCATCTCAGCTACACGACATAAAATGAAATAGATAAGTTTTTGACACAAATTCTCTTCATGAAACATTAATAAAGTGCAATGAATGTCATGATGCATGAGTTTGGGTCTTTTCTGATCCTAACGCTCACGTTCTACGTCCTCAGCGTCCTGAAAGCCGGGAGAACCAAACAGCGAGCGCAAGAGAAATTTGGACTCGTACGGTCCTTCATTCCTGCTGACGGCGGCCATTAACTTTTGAATGTCGTCCTCGTAGAATTCCTGACCGGCGGCTAGGTCCTTCAAGATCTCGACCCTGGCCGATCGGGTAAGGCGTACTCCAAACCCGCCTTTCCTGCCCACCAAGAAATATCGTTCCCGGTACCCTTTCATGGAGGTGGGGACGAACATCAATTTCCTCTTCGGGCGGCTTGTAAAGAAGTACTCCGTTCCGTCGCTCCGGCCCGAGATGTAGAAGAAATGGGTGAAAAGCTCCAGGGTCGGTGCCACCACTTCTATTTGGCAAAGGATTTTAAAACACGCCACCGATCTCCAGCCGTTCGGATGTAATTGGTTAGGGGCGAGACCGTACCCCCTCAGTATCGCCGTCTCGAAGGCGCCCAACGGGAACCTCAGGCCCGCGTCCAAGCTCCAGAGATGGCACACGAACCATTCACCGCCGTCTTGGCCGAAAGGCCCCTCAGTCACCGCCATCGATTCAGGGCAAGCCAGCACTGATATCTCATCAGGAAAACCGTATTTGGCTGGGATTTCGGCCACTTCCGCAGCGGTTAGGCGAGAATGCGGCTCAGCGGCTGGTTTATTCTCGTACCATTCCAAAAAAGTTGTGTCTAATGCTTCAGCACTACTTGAGGCCATTTTCAACAGAAAAGAATGAAGAGAAGGCGCAACTCTCTTTTCTAAATGAAATGGGTGTGAGAAGAAAAAGGAAATCGCAAAGAAAGCAGAAAGCAAAAAGCAAAAAGTCACTTACTTGATAAAAAGAACTCGAAGGGATTCGAAGAAGAAATTAAGAGTAGTTGCAGAAATCTGGGAATCAAATGAAGATTTTGGCAGAGCTTCGCTAGAGATTTCGAAAGTAAAGAAGGAACGATTCACAGAGTCCTCTATTTATAGACGAAAGCTTCTCAAAAACGCCAAACAACGCGCCATTCAGCGAGCCCCACGTGTCAAAGGACATTATGTCTCTGCGAAGAACGAAGCGTCGCCCTCGGAACGCTCACAGCATTAAAAGAGAACAGCTGTCTCAGCAGGCGCGTCGCTTCAGAAAAAGCGCCTCCCAAATTCAAAAAGCGCGCCAGTACGCGTCTTCGGATCGGGAATCTCCATAATTGATTCCATCCGAACGGACCAACAAAGGCAAATCTATGCCCGATCGGACCTGTTGAGGGGGGACAAGTGATAACCCAGCAAATATCATTTGCTCTGAGGCCCATCCTGTCGGCCCACTCAAACTGGCAAGGCCCAAAGCCCATCAGCTAAAGGTATCAGACACGAGCTCCTAGGCAGCGCACATGCCCGATCGGCTGATGTGACCGCCAGTCCCATCAGCCGCCTGACACAAGGCAGCGCCCATGTCTACCATCTGCTCCCTGTCATGTCGCCGGATACCTACTCTGACAGCCAGTAATCACTCCCCAGGCACTCAAGTGCCCCTCGACTATCTCATATAAATAGCCCAGCACGCGATGGTACCAGGTATTGAATTCACGACATTATCTCTCTAAAGCACATCTTCTCTCTAAGCTACTAACTTAAGCTTCGGAGTGCTCACGCCTGTTCCGACCGGGCTCCTCTTATTGCAGGTTTCTCTCATCCGATCGGATCGTCCTCTCTCCTACAGATAAAGACATTTTTGGATTTATCAAGTCTGCAACACATTAATCTATGTTACTAAATCATTAATAAGATTAATCGAATTTGAAACTGTTTACATTTTAAATCATGTATTAGTTATTAAATCAGTTTCTGGTGATTTATCGTTTATAATTTTAAATATAATTTTAGACTTATATGAAGTTATCTTTTTTCATTTCACTTTTAAGTATTATTTTCTGTTTTTGTTATAATCAATAATTCAAAATCTCAATCGTATTTATAATTAATTGAGTTATCTTTTTATTAATTAAAGTAGAAAAAAGTGATAATAAAGATGTAAATACATTTAAAATACTAGAATAATGTTGTGAGTGAGCATTTGAAATTAAAAAGAAATTACAAAAATTTTACTGGAAAGCAATCCTCTTGTATGGATAAGATGATAAGAGTTGAATAAATGTGGATTTGTAAAGTAAAGTTGATAAATTAAGGTGTGACGTGGATGATGGAAAAGGTACAACTAAGATGATGTGGATGGTGGGCGTGGGTCAGCTTAGTCGGCAATCTGATGATGTAAGTACACATCAACCGTTCATTTGGCAAAAGTTTGCACAACTTGGAAACGTCTCCACATCCACCTTACTACATTCTGCTATTTTTGTTTATTATTATTGTTATTATTATTAATTGAAAAAACACATATAGTTACTTAAATTTTAATTTTTTTACACTAAAATTTCTGTATTTTTAAAAATTAAGATTAAATTTTCATTTGTTTTGAAACTTACTATTAAATGTTTTGGATCATTTATATTAAATTCAATTTCAATGGAACTGATGAAATTGAAATGTACACTTTTATTAATTTTGTATGAAATTAATTTAAAATAATTATAAAATTTACTAAAATATAAAAAATAAAAAAGTCAAATCAAATGATTATTTATTTTTTCAATTTGATCATAGTTATTTCAAATTAATATCATATAAAATTAACAGATAGTACATTTCAATTCAGCTAATTTTATATAAATCGGATATAATTTAAATAATATGAAAAATAATAAGATCTAATATAATTTTTAAGAACATAGGACCTAATAAGTAAAGAAGTTTAAAGTTTAGAAACTCTGGAATGCATTTTTGCTTATTAACTTGTTGAGTTTTACACTGGGTTTCATTGGTTAATTTCAACATAATACGTTGAATTTTAATATTATTATTACTGATGGCCTATGTGAATTACGTGGAAAGTTGCATAAGACAAACAAGTAAACAATCTCAATCAAACCGACCAAACAAGAGATTGGTGTCCTCATTGGCCGCCCATGCAAATGGATAATTGATACCACTCCAACTATGTTTTTGCTTTTCTATTACAAATGTATGTATATGATTAGAAATTTGAATAATTTTTGTTTTTGTTTATTATTACTTTGTGGCAATTAAGAATATGAAAGTCTCCACCATTTTAATTGATTAATGGGGCCAGACTGTATTCGCCGTACCACGTCATCTATAATTATTAGAATCTTGGTTTTATATATTCGGATAAATTCATATACAGTATCTGAATTTGTTAGTAAAAATCATTTTAATATTTAAATTTTAAAAATAATTATATAAACACTTGAACTTATTAATTATGCAACAAATAAATATAAATATAAATATTGACATAGCCAAACGCTTGAATTACACAAAATCAACAAAGAGTATAGACGTTTGGAACACTTTTGACAATGGTAAAAAAAACAAGTATAAATCTCTAATCTCCTTCTACAATCCCAAATGTCCTCTCTTTGTAAAATCTTAATCCCCCTAAACCAATTCTTCTCTATGATTCTCTATCTCTCTAACTTCTTTGTCCCTTATCGTATCCATTAACTGTTTATAGTAATTTCTCATCTTGTAGAATTTGGGAGCTGTGAATTGAAGATGAATCAAGGCATCGGGATTGCCTGTAAATGTAAGAAGTTGGCGATTGTGACAATTTCATGGTTAAAGGCTAATCCTGGACGCAGATTTTTAGAGTGTAAGGTTGGAAAGGTAAGCTTATACATGCAATCCAATTATTACAGTGATTTGTGGTTCAGTTCATGTTTAGGTAACCATTCTAGGAAAAAAAATGATTCAGTGACAAGTTTTGGAATAATAATTTCGTAGAATCATGGTAGGTGTAATTTCTTCACTTGGGTGGACGAGAAAATGTTGGAACATGCAAAAAGAGTTACATAAGGGCTGCTGAATAGAGTTAAAGACTTTGAGAAATAAAGAGAAGGGGAGGAAAAGAAGAGTAAGAAATATGTGTTTTGGTTGGTTGTTGTTATAATTTGGTTGGAAGTTTAGAACACTATCACCACAAAAAAAAAAAAAAAAACAGGCAATTAGTGACCAATTTTAACGACTGCAACTTTTTAGTCGCTATTTTGCGACTGTTACAAGCTTTAGTCGTGTTTTTAAAATGAAAGCAAAATTAGCGACTAAATTGCAACTAAATCGTAGCAGGGAGGTGCATGTAAGTTAGATGTACTTTAATTATTCATAATATTTTCAGTTTTTCAAATGCTAAATTGTTGTAAAATATGATTTGTTCTTATATTTACGTTTATTAAAAATTGTTATCGTTTACCAGGAGAGGTATGAGCAACTCCGATTTGAAAGATCGCAAAATGAGTCGTCCGTCGATGAGTCGGAGTTGTTTATCGAGGCCGCACGATGCAATAAAAGGAAAACAATTTACGGTCTTAGCTCATATGTGCCTCCTGGTCTTTATCCATCCGGACCATCATGTGCTGCTGGTGTAAGCACTGCCTCTCATTCTGGTGGTACCTGCTTGACAAAAGAAGATGTCGAGGAGATTGTCATTCATACTATTCGTTCGTTGCTTACTCACTTGGCCCCTCAGCCACTAGCCACTTAGCCCAATACCACCACTACATCACCTGCACCACATGATGATGTCGGCCCTTCATGTCCGCGCGGTCCTAACCCGCCTGATAATTCTCATTTTGGTAGTGGCGGCCTTACCTGAACATCATTCTCCATATCTTTTTTTTTATGTATGATATTATTATTAGTACAATTTATTACTTAGAAAGATATTATGTGGCACAATAAATTTATTATTTTTATTTAGTTTTCATGTATTTTTTATTAGATATATACTATGTACGTACGAATATTAATTATATATGTTTTGGATTATATTTTTATAAATTTGATTATAATTTACATTTATATTCACATTTATTTATTTTATTTTATAATAATATGAAATTTAAGAAAAAAAAACTTCAATAAATTAGCGACGGATTTGCGATAGCAAAATCCGTCGCTAAACATAAAATATATAATACGGAATATTAGTGACTGAAATTATATTAGTCACTAATAATTAGCGACAGGATATTTCTGGCGACTAACTATCGCAAAAATATACTAGCGACAACATTTAGCGACAGATATTCAGTCGCTAATTAGTTTTGGTGACTAAATTTATTTGTTTATTAGCGACTAAAAATAAGAATTTTTGCGACTAAATTTAGTCGCTAATAATAGCGATTGTTTAACGAGTTAGTCGCTAAATTTCTTGCAACGGCCGTATTTGCAACAGTCCGTCGTCCTGTCACTATAAGTTAATAGCGACTAAAATCTTTGATTTAGAGACTAAATCTTCCATCGCTATTTCCTCTTTTTTTTGTAGTGTATGTTGATGACTAAATTGGGTAGATTATAAATTGTGCTTCAGGTTTGTAGATAATAGTTTAATTTGCTAGAATTAGGTTGATGTTTGAAATCCTGTATTTGTAAATTTCTCATTGTAAGCTAATGAAGGAAAGTGAATATAATTTTGTGGGATAATGTTATCAATTTCATTATCTTGATATTGTTTGTGTTGTACATTATATCCAAGAACCTGTGTTGTATAAAATCAAGTATTATGGCAGCATTACAATGATATTTCATTCAATACCTAAATCCTTTGTGAATTCAAGCAATCCGACAGCATTTTAATGAGAATTGATATAATACTGACATCCTGTGAAAAAACAAGCATTTTGGAAATTTATAAAGAGTAATTCATTGATTGAAGACTGCCAATATCATCAATAACAAAATAGGCAGATCTTGCTACCAAAAAAGCATCCACAACTTATATATAATATAGTACCAAAAATACATATAACAAGTCAAAGTAATTGTCAAGCTACAGAACTTAAACATTGAGAGTGAAGTCCTAATTCCTTACAGGAGGTGGGTTGACAGATGAACTAGTTGAAGATTGATTAATTCTTCTTTGAGCTGTTGCTGCATGAATTTGCTACTGAAGTTGAGTTGTTGTTATAATGTACTTAGCATTCCTTCTACCTTTATTTTTTAAATAACCAAGATCAATGTCGTTGTCATTTGCATTCTTCACATATCTTCCAACATCAACCACCCTCTACATTGGTCTCCCTAGCTGCAAATAATTAGATTTTAAATTTTAGTAACATGAAATGAAAAGCAAGAAATAATTGACTAAAATGCAAATATTACATTTAGGATAGTTGTCCCTGTGTTTTCATCAATGAATCAGTCATGACCACATTCTCTTGGCCTTTTATAGCCACTTACCCCCTTTCCTCTACCAGCTTTAGTGTTTGGTTAGGTTGAAGTATTTTGTGAGACATTTTGATGAACTCCTAGAATAGGTTGACTAGCTGAAACACCTCTTCCCCTTCCTTTCCCCCTTGGTGTGGTTGTATCAACTGAGTCTGAATTGTGCATCCCTGAAATTCTGCCCCTTGATGAACCTATGTTACGTGATGCTCCTCTTCCTATGCTGTTGTTACTCCTTATTGCAGAGATATCATCACATATTGATGTCTGGTAAGGTTGATTGCTTTGTGGGACAAAAAATGGAACAGCATTATTATTTGGAGCTGGGGTGCCAGAACTCTCTCTCCTTTCAAAGTTGACATTCTATGCCAAAACATTAATAAAATCATGAAACAATTTACAATTTAAGAACTAGAATTTATGCATGTAAAAGACTAAAATTACTTGTTGTTAGCAGCTCGATTTGTTATGACCTGATTTTTTACATTTAAAGCAATGCATTGTAGTTTCCCTCCTAGATGCCTTTCCATGTTTCTTTGAGCCAACCTCATCCTTATATTTCTTCCTGCTCTTTTTTGGCCTTCTAAGCATTGGCTTTACTTCAAGGGGCTCAATTTGTGGGTTATTGGTTGGTTCCCACATTTTCATGTTAGAAATTGATTGGATAAAATACTGGTATGCATTTAAAAAAGTATTCTTGTGATACTACTTGTCTACATGCTGTTCTGGTTCAATTTCTAAATGGTACACTGCTGAAACAGCATGTGGACAAGAGATGCCTTTCAGTTCCCAACTCATGCATGTACAAGTCTAGGCTCTCATATCCACTATGTGGCAGTAAAGGTCATCAACTACTTCAAAACTCTAATCCCCATTCCAGGTCAACAAATATTTCCTAGTTGAGTTTGCATTATCATCTAAAATTTTCCTAGCTATTGGTGATATCTCAGATATCTAAGTACTGGTAAACCTCCTCATTTGTACATGCCTATTTATTATCTTATGCCTAATCTCTTCTAACATTGAAATGGTGGACTTATGTCTAGGTACCGGTATCCAATTGTTAAATGATTCACACATATTATTGTCAATAGAGTCACGTTTAACATCTTTGTTAAAGAAAACTCTACACCAATTTTCCTTTGGATAACTTAACAGATCCTCACATATCCCTTTACCTAGCTTATTTAAAGCATCTAATTCATCTTTAAATCTTACCAAAAAACTAAATTTAGCACACTTCCAAAATTGTCTCCTCTTCTCCCCACCATTCTAGTTTTGTTTCCAGTTAAACCATACATGTCTAGTACACATCCTGTGCTCAGGCTCAGGCTCAGGCAACAGTTCCTGTACACATTGCACTAATCCCTGCATAATTAAAAAACAGATCACATTACTATTAATGTTTGTATTTCTACACTTTGAATTGTAAATATGTAAATTTATTTACCTTTTGCATGTTAGACATAATGGTAAGTCCATTTCCATCCCCTAATTGAAGGTTATAAATGAGATACTAGAGAAACTAACTCCAAGAATGTTTAATATCTGTGTTCACTACCGCCCAAGCTATGGGAAACATCTATTGGTTTTCATTCTTCCCACAATCAACCAACAACTGACGTTTACAAATTCCTTTCAAAAAACATCCATCCAAACCTATTACTCTTCTACATTGTAACACCCCTACACCCCCTGGAAGGATATAGGGGCGCCACGCGGACACTTACGTATACATGTACATATACATACACTAGCAGAAGCGATAACATTATACACATCCATATAAGAATAATAAAATAAAATAACACTTCGCTAGGACCTAAAATGTATTTCATATTAACTACATATATACATATTTATCTTTATACATGTTCATATTACAACCTGTTTTCATTTAACTTTACATATACATTTACATGTGATTCATTTACTTGTATTACATAATGATGTTACTCAAAACATCACAAACTCTATCTCTAACTTATACAAAAAGATGTAACAAAAGCTCCTAGTGGCCTGGAACTGCAGATGCACGCTCTCGTGGATTCGAACCTATAACCTACACTGAAATAAACATCCGTGCTAAGCGATGACGCTTAGTGGGGATTAAAGTAATGCAAAGGACTTCTTTTCGAAGTCGCACACAAATCACACATTTCATATAACAATAATCAAATAGCTCATGCATATAACTTTCAACCTTGTACAGATCATGTGCTCAAATATAACATTAGCCATGTGTTCACATTCATGCAACATTTATTTGTACACAAGACTGTCATGTACTCAAAATATTATTCTCATGTGCTATAACATTTATTCAGAGCAATGCTTTTAATCGTCTCAAGTTCACTACACAACATTAATATAATAAGCCTGAATTCCTTTCATGGTGGATACAGGTAACTCTGGATACTGTTTACAGTATCTTACATGTGGAGAATTAACTCAAACTCTATGGAATACACAAGGTATTCAAAACTTTGGGCACAATTAAGGCCAACTCTAGCAGCTGCACTCTAACCCTTTATAAGCATGTTTATCTATCCACTATAACGGTAATCAGGCTCAATAAACAACTCAATTATGCTTTGCCTTATTACCAAAACATAAACTATAATTCAAGTAAATTTATCAAATTCAAAAATATTTAATTCATGTACAAACTTTATCAATCATGTTCATTTAACTAGTATTTATCATGTAAGAGGTTTAAAAGATAATTTTTAAAGAGACAGAGACCAAATAGTAGTGTAAAAACTCTACATAGTCATATCTCAGTTCAATATACACAACTCAAAACAGAAGCAACTTACACGGTGATATGAGAATCTCTCACTGCCGTGTAAGGCGACACTGCAGAGAAGGAAGGAGACCGAGCACGACTCGTGCTCCTTGAGCACGACTCGTGCTCATTGAGCACGTTTCGTGCTCATTGAGCACGTTTCGTGCTCTTCTCTCTTCCTCCTAGAGCACATCTCGTGCTCCCCCCTTTCTCTCTCTGGTTGAGCACGACTCGTGCTCCCTCTTCTTTCTCTTCAGGAATCAACCAAGGGAAGCTTTAGAGTAGAGCACGTTTCATGCTCCTTGAGCAAATTGCGTGCTCCTTGAGCACGACTCGTGCTACTCCTCTCATGCTCCCACTAACACGCCCAAAATCAAGGAAATGGTAACTTGTCCAGAGAGCATTTACACGGCGGTATGAAGTGCCCTTACCGCCATGTAACTGATCAGACAAGCAAAATAACAATTCCAGAATGTGTTTACACGCCAGTATGGTGTTCCATACCGCCGTGTAACCCATCCTAAGTCTAGATTTTTCCAGAAAAACACATACTTTTAACTTGTAAAACCCATACACAACTCCTACACTCAAATCATACAAATCAACTTCAAGTATTTAAACACTGTAAGCAATCAAAATGACCATGTATCAAATATACACTAAAAAAGCAATTAACCTAGTCATGCATTTCTCTATATAACCATGTCTCTATTCAATCATGTATTTCATGTAAACACATGCAAAGATAATAAAATTGCATACGATCCCTACCTCTAAGAAGCTTTAACTTTGTCCTCTATTCAGCTCCAATCTTTTCTTTGCCTTTATCCACTCTCTTGGCCACAGCTTGAACCAAAACCATGTAAAACACTTAGAGTTATTCTTCTTCTCACTTTAAATCAAAAGCAAAAAGAAAAAGGAGGTCAGATCGAAAAACCAACCAAACTTACCCTCTTAGGAGACCAAGCTCACTTCCTAACCCACTCTCTTCAAACCAATCCAAGGAATTCTCTTAAGGAGCTATTTAAAATGAAGAAGAGAAGGAACAAAAGCAAGAAGAAAGGAAAAACAATGGCAAATGGCAGACCACAGGAAAAAAAAAGAAAAGTTAAAAGGCCAAAAGTAATCCAACATGAGAAGGGAAATGGGAAGATGGTCAATGCTAATCCAATATTTACTGATCTCATAAATGTCAAACCAACTTATAAATATCACTTATTAATATTAACTTAATTATATGTATATCTCTTTTCTTAATAAATACATACATGTATTTTGACAAAAATCACATAACATCCCATGCCACATGTCACCCTCCTACAAGGCCACGTGTCAAAATGCCACATCAAAACTCTTAAAATCTTTCGGGCCATTTTCGGATGTTACATACACCCTTCAAGCCAACCCCTTTACAAAGCATCAAAACATACATAGAAATATACAAACAAATTTTTACCTGGCTGTGTCTCCTTATCAATTTTAATCCAACAAGAAGACCCAGGATTTGTCCTCCTAATTTGATCTGCATAATCGCCTAACCTTGCAAATTATTCTTTCCAATCACCCATGAACCTATTGATAACCATTAACTTTGCCCTTGTACACAAAGACCTATCGACATACAATCCTCAGTTTTTCCTCACCAAATCCTGTATCTTCCAGATCTTAATATCTGGCTGTGAAAGTATTATATTCTCAAATTTTCTAGTTATAAAAGTAGCATTACACAACTTATTTTTATTCTTCTTAATGCACTTATATTGTGGATTATAAGTTTTTATCATAAAATCACCAGAATTCCCTTCAAAACTAGCAAATAACTTCTAGTCACAATTAGCTGATTTACATCTAACCCTTACCTATGCCTTTTATTAGGCCTAAGCTTTAAAGAAACTCCATTCTCCACTATATAATCAGCAACCGCTTCTCGGAATTGAATAACATTTTCAAATATCATACCAGGTTGAAATGTTGTGGTGCTGCATTTTGGATCATAAAATAACTTGCTGCTCTTCCTTTTTCTCTGTACATTTATTCTTGCTCCAGATCTGCAATCTAACTCATCTTAGTTATCATTACTCCAAGCATCAGAACTGTCCACATATTCCTCATCACCACACAGTCTTCTTACATATTTTCCTGCTCTGTTGTCACCTATGTCTTCATAACCTTGTCAAATCTAACTTCCTTTAATGGAATCTCTTGAGTGAAATTAGACTCTCTTCTCTTTTTTCTCCTCCTTTGCAGCTTCCCTAAATCTTTTTAGTTCTTCATCTTCATTAGTATTATAATTTCCATCACTGCTACTTTCTGAATTGAGTTCTTCTTCACTTGAAGATTTTTCATCATTTTCTTCAAAATCATTTGTCCCACCTGAACCATTCTCAGTCCTTACTCCATCCTCTCTCTCTCTGCTGTATTTATACCCACACCTTCTGCATTAGTTGGCCTAGAAGCATCAGCAACATTTACAATCTCACCCTCCTTTGTGGTTGCCCTAGAAGCACCACCTGCATTTAAATTGTCCCTCCCATCTGTGGTTGGCCTACAATTTTTTCCCTTTCCAAACCCTCCCCTACTTTTGCCCCAGTTATTTCCACATTGGATACCACATTTTCCACCACATCAAGTTGCCTGACAGCATGCATTATGTATAAATCCAAAATTGCCCGATTATTAAAGTCCTTTACTAATTCCAATAATACCTTATCATCACCTAGTATTTTAAATTTTCATGTTCCTTTCTAGAAAAAACAGAAACCACGAACATCAATATACCTAATAATTTCGAATGATGAGCTAACTCTACAAGTGAAATCTAACTTTCACCCAAGCTATAAACATTGCCACACTGTAACAATGTAAAAAAATAATAAAAACCCTAAATTCCAAAACTCATAACAAAAGCTCTAATCTTTTGTACTAAATATAAAAAAAAAACCATTTACCTAGATTAATAAACAGTATTTATCAAAAAAAAAATTATATTTGGTTCATCGCTTTGTCTTCTCTACTGCAATCACAGCCTTTTTCCTCGAACTCTTCATGAATTGTACTTTCTAATGTTGGGAAAAAATGTTTTATGGTCCCAAGTGGTACTACTTATTCCAGGTGGCACTACTTATTCCGAATGGCTCTCTAACCTCGATTTCACCTCAAAATATATGCTCGGACTCTCCATGAATTGTACTTTCCAATACTCGGAAAAAATGCATTATGGTCCTAAGTGGTACTACTTATTTCGGGTGGCACTATTTATTCCAGATGGCACTATTCACGACCCGAAAAATACTATTAACAAAATTGGGAATTTTAAGGCATTACAAACCTAATCCTCACTTTCACACAAGTGATAAATAGATTTCTTCATAAACAGATTACAATAAAAACTATAATATGAGGAAGATGTGAGAATATATGAAGTACAATGAGATGAAAAATATAAGCCAGATTAAAACTGATAAAGCGTGGAATGTCTTTATCTGGAGAGGAGGGAATGGACCGATCGGATGAGAATGACCCTGCAAGAAAGAGTGTCTGGTCGGACTAGGCGTAAGCACTCCGAAGCTTAAGTTAGTAGCTTAGAGAGAGAAAGTGCTCAGAGATAGAATGCTAGAGATTTAATACCTAGAGCCATCGTTGGCTGGGCTATTTATATGAGATGATTGAGGGGCACTTGGGTGCCTGGGGAGTGATTACTGGCAGTCAGAGTAGGTATTCGGCGACATGATTGGGAGCAGGTGGTAGGCATGGGCGTTGTCTTGTGTCAGGCAACTGATGGGACTGGCGGTCACATCAACCGATCGGGCGTGTGCGCTACCTAAGAGCTCGCGCCTGCTACTCTTGGTTGTTTGGCCTTGGGCCTTGCCAGCTGAGTGGGCCGACTGGATGGGCCTACAGTGCAAATGTTATTTGCTGGGTTATCAAAAACTAAATGAAAAGTGTTTCCAACTTTGTTCTTGTTTAGAACTCAACACAAAGTTAATTTATAGCTTTAGAAAAACTAGTCATTGATTGTTAATATCTTTTAAAAGCATTTCCTTTTAATACAAGAAATCTTGATTTAATTCTCTTTGAAAAATCTATAACCAACTACTACAAAATCAAGGAAGAGAAGTTTTTCCATTTCCAAAATATCTATTTATGAAAACTTTAGTTTAGGAAAAAAAATCTTAATTTTTTTAAGTTAAACCATTTTATTTTAGAAAAATATTTTAATGCAACGAATGTAATGGCGTATGTGATTCCTCAAAAAGATTTTACATAATATTTTATGAGGCCTTCATGACCTTCAAATCTTTTCATATTTGATAGGTTTGATTACGATACTGTGTAGAGCATGATTTTGCTGCTCTGTTCTGATTAGAGTACAATTGTACAGCTTTTTTTCCAAGTAGAGCACAACTGTACAGCTCTGATGCTAAATAGAGCACGGCTATTAGACTTATAAATTCAATACCTGCAATATTAAATATAATAGACCAAAAATTAATTTGTTTAAAATGTTTTGTTATTAATCAAAATCGTTATGGATTGGGTATGTAGTTTTTTGAGCCAGCATTAATAAGCCGCTATGATTATTAGTAATTGACAATCTAATGTCCACTTATTTTGTTGGAACGATGGTTAAGCATAGGTGTTTTGGTAGGTTTAATTAAATTTGTCTAATTTTTGTTTCAGAAAAAAAATTTGTTTGTTTAATTAGTCTCTCTATTTATGAAAACTATATATATATATATATATATATATATATATATACCTCATAAATAATGGTTTCTATTAATAAACACCTCATAAAAATAGTCTCTCTCAATTGTCTTAATGTCAATAATACATTACATATAACTAATAAAATTAGAACAAATGGCAATATGCCAAATGTGAGAAAATCACATTATGATGGCTTTACGCGTAATAAACGCGTATATTTTGCCTATAAATACGCATTGTTATTTTGCAATTGTAATACTCGAAATTCAAGCAAACATGTAGGGTGAGTTTGTTTGTGAGCATAAGAAAATTAGTGAGAGTTTAAGGGTTTATTCAAAAATTCTTGGGATACTCTCTGAGTAGTTTTCTTGTGTTGAGGGTATAAGAAAAATATTGTATTTGTTATTATGTGGTTGTAACAATTTTCCACATAGTGAATATTTTTCTTGGTTGTCTTTTGACAACGGTAGTGGTTTTTCTCCGATTTGGAGTTTTCCACTATAATTTCTTGTGTTGTGAGTTTCTCCTGATTTATTCCGCATTAATTAGAAGGATCATTTTTCCCAACAAGTGGTATCAGAGCTTTGGTTCGGCTATTTTTCGACACTGCTTCAAGATTGCTGTCCGGGAAAGTAGCTCATTTTGGAAAAATAATTATATTGGCAGAAAGAGAAAAATATAAGGAATTTTTCAGTACGATCCGTTTCGAAAATGAGTGTAAAACGTGAAATTTGATGAATAGTGGTACTATTCAAAGTGCAAATTTTTGCATTCAAAATTTGCATGGTTTTTGCTCGAGTACTGTACGTGGCCCATAAGTACTGTTTAAAATACTGTTCAAAGTACTATAGCAGGGGTACTGTTCATACGGCACTGTAGCAGAAGTACTTTTCGCATGGCACTGTAGCAGGGCACTATTCACACGGCACTGTAGCTGGGTACTGTTCATAAGGTACTGTAGCTCGCTACTGTTTATACGGTATTGTTCACGTGCTCTAAGATGTCGGGATTAAAGTTTGAGGTGGAGAACTTTGACGGAAGAATTAATTTTGGCTTGTGGCAAATTCAAGTCAAGGATTTATTGATTCAATCCGGATTACACAAGGCGTTGGATGATAAACGTGGAGCTAGTTCGGCCAACAGCTCCAAAGAACAAGCTGATGTTACCAATGTAGTCTCCCTGCAAGAGGGGGATGGTGAATTTTATATATATATATATGTTCTCATGGCATGATTGCTACCATTAAAAATGTCATGAAAAAGGACATATAATTGGTAGCATGTGTACGGATTTGCACACGGGCATTGTCTGATAATTATGCAAGGTGTGTGGTACAACAAAAGAATGTCGATGGCTAATGAACTTCCTGAAAAATCAGCATGGAAGTTGCACCATAATTTATTAGCAAGTTTTTCGACATGGGTCGAGGTGAAATTCTTGGAGTTAGTGTTAATTCCAAGTGGGTATACTTTTTATGGTGGAGTATGATAATTCTTGTTTAAGAATTGTAATTGTCGGTGTTAGACAATGTTTTGGCAGCGGATATTTTTTTTATTTTTAATTATGGTGGAGATTGTAAGAAAATATTTAAAAAAAAAATGGATGAAGTTGAAAAGTCAAAAGTGGAGGGTGAATGGAAAAGTCAAAAAACAAAATCAATTGTGATTTTGCTTATGAGAATTGCGGTGGCTGCTTTCAACAAATGGTAGGTGGCTTTACGCGTAATAAACGCGTATATTTTGCCTATAAATACGCATTGTTATTTTGCAATTGTAATACTCGAAATTCAAGCAAACATGTAGGGTGAGTTTGTTTGTGAGCATAAGAAAATTAGTAAGAGTTTAAGGGTTTATTCAAAAATTCTTGGGATACTCTCTGGGTAGTTTTCTTGTGTTGAGGGTATAAGAAAAATATTGTATTTGTTATTATGTGGTTGTAACAATTTTCCACATAGTGAATATTTTTCTTGGTTGTCTTTTGACAACGGTAGTGGTTTTTCTCCGATTTGGAGTTTTCCACTATAATTTCTTGTGTTGTGAGTTTCTCCTGATTTATTCCGCATTAATTAGAAAGGTCATTTTTCCCAACAGTATGCCTACTATGGGAATTAATTTAACATGTTCTCACAACATTTACACTCCTTAAACACGTGATTCACACGCCCTTAAAACATGTCAATAAAATAAGCATAGTTAAGTGTAAGATGTGTTTATTATGTGGAGTTTTAACAAGTAGATGTGCTAAATTGGAACAAGTCTAAATAGAGGGACTGGCTTGACAAAAGTATACAAATTGGAGTGTCATTTTACATATTAGGTCTATTTCCAACTACACTATTACCATGTGATACAAAATTTTATCTTGTGTATTTTAGATTACTTAGTCAATGAAAAAATTCATCTCAGGCTTTGCACCCCAATCCCAAGACCCCCCATATAAAAATAGGCTTTTGGATGGGGATAGTAATTAAAATTTATATCTTACCTCAACAAAATATGAACATAAAAATTAAACTCAAACTTAGATCTTGCTTAAAAAAAAAACTCATATTTGATATCAACACTCTCATATAGACCTTTAATTAGAGTTGTATATGACCGAAAAAGAAGCAAACTTGAATACTTCCAAGAAGATCATAACTTAAATGGACCAAAATGAAAAATTAATAGTCAAGAGGGCTTGCTAAAGCAACATTGAACAAGTGTTTAATGAATTTTAATTTTGGAAGCTAATATCACTATCTCTATAATTCATATGATCTATAAAGTGTCACAATCATCACAACCCATAGAAACCCACATTCCTTAAAAACCACAATAACATAAACCAAAGGCCATGGCCCCCATCTATTGCTTATCATCCATAATCTCAATAAAAAGACAAATTAATATATACAATTTTTTTTAACTTAGTTCATCATACTCAACTTTTTAGTGTGTTCCGTACATGTTTTTTTCACATACAATTTTTTTATATATACAGAATATACTTAGCCCTGTAGCTAATCGCATTCAAACAATACTTATTTGAATTAGATTTTTGAAAAAGTTTCTGGGCTAAATCAATAATACCATATTAGATATATAAATTGAAAAAGTAATGAAATGGAAGTTATCTTTTATAAGTAACACTCTATCACTGACTCACTTAATAATAAAGTTTTTCTGTCACACAATTCTATTTTTTTAATATTTTTCACCCTATCTCATATTTCAAATTTTTTTCAATTTTACAGTATTTAAAAAAAAAACAAATATAGGGATTGATATGTATTAAATATTTAAGCTGAAGAAAAAGTAGGGACATTGGATTTGCAAACCGTCCAAATGAAGAAAAGGGCGAAGAACCAGAAGAGGAAAAATCAAATGGGGATGTATAATAATGCATATAAAAGGGACCCATAAAAAAAGGACAAGCAATGTGAAGTGTGACAGGTCACAACGTAGGTGGAGCCATGTCAGCATTGTTTTGTGCGGTTTAAATAAAGAATTAAGAAGGGAATTGGCATTGGCATTGAATCATATCGGTAGCCTAGCCGCCCATTACCATTAGAGTCCATTGTCAAAGTGGGGTCTGCTGAGATCTCTGTGATTGCTGAGTGCTGAGTGCTGACCTAATTCTCATTCATGCCCAAATTCTTCTAATATTCTTATCCCACTTCTTTCTCTAAATAGTTAATACATAATTCCTTTTCCAACTTACTATACACATCATATATAAGCATTACTATTGAAAAAACATAGGCAAAAAATTACAATGAACAAAATTAATTTGGCCTGTAATATTGGACAGAAATATCTTTACTGAAGATTGTCTAGTCAAAAGGCATGCAGGCTGATTAGCTCCGCAAGAAATGTAACATTACAAGAAGATTTAAGAAAATTAATATCATATAAAATACGTAAAAGAGCAAAATGACACATTCATTCCACACGAGTGATAGCTTGGATAAGTTGGAGCGAATTTGAAGAAAAAAGCATAGTGGGGATACTGAATCATAACATAAGAGCTTTCGGAATAGCAAGTTATCACTAGATATTTACAGGTTATAACTAGATTTATTCATTTTTGGGTTTGGGTGAGTATGGACTGAACCTAATCAGATTTATTATTATTTTTTTTAACAAACTCAGCAATTATCATCAGTTATAAAAACAATAAATTTGTAACATCTCAACTCTAACTATCATAATGACTGACCTTATTAATTATGGCTGGCCTTAACTAGTTGCACTAGAGATGTGTTACTGGGCTATTATTTTATTAGCTCGGTTATCAACTACCAGTGGTGAAGAGACATGCAAAAGATTACAATTAGAAGCAGCGAAGACATGATATTTAGCTAAACGATAAAAGTTATTTATGTAATGTAATATAAATTCCTATTTACAAGGAATTTTTCTTTTTGTTGTGTTATTTGGAATTTAATGATTGATAGTTAGTTGCACTTGCACAAGAATAAGTGGGTATTAAATTCACAGGCCCACTTACATTTTATGAGGCTTTTGACGTTTAAGTTAATAACCATGTCAGCCTTTACCCTACCAAATCCCAACCCTATGATGTGAAAATTCAAAATTAGCATATCCATTATATTAATTTACTTTCTTTTTTTTTTAGCAAAAAATTGACTTACCCAATTCTCTTATTCTATTTTTTTTTCTTTTTTGAAAAAAAAATGACATTATCAAATAGACGATTAGATGTGCAGTGCATGGGTTCACTTATTTTATTATCGAATGACCATATATTAATTGATTTGATTGTCTGCACACTACAATGGTTAGAGTTAGCAATCATTTCATACTAAAATTTAATTTATTATTATTGAAAAATTTTATACTTCGAAACTTTCCCTTAAATTTAAGCTAGCATTAACAGGAAGGAATATTTAAACATTATTATTATTATTATACATAGCTCAATAAGAGATAGAATGAATTAGCTCATTTCAATGTAATTGTGTTAATTTCTTTTTAATATTACGAAAGCTTTACACAAAAATGGAGAAATTTCACGAGAAAATATGAAATTGTTTCGCTAAGAAACACTTTTTGTCCAACTTTTTAATTTAATGAAAAAAGAAACCTTGCATGGGGCTTCCTTTTGACTGAGAGATCCCAAAACGACAACGCTTTCATACTTTAGTTTTCTTTTTTTTGTAACACTAAAGCGACGGCGTTTTATAAGCTCTCTTTATAGAAGACAGCCATGTGCCGGTGATTGTGCCCTGACTTGCACATCACCAGTCCCTAGAAAATAATAATTTCGCAAGGGCAAAATCGGAACACAACAAAAAATAAAAATTAACGCGGGAAAAAGAGCCGTTGCTAACTAAACCTCGAAACTTTTGGCGCCAATTTTTTATTTTTTATTTTTATATAATTTATCTGCCCGTAAAAATCACGGGCAGCCGCCCCCCAAATTCCGTCTTTGCTTTTTGGCCCCAATCAAATAATATATAAATCTCTCTTTTTCTTATTATTTTCCCTCAAAAATCCCTCCTTTCTCTTTCTTTCAAAGCCCCAAATTTCCCTCTCTTTCTTTCTCCTCTAACCCCTCCAGAAAAAACAAAACCCTTTTCTCTTATTCTTCTTACTCGATCGATTTCTTGATTTTGTTCTGATTCTTGAATCAAACCCTTCCCTTCTCTCCTTAATTTCCTCTGTTTTTGTTCTGATTCTTGCTTTGCTTCTGATTCAAAGAAACAAAAATGGGGTTTTCAAAGAAAACACAGGTGGATTCTGGTATAGATTCTGAAGGGAAAAAATGGGTAATTGCTGGAATTGCTATTAGGACTTCGCTGAAGCCGATAAACACCAAATCGAGAGGGAAAAACAGTTGCGACGGTGATGAGCTGGATGTCGCAGAGGAGCGTTCTACAACTCCAACGGCGAAAGAAGCAAGAATACCGGAAAGGTTGCCATGCCCGCCAGCGCCGAGGAAGCGACGGCCTTCTTCAAGATGTAACTATAATGGCGTTAGAGAGTTCTTTACTCCTCCTGATTTGGAATCAGTATTTAAATGCTATGTTGAGAAAGCTAATTGAGACTAACAACTACGATTTGGCCTCAACAAACGAGGATTTGAGTTAATAGTTAGTTAGAAATTTTTGAGTTTAATCTATGTATTTTATGTTTTGGTAGTGATTTAGGAGCTGAAGTTGTACAAAGATAAGTATATTTTTATGAAATGGGTAGTGTAGTTTGGTTTATTATTACTCCTAGTTAATTCTGTATCTTCTTATTCCAAATTTCTTGCTTTAGGAGAGAATTAGTTGTTAGTTGTTCTTGGTTGCTAGTGCTTGTATTTGGAAATTTATTACTGCATTTGTTCTACTTTTTCAATTTTCATTAAAGTTTGGTAAGATTTATTGGTATTTATTTCTTTTGGGTATTGATATTATTAGGGTTTCAGTTGAATTTAAGTGGGTAATGTAATAGAGTAATGAGAATTAAGTGAGAAATGGCAGACAAAGGCAGGGTTACCTTCATTTATGTATCTGCCTATTCTCTGCTCTGCTAATCATTCAAATCTTTTACTGTCTCAATAACTTGTCTTTCACTGATATTTTGGACCAAAATTCTGAGTGTTCACATAAGCAAAAGCATATCTTCTTCTTTTACAATACAGACATTTTTTTTTTGGAAAAGACAAATACATATAAACAGGAAATGAGATATGGTTTCTACAGGGTTTAAACTCATCACTCTTTTTTCTTTTAAAAAAGCCTTACACTTGTAATATTTTTAGCTTTTTATACTTATCTTTTATTCAAATTAATTATTTTTGTTTATAAAAACACATGTATTAATAATTTTGAGATTAAAAATAGATAAATACAGAAGTTTGATTATATGTTAAGTTTTATCTCCCGTGAGGGACATTCTCGACTCGAACTAAAATTAGCCTGTATGTTAAATAGGCTTAAAAGTATCTTTTACAATTGATAAACAGCGGTATAAATTAAAATTAATTTAGAATATCGTGTGATGAAAACTAAAAAAATATTATCAGGATAAAACTCGTATAATTACAAATATTGCTACGCGCTAAGAATTATTCTCTCCAAAATTTATTGATCTTTAAAGGAAAAAAATACTTATAGATGCAGGTGTACGGCATAGAACAGTCACGTAAAAATATTGTTAAAAAAAAAAATAAATGGGTGTATATACAGATAGAGATAAAAGTAAATATTTTGAATGGTTGAAGATGGTGCACGGATGCTTCTTACGAAGATTAAGACTGGAACTTGACTCGACTTATTTAAAATAAAAATTGGATTTGAATTATCACATAAAAAATGCTATACTAATTTCGTCTCACAAAATTATCACTTTTTGACTAAATTATCATTTTGGTAAATTTAACATAATATTTAATGTATACTTTTCAATTTTACCCTTCATACAATCTCAACTAAATACTCACTCCATTCATTTTTATCAGTAACTTTTAAGTAAAATTCAAATTTTATTTATCTGTCACTTTTATATTTTTAATGTAATTTAATTTCTTTTTTTTCAATTTAATTTTTATTTTTCAATACAAGTTGAACAATTATATTTAAATTTGTGTAAATAAAATACTCAATTTTATTTTAAATTTAAGTATAATTAATACTTATTAATCCACGTGAAAATAATAAAAGTGACTGTTATTTAGTAACGGATGGAGTATTTGATAACTTAATTAATAGAGCATTTAATAGCCTAAATTAAAGTGGAGTATTCCAATATATTTAATATAATTATTCATAAAAATTAATAATTATTGTAATATTAATAATTTGTATAAAAATTGACAATTTATACTAAACGGAGAGAATACAAATTAAATTTAAATTTTATGGCAATCCATCCATCCATCCGAATCATTTTTCAAACACCCCTGCTTGAAAGTAGACTTTTTTTGCGCTCTCTTCTGTACTCCACACTTCCTACTAACGCGTCTCTACATAAACATAATATTATAAATCTACGGAACATATATTATGTGATAGGGTGGAATCCTATGTGGGGTTGTTGAGGATTGTTTTCATTTTTATTTTTGTTTTTTACTTTCATGCACTTTATGATAATGACATTTTTTGGTTGTGGTTGTGGATGGTATTTCATGCATGTTTATATTTACCAAATAAAGCTATCCCATTCCCACCTTTTTCTTTCTCTTACATATGCATGCATAAAGACCAGCTTATAATGACTGTTAGTTTAATAATCATAAAAACAATTATAATGGATTGATAATGCATAACGTATGGTGCATCCATGCACTTTGTATCTAATCATCTCCTTACTTATATTTTTATAAATTATTAGATTCTAATATTATGAATTTGAAAGTTGGATAAATAAATTATTACAATGGCCAAATAAATTATACTTTTACTATTATGTATAATTATGAAAATCTACATTTTCATAATATTGAATGCCTCCATCTTCTTTGAAATAATAATAATAATAATAATAATAAAGAATGCCTCAATCTCCAAGTATCATCCAAGCTCAATCTAAAAGTATCATCCAAGTAACTAGCCATCAAGAACTTCTTCTGGTTCTAGTTATTAAATTATGCTTGTTTTATTATATAGTTACTAAACATGACCCTAGCTATGTTGCATAAATAAGAGTACACGTATGTGTATTGGTGTTGGAGAAAAATTCATATCGAATAATTAAAGAGAATAAATAGAGTTTATAATTATGGTGGAACTAATTTTATAATGGTTTAAGTCATTTTGAAGTAATTGTGAATCCAAAATTATGAAACTCGGCTCTCTAAGTCCATGCATATTTTATATTGTAAGGTAGTGAGCTTGGGTGGTGCAGGAGTGCCATAGTATAGTTATTTTAAGTACTTGAGTTCCATTCTTTAGGATGATGGCCGGGTTGATAAATGAGGATGACTCATAGAATAAATGCGAGATTGCTAAAATGGAGAACTGCTACTAGCATGGAATTAAAACTTAGTTGTTGTTGTATTAGATTCATGAGAGGACAGACCACTGCATGATTGTAGAATCTGTGAGTGAAGTATCTAAGGCTTAAAAAAAAAAATGCTCAAATCAAAAAGTGAAACATGTAGCTCAGGTTGAAAAAAACTAATTAGACAAAATGGTTAAAAGTGAAATATGTGACTTAAGGTGAAAAAAGCTAATTAATTAGATGAAATGGTTAATTAAGCAAGTGACAAAAAAAATGTTAAGAGAAAATCAGGACTTATAATTGTAATAGAATTAAATTTAAATCATTTTCAAACAATGATAAGGATATAATTGTGCAATCAAACCAAAGTAAAAAGCTGAACCAAATAAATAAATTATTTTTGGGTTTTGTAAAATTAATGGTGGAGTATATATATGGTGCTAAAATTAAAGTCATAAATAATAACACAAATAAATAAAAAGTAATATTCAAATAAGCTCTTGCTTCTTCAGGGTTTATTTCATAACCAAAAATAGATAGTTTATTATGAGTAGCAAGCAAGAATCCTTTTGAAAAGGAAATGGCATAGCTCATCATGTCATGTGTGATATTATATGCATAGGCCGTTTTCATGATGTGATTAATTTTCTTTTTTTCACTGAGTGAACACAATTTTGACCAATTTAGATTCAGGTGAATTAATGACAGCTTCCTCTTGTCCTTGTTGAATGGGTAAAATAAAACAGTATTTGGTTTGGTTGTCCATTGGGGACCAAGAAAAAAAAAATCTCCCAATTCATAAAAAGATTAAAAATAAATAAATCTACGTATATGTTAAATCTACACAACGGAGTAATTTGTATCCACTATGATTTAACTTTTAACTAATTTTAATTCGTAATCCAAAACTCTTTAACTTAAAATTACTTTCTTTTTGAGAAAACTTAAAATTACTTTCTTGAAATGCCATCCACTCAAATTGTTCCTAGTTAGATAACTGATTTAACAAGCCATGTAAAATGCTGAGAATTTATAATTTCATTCGTGGAAATTGAATTTATATTATAATAATAATTCAATAAAAAAATTATTTCATAAAAATATTTTAACTTTTGAAATATTACCGCTAAATTAAAATCACTTTAGTTGGAAAATTAATTATAAATTTGATGCCAGATCGCTGACGAGATAAATCGCGTCAACTTAAAACATTTATATGACATGTTCTGTAAGGCTATATGTAACATTTTTTTAAATATTTTAAGTTGATATGACTTGCCATATCAGATCTCTGATGCAATGGCGTAGGGAGCTTTAATTGAGTGGGGTTAATTGACTCCACTCAATTGAGAAAAAATTTTAAAATACCCTTAGTAATTTTTTTTTTCAAAATTAATCTCATTAAATGACCCCACTAGCAATTGATCTCATTAAAAATTGACTCCACTAATATATTCAAATATTTTCATTAAAAATTAATCACAATAAAATATTTGAAAATTATTATTTATATTTTACAATAATAATAATAAAAATAAATGGGACAATTGCTAGTAAAGTGAATAATTGAATAATATATTTATAAAAGAAAAGAAAAAAAATCCAAAAAACCACTTGATTGTTGCACAGGCTGTGTCAAAAGAAGGCAAAACGTCAAAAATAAAATGTAAAAAAATGCAGCTACAAAAGAAAAACAACAAGATTAAAAGAGAAGCTAAAAAGCCAACAACAAAAAATGTGGATAGACAGAAGGTGAAAATGCCACAATTAAAAAAGAAAAATAAAGTTTCATTACAAATTTTTCACTTCAATTTTATAAAAGTACATAATAATATAATTTTTTTTCTCCTTTTATTATAGTTTTATTCTCAAATCTCAATATATGAAAATCCTAATTATTTGCAATTTTTTGATTCAATTGAGCATTGCGAATTAGTTTATATAAGTTATAATTTGTTTTATAAAAGTAAATGAGTAATTTGATTTTATTGTAATGTGATATTGGGTAAATAGGAATTAGGCTCAATTTTAATTGGAGTTGAGTTCAAAATTTTCAATATATGAAATAGGTAGGATTGTAGATTTGTACTTAAAATTGACATTTTTTTTTTGAAATAATTATGGATAAATTTGTGATTAGGAGAAAATCACCGTTTGAGCAAACAATTGACCAATAAATTGAAAATAAAGATCAAGAAAGTAGTTCAAGAAAAGCTAGTCATGAGATTAATTTAGATAATCTTCCTGCTGATCCTGGATTGAGAATTAAAATGTCATAATATTTTCCTAATGATTAGGATAAAGTAAGAAGAGCATATTTTCAAACAACAAAATATTGAAAATGTTTTTCGCCGTTTTAATTTTGAGTGGTACAAGAAATATTCTAATTTGTTGAAATATAGTATACAAAAAAATGTAGTATTTTACTTATATTGTTATCTTTCTAGAATTGAGATTGGAAAGTAAAGCAAAGGTTATTCATTTATTACAGATGGTTTCAATACTTGGAAAAAATGAAAGATTAGATATTCATGTAGGAGGTTCTAATAGTGCTCATAATTTAGCTTGAAAAAAATGTGAAGTTTTGATGAAACAAAATCAAAATATAGAAGTTGTTTTCATAAGATATACATATCAATTTTTTTATTATTTTTTTATATAAATGAATTTTTTTATCGGCAATAATTTTTGGCCACACTGAATTCAATTCCTGGCTATGCCCCCTGCTCTGATGCTAGTTTCATGATTTTCTAGTTAAAGTGGTTATAGTAGGGGTGAGTAAAACAAATCAATTTTTTTATTAATCGAAAAATCAGTTTGAAATCCAACCGATTTTAGATTTGCCAAACTGATTAATTTAGGGTTACGATTTTTACTTTAAGAAACTGACGGTTACTCGATTTATTTACCTTTTATATTTTAATTTTTACACTTAATTTTTTTAATGTTTTTTTATTTTATAAATATTATGAAATATGACTTTCTAAAATGATAGAGTTTGGGTACGCCCATAACTCTAATTTGGATAAAGGTCCAATCCAGATAGAATTAAGTAATTCAATCTGATTAAAATTACCAAATCCTGTCTCAGAAACAGTCTGAGTTAAACTAGAGTTAGTTCTCTAACTTTTAGGATCTCTACAAATAGATGAGAGATCTCATAATTTGGTAATGAGAAAATGTATACGCCGCAAGGCTGCTCGTTCCTACTCACAGTTTTTTGTCTTAATCTTTCAGGGGATTTTAGATTGTGGAATAGCTGTTGTTATCCCGCATGTGAATAAAAGCCAAGCCAGTGATAAAAGACAAATGGGATCCTTGTAGACGCTTCCGCAACGAGTTTCTGCGCTACAAAAGGTAGGTATCATTTATTAATGTTACCTCTAACTAAATTATATTTGTTATAATTTTCATATCCATCATTGGTATCAGAGCCGTTGTTTTTGCGTCCTGGCATGTGGTTAAATAGATCTAAAATTTTATGTGTAAAATTATTAGATTTAGGATGCATGAAACATAACAAAAATTTAATTTTTGTGTGAAAAATATATATGCGTGTATATTTCGGCTCAATTTCGTGTATGTGTATACCGAAACCCGAGGGGACGAACATGAGTGTTCAAAACGGCTAACTAAAAGTCGGGATTTTTAATTTTTGATCTCACTATTGGATTCACAGACCCTGAAAACCCCCCACTGGCCGGAACCGGAGCGCCAGAATTGGTCGGGAAGGCGGCGCGTGCACTACACGCGCGCGCCACCACACGCTTGGCGCGTGCGCGATGGCTCACACGCGCGTCACCACATGTCAGCAATGATGCGTCACGCTGACACGTGGCCCAATGGCTAAGCGCCACGTGGATAGCTGAGGCCATGCCACATGGCAAATGAGAGGGGTGGACACATGGACAAAACAGAGGGTGACACGTGTCCCAACAAGAGGGTGACACGTGTCCCAACAAGAGGGTGACACGTGACCCTATAGACGTGAGTCATGTAGCAGACCGTGGTCATGCCATGTGGCTCTGACGTGTCACAGGTGCCATGCGGTCGCCACGTGGCCCAATCAGGGGTCGACACGTGGAAGACCATGGTCCTCCATGTGTCGGTGCTGACGTGTCATGTTTGACACGTGGGCCAATGAGACACCACCACGTGGCGGTGACATGTTCCTGTGTGCCATGTGGGCGCCAGATGGACCAGTAGGAATTGGACACATGTCACGCTGTGGTTGTGACACATGTCTGGTCGAGTGGGAGGACGCGCGTGTAGCGTATGAAGGTGCGTGAGCGCGTCTTCCTCCCATCGGTCGACGCATGTTGGCGCGTGAGCCATTCTCCGACCACCTTTTTAGCTCTAATTTTTGTCAAATACTCCCTCCGTCCCACTTTAAAAGGCTGTTTTCCCTTTTTTATTTGTCCCACTCCAAATGTTCTTTTCGCAATTTAAGAAAAAAATTTACGTATTTATCCCTATTTAATATATAATTTATCAAATATATATCACTTATTTTTTCTTTTCCCAATATAATAAATAAGGACATTTTTGTCATTTTATATTATTTTTTTATGAAATTGATGTATTTCAATTATTTTCTTAATTACCGTGAAAACAGGATAGTAGCATTTTAAAGTGGGACGGAGGGAGTAATTTTTTCAAATTATTTCTGATTTTTTGGTCATGTTTTCAAAATTTATTAATGACCAAAAATAAATTGTGTATTTTTTGATATTTAAATGTGTTTAATTTCAAAAATAAAATATTAAAAATTGTAGAAAAAAGTGTTTTCTGCAATCGATTATTTTTTAAAAAATATTTTGAAAATATTTTGAGATTCTATCCTTACTTATTGATTGAAATATGTTTCAATCATGTGTATTTATACATGAGTATATAAAAATTTTCTGTATTATGTTACAGAAATATTGAATGAGGACAGTAGGTCTTCATCAAATTGTGCATTGGTTGCTTTGAGAAATGCAAGAGTGCAATCTATAAGTAACATTAGAATGCGAAGGAAGATTTGAGCTGATAACATTGATCCAATAGTGCATCATAAAGTAAATGTGTGAGAACAAATGTAAGAGTGCATTTGGACTGGTGGTCTGAGTATGGAAATGGAACTTTGGTTAGAGTTGCCAAAAGGAAAGTGTAATGACACTAAGGAATGGACGTAGTGTGCATCGTTCATGATTTCATCAATTGACTTATGAGTTGCTTGATGAATTGATGAAGTCAGTCAAAGAAAAAATCCTAATAACTAAAAAGATTTTATGAAATTTGGATTTTTAGAATAGTTGACATAAGTGTCAATTTAAGTTGGCGTTTATTTTTATTAAATAGGATTTATGTTTCCTATTGATATTTGACATGAGTGTCTTATTTTTGGGATTATTGGATTTTATTTATTGGTTAAATAAATGTGTTTATTTAAAATGATGGTATTTAACTTTATAATAAATGTGTTTATCTTAATTGTTAATTGTCTTGCGATATTTTATGAGTAAAATGATTGCATATTTATTAAGTACAGACTTAATAAAATCCCCTCATAAGTTTGAGAACTTAATAATCCAATAATTCAGATTTATTATGCATGAAATTTTAACCTGTAAGGTTGGACATTAGGACTTAGAGGGTAATTGGATACTATAAGTAGCCTTTTCGAATTTGAGCCTAATAGAAAATTTTACTAGGTTATTATTTCAGATGCATAGTAAATTGCATGTATTGTCTTATTTTCCTTAAAAAATGTGCAATATTATTCCATTTGAGATCAGAGGATCCTAATGGATACCGCTTCCAAGACAATTATTGTCAAACTTAATAAAGATATGAAGCTAAATGCTGACAATTATGAAATCTGGAAGACACAGATCCAGAATGTGCTTGAAGAGCAAGAGGCTCTTGAATCCTCAAGTTCGGTTATGACTGAACCTGAGGATGGTACTATAGCCCAGCATAGGCGGGACCGAGATGCCAATGTCGTATTACATCACTAACAACTTTGCAAGTATCAAAATGCAATAGATCTGTGGATCGTTTTGCAGGAGAAGTTCAGAGATATGATTCTGAATAAGTTCCGATCATTGACGATCAAATTGATACATATCAGAAAAAGTCTGATTATTCGATGCGGAAATATCTAAGAGAGATGGAAAATAATAAGTAAGTTTAGTGAATTTAGTCATAAGTTGACTGACGAGTAGTAGGTCCAAACTGTTATCAATTCCTTATCCAAGAGTTGGTAGCATGTGAAAATGCAACTAACTCACATGGATAAGCATAAAGACATTTGAGGATGTCGCTTGTCATTTGGAGCTTAAAAGTGACCGTCTGGCAGTAATTAAGGTTAATGCCATAGTGCATATGGCACAGTTCTATTCTAATAGAATGAGTTCTCATTAGAACAATAAAACAAGTTTCAATAAGAAGGATAAAGAAAAGGCTCGAGAGCCTGAAAACTAAAAGGAATAGAATCACAAAAGGTCCTAAGGCAAAAATGAGGTAAACAATTCAAGAGTGAAATGTTTCAATTGCCTATAGAAAGGACACTATGCAAGAGACTGCATTATGTCCAAAAAAATACAATATTTGACTCAAAAGTGAGTGAAATTTAGGCATCCAGTTCTAAATTTTATCCTTTGTGGGTGATAAATTCAGAACCAAAGGACCATATAAAAAGGGATCGAGATGTCTTTATTATGAAATTTAGGTTCTATTCTTGTTTTATTGAAATTTGTTTTCAATTTATATTTTAAGGATGACACTATATGCTTATGCTTGAATGATTTCCATTATGGTTCTGGTTATGAATGTGGACCATGACTATTTTCCTTTAATTTATTATTTTTCACATTGTTATGAGAATAATGTAAAATTATGGCATGCTACAATAAACCATATTGGACAAAATTGATGAGTCGGTTAGTCAAAATAGGTTTAATAGGTGATTTAAATAAGGTTGAATTTCCCACGCGTGAGCATTACCTAAAAGGAAAAAATAGTTAGAAAATCATTCGGAAAAGGTACTAGAGCCAAAATTTTCATTGCAGTTAGTTCATTCTGACGTATGTGGTCAAATAAATGTGAGGGCAAGGCATGAGGCCTACTATTTCATCACATTTATATATGACTGTACTAGGTATGGTCATGTCTATTTGATTTCCCACAAGTCAGAAGCATTATGTTGCTTCAAGACTTTTATGAGTTTAGTTGAGAATCAATTAGACAAAATTATCAAAGTTTTAAGAACCGACAGAGGTCGGTGATATCTTATAGATAAATTTAAAGCTTTATGTGTTGAAAAAGGATTGAATCATCCACAACAAAATGGTGTTGAGAAAAGGAGAAATAAGACTCTCCTATATACGGTTAGATCTATGATGGCAGAGGCAAATTTGCCTATCTCCTATCGGAAAGATGCTTTATTGACTGACACATATGTTCTGAACTGTATGCCCTCTAAATCTGTCACTTTCACAACTTATGAGTTGCTGAATGGTCAACAAGCTGACCTAAGCCATTTACAACCTTTGGGTTATAATGCTTACGTCCATGATACCTTATTTGGTAAATTTGAGACCAAGAGGTAAAAAAAGTATCTATGTGAGATATTCTAAAGTATCAAAAGGATACATTTTCGTGAATGAGTAAGAGAATGGCATAATGACAGAATTTGAATCACTAGATGTCATATTCTTAAGAGAATGAATTTTCAAAGTTGGACGAAATGAATTAAGATTTCACTTTCGATTAATATTAGGAAGATGAACCATCAGGATCACTCCATCCGAGTGGAAGGGATTTAGAGGAAGAAGTTTAAGACCCTTATCCTCCAAACGATCCGGATGTTCGAGAACCTGATTCAAGTGGGAGTATTCTTGACTCCAGTGGGAGGAAAGAATATGGTATTCCTGACTCCAGTGGGAGTATGGAACATAGTCCCAGTGGGAACTTTTTGAATCACGATTAATATATGAGACATATTTATCAAGATTCAGAACTGAAAAAATCTAAAAGGATAAGTGTTCCATGCCGATGATTTAAAATCGAAGGCTTGAACGAAGCCCTTTTTAGTTATCCCACAAGACAAAGAAAAAGCGTAAAAATATTCAAAAGACTTTTTCATGCCCATCTAAGAAAAAATGGATTAAAGCAATGGAAGAAAAAATGGCATCCATAAGATCAAACCATGTTTGAGAACTAGTTGATCTACTGGAATGACACAAATTGAGACTAAATGTATTCTCAAAGTAAAGCGAAAGGGTGATAGAGGTATCGAAAGATATAAGACTCGGTTAGTCGCTAAGGGGTTCACACAACAGGAAGAGATTGACTATGAGTAGACTTTCTTATTTTTTTTGAGATTTATGTACATAAGGTTAATTCTGGCCATAATGGCGAGTTTGGACCCAGAGTTTCATCAAATGGATGGGAAGACTTCTTTTCGCAATGGAGAATTGGATGGAACAACTTATAGGTTTCATCGAAAAAGGCAGCAAATATAAGGTTTGCTGATTGATGAGTTCAATTTATGGCCTTAAAACAATTTTCAACACAATGGTACTTGAGACTTCATCATACAATCATGTCGAATGTGTTCAACATGATTGATGAAGATCATTGTGTTTACAGTAAAAGCTCTGAAAGTGAATTTGTCATTTTGACATTGTATGTAGACGACATACTTAAAGCTGAAAATGACAAATAGTATGTAAATGAAATCAAAGATTCGTTATTGTCCAACTTTGAGATAAAATGATATGGGTCGAGCATATTATATTCTTAAAATTAAGATTTCAAGAGATTGTTTGAGAAGATTGTTGTCTGTTTCTCGAGAGAAATATATCAACAAAAATCTCGAATGATTTAATATGCAAAACTACAAACTCATAGATAACCCCATTGCCAAGAATCAGTTTCTTAGCAAAGATGCGTGTCCCAAGATGGTAGCAAAAAGAACGTATGAGGAACGTTCTATATATTAGTACCATGGGTAGTCTTTTGTACACGATGTTGTGTACAAGACATGATATATTTTATGCAGTGGGCATAGTAAATAAATATCAATATAACCCGGGCAAAGCACATTGAAAGCAATTGAAAAGATACTTATATATCTTAAAAGTACTGCAGACTATTCTCTCTTATCAAGAAAATGATCTGCATTGAGAGAATACAGAAACGTTGATTGGGCAAGAGATGTGGATGAGAGAAAATCCACTTCAGGTTTCATATTCTTGTTTGGCAAGAGTGTCATCTCGTGGAGTAACAAGAATTAAATCTGTATAGCCCTATCAATAGTGGAAGTTGAATTTGTCACTTCCTTAATAGCAGTAAAGGAGACAATTTGACTTGAATGGTTTGTGAGCCATTTAAGAGTAACTGTCTCAAAGGTATCAGTGACAGTCCATAGTGACAGTCAGTCGTTGATAGCTTATAGTAGAGCTAAGCATATCAATATTAAGTATCTATATACGGAAGATATTATTGCATGAGGAGAAGTGAACTTACAGTACGTTTCTACGCATGCATATCCATTGAGTAAACCTATAACGAGAGATGTGTTTTGAGAGACACATTAGATCTCCAGGTTTGCGTAGAATTTAATTAATGCTGTTATATTTTATATAATCCCTTAACGTTATTATTTGAGAATAATAACTAAAGTTCATTGTCGGCAATACATGAGTGTGAATGTTTATGTGTAAACATTTAGTGTTATTGATATGAGATTGAGAATGTTGGACAGAGAAGTAGCTTACTCACAAGGGTGTTTACCTTAGTTTTGTCAATGAGTTGGCAAAAACTAAGATGAGGCGATTTTTGAACATATAGAATGCTCGAGAGCCTGTTCAAAATAAAAGTGTCTTCTTGTAAAAATTATAAGATGAGTCTTGTTAAGTTGCGGATAAAGACATATATAAAGTTGTATGCTTTGGATTGAGATCCAAATTAAGCATTGTATGGAATCCGATGGTTAGTTATATGTAACTACCATGTTCTGTCTAAAAAGCTAGAAGTAGTCCTTAAGTAAGCGGACTAAAATTGGGTGCTTCGGTGCATCGCAACCTTACGCTTCTGTATGGTGTTTGATATACACATTATCGAAATGTGAGACATGTGCTCCTTTAAGGGAAGGAAAGAACGCCATAACACATATTTTATACCGTGTGTGCTTATGTGACCAAAGGGATGGGAATTTAATAATATTATTGATCTCAACTTTCCCTATTGTGCGACCCTATTTATATTTCGACCCTTAAAACCCTTAACTTATCCCTGAAGTATGGTTCAATGTGGCTAACTTAGTTAGTTTTCAAGAGGTCCGAGAAAAGTTTAGGCCTGGAGGATCTAACTAGAAAAGCGAGTTGAATAATGATGGATGGCATACAGTAAGAGGGGAAGATAGCCTTTTGATCACTTTCATAAGGTTTCGTGGTTCACTGGCTAGCCTATTATAGTTTCTATGAGAAGAAATATAATAGTGAACACGAAATTTTTTTTATGAGATCATGAGTTAAAACAATGAATGTGAGAAGGCAATCTAGGGTTAGGCATACGTGAAAAAGAGGATCTTGTTTTTCGAGACGCTATATATTCCTAACAGGTGTATAGCACTAGTACTCTCGAGGTATGCTGGTCACACAATCTATCTGCCAGTATAACTAAAGATTAAGACTGGAATGCGTTCCGTCATGTGCGAGTGGGAGATGATAGAGTTTGGGTACGCCCATGACTCTAATTTGGATAAAGGTCCAATCCAGATAGAATTAAGTAATTCAATCTGATTAAGATTACTAAATCCTATCTCAGAAAGAGTCTGATTTAAACTAGAGTTAGGTCTCTAGTTTTTAGGATCTCTATAAATAGATGAGAGATCTCAGAATTTAGTAACGAGAAAACGTATACGCCGCAAGACTGCTCGTTCCCACTTATAGTTTTTTGTCTTAATCTTTCGGGATTTTTAGATTGTAAAATAGTTGTTGTTATTCCACATGTGGATAAAAGTTAAGCCAGTGATAAAAAACAAACGGGATCCTTGTAAACGATTTCGCAACAAGTTTCTACGCTACAAAAGGTAGGTACCATTTATTAATGTTACCTCCAACTAAATTATATTTGTTATAATTTCCATATCCATCATAAAATATTATTATAATACATATTTTTAGTAAATAAACATTAGAATTATTTTCTTATTACAATTATTTATTAATTACATGTGCATAATGGACACTTTATTGTTAGTTTCATTTTGAATATATGCAATTTTTGCAATTAATATGAAAATTTTATTTTATTTTTTTAATAGATATTACATTTTTTTTGTATTTTTCATTTTCAAAATATTTTTAACTATTAAAAACAACCTTACAATTTGTATAGTTTACTAAATTTATCGTTAAAAATTTTTAATGATTAACTAATAAATCGATCTAAAAAATCTAGTTAAAAACCAAAATCAATATAATGGTGAACCGAAATTAATGGATTGATTAATAAAATTATTAATGGACCAATTAATCTGTCCATACTCACCTCTAAATTATGATTTTGATATTTCAAAAATTGAGGTATTTCTGTGAAACAAAAATTTCTATTACAATTGAGTCATTATTATGGTATAAATTCAATTACTGTGGATAGAATTATTCTGAATATTTCATAACTTCATAAGATTATTATGAATATTTCATAACTTGATACTAGTGACAAAATGATGTTAGGAACTTTAAAAAATATGAAACAAATGATTTATTAAATAATCCAAGATATGTAAATCTACCATATATATAAAAAATTACAAACTCATTAAAGTATGAACAATTGTTGTGATTAAACTTGAGCATAAGTGTTGAACTTTCATTAATCCACTTCACGATCCATTGTTCTAACTACAAATAATAAATAACAAATTAACATAAAAAAAAAAAATTGGCTTAATACATGAAAGGACCCTTCGATTAGCATCGTTTTTTTATTCTGGACTCTCAATTTAAAAAGTAGCTAAATTTTCAACTATTTTAACTAGAGAAACTTTACAAGATTTAAAGTAGGGGTGATCAAAAAACTAGATGGATTCGGTTAACTGAAAAAAAAATTGAAACCGAATCGATAAATTGGTTAACCGATTGTAATGGATTGTTTAATGGTTAGTGTTTTGAAAAAATCGATATTAATGGACTGGTTAATGGTTTTTAACTCATGTAACCGATTAACCGAATTTTTAGTTAATTTATTAATTGTTTAATATGTTCATATTTATTATTTTTTATTATTTCTTGATTTATCAAATTTTCAATAATGAAAATCAGAATATATTTGAAAGGTTATATAACAATTTATCCTAATTAAAGGTAATCATGTACTTTTTTTTTTCATTATACTAATTATTTTAAAGTTTTTAAGTTTTTTTAATTGGCTATTAGTAAGTATAACAATTTATCTAATTAAAAGTGATTATGAACCGGTTAATTTATTTTCTTATTAAATATTAATTTTTAAAAACAAATTTGATTATATCCACCAAATATTTTTATTTTAACAACAATAATGTTATATTATAGTGAAAAAATTTTAATTTTTAAGTACCTTGAACATTTTAATTTTATTTATAAATATATTTTATAATTATAGTGGTTAACCGAAAAATATTGGATAATCGGTTCAAAAATTCGAAACCGATTGACTGGTTAACAGATAGTAACGGACTGGTTAATGGTTAGTGTTTTGAAAAAACAGATATTAATGGACTGATTTTTTTTTTTTTGGCTCACCCCTAATTTAAAGAATATGGTTGCCGTTATTTCCACAACAAAGCAATAAGTAAAAGCAAAAAATGAATCTAATTATGCATTTGATCGTAATTAGAATATTATAATTTCTTTCTTTTTTTTTGAGAGAGATAGAATATTATAATTTTCAACTTATACCCTACTGCTAATCTAATAAATTTTATGATTTATTATAGACTTGACAATCTGATTGGACAGCTTCAGATCACTTTGAGTTAATTCTTTTTTATTTTAAATTTTTTGTATTGTCATTTTCAGATAGGGTCATTTCTTTTTTTTAGATCAGGTCTTCGTCATAGTTAGAACTGAGTAAAATTATATGAAATAAAAAATCAAATTATAATCGGACCAAATTATAAGCAATTCATTATATTTGAGTTGGTTTAATCAATTCAATTTTGAAATACAAATTCGATTATATCGGTTCAATTTTTAATATTCAAAAATCGCTAAAATCAAACCGACTTTTAACTCTATTTTTTTCTTTCTTCTTGTTTTTTCTTGTATGCTACCTCTTCCCCTTCATCGATAGAATGAAAAAATAAATTAAACTAAACTTTAAAGTGATAATTAGAATAGAGAGATTTACCAGATAAGGAAGACATTAATTTTAGATTTGAGATACAAAATCGGAAGAGCTCGGTTAAACAAAAGCACCGACGAAAGATGGTGAATAAACTGTAAGCAACAAAGCAATAAATTACGATGACAATGAGAATTTTTAGAGCACCTTTTCTAGTTAAGTTACCTGAAAACACGAATAAATTGACGGATATCCGACAAGAGAGACTGCAACGATCAAGTTAGTGATCTTTTTTGTAAAAAGAATAGACTGAAAAAAGATTATTTTTTTTCTTATCTAGACTTACCTATAATGTACCTTCCTTCTTCCTTTTAGAGAATCCTTTGATTGATTCATAACAGCTGCTTTTATGATGAGACTGTAATGTGCAACGGCTATTTTCATGATGAGACTTTAATGAGTAACGGCTATCCTCATGATGGAAACCGAGCTATCCATATTTTTCGAGCTGTTGTTAAGAGGTTCCTGGGCAGTTCGGTAACTAGACTAAAAAGAATGGTAATTGCCGAACCCGTTGAATGGATAGCCTTGCCGAGCCGTTTATTGAGGGCTCTCAGTTAGCTCGACTTTCCGGGCCTACAAGCATGATGGGCCGAGCTCCTAAAAAGTGTTCGGCTATCATAAGTCTCACCCAAGTGGATGACATTTATGTCATGTGTAACACCCCCTACCCATACATAGGCGATCCCATCCGATAAGGAGTGAGATGCCATATGAGTAAAGGTGCCACCAAACAGATACAAAGCAAAACATACATTCATTCATGACATGCATACAGAATTACGGGATAATTAAAACTTTTAAGGAAAGGAAAAGAAAGCAATAGCTGATCATGCATTAATATAACAACACCATTACAATAATGTTCTGATCAACTAGCTGATACAAAATAGTATTACATATACAAAATAAAGATACAAAAGCGGAAGCTGATACAAACTGATACATGAGAGTTCTATACAAAAAGAATCATCAACTATTACAAAATTAAGCCCTACACTAAAACCCTTCTGTGTTGGCTTGACGGCGGCGACTCTCAGATCAAAACTCCTTCCGCACCTGCACGGGTAAAAATACCGTGCTAAGCGATAAACGCTTAGTGGGGAAACACATATAAATTATGGACGGCCATTCACAATGGTCGTCAAGGCATATCACAATCACAATGGCAATATGCAACGGTTATAACATAATCCATATAAACATGCTCACATTTAAAAACCATACAATCAGTATCTCATATTCATATCCATTCCAGAATAATCCGACATCAACTCATCATTATACTCATTCAGATATCACATGTATATATATATATATATATATATCCAATTCAGAACAGAGCAATTCAATCAAAATATTTAATGAACACCTGCTGACTCTAGGTAGTGGATAACGAGTGAACTGAGGGTACCTTACGGGTACGAGTCGAATACTGAGGGTACCTCACAGGTACAAATCAAAAGTCAATTCATTTTATCAAAGCACAATATTTTATACTGAGGGGATCTTGAACAAGACCCTAATACTGATGGGTTCGCGAGGAACCAAACGGGGATCTGATCGGGGTCCAAACTGAACTGAGGACTGCAGCTAAAAGACTCTATTAGGCATGCCTAACTATCCACTTACTTGACTCTAGCAGGCTATAACTCATTCAAATCACAATTCAGAACATCGCATATAATTCATCAGAAGAATCATGGTATCACGCATATCATAGCATATAAAAGTATGACATGCATCAAACAGCAGTATTAATTCATTCGAAGAAATTACAGAATCCATTTATAAGTTAACATTCGGGAAATTTCAGAAAAAGGGCTGAACGGGGTGACGGACGACGTTGGCTGGTCACGAGGCGTGACTGGCATCACAACTCGTGACTGGCCTCCTCACAAGGCAGGTCACGAGACGTGACTGAGGATCACGCCTCGTGACTGGCTCTGTCCCTCACGGATCACGCGGCGACTCGCCTCTTACCTCTCGCTGGTCACGAGTCGTGACTGGCTTCCTTCTTTGGGCTGGTCACGCGATGTGACTGGCTGACGTGACTGGTCTCTCTCAGGCCGGTCACGAGTCGTGACTGGCTTCCTCATGGCCGGTCACAAGTTGTGACAGGCAGTCACAGCTCGTGACTGGCTTCTATCTGGCAGGTCACGAGTCGTGACTGGAAGTCACGTCTCGTGACTTGCCTCTCTTCTTGGCTAGTCACGCGACAGATGGGGATTTGTACAGTAATCGATTTCTCCCGATTTTCCAGAATTTCCCAGAACAAACAAATCAATCCAAATTTGATTAAAAGTCATTCAAACCTGTTCTTACTTTCCAGAAGATCATTTAAGCATCAAAATGACATAACAACAACTCAATTCAACAATTAAAACAACCAAATCAAAATCAACAGTAAATGCATTCAAGCTTCTAAGGAACACAAACCCTAAAATTTTACAGTAAACTCAAAATCAACGATCTTCTCAGACAAATTCCCAAACCTGAATTCTAAGCCTCTATCACTTAGCTCCACTAGGTCCAGCAACCTCCTTGCCTTTGGGATCGCGAGGAGCTTCAGCTAAACACATCACAACAAAGAACATCCAACAATGCAAACCCTAAGTTAAATCTAAACTCAAGGAAGAAGAAGAAGAAGAAAATAAATGGAAAAATAAGATGAGGAAAGCAGTGACTTACCAACAGAATACTAAGGGGTTGATTGATTTCCACTAACAGTAGCTTAATCCAAGCTTAGGGTTTCAAAATTAAGAGCAAAGAAGAAGATGAGTCAAAGAGGAAGAAGAATCGGGATGAATAAATGAATTCCAGCATTTCCCATTTTCCTTTCTCTATTAACTCTTCTTTTTCCTCTCCCTACATTTGTCACTTTCCTGTTGGTGGAAACCAACCACACACACCAAACTAATATGCACAACACACACTCTATACACTCCCAACTTATGCACACCCTACAATGGTATGAACACATGTACATAATCATTTTCCAATTAATTCACACACTAATGCCATGCATATAACCACATGCTAATAAATCCCAAAAACATGTATTTTACTAAAATACCCTTATGATATGCTGAACACATACAAATTCATGCTCACACAGACAGGCTTATTCTACTAGGGGGCAAACGGGGTGTGACATCATGTGGGTGGCCAATCAAAACCTAGGTAACAACTGTCAGGCGCGTGAGGCAGGAAAGGCGGAAAGGCTAGTGCCTCGAATCTCGTAAAATGACAGCTAAGGCCTTCCACTACCATCATTATGGCGCTTGGATAACTGTGCTTGCCTTAATGGCTTCTGACACCGCCTCTCAACATTTGCCACCTGTCTCCTGATTATTAGCGTGTTCTGCCTATAAATGCCATTCCATTTTAGGGATTTCGCTTCCCTTTCACGTTTTCGTCCCCAATTTCACTGTTCATCTTTTCTTGCTTTTCATCATTTCTACCCTCTCATTTTCGGTTTGTTAATCTTCACCAGCGATCGTCCTCAAGCGCTTCCTGATCTAGCCTCACCCAGATTTGCTTTCGAAGGCACCTCTTCGAAATTTTTAGGTTTGTACCTTTTCTCTCATCTTCTTCTATTATGAGTGCCTATGAGAGTTCCACTGAAAGGATGAGGGTAGAAGAGGGGCTTACTACCCAGAGTCCCCACAACTCTCCCAGCACCAGCCAATGACGACGGGAAGGGAGAAGGGAACCACGAAGGCTTCCCCGAGTAGGGAGCATAAGCTCCACCCTGACCTCCAGTGATATGGTCGTGCTGAGGGAAAAGCTTGGCAATCCTTATCAGTACAGAGTGCGCGCTGTCGGGGCCTCTCTCAGGGCCAACGCCAAGTTCCAAGGAAAGAAAACCATAGTTGTATACGAAGACGATTTCGAAGCCGGAGTGAATCTTCCACTGACTGCCTTCGAGCTAGAATTTCTGACTTACTACGACATGACTATCAGCCAACTGCATCCCAATGCCTGGTGCACCCTCTCAACGCTGCAGATATGGTCTGCCGAGCATGACATAGACCTTATGTAGACACCGGGTCCCGAGACAGCCTAAATCAAGATTACCCAATGATGAAATTAAGTGTGCCTGTTTATAGGTAAAAATGAAAGTTGGAAGTGATGGTTTTCTTGTCAAATTGATTTATCAAAAGTGAATAAAAATGTGATTTAAAAATATTTTGAAAATGTTTTAAAAATTATTTTAAGATAAAAAAGTGAGTTTTGAAATTATAGTGTTTTAAAAAAAAATTTAAAAAAAATTGCGCACGCTGCTGCGTGCGGCGACGCCCGATGGGCGTCGCTCGCCCCTGGCGCAGCCCTGTTGCCCCCCAATAGCCCTTTAGGCTTTTTTGGGCTATTTTTGAGTGTTTTTACTCATTTTTTTTATAATTTAATTTTAAAATCCTTTTGTTTTCTAACTCTTCAAATTCTTCAGTTTTTTTGTGATTATGGAAATTAAATTAATTTAATTTTTTCATTAAAATCTTATTTTTTAGGGGGTATAAAATAATTTTTTTGGAAGAGAATTAGGGGGGGAGGGGGGGGGGGGGGGGGGGGGGGATTTTTCTTAAGAAAAATTGGTTTTCTCTCTTCTTCTTCTTTTTCAAGAACAAGTTTCCCAAGTATTTTTAATTTTTTAAGTTAATTCTTGAGACAAATAAATTAATTATTTGTTCTTGTAAATTTTTTTTACTTCTTTTTTTACAATTTTTCCCTAAGACAAATAAATTAATTATTTATTTTTGAGATAAAATTTTGTTATATATTTCATTTTTCTAAATCAAGATAAGAAAATTAATCACGTACCTTCATTTATCACATCAAAATTTGAGGATAAATATTCTAAACTCAATTTTTAATTTTATTTTTGTAATAATTTTTTGTTTCTAATTAATTAGCAACCATATAGATTTTTGATCTATTATTTTATTTTGTTTATGTTCATATGATTTAGCCATAAATTTAATGTTTTAGCACATTTTATTTTATTCTTGCATATTTATTTGATTGTTCATCTTTCGTCGTTGTTGTTATTATTATTATTATCATCATCATCATCATCATCATCATCATCACTTTTATTCATATGTTGTTATTATTATTATTATTATTATTATTATTATTATTATTATTATTTAACATGTTTTAACATGTTTTATTTTTTTTATTTTTGTTTGCTTGATTGTTTATCTTTCTTATTGTTAATTGTTCATTTTCTTTATTGTTATTGTTCATTTTCTTTATTATTGTTATTGTTTATTATTACTTTTGTTTTATTATTATCATTATTGTGATTATTATCATCATTAGTATTATTATTATCATTATTATATATTTTTACTATTATTATTACCATTATTTTTTTTATTAGTATTATTTATTATTGTTATTATTATTATTATTATTTATGTTTTTATGCATGTTGGTTTGTTCATATGTTAAGTTATTTATTTTTATTATGTCATTTAATTGATTGTCATACATGATACATGTTATTTTATTTATTCTTCCATTTTTACACGTTATATGTTTAAATATATTTTTTATTACTAACATCATTTTTATTTGTGTTTTTATTTCAATACTTATTTTCATGTGTGAGTTTTTTTCAATGGCAAGTGGGAGCCCATGGAGGTTTGAAGATAACATTTTGGTGAAAACACCATTTTGGTGGAATTTATCTTTTTAGCATTTTTAGTATTTTTACTATTATTATTATTTTGCTTTCATTTGATTTTATTATGTAATATGTAATAAATTTATTTATTTTTATACATGTTAATTAAAAAATTACATAAAAAGTTTTATATTAATAAATTGAACTTTTTCTAATAAAATGTGACCAATGTTCTAATTTCAATCAATAAAAATTCACTTTAAAAAGAAGAGTTAATTTTCTTAAAATATGATCACTCATCTCGATTTTTTCAAGTATATCAAAAACAACTCTTCGATTTTTTCAAGTGAACATGAAGGAACCAATGTTCGTATTTTAAATAATATTCCGATTTATGAATGTTTATTTTATTCATTTGGTTTATTTATTTATGTTTTGCTTGATTTTATTTTGGATGATTGTATTTTTTGTCCAAAATTTTAATACTTTTTTATTTTGGGGGATTGTATTTTTGTCCCAATTTTTATCTTTCTTTTGTTTGTTTTATCGCTTTCTTTTACTACTTTCTTCGGTACTTGATTTGTGCTTTATTTTTAATGCATGACTGTGTGAGAAGAGAGATAGAAATTTAAAATTAAAAACCCATTTATAATTAACTAAGGCATAATAAGAGTAAAGTTTCGAATCTTTCTTTGGTTTAGACCCTCAAGGTTAGACAAACTTTTTCAATTTCTTGTAAATTGGGTGGCAACTCCTAAGATACCTCAAAGGTACCTAAAGGTTTCATGAGATTAGATGATTTTTCCAGTGTTCTACTGGAAAGAGGTGTCCAAATATCTCATGATTGCCCAAAATCAAAAGATGTGAACCCTCTCGGGCCCTAAAAGCGGGTTCCTTGGAACGGGTCGGGTCCGTGCGTGTCACAGTGACATGAACCCTCTCGGGCCCTAAAAGCGGGTTCCCGGGAACGGGTCGGGTCCGCGCGCATCACACCTTACCATCAGACTCTTCCGAGCTACTCACAATGTAGGGCTCCGAACTAACGGGGAAGATCATAACTACATACAATCTCGGCTCGGGTACGGGGTGTTTGCCGGGAATCCTGAGTCACTAAAGAAGTGGAAGGATCGGTTCTTTGTTATAGTGAAATAGACTTCCCGTTCCGAACTAACTGGGGTCGGTTTGTAAATAGGAACGACAATCCTCTGATGCTCAGTGATGATGAGGAGCGAGTCCTAGCCCGGTGGAGGGAGCTGGTCAGGGAGAAGGTTGATATAAACTTGTAACTCCAGTGCGGCATACCTCCACCGCCTCAAAGACCGAGCTCCACCAGAAAGGATAAACTTTACTTCTTTTCCTTGAGTTCTGATTTGTTCCTTATTGCTTATTTTTTTACAGCTATAAAGAGAAACTCCAATCCGAGCATAGCCGAATTAATAAGAGCCAAGAGGCAAAAATCTAGAGGAGGCCCCTCTACTGCAGTCCCGAACCCGAATGAAGGTTCTCCAGCTACCACTGCCCCGAGCTCTGCTGCCCCAAGCTCAAGCACTTCAACTCGAAGTCCTCTGTCCACGGCTTCGTCGGTGTCCCCGATAATGGTGCCTAACGGCTCTCCCCCACATTCAACCTCTGCCGAACACCCTTGCCCAAGCAGAGAAAAATATATGTTCCTAATCCGAGGTCGAGGATCGAGGAATTGAAGTATTTGACTGATAATGCTCGATATTTCTGGCAGCGACAAGGGAGATGTTGGTCTAAAGACAACCCGAATTTCAATACTTTCACTCACTTGATGTCATGTGTCCCTACCGAGACCACCCCACTGCTGCAACTTAGTGCCGAGCAACTGAGTCAGGTTATGAAAAGACTCAAAGTTGAGGTAAGTTTGTGTCGATGCTTGTTAATTGTTTCGTTGTCAGTCTTCTAACTTATTTTTCCCTTGTGCTTACAGAGCAGCATGGTGACTAGAGCTGCAATTGGCAAAATGAACAAACTTATCAGCCTACGTAACAATGCAAAAAAAGAGGCATCTCGGCTCCAGCATGAGCTCGGTGAGACGAGGGCGAAGATGGAGGATGCTGTGATGCGGGCGTTGGAAGCAGAGAGAAAGATGCTTGCACAAGCGAGCGAAGTTACTGTGGCTAAGGAAAAAGCTGCTGTGGACGAAGCTCGCCTTGCACAGGAGAGAGAAAGGAGGCGGCCGGTCGAATTTAGCTTGGAAGAGGCCCAACGCAGACAAGAAGCAATGAATAAAGAACGAGCTGAGTTGGAGCAAAGGTGCTCAGAGCTCAAATACCGGGCGGCAAATATGGCTGCCGACAAGTGCATTTCATTTTGGGGGTAAACTGATTCAGTCGGTGAAGGACCGGCATCCAGATATGGACTGGTCCTAGCTGGATGAAGTTTACCCTGATGAATAAACGCTGACTTGCCCATTTCTGAATTGTAATTTTTTTTTTAAATAGACTTCTTTCGAATTGGATAATTGTCTTGAGTTTGCATATACTGGTGTGAATGATTCCGAATGTTCAGATAATCATAACCATAATCACGTACTTAAACAAAATTAATTCAAATGCTCTTAGCGATGTTTGCCGAACTGAGCTTTTTCATTGATAACAAGCTATGCTCGAATAGCGATTTAGCTGTACCCAGCTTACAAAAATTACAAATGTTTGTGGCGATCACGCTGAAATGAGCTGCACCCAACTTACAAAAATTACAAATGCTTGTTGCGGTTACGCCAAAATGAGCTTGTTCACTGAAAATAACGCTTCAAATTATAGATATTCCAAGAATGAGGGAGCAACTTTCCCTTCAACCTGTAGACATCCCCATTAACTTCGTGTATTAAGTAAGGACCTTCCCAATTTGGGCTCAGTTTTTTGACCCCAGACGCCGAGTGAGTGGCAATAACCTTCTTGAGTACAAGCTGTCCAACCCGAAAGGACCGGGCTTTAAGCGTTCGACAATGATATGATGATATTTTCTGCTTATATATTGCTGATTGTAACTGGGCGGACTCCCTAATTTCCTCCAACCAATCCAGGTGATACAAGAGATTTATCTCATTCCTCTCAGTGTCATATGAAGATGCTTGGAATGCCAATTTCACATGGGATGACCGCTTCTGTCCCGTATGTCAAAGAGAAGGGAGTGAGGCCGGTTACTGCTCTTGGGGAAGTTTGATATGCCCGGAGAACATGGTTGAGTTCGTTGACCAAAAGACCCTTCGCTTCATTGAGTCTCTTTTTTACACCGGCTAGAATGGTTCGGTTTGTGACCTCAGTCATACCGTTGGATTGGGGACGATATACCGAGGTGAAACATAGTTGAATGCTTAAATCTGCACAATAACTTTTGAAGGAAGTGCAATCAAACTGCTTACGATTATCAGAAATGATTGTGTGCGGGATTCCAAACTTGGTGACTATGGCCTTTTGCACGAATTTTATGACATTTGCCGAAGTAATTATAGCCAAGGGCTCTGCCTCCACCCATTTTGTAAAATGATCTATCGCCACAATTAGAAACTTTCTTTGACCGGTAGCCAATGGAAACGGGCCGAGGATATCTATTCCCCACTGGGCAAATGGCCATGGGCTATGAATGGGGATTTTCGGGACAGACCTCTGATGCAATATATTACCGAACCGTTGGCACTTGTCACACTTCTACACAAGCCCTTTGGCATCTTTCTCCATCGTGGGCCAATAGTACCCCTGTAATAAATCCTTTCTAGCTATTGCCTGCGCACCTTCATATGCGCCACAAATGCCTTCATGAATTTCGCAGAGTACGTAATTGTCCTCTTCGATGCTTAAACATAAAGTCCAGGGATGAGAGAATAATCGCCCTAACAACTTATCATCCAAAATGGCATACCAACTGGACAGCCAAACTACTTTTCAAGCTTCAATCTGATCTTCCGGGAGTACTCCCGAACCAAGATATTCATATATCGGTAGGCGCCAACCATCCATTAGTTCATTCAACTGAACTTTGTACGTTTTATATGTTGGCGCTGTTATAATCGTCCACACAATGTCTGCCGAGGATATTTTGTCCTGACAGGAGGCTTATTTGGCTAATGCATCTACTCCCTGGTTTTTTGCCTGAGGTATTTGCTCAATCGACCATGAACCCCCCAACTTCTCTAACTGGAATAACAGCAGGGCGACCAGCTCCTTATACCGAACAATTGTGCGCTCCTTAGCTTCGAATCTGCCCAGCAATTGGCTTACAACCAACTGCGAATCCAAAAAAATGGCTAGGGAATCAGGCTTGACTTTAATGTCAAGCTGCAATCCGAAATAGAGAGCCTCATATTCAGTCGCATTGTTAGAGGCTGAGAATGCTATGTGCACCATCCCTCTAATGCTTATCTTTCCTGGTCCGATGAGAACTGCCCCGATGCCTGCCCCTTTTGACGAGGAAGCGCCATCCACAAAGAGCTTCCAAGAGTGAGTGTTCGGTATGGGGGGTGTAGCATGTAATTCAGCCACAAAATCTGCCAAAACTGGAGCCTTCATTGACTGGCGAGACTCATACCGAACATCTAGTTCGCCCAAACAAGCTACCCACTCTGTGAGCCTTCCGGATGCTTCCGGCCTCTGAAGCACTTTTTTAAGATTGGAGTTTGTCCAAACCACCATAGTATGCGCCTGGAAATAGGGCCGGAGTTTGATTGTTGTAACGACAAGTGACAAGGCCAACTGCTCCAGAATGGGATAATTAAGTTCGGCACCTCTTAGCACCTTGTTCGTGTAGTAAATGGGGAACTGTTGATTGCTTTCCTCTCTAACTAACACCGAACCAATGGCTCCGAAAGTGACTGCAAGGTACAAATATAATACTTTGCCAGCCTGTGGCCTACTCAGCAATGGCACCGTGTTAAGAAATTGCTTGAGCTCTTCAAAAGCTTGCTGGCATTCTGGGGTCCATTCGAATTTCTTCAGGTTTTTGAGCGCCCTATAAAAGGGGAGGCAACGTTTAGCCGAACAAGAGATGAACTTGCCCAGGACTGTTATCTTACCATTGAGCTTCTGTACCTCTCTAATGGACTTCGAGGGATCCATTTCCATAATGGCTTGAATTTTGGCTGGATTAGTTTCTATACCCCTTTTTGAAATCATGAACCCCAAGAACTTCTCGGATTGTACCCCAAAAGCACACTTCTCTGGGTTGAGCTTTAATCCAAACTTCCTGAGAGTTTGAAAAGTTTTCTCAAGCTCGGTAGGGAGAGCACTGGATGACTTGCTCTTTACAATCATGCCGTCCATGTACACCTCCATGTTTCTCCCGAGCTGAGTAGCAAACAACTTGTTCATCAGTCTCTGATATGTCGCGCCTGCATTCTTCAATCCAAAAGGCATAACCCGATAGCAGTAAGTAGCTTGGTGAGTTATGAATGTCGTCTTCTCCTCATCCTCCAGGTTCATTGGAATCTGGTGATAACTGGACGAGGCATCCAGAAAAGCATACTCTTTAAACCCTGCCTTTGAATCAATCAGGAGGTCGATGTTTAGCAATGGATAACTATCCTTGGGGCAAGCTCTATTCAGGTCTGTGAAATCCACGCACATTCTCCATTTGCCGTTGGCTTTCTTTACTAGAATAACATTAGAAAGCCATTCCGGATATAAGACCTCCCGGATAAACCCATTTTGGAGCAGAACATCCGTTTCTTGTGACATTGCTATCTGCCTTTCCGGGGCGTGGTTCCGCTTTTTCTGCTTGACGGGCTTGATGTCCAACCTGATGTTTAATGAATGACTTATAACATCGGCGGATATCCCTTTAATATCCGAGGGTTCCTAGGCAAACACATATGCAAATTTCTGCAGAATTGTGACAAGGGCCTCCACCTCATCCTCTTTCTTACTCGCCCCAATCTTCACTGTCTTTCCTGGCGCTATCCCAACCTTCAACAATGGGTCTACTGGTTCTGCTCTCTGAGCTCATCAGTGGAGACATCCAATGAATCCAACGGGAGGGCCTGATTTGCTTCTCGTAGCATCATGACATATGTTTCCTGAGCCACTTTTTGATTCCCCTGCAACACTGTCATGCCTCCCGAGGTAGGGACCTTAAGCAACAGCTTTCGCATGGAGATATACGCATCAATCCCCACCAGTTTTGGTCTTTCGAAAATAACATTGTAGGCCAATAGAATATCCACGACCATGAAACAGCTAGTGTAAGTTCGGACCACTTCATCATCTTTGAGCTCTAAAGATAATTTTACCGACCCTTCCACCTTGACCAGCTGACCAGATATCCCGATTAGTGGTGCGAACACTGGTTCTAAAATGTTGCTCGGCATTTTCAAGGCTTTGAATGCCTGCAAGGTGTGAGGTTGACCGCGCTACCCGTATCCACCAGAATGCCATGGACTAGGTAATCCTAGATCAAGGCCTCTACCACCAAAGAGTTCGTATGCGGTTGTTTGACATGGTCGCCATCCGAATCTGAAAATCTCACCTTGTGTCCTACTACAGGGGGGTTGGAATTCAGAGTGAACACCTCTTTTGCCTTCCTCTTTCAAGAATCATAAAAAACATCGTAATGTTTACCACCAGCGATAACATGTATAACGCTCGCCGGAGCCCTTTTGCTTGTACCTGCTCGATTATCCTGCCTTTTAGGCGATCGGGATCTATCTCTAGCCCTCTCATTCTTGATGAACTGGGCGAGCTTTCCCTTTCGGATTAGGAATTTAATCACCCTCTTGAGCTTATTATAATCATTCATCTCATGGCCCTTGTCCCTGTGAAAGGCACAATAGAGGCTCTGATCCCTACTAGAACTTTCCCTCATAGGTCTAGACCAGTTCACTTTGTCATTTTATTTTATCCACTTCAAAATCTGTGCTCTTAAGGCGTTCAACGGTGTCCATTTCTCATCCTTTCGGTCCTCAGATCTCGACGAAACCACATAAGCTTGATTCGATCCACCAAAACCTCGGTTTTTTGACTCATTTCTCCCAGCTCCTTTCTCCTGCATTGATATATATAAGTCGCGACCCGTATCGTCATACATAGAACTGTTATGCAATCTTCGTGCTTCATCCATTCTTATGTACTTGTGAGCTCAGGACATTAGCTTGATAAAATTGCTCGGAGGTTTCTTGCTAAGTGAATCGTTAAAATCTTGACACCGGGTGTTACGTATTAAGGCATTGTTAGCTACCTCTAAATTCAAATCCTGAATGTTCATCGCTACCGCGTTGAACCTTTCTACATAGGCTCACAACGCCTCCCCCCTGTATTGCCGAACTAAATTAAGGTTGGCAGAGACTTTAGTAGGTCGGATAGCAGCCACAAACTTGGCAATAAACATGTTGCTGAACTAGGCGAAACTTGCTATGGAGTGCTCGAGCAAATTCCGGAACCATATCTGAGCTGATTCTATGAGCGTCTGGGGAAAGATCTTGCACATGGCAGCATCATCTATGGTATGGACGAGCATTGTATGGTGGAACTGATCAAGGTGAGCCCTGGGATCGGCACTGCCATTGTATTTAGGCAAGTTCGGTAATTGTATATTTGGGAACGGGGCTATCAGAATCTCTTTGGCCAGTGGTGATCGAAAATTACTTTGGTACTGTAGAGTGTTTCTGTTCTGGTATTTCTGCATCCGTTCCTCGAAGAGTTTCTCAAACTGACCTACAGTAAGAGTTATGGTGGAACTCGGAGCCACAGGGGGTGGAAAAGCTGGATGGGTAGATGTGGAGGCCTGCGGAGCTGGGGGGAAGTATTGTGTGGGCGGTTGAATAGGGGGTGCCTGAGCTACCATTGAAGTTAAGGTAGCTAGGAAAGCCTGGGTTGTTTGTGGAGTTAAGTTGGGAATGACTGGATGAGGAGCAGGCTGTTGAGAGTATATCTGTTGGCCAAATATTTGGACGGGAGGTGCTGACTCTGGGCTAATAGAGGCTGGGTTTGTGAGGGTACAGCTTGTGATTGGCTGGCTGGAATGGCAGCAGTATTTAGGTCAGGGAAGAGATCCATTGAAAATTTATAAATGTCCACGCTCACCGTACCAAATGATGACAATGAGAATTTTCAGAACACATTTTCTAGCTAAGTCACCTGAAAACACGAATAAATCGACAGATATCCGACAAGGAGACTTTGATGATCAAGTTAGTGATCTTTTTTGTAAAAGGAATAGACTGAAAGAAGATTATTTTTTTCTTATCTAGACTTACCTAAAATGTACTTTCCTTCTTCATTTTATAAGATCTTTTACTTGATTCATAACAGCTGCTTTTATGATGAGATTTTAATGTGCAGCGGCTGTCCTCATGATAAGGCTTTAATGTGCAACAGGTGTCTTCATGATGAGACTTTAATAAGTAATGGTTGTCCTCATGATGGAAACCGAGCTATCCATATTTTTCGAGCCGTTGCTGAGAAGTTCCTGGGCAGTTTGGTAATTAGACTAAAAAGTATGGTAATTGTCGAACCCGTTGAATGGATAGCCTTGCCGAGCCGTTTATTGAAGGCTCTCAGTTAGCTCGACTTTCCGGACCTACAAGCATGATGGGCCGAGCTCCTAAAAAGTGTTCGGTCATCAAATTAGAATATAAATCGAAGAAAAGTCGAGAATTGAAATATGCAAAATATAGAAATCATGAAATATAGTATACATACTAAATTATTATTTTTTATTTCACTCTTTTTTTTTTATTTCTTTTATCTTTCGGTTGCTTAAAATTTGAACAATTAGACATCTCTCATTTTTTTCAATTAAATCTACTTTTTATATAAAAATTGAAATGAAAATATTAATAAAATAATGTAATGTTAATATATATAAAAATTTAATTAAAAAATAATTGAATCATGGATTTGAGACGGATCGAATTTCATTTATTTTCAAATCGAATTTAAAATTTCAATTTTGAATTAGAATCTATTCTAAAATTTTCAGATTATTCAAATTTGATCCATTTGAATTTCCTTCAAGCCTAATTCGTATAGCTATTTTTATACAGATTTAGATCGAACCAAAAATTACTGGTTATTGTTTATTATAATCTCTCATCAAACGCTTTTGGTGTTTCATATCAGATGGAAATTTGGTTTCAAGCTGGCATTTGTTCTTTCACTTGCTCAATTAGCTGTTTGCTGTTTTACTCTTTTCACTAATGCCGCGTGGTGCTTTTTCATTGGCTATTCAAAGTGGCTTTTACGCATCGAGTTTGGACACCCAGCGCTAATTGAATTGCTGAAATATGTCTCATAGGTGGTGTTTATTATAAACATTTTAGTTGTTTAATTGGTACAATAGTAAATTGGTATACTGGAGGGCCGGGATGACAAAAAGACGCAAGTTGAAGGGACTTTTTATACATTAAGCCTTCTCCCAATGGTAAAAAACTGCACACATTTAACATAACAAAATTAGCAAGGAAGATTTTAGCCATCTTGATCATGGTGTATCGCGGACAAATCGGATAGCTGGACAGACGTAGATGAGAAAACCTACCTGTCCTTCAATTTTTTTTTATCATTATATCAGTTAAATCAGTAAATAATACCAACTTGACGAAAAAAAAAAATAGAAAGCACCGTAAATAGGAAAGTACGCTAGCCAAGACCTATAAATTTAATATATGATTCAATTTCCATTGTATCGCTAGCAAGCAATTCATGGTTTTTATAGAGCAAAATATACAACATATCCTTGAAGGTGAGATTGCCGCAACCATTGTCGCCAGTTTAAGACAACGAAGAAGCATACAACTTTATACGAATGAAGAAGCATACAACTTTACACGTACTTTTTTCATTTATTCCACTCTCCCCGGCAGAATTCCAAATTTGTATAGGATTTGTATATGCATCACTACAACTTCAACCATTCTAATCTCCTTTAAGTAGACCTCCCTGCTACAGCCAATTATATAGAAACTAAAAGAATTACGTCGATGAGCCATGGTCACACCAGTCACTGGCTCCACAGGATGGTATACCTCTCACATATTACCCTGGCGGTTGGAGGTATATAAGGCCTCTCTGCAATTACTTCAGAAGAGAACATGAAATAACGTCAATCAAAGCTTAGAGAAATATTGGGAGGCTAGATGATTAAAATTAACATTCGAAGCTCATACAATCAAAGCTTAGAGAAATATTGGGAGGCTAGATGATTAAAATTAACATTCGAAGCTCATACACGAATAGTTCAATGACATGATTTGAGAGTCTAGTTGTCTCTTTTATGAGCCTAGTTTTAGTTTACTAAAACTATCACTTTAAATGAAACCACTAATTACATAATACTAAACAAACTCCACCTAATCAAATCAGTACATTGAGCTAAGTTTGTCTAGTTTGCAGGATATTATAAATTCAAAATAGAAATCTTTCAGGGAATGCAATATTCCTTTATCACACGCTCAATTGAATTTACCACCACCACTTCCCTACGTTACCAACAGCAATAAGTGTCAGTCTAACTTTGATTCAGGCAAAAGGAATAAAACCCGTTAAATAATCATAACTTGATCTATGACAATATTACAACGTTAAACTTCAGAATACACAATCACATACCTTAGTCAATATAATCTATAACTAATATTGAAGTTGTGACACTAGTATTCAAGAAAGTATGCAACAGCATTGTACATGTTGATCGTATACATGGTAAAAGATAAAGAGAATAGAAGAAAGAGATCCTTCAGATCTCCATTTCTTAATCAATATGTACCTTAAAGCTCATTCTTAACCTTCACATCTCCATTGGGCAATGAACTCTGTGCTTGTGCAAGACATTTAGATTCCTGTGCCAAAGGCTTCTAAGCTTTATTTCAAATTCAATGCTAAACTTACAAGACAAAATTAAGGAAACTCAAATATTTTCGTTAGCGTATCAGAAACTAGTATATATGAAAGCCGCTTCCGTTTCTCATTCAAAGACCACAATATCATTAATTTTCTTCAGCAATCAAAAGTGTCATTATTCTTCAGAAATCTGAGTCTATTTATGTACAAGAATAATCTTCTGACATATTCTAACTCGCAGATTATCCTCAGTAAAGTAAGCCAAAACAAGAAATAGTTAATTAAGCATAACAATATGGAAGAGAGCAGAAAAATATGTTCAGCAGTTCAGGTACAATGAGATAATTCTAGAGAGAGAAGAGAACCATTAAAATTCAGTAGATAACAACTTACAGCAGCAGATATTGCTCGTATTTCCCTATATGATGCAACCTCATCTGGAAAAGCCTGCTCGAGTTCGTCCAAAAGATGTTTGCGTAAACTCTGTAACATCAAAGAGATAAATGATGAATCTCAAATACAGCTAAGGCAATCCAAACGAGAAAAAATGTTACCCAAAAATTAGTTGAGAGAGAACTTAATGTCCTGTATTAGGAACCAAGGATTACCTTGAAGGCATCAGTTTTGCCCTTGGTGAACTGATTTTTTGCAATGCATCTGTTTATAATATCCCGAGTAAATTCATCTGGATTCTTCCCATCATCAATGAAACTAAGAATGAAGCAATAGACTAACTATTAGATGCCAAGTGACACAAACTCAATCTGTATGATCAGCAAGAACAAAAGATAAGACTCACTTCAAGACCTCCACGGGAACCTGAATGTTGCACTTATCTGACAATTTAGCCATATTATCTAGCTCCATAACAAGACTATTGCTGCAAAAGATCATACCCAAATTTTAAAATACTTCTCGGGCCATCAAATAAATGCATTCATGAATAAAAATATTATTAAAAAAAGGAAAACAATAGTTTTGAAAGCAATGTACAGGCATTGGAGGAGTGGGAACTGGGAGGCACTGCTGAAGGAAGAGACAGTTAGGTAAAGCTGGTGAAGCAGGCCTAGCGTCTTCTGAGTGGAGTTGATAACCTGATTCAGATTCTGCTTTGGATCATCAGCTGGTGTTGCTCCGGCTGTATCATTCACTTGCTTAGGCAACATGCCATTGCCACCACTTCCAACTGCATTCTGTGATGCATCCATCTTTGCAGGTGAATACGAAAACAGAAAGGACCATATAATTAGAGTAGAAAAAAGAGCTTGGCAAAGAAATATGAGAGGAGCATTTCTTAAGAAAAGAATTTTAATAACAGAAAAGATTAGAAGTACAAGAAACAAGTAAGAGAAAAACACATGATACACTCAAATGGCTGGGTTTGACAGGTATAGTTGTCAGGGATAGCAAAAGGTAGGGTGGCTGTAAAAACTGCCCTACCTATTCCTGAACCTGTTTAATACAGAACTACCTTTGCATATCCCAGATCTCTTTACCACTAACCATCTTTACCTGCATCTGTCGTACCCATATAGTTACCCATTCATTACCCTTTTTTCACTCAAGTTAATGGATAAAAACATTTTAAAGAAATGGTTAAGATACTAGTTAAGAACCTTTAGCTAGATACAAATCCAAACACTAAAAGAAACCAACCGACAATCAAAGAGGTGAAATTCAAGGCCACAAAGACCAAGCCATAAAATGTACAGTCTCTTCAGTTAAATTGCTTTGTATAGGGTCAATAACCAAATAAGAAGCACTAAACAGGCACCAAAAAAAAGGTCTACTGATAATAATATGAATGAAAAATCTATATTGAGAGTAACAATGTCCAATTTTTATACACTATTCAATTCGTGTTCTTTTCACTGGCTGATTAGCCTATTCCTACATCAAACAATGACTAAATACAGAGCAAAGCAAATAAACAAAGCATCAAAACACAATTCTCAAGGGAAAACAAGATTAGAACAAAGAACTCAAGGATTCTAATACCTGCATGAACAGCTGCGGCATGAAGGGACACAAGCAGCTGAACTGAAATGGACCAACATCTAAACACACATAAATTTAAAATATATATATATATATCTGAATTTCAAATCCAAAATTTCAATCAAGGACCAACAGCTAAACACACATAAATATAAATATATATATATATAAAGAACAGAACTAAAAAAGAAAAAAAAAATCTGAATTTCATAACTGCAAATGGCCATCGACGTCGTAGTCATTTTTCAAGTATTGCATGATTCATCTTTTGTAAACTGTCTGTACTAAAAACAATCTGAACATGGATTGCAAGCTAAAGATATATACAATTTAAGGTGTGTTATCAATCTTATAGCACGAGCACATAACGTATTTGCCCAACAAAAACTTAGAAGTTGATACTGAAATCCCAGAAAATAAGATTAACAAACTGATTCGAAATTCAAAATAAATACCTAAGAAGTTCTAAAAAGTCGAATCGATTAGAAAAAAGAAAAAAGTGAAAACCCAGATTGGGAAATATATAAATCGATTTCTTTCAAAAAAAATGTAAAACCTGTAGCAGACTGGGAAGAGGTCGAATCTCAAAGAAAAAAAACGCCACAAATAGTTGGAAACTTCCAAAGCTGGCTGACGGCAACTTATTTGTGGTGGTTGCTGATGGGAATGGTGGCCGGCGGGGGAGAGAGTAGAAGGTATCTAGGGATGATAAAGGGGGGCAGCGATGGAATTGGAAACTTAGATGAGATACGGTGTGGGCCAATGTGGTGTGCAGTTGCTGACTTGTCAAATGTGCGTGTATTTCACGCGAAAGAGGAGCTTAGAACCTTAAAACTACTTCACTTAAATATACAAATTGCCATTTACAGTAAATCCCAGGAAAGAAATCAAATCAGTAGGCGCAACAATAATCCATATGGCGACTAAAAATCCAATATTTGAACCGAATTAGGGTTGCGATCACGATCAATAACTTACAAACAAAAGCGCAATAGAGAAAAATTAATAATAGTTTCAAAACCGGTGCCGCATTTTCCAACTCTTGAAGTGATAATGAGCTTCCGACAGGACAGTTGGGTGGAGCTTGAAGCTGGATTGATGAACTGGATGGGAATGGAAAAACTCCATCATTTTAGCCATAACATCTTGAAAAACTAAGAATCGTTTTTGGTTGCTGGGTTATAAAGATGATCGAGAGGGACAATGAAAAAACGAAAGGGAGAAAGGAAGTTTTCATACAGTTTTCCGCCCCCGACTCTTACTCCCACGTTTTTCAATTTTACTGGTTGTTTTTCAGGCCATGACTTATATGATGTCACCAGTGTTTATAAGATGGTATTTTAGCAACTTCAAGTTAAATTGGGAATACTTTCTCCTACATTAAATTAAAAACATACATTAAAAATACGTAAAACATATATATATATATATTAGACTACATAGTTATAAAATAATTCGATTCTGATCTATTAGAAATTATAGAATACTAAATTCTATAAAAAATAATTTTTCAAAATTCTTAAATTATTAACACTAATTAACAAAATAATCACTTTAACACATAAAAAATTATTTTTATTGAGTCATAACATATATATGTACATTATCTTTTGCAGAGTGTTTCTTTTTCTTTTTTTTTTTCTCAAGTCCCACTGTTAATGTTAATTTTCTTTTTGTTTTGCAAACATTATAAAAATGTTGAAAAAGTGTGTCTTTACATAATTTTTTCCTTTTATATGTAATGAAAGTAGTTACAAGCAACTGTCTCCAATTTAATTTTAAATAAATAGAATAATTATTATAATTATTTTTATGCTAATATATATCCATTATGGATGAATACATCTTACAGGTTTAATTTTTGTAATTTAAAAATTAAAATCGAATATTTTTTTTTTTTTTACTTTTTCATTAAAAGAAATATAGTTTTAGTTAAAATATTGCTTTTAGTTGTTGCACTGCCTATTGCTAAACATTAAGAAATAGCTTAATGAGTTAATTAATTTATTCCCAACCTCTTCAAATAATTTTCAGTTTAATTTGCAACTTAAAAATGTTACAATTTAGAGTCTAACTTTAATCAACATTTCAATTTATGCAATTAGTCCCATAATTCCTTATATGCTAACAAAATATGCTGGTATCACTTGTGTTTTATGTGATCAAACTATTAAAAACAATTAGCATCCAATATGGCTTTAATACAAGGTAGATATGTTCAACAAAGTTTTATGCTTAAACAATATTCTTTTTTCTATCAACTATACACGCTACAAGAAAATCGGAAAATAGAGACGGAATTTCATCTCTAATCCCAATTAGAGACGGAAAGATACCGTCTCTATTTGATCGGTTGTTAAATTTAGATACGAAAATTTTCCGTCTCTAAACTCTAATTTTAGAGACGGAAAAGTGTATTTCCGTCTCTATTTTTAGAGACGGAAAGCAAATTTTCGTCTCTAAAATTAGAGACAGAAAGAAGATTAAAATAGAGACGGAAAATAAATTTCCGTCTCTATTTTTTAAAGGTTTTTTTTAATTATATAAAATAATAAATAATATTAAATTTAAAATTGCCTTAATGAAACAAGTATTAAATAAACAATAAATAGATTTAAAAAAATGTAATTAATAATGTATTAATATATATAAAATTTAGTAACACTACAAATAAACGTACGCGAAAAAATTTAAAATACTAACTAAGCTGGAGGTGAATGCGGATGATCAGCCGACAATACTTGCGTGTCATAAGGTAATCTTCGGCTAATGAAGTCTTCTAACCTATTAATACGGTTCATTAATATGTCGATCGTGGTGCGAAGTTTAATGACCTTATTAGTAGTTGCTGCAAGCCTACTAGCCGTAGCCGTAGAGGATGAGGAGGCATGCGAATAGCAAACATTTGCGTAGGAGCCCAAACCGAAGACCCGTCCACGGCGGTCCCTACCGCCAACTACGCCATAAAATACTCGAGCATGATCCACATTATCGCCATCTGCTTGCTGACTTTGAAGACTCTCTACTACCCACTCCTGTAATAAAAATTATTCGAATGTTATGTAGTAATAAAATGAAACTAAGAAGTTATAACAGAATAAATAATAAATTATAAAATTAACATACATGAACTTGTCTAACTCGATCGCTGACGAATGTCACACCATCATGATTTCACATATGGGTGTGCAAAATCAATTCATGAAGATAAGGTGTCCTGCCCATAGTAGACTCCTGTAAACAATTTATAGGTTAATAACAAATTGACACAATAGAATCCTAACTTTGTTTTGCATGACAAACAAATATCTCAATTTTAAGAAAAATTAACTCGGATTAAAACACTTGAAAGTATTTATAGGAAGGATATAGAACGCACGCAATTACTGGAAGTAATGCTTGATTTCAAAGAATTCTAATACCTAGAAAGATTGGTGTACTTGAGTATTGGTTAGATGATTAGTAATTGTCAATTCCATTTAGTAGGGCTGTGCATCGATCGGGTTCGGGTCAACCTGAATCGAACCCGAAGAAGAGACTAAATGTCCCCCTGAACCGACCCTTATTATCACTAGGGGCTCGAACTGAAAAATCCGACTATTTTCGGGTCCCGACCCGACAAATTCGATTTACCCAAAATAAAATAAAAAAAAATAAAAATGAATTAAACATATAATTAAAAAAAGAATCCAAAAACACAAATCCATCAATTCAACAAATCAAAACACAAAATCCATTAATTCATCATAATCCAAACACAAATAACAAAATCAATGAACAACAAATCAATGAATAACAAAATTAATAAACAACAAAAATCCAACAAATAATAGATGCTTAGATCAAAATCCAAACACACAAACAACATATCAAAACCTAAACCAACAAGCGGAATCAAAGAAAAGCCCAATGAAATCTGCTTCCTCATAGCAAAAAAAAAAGGGAAAAGTTTGACGCGCCAGAACCCGCTTAGGTTTCCCGAGGGCCCACTTTTAGGGTTCGTGTCTAGATTTTAGGTAATATAAAATATTTTGAAATCTTTTTCCAATAAAATACTGGGAAAGTTTATCTAATTTAATGAAACTTTTAGACACTTTTGAGATATTTTGGAGTCGCCACCCAATTTACAAGAAATTGAAAAAGGTCATCTAATATCGGAGGTCTAAACCAGAGAGTGGTTTAGAACTTCACTCTTATTAATGCATTATTTAAATTATAAGTGAACTTTTAACAATTAAATTTCCATCTCTTTTCTCACACGTCATGTAAATTAACTTAAGCACACATTAAGCATTGAAGAAAGCGGTAAAAAGTGATAAATAAAATAAATTACAAAAATAAATTAAAAGATAAAATTGAGACAAAAATACAATCCCCCAAAATGTAAAATTAAAATAAATAAATAAATGACAAAATCAAATAAATAAACAAGTATACATAAATCGGGATATTTATTTGGAGTAGGAACGTTGGTTCCTTCATGCATACTTAAAAAATGGAGAATTATTTTTAGGCATTTAGTGAGAAAACCGAAATGAGTGATCACATTTTATGAAAATTAATTTTTCTTTTGAAAGTGACATTTTATTGGTTGAAATTAGGACATTAGTTCTATTTTATTAGGAAAATTCAATTTATTAATAAAAATATTTTTGTGATTTTTAATTAAACGTGTATAAAATAAATGATTTTATTATTAATAACACGACAAATAAATTAAAAAGACAAATAAAGGAAAATAATAAATACAATGGAAATAATAAATCCGCTGACTCTCCTTCTTCGATTCCAAGTGTACTCAAATATAAAAAGATAAGTATTAAAACCAAAAATAAACACAAATAAAATTAATGTTAACAATTAAATCAAGAAAATCAATTAAACACATAAAATAATAAATAATAAATTAAAATAAATAAAAAATGCATTATGAATGACAAATAAATTAAATAATATAATGAAACAAATATATTAACATATTAACAAATTAACACAAATAAAAACATAATAACAATAATAATAATAACAAAAGAAAAGATGAAAAAAGGTAAATGAGAAAAAGAATAAAAAATGAAATAAAAAAGTTAAATTTATGATGAATATCACATAAAATAAATAAAGACACAATAAACCTAAAAATCTACATTTTGATTAAATTATTATAAAAAAGAAATAAAAGTAATACAATAAATAAATATATGAGATCGAACCCAAAATATTTGCCTCAGAATTCAGATTTGATAGATTGAGGGAAGATAATTGATTTTCCTTATTTTGATTCACAAAATATTGGATTAGAGAAATAAAAAAAAAAATCTAAACTTTTCTCTTTAGAAAAAAGATTTGTAAAAATCTTATTTTTACAAAATCAAATGAAAAAATTGAATTTCAAAAACAAATAATTATTTTCTTTGTTTCAAAATCAATTTTTCATCAAAAAATTTAATGTAAAGTCTTTGAAAAAAATTTAATTGAAGAGAAAAAAATTAAAAAATAACAAGTGAGAAAATTGAATTTTTAAAAACAAAAAATTATTTTCTTTATTTCAAAATCAATCATTTATCAATAAAATTTAATCTAAAATGTTTAGAATGAATATTATTGAAGTAAAGGAAGAAGAAGAATTGAAAAAGAAGAACAAAAATTGAAAAACCAAAGAAAAACAAAGAAAATTGCCCAAAAAAATTCCTCTCCCAAAATCTCTAAAGTTTTTCCATTTCTATCATCAAAAAAGGAAAACCTAATTAATTAAGGAAGAAATCGTTAATTAAATCAAAATATTCCTTTTTTGAATTTCAAAAATGGAAAAAAATCATTAAAATCCCCAAAAAATGGAGAAAAAATCAATTTTGGGCCAAAAAAACGTGTTTTCGGCGGACTGGGGGCGATTGATGGCTGTCGCTAGTGAGAATTTAAAATAAAATTTAATATTTTAATACACAAACTTAAATTTAATTGATCAACTTGTATTGAAAAATAAAATTAAATTGAAAAAAAAAATTAAATTACATTAAAAATATAAAAATGACAGATAAATAAAATTTGAATTTTTTTCAAAAGTGACAGATAAAAAGTAATGAAGAGAGTAAGATATAAATTTGCCTGATGTAAAGTGAGCTTGCATTAATTGGTATTAGAGCCCTAATAAAAATAAAATGGGCATAATTTTAAAGATTAGGATGAACTTGAAAAAAAATAAATTCTAAAAAATAAAAGAACAAGATTAGGGTGGAAATATAGTTTCGAGAAATTAAAGAGACACAGTATAACTAAATAAAATCAAAATTAAAAGTTCTTAAGCTCATAGCAATAAATTCAAGGACTAAAATAAAAGTAACAGATAAAACAACTAAAATTTTTATGAAATAAAAGATCTGATGTGCAAAAATTTAAATTAGGGATTCAAGATTAAATAAGGAAAGACTGGAATGAAAATTTGACAAAAAGCTGCCCAATGGCCAAAACGGCGTCGTTTTGGCCATTCCACTTCTTCTTTTCTTCTCTCATTTTTTTCGATTATTCTTTCCCATTCCAGCCCCCATCATCTACATTTCTCTCTCTCTCTCTCTCTCTTCCGTCGCCACTATCACCTTCTCTTCCATCAGCAGCCGCCGATTCCCTCTTTTCTTCCTTTGCAGCCCCACCGTCATCGTCTCTTCCATCAACAACTCTGTTTTTCTCCACTGGGTTCCTCCTCTCTCTGATCGACAATAGAAGGGTGAGTATAGGGCTGTGCAAAACCGAACCGAATGAATTTTGGTCCATTTGATTCGGTTTGTTCGGTTCTAAACCGAAGTTAAATTTCAGGTATTTCGGTTCGGTTCTTATGATTGTAAAATCGAAAGAACTGAACCGACCGAAATTTGTTATATATATATATATACCCTAAACCTAAATTCTTTTCTTCCTTTTCCTTACCTGCTGCGCAGCCACCATCAGTGGTTTCATTCTCTTCTTCACAGCTTCCTTTGATTCTTTGATTCTACAACCATGGTCAATATGCCTTTGCACTCTTCTTTTTGCTTCTTTTTTCATCTATTTTTTTTTTTCATTTTTTCTTTTAAGTTGATTAAGCAGCTTAATTTGAGAATTTGAGGGAATTTCTATTCGGTAGTTATTTTAAATGGTTTTATTTTGTTGAATATAAGTTAATTTAATTTATGCAACCATATAAGTTAAAAATCTAAAAAAAAAACCTATATTTGTGAAGAACTTCAGTTTTGAAAATTTCTAAAGTTTGATTTTCGGTTTATTCGGTTCGGTCCAAAACTGAACCAAACCGACCATTTGTACACCCCCTAGGCGAGTATGAGTGATTGTAAACTTGAAATTTAGAGGGATTGAGAAGGGGGACAGATTTTGGGATTTAGGGATTTAAAATTTAAAGTTTAATTCCATTAATTGTTTGTTTAAATTGCATTATTCTGTGGCACAAATTGTTAATTGTGGAATTGTGATATAAATATTTGATTAAATTAGCTAAAACTTTCACAATTTATGGATATAATCAAGTTGAAATTGGGAGAAGTCTTGTCTTCGTTTTCATTTTTCTTTTTATTATTATGGGTGAAGATTGAGTTTTGTTGCATTTCAAATTCATTAGATATGTTTTGCTTTTTTATGATAATTATCTTTTAATTGGTGTGATAATTATCTTATTCGATCTGCTATATTTTAACTGATCACCACTCAAATATTACTCTTCTATTTCAAAAAAAAAAAGTATTACTCTTAGAGTAAATAGCTAGTTACCTGTTAGTGCAAAAATTGATAAAGGAAAATGTAAAAATAAATAAATAAATAATAAATAAATATTAAAATTGGCCCTTATTGAATAATATTGGTTTTCTGCAAAGATGTTAAAATGCACTTTTTTTTTTTTTATTTTACTCTATGTTTTCTGAATTGTTTGCTTCTAGAGATCATGATCGGTACTAAAGTTGGCTCATATACTATATTTTTGTTAATTTTGTTTTTTTCATTGATACAAGGCATGGATAAATTTCTTAAAAGTAATTGGTATCATTTTTCAAAAGTTAGTTGAAAGTAAAAAGTATAGTATTTAGTTTTATCTCTTGCCATAACGACCATAGAGAGAGTATTTTCTGCAATAAAGATTGTCAAAAAATCGGTTGCATAACCAAATTGGAGATGTTTGGATGAATGATTATCTATCACTTATATAGAAAAAGATATATTTGATAGTATTGACAATAAACTAATTATTCGATGGTTTCAAAATATGAAATCGCGTCGAGAATAATTGTGAAAGTTATATTTTTATTTTATTTTAATTATTATCCTTAATTTTTTTAATTTTAAATGAAATATGTTTTTATGCTATAATTTATATGTGTTTTCAATTTTAAATTTTTTATAATAAAATTATAATGTGTGCTCCCGTTGACTCTGGAGTCCTGGTTTCGCCACTGCTTTCCTGCTTTGCAATTTTTTTTATAAGATTTTTTTTCCTAATTCTCCATTTTCTCAAGTTCTCTTCTTTTTTTTCTACATTTGCGATATTTCAATTTTGAACAGAGATCATATCATTCGTTTATAGCGGTAAAGAGATGAACTCACAATATGTGAAATAAAGTAAGAAAGACGAGAAAAAAAAATAAAGGAAAGAAATGGCGTGCTTAGATGGTGAGAAAGTGAAGGAAAGGAAAATGAGAAATAGAAAATCAGATCTTGAAGTGAATGAAATTTGTGTTGGATGGAAACTAAAATTAGCATTGTTTTGAAAACCGGACCGAACTGGCCGGTTGAACCGGTTCAACCACGAATCGGATAGAGATCCCATTCGATTCAATGTAAAAACCAGAAAAGACAAAAAACCGGTTTGTACAGTGGAAAAACTGGGTTGAACCGAAAAAAATCAAATATATTCTAAATTATATTTTTATAATTCGGGTTAATAGTTGTTGAATATTGTTCGATTAAAAATTTATATTTGATGATAAAATTAATTTATATTAATATTAAACTTGATAAAATTGAACATTATGTGAAATTGTTTTCACTATATTTTTATTTTATATTTTTTTAGATATTTAATAACTAAATAATTTAAATGTAACATAATATTGAAAAAAAATGAATATAAACATGATAATTATAAAAATAGTTAACGTCATAAAAATAAAATTTACAATTGAAAATAAAATTTATAAATTTATAAATTCAAAATTACATTTTGCTTATAAATTCTAATATTTAACAAAAAAAAATTCAATTGTTGTGGTTAATTTTTTACTATTATTACTAAAAAAATAGTAAAATAAATAAAAAATGATTAATATATTGATATTTAATAATTAATAGATTGTTTAAATATATTTTTTATATACTATATTTTTATTAATAATTATATTTAAAAAATAAATAAAAATTTTGAGTCAATCCGATCGAACCAATTAACTCCTGATCCAGTTGGCAGGCCGAGTCGACGTTCGGTCCGGTTTTAAAAACATTGAAAATTAGGATGAAGTGGATGCCATGTAAGAGAAAAAGAATTTCATATGAAATGAATAAAAAAAATGATTTTTTTTATTAAAAATGAGAAATGCATACTAAATGTTTGATAAAAATACTCAATGATTTAGTAGGACTTTATTTAGCTTTTACCATCGTAATGAAATATATTGTTTCTACGCAATTTAAGTCTTGGCTCTTACACATGGGTATACATATATATACTTTATGAAATTCAGTTGAATTTTTTTTCTTTCTCATTTATTGAGGGTATACATATATGGTATACATATGTACACATTGTGAAATTCAGTTAAATTTTTTCTCTCATTTATATAAGATATACACATAGGGATGCACATGGGTGTACATATATATACCTTATGAAATTCAATTGAATTTTTTTTTCTCTCATTTCAATTCATTTGAGTTTTTTTCTCATTTATTGAGGGTATACATATGGATATATATAAGTATACCTTGTGAAATTCACTTGAATTTTTTTTTTCTCTCATTTATTGAGAGTATACATATGTATACAATGTGAAATTCATTTGATTTTTTTTTTCCTTTATTGTGTGTACATGCATGTATACCTTGTAAAATTCGCTTAAATTTTTTTTATTAATAATATTATTTAAAAATATAGGGTTACTCTAAGGCAACAATTATTATACTTCTATTAGCATAATACATCAAATCCCCAAAAAGTGCTAAAAAAATCTATACAAAAAATATTAAGTCATCATATTTTTGTGATAAAACATTGAAACACATCTAATAGAAATATTATCTAGAATCATGTAAAAAAAATATTACACAATCTAATTGTAATCATGATTTTATCACCCAAGAATGCAATTGTTGCCTAGAAGACAACAGTCCTAGTTCTGCACAAGCTGAGACAACCCTGCTCAATGTATACCTATCTGGCATATACCCACTCAAAACCCTATCCAAAAACATACTAATGGCATCTCTAAAACAATTGTTGAAGTCTACTTATCATCAAAGTCCAAGTGACAACATTTTTCTCAGACATTGTTTTGAACACCTTAATTGTAGACTTAGAATCACAGTAAAACTAAAAATCCAATTGACCAAATTAAAAGAATGCAAAAACTAAAAGTTGGAAAAAAGAATATATTTCTTCCTCACCGTTTTTTTTTTCTTGTCTTTTTTTTTATATATAAATAATTTTGCTGCATCTTGACAACTAATTGGCATAAATAGCAATGGTGACACTAAAACCTAATCATCGTCATCGTTTTCCTCGTTGTCATCTTTTTCTTCCTCTTCAACTTCTACACCTTCCTTAGTTTCACTATCATCATTAATTTTTTCTTCTATAATTTCCTTCTCCTTTTCAAATGCTTCTCCTTCTTGCTCCATGCATGATTTTCATGTTTGAAATAGAAGCAAAGATAGAAGTAGAGTTCAGAAATCGATGACGCAAAGAGAGAACCAGGGATATATATGTTTGTGAGAGATAGGATATTTTTGATATATCAAAATATGTAAATTTAATGAATGCTTATATTCAGTGACCTTCTAAATTTCTTCAATGAATACATAAAATATAAAATTTACTGCTAGAGGACCATAAATATGAAAGCAGGAGAGTAGTATATTCTACATGACCGTGTAACATGATAGCTTGGCTTATTCAATTTAATGGATAAGAAAAGCAATAAAACAAACTAGTAAGTAGCAAACCATTGATCTGCTCACAACGATGCAGTACAGGATTAATGTTGTATGAGTAGACAAACTAAAATGTCGATGATAATTCACCTGTGTTACAACATCAGGATTAATGTTGTATGAGAAGACACACTAAAATGTCAATGATAATTCACCTGAATTGCTCTGCCTTTTGGCTGCACCATTTAAAAAAAATCACCACTATTACAATTATAAAAATGCATATATAGACGTCAACTAGAAACAAATATAATAAAGGATAAATATCAGAAAGAAAAAGCAGCATTTGTATACGAATCCCAATAGCCTCTCTTCCATGTCTGCGAATTTTGATGATGATCCAACTTGAGCAATATCTTCAGCTGCTCTCTCCCACTCGTGTCCAGTTTCAAAAGTCTTAGTACAAATACAGTTTAGTTGAAAATTCAATATCTCATGTTGTTTCATATATAATGCCTTCTATACACAACCACAAAATAGCAAGAAACTAAATAAATAAATATAAAAAACACCTAAGTAAGTTTTGAAAACTCATGATTGGGAAACCTGCTCTGCATATAAGAATGTTGCCTTAATTGCTCCTATAAGTAAATACCATACAAATTTCAGAGTTTCTTTCAAATGAATATAATCACAATCCCTTAGTTTCAAAGATCCATCCCTTTAGACAGAGTACGTACATATTTTTTTATTCTGGAAAGTCAACGACATTATCCACTAGGTTATAAAATCCACTAGGTCATAAAATCCACTAGGTCATAATTTATTGTAGCAATCTATGTTCTTTGTGCATGAATAAGTAAATATTAATTAAAAAGACATAGCAATTTTATTTTTTTAACAAGTTGCCCAGAAATAAAAAAATAATAAATGAAAAAAATTAAGACAGAGAGAAGATTGACCGGTGCCTTTGACTTCCAGTGATTTGAAGGCAATCGAGAGAGGGAGGAGTGTGATGGATTTGGCAAGCAATAGAGAAAGGATGCGACTGCGACATAGGCGGAGGATGGCGGAAAATCTGGCGAGCGACAGAGGGAGGATGGTGGCGGACAGCGCACGACGGAGGGAGGAGGGCGGTGGAGACACAGAACATGAGAGAAAGAGAGAGAGAGTGTGACAGATAGGTAAATGGGGGCAATTTATTTTTGATATGTAGGGTATATCTTTACCGATGGAAAACATAGTTCCGTCGGTAAATATTTAATATAGCGATGAAAAAATAAATCAGTAGCTACCAGTTTACATTTTAACGACGGAACGATATATACCATTGGTAAATGTAATATTTTCTGACGGAATGGTAAAGTCTGTCAGTAAATGTAATATTTACCGACAGGAAAGGAACTACAGTCGGTAAACTTTACTGATGGCATTTTTCAATTCCGTCGGTAAATATTTCATTTACCAACAGAATATATAACACTGTCGGTAAATGTTTTACCTAATACCTATATATGGAGTTAGCATATCCGTCGATAATTACCTACGAATAAAGATATTCCGTCTGTAAATATCGTAGTAAAATTTTACTAGGAATCATTGTCGCCTATATTTTATGATGATTATATATTTCGTCACTAAATTTTGGCAGGAATATTTACCTCCATTTTTAATGACGGTAAACTATTGATTCTTTTTTCTGTCGCCATTAACTCGATATCCCTTCAACTTTATCGCCAAATTTCATTTTTCATCGTTAAATATCGATTGAATTTCTTTCTGTCGGTAAATTATCGTAGTAAAATTACATTTTTCTTGTAGTGTAGGCTTTTTTCGAAATTCGGATCAGACCGAACTTACAAATAATAAAATTTGTCCACACATAATATTTTGCGGGTGATTAGATAAATATCCAAGCCTGTGAATAGCCCATGAATAGTTCTAATTGAGATCTTAGCAATAGCGACTAGGAGCACTTTTACAAATATTGATCCAGTTAGCAGTTCGGTTCACTATAGCATTAGATTGGCCAAATATGCATTTTTGCCCCAGATGTTTGCCAAAAAGAGCAAATTTGCCCCTGATATTTCATTTGGGGCAAAATTGCCTCCCATGTTTGGAAAACAGGAGATTTTTGCCTCTATCTTAATGTTGACTATGTTGTTGTCTGTTGATCAATAACGTGAACGAATGATGACACGCGTTAATCAGCCATTAGACACATCAGATTACACACATGGTGTGACACGTGCCGAACCCCGTGGCCTCCCGAAAGTCTGCTTTAGGGCGATCAGGATGAGATTCATTTAAACTTGTAAGGTATACCTCAAGACCCGGTGTCTACACATGGCACATGTGCATGTCACATGTAATCTAAACAAAGGTGCATTTTTGCCCTTGAGTTTGCCAAAAAGGGCAAATTTACTCCTAATGTTTTCACATGGTGCAATTTTGCCTTTCAGGTTTGGAAATTGGGAGATTTATACCACTACTATTCAAACAATTATATGCTATTAGAAACTTGCTAGGACTAGATTCATGATATACTGGCCAATCAGAAACTGCTATGTCTATACAAAAAATATTTTTTTTTCATGTATTACAGTTTTTAATTGATTTAGTCCACATGACCTAATTGAAAAAAGAAAATTCCATTAGATGGTTCCCATAATTCTTAGATTCGATGGAGATGAAATTTTTTGCAATTCTTATCAAGTGATTCTTTTGTTGTCAGGATAGTCTGCAATGTTATTTTGTTTCCAATAGTTTGTAATATGATAAATCCATACATTTAAATTTGACCAATAGATTGATTTATAAAATCTAGTATCATACGTCATATAAAAACTGCTTATAAATTATAGTTAAAAAATTATTTAAAAAATGGCAACTAAAAAGCATATATATATATAATTTGGTTTAAACGTAAACAACAAATTAAAAATTGAACTAAATATATAGTTTTTATTCAATTTTTGATTTGAGTTCCACTTTACCCATTTTATGATATATAAATGAAAAAAACGAATGGTCCCTGTAGGCCAAAAGTTTGGTCATTCACAATCTTAGATGATGCCAACAGAAACATAAATTTTCCTTAATGTCAATTTATAAGGCTCAAATAAAAGTTATTTTAAGCTTTAAAGAACCTCCTTTCTTTTTATTACTCTTTTTGATTTAGTGATACTCAAGTATTTGCATTTTATATGCCCTAATATTAATGTATGAAAGATTTGTTCATATTTTAATTTATAATTTAATTAAATACTTGACTTTGTAGTAGTTGCATAAATCTCTCAATTTTCAAATATGAGAGATAAAATTGCACCATATGAAAAATATTAAGAGGCAAGTTTTCCCTTTTTAACAAATATTATGAGCAAAAATTTACTTTTGGCCAAATTACATATGACATGCACATGTGCCATGTATAATTTAACATGTCTAGTGGCTGATTGACATATATCATTATTCGTGCAAGTCAGCGGTTAAAAGACGATAAAATGGTCAATGTTAACAGAATGTAACAGTATAAACATAAATTTTTTTTTTTAAATATAAAAAGTAATTTTACATTAAATAAAATATTAAAGATAAATTTATCTATTTTAAAAAATACGAAAAAAAAAAATTTACATTTGTGCGTTTGACTTTTAAAACATTGTAACAGAGACATTTTGCTGAAATGAGCATAACAAGTTTGAACTTTCTCTCCAAGAGTGTGCACTTTCCAAGGAGTAAATAATTGGAACCTTACAATAGGTATAATAGGGGAATTGAATCATTAATAAGAAGAGAAAGGTAAAAGTAAATTAATAATAGAAAGAATCCAATGCATAAAATAAAGAAGAGTTTTAGACATCCACACATGGGCCTCCTACGGAATCCTATGTGCCCAATAAGATTCTATAAATTTGCTCCACACCAAAAACTCACGGAGCACTCCTTTTTTTTTTTTATCTATTTCAAAATATTATTAATTGTCTATTATAATTATATTCAATATTATATAATTAATTGCAATTCAAATTTTTCATGTTATATTATTAATCATTAATTTTATAATTTTAATGTACTTATTCTATATTTAGGACGAATATAATAATAAAATTATAAAAAAAATTATCGCTTAATTATAATAACTATATTTTTTTAATACGTGTAAAATGAAAAGTGGATAAAAATTATAAGACGAAAAGTGTACTTTTATTTTTCTTTGATAAAACAAAAGTAGAAGTGCAAAATATATTTCTTTAAATGGAGTATAACAAATTTTGATAAAAATTATTTGAAAAGAAATGAATAGAATATTACAAAAGAGTTTTATTCAAATGGCTACAAAAACATTCCGGAAAACAAAAAAAAGGCATATCTAATATCTAATGTTTTAAATTTGACCAGATCCTTCTTTAATTTTTTGAAAAATCACTCGACTTTTTAAATTATTCATCTCTTTTATATAATAGATTTTAAAATATTGATGTACAAATTCTTTCAATGAGAAAAAATGTGTGTTTTTATGCCTACGTGAGAAAATTAAATGCATTTTTTTATGGAAGAAAAATTCCACTTCAACATTTAAAAATTATTATTTATGAAAATAAAAAATTTTCAGATGTTAAATGTTATTTTAAATCACTGATATTTACAAATGTATTAAGAAAAAACTTCAATTGTTTGTTGGCAAATGAGCAAATCAAGCATCGACTTTCGTTCCCTTAGTTTGGCCCAATAGTTTTTATTTTTTATTTCTCCACGCGGTTTTAGCCCACTATGGGCCCCTGCCCGGGCTGCCCGTTATTCTCTGTTTTGTATTTTTGGCGGGACACAAACTAACCCCAAGTCTTCCAAGTTTTTCTCCTTTTTCCCGCCAAGAATTTGCGTTCAGCCCGCCAAGTGCGGAGTCAGACGGCTGATCAAATGACTAAGTTGCCCATCATTATTGGATTCTTAAGTCGTTAGTACAATTTTTTTTTTAAGTGCAAAATTGTTCTTCTCCTTTTGCGTGTTTGTAACGTAGCTTTTCTTTTTCTTTTTCCTTTTTTATTTCAGTGCAATATCACTTTTAAATTCCGCTTAAAACAAATAAATTTTATAAAATTTTATTAAATTTATTTGTTATTCTTATTTTTTATACTTTGAATATAAAAAAAAAAAAAGAAATTGAAACATGAAATTCATTATTTTTTCATTAAATTCCACAAAAATAGTTGAAATTTGTAAATAAATTTCATATTTTTAAGAGTTAAATTTAAAAATATTATAATATTCTCTTGATTATTTGTTAAAAATAAATTATCTTTATACAGCTAACGTAATCTGTTCTTTTTCCTCCCAAAACTGTTTTTTTCCCTCTCCTACCACTATTATGCATTGTATGTTAATATATATGACTTTTTTTAAAAAAAAAATTATATTATCATTTATTCAGTATTTGTCGAAAATTTTAAAATAATTATTAATTGTTGTTAAATTTTTTTGTTGCAAATAATTGGAAGAATGTACCAAAATTGGCATTGAGAATATTTCATGAAATAAGATAGAAATGAATTTTTTTATTCATTTATTCCAAGTATAAAAATAAGGAATTAATTTTAATTCTATATTTTAATAATTTTATTCTAAATATAGGAATTTATTTACAAATAAATTCCATATAAAATTAATCTTTAAATGAATTTTACAATTTAAATTTATTTGTTATAATCGGAGTCTTAAACTTTCAAAATTTAAGTAATATCGAGCATTTATCAACGATTTGTTAAAATTGACTAATTTTTATTTGTTGACATTAATACTTATTTTTGTAACAACTGCAATTTAATTCCTTTATTTTACTTTTGGTGCAGTATTGCTTATGAATTTTCAAATTTGGAGTAATGTTATATTTTTATTAAAAGTTTGTTAAGGTAGGGCAATTTTTGCCAGTTGATCTTAACACCTGATATCTAATTCTTTAATAAATGACACATAGGATATTATGTGACTTTTATGTATATATAACACATGATAGAAAAGAAAAGTAAATGATGAAGAAATTCCATCATTTTGTCTGAACAAACCGACCAAAAATAGCATTAACCAAGCTTTTCTTTTGTCTGTAAGAGATCGTATTCTATTTAACCGATCATTTATCTGTAAGAGATCATATTCTATTTCTGTGAAGAATCAAAATCATAAGCATCACAACCACTACCGTGACAATAAAAAAAAAAGTCACAATCTCGCTACGAAGAAGTTAGCGATTTTGCATTGAGAAAAGTCGCTTGATTCTAAAATTAAGAATATTATTCTATGAGGACTTTTAGTGAAAAGATTTGGTTTTTCTATGTGAGAATTTCTATTAGATAGGGTTTGTGGATTTTATATTTTTCGAAGGAAAGCAAAAAAATGGAATTTTAATTTCTTTCTTTTATTTTAAATTTTTTGGATGATGCTGCAAAATTGTAGTCAAGTCACATACTACGTGCAATGAAATAGCGACGGAAAAAATCGTCGCTAAATATAAAAGATTCCGTTGCTAAATAACACCTCAAATCGGTCACCGCAAATAGTAAAAATTATTAGCGACAAAAATTCAATCGCTATTCCGTCGCTAAAAATATTAATTTTTTTAATTTATTATTATTATTATTATTATTATTATTATTATTATTATTATTATTATTATTATATCCAAAGTTTAATTTATATAAATAATAATTATGCAATATTATTAACAATACTATTAATTTAAAAAATATAATATTATATTAGTATATTAAATTGTACAATTAGGAGTATAAATTATCGCTTCGGTTTTGGACCGAACCGAATAGACCGAAAATTAAACTTATATTCAACAAAATAAAATCAGTTAAAATAACTAAAAGAAAAATAACATACATAATTTTTTCATATGTTCCTAATAAATACTAAGCAAAATTACACTAAAAAAACATATATTAAAAACAAATACAAAACTAAGTGTGCAGTGACAAGCAACTTCTTCAAAAGGTTGATCAACAGAGGCATCCTTGAGCAGATAGCTCGGGGGAAATTGATCTTTCCATTGCTCGAAAAGAAAGTGAAAGGTAGAGTCTGTTCAAAAGACCATGATTTAAGTTCAGAACCTTCACAAAGAATCTATGAGTGTCAAATGCATATTCATAGTATGTAGAAGATCTAAGTTTCATTCAGCAATCTCAAACTTACATCATATGTTACAGATAAATTGGAACCTATTTTTCTAAACCCAAAGGAGAAGTATACTTGTCTAATATGAACTAAAGAAGAATTGCAAGCCGGAAAGAGAGGGAAAAAAAACACGTAGAAAATGCAAAATCCTTGAGCTTACATATTTGCTTGTTACATTTTACTTTTAACCTCTTAATATTTGATAAATTCAAAAAGTAGAAAGGACGTACTGAATGATAAATACATCAGTTCCCATGAAAGTACGAGATGTTCTCATATTTGACCAAGGATCATGAACTTGATTCTAAAAAGGGATTAAATAGATGTTCTTTCATCCCCATTCAACCAATCAATGACATGATAATCATTGCATCTGAAGAAGGAAAAATAAAAAAGCAAGACCATTTTATTAACTTGAACATTGTCACTATAATCTGTGGATGAAGACAGAAATTCATGCACATGCATGTGCAACAGTATATGCTCAACAATGACATAACAGTTGCATCATGTTTAATATCTAATGACAATAGGTGAGTTTGTGGCTATGATTTTTACCATTAATAACAGCTTTTAAGCATTCTATGACATATTGCAAAGTTCAACACTTGTATATAATAATTTCTTCCAAAGCAAATCGAGCACAATGCAATATGATATTACAAATAGATCATACAAAGTGGTAACCTGCCAATAGCGATAGTCACAAATTCAACATGCAGTTGGATGCTATGAATATTTGATGTACATTCAAATCAGGCATGATTGTAAGTGCATATTACTGAGTTCACACCTGCTGCATTCTCAGGATGACAAACCTCCCAACCATCTCTAATGTACAAGGCTGTGCAAGCTGGATAACGCTTTGCAACTAACATCCCTTCTCGAGAAAGATCTATAAGATTTTCCAGCATAAAGAAATAATAAGAAACTAAAAGCATTTTTGATAATAGAGCGAAAAAAGCCAAAATAAAAAACTTGTGTTTCGTAAGAAAGGAAAGAAATACCCTACTAAATTTTGTGCCAAAGACTAAAAACATTGAAGGAAAAAACTAAAGAATAATACCTCTATCATTAAACTTTTTAAGTGTCGGACCAACAAGCAAAATGGATGCTGCTTCTAAATGGGGCATCTTAAGTATAGGATTCTCCTCCACTCGTAAATGCTACAACAGCACAAGAATTAATTGTATCAGCAAGTATTGGGTAGAAGATATTAAGAAAGTAATAATTAGTCCAAGGTCATGTCATCTCCTATTATTGCAGTGCTTAAAGATAAATGCAGGTGGTTGTTAGAAACAAATTAATTGCACCATTTGTACTAATTTGGACTTTGGAAATCATAGATTGAATTGAATGCATAAGCACATAGTTCATTAGTTTCCTTCACTTTCCAGGTCTTAACACCTATGTGCCAGATCTAGGAAAGTATCAATCAGAAAGAATATCAAGATTTATAACAAATAACTTAAAATACATCCATTACTAATAATTTAATACCGAAAAATTTCAAAAAGAAAAGAACAAACATTGATGTAAAGCAGCAAAACATATTGAGCAACTGATTCGTCCAAATAAAGAGACATAGATTGGGCACTGGTATAATTCAGACAAGAAATTCATGCTCCATTTGATAATCTAAAACCAAATCACAAAATAATTTCACAGCCAAACACATATTCATTAATAATCTACAAAAATCAAAAACAAAAATCACAACCAATATTCATTAATAATCTAAAAAAAAATGAAAGACAAAAATCAAATTCAAAGTTGAGGATACAAACCTATCTTCAATGATGGCGGCAACAGCTGAGAGGAGGCACCGGCGAGGCCAGGAGGCACGACAAGGAGATCCAAGGAGGCGACGCGAGGCGGCGCTGTGAGGCTCGTCGGCGACAGGAGGCTCGACGCGGGGCAGATCCGATGCAGAACAGGACGGCGGAGATCTCTGGCTTCTCTCTCTCGAACGGGGGAGAAGCAGCGAAGATCGGTGGCTGGACGGAGGCGAAGGTGCAGGCTGGCAGTTGCAGCGGTGGTTGCTGGTCGTCGCCGGTGCTGCCCTCCGTCGCCCTCTCTCTCGGTCCCTCTTTCCTGTTCTTCCCCTATTCTTTCTTTCCCTTTTTTTGTCTTCCATTTCCAGCCCGTGAGAGATTCATATTAGCTAAAATTGAATTAGCTAAAATTGCATGAAAAATATAGCGACTAAAATGGCCGTCCCTAAATCAGTGGCTAAATCAATTAGCTACAACTTCAACGACTGAAATGGCCGTCGCTATTTTAGCGACTGATTTTTAGCCGCTAAATTAGTCGCAAAAAATAGCGATTAAATATTTAGTCGTTAAATTAATTGCAAAAAAAGCGCGATAAATTGCCACCAAATTTTAGCGATCGTTTCTTTTTTTAATTGCTAATTTAGTTGCAAAAAAATGAAAAATTGATTTTAGCAACTAATTCTTAAAACAGTCGTTAATCGCTAATTAATGACTAAATATTGCGGTCGCTAATTTTAATTTTTTTTAGTGCTAGGCGTTAAGGTTAATAAACAAAATTTGATTTTACCTTAATTGATTTGTAACGGAGGGCAACGTTGCACCAAAAGTAAAGTGAGTATTAACATATTATTGCATATTTTTGCAAAAGTATTGTAAGTACTGTGTCCCGGAGCGGTCCGGATCAGAGGTTACCCTATGATAAAATCAATGTCCGAGCCTGTATGAGGGGCTGGATTTGGAGGTTTTAGTCCCGCGTTCCATGAGAAGTGAGGCTTTTTACAATTCCCGGGCAGAGGGGGAGAAAATAGAGGTTTTTTTCGAGTCAAAAGACTTTTTGTCCTCCACAGACGGCCAGCCCGTCTGTGAAGTCGGCCCGTCACTTCGAGTCACCGACGGCTCTAGGTATTTTTCGACGCCCGTCGAAAAATCACCGCCCCTGTCAGAATGCCGCCTGGTTTTCCGGAGCACGCAACCCTTCCGACGCCCGTCGGTGGATGTGGCAGGGCCGTCGGACGAATCCTTGTGTCAGAAGGATTCTTCCGACGCCCGCCTCTATACACCGACGCCCGTCGGTCGTGTCAGGCTATAAAAGCTCCGGATTTTCATTTGAAAGGGGTTGGGAAAAATTTTCAGAAGAGGAAACTCTGCCCAATTTCAAGCACATTTTCTCTCTCTTCCAAAAACACTTTTTCTAAAGAAATCTTTTGAATTAAGGATCAAATCAATTAAAGGGAACTAAAAGCTAATTAGTTTTCTTTAGATTTTGACTCCAAAATCGATTTTCTGAGGGATTGAAGGTGAAATATCTCATTTTCTCTCTTTAATCTTTCATCGTTGCTTCTCGTGGAACGCGCGGGGCTCTAACCGACACAAGAATCTCACCTGAAACGATTATCTGAGGGTAAATATTCCGGATCATTTCTCCATATTTAATTCTCATTTTGTGCAATTTTTGAATATCTATCATTATTTTCTTTTATCTTGACTCCCTTATCTCTTTTTGGGATAAAATTCTTTTTTTGACTTTGAAAAGGTTTTTTTTCTCTCCCTCTCCATTCTGTTTTTTTCGGAGACAGAGGTGACCGACGGGTCATCTTTATCACCGACGCCCGTCGGTCACCCACCTACAGACGCCCCTCCTTGAGTGACGAACGGGCATATCGAATACCCGAACCGACGCCCGTCGGTTAAACAAGGAAGGCCGTCGGTGGGTTCTGTCTCCCTCCTTTTAAACTTTTTTATCTCTTCCAAGTCTCCTTGACTCCTTATGTGTTAATTTTATATATATATTAACCTCTCTTAACTTTTTTGTGAGTGTATATCGGTCCTCCTGGATTATCCCGAGCTTGAGCGGCTATCTACCATGTTTGGAGGATCTCATCCGGTTTAGTTTCCTAATCCTCTTGTTTCATTTCTTTTACTGATTATCTTATCTATATGGATGTACTCCTTTCATATCCCGTTGATGTATAAAAATGACTCAATGGTTTTATATTTAATAAAATGAGGTTTACACAAAACAAGGGTCCAATGCCCTATTTCCATCATCAAAAAAAGATCATCACAAATAAAAATCCCCAATTTTAATAATGATGCATGTGAGGACCAAAGTCCTCAAAATAAGCAATATCCCGATTTATGCATGCTTCGCACATTTATAAAAGGGAGTTGTATTCCGCTCCTTGTATTTATTGTAATCTATTGCTTTCATTATTTACTTGATCATTTATGGCTTTCCGAATGTGAATAAATGCGCCTTTTAATCAACTGCATAGTGTGGAGAGAGAGCGAATTAATGACATTAAAATTTGATCATAAACTAATTGGGGTAGAAATAGATGAGAAATCCCGGACCCAGCTCTGGTCTTTGGGCTCGAGAGGTTAGAGGTTATCCTCCAAGATACTTCTTGGGCTACGAGACTTTAGCGCTAATCCTAGGCTCTTTAGGGTGAGAAGTTCACCTTCCATGATCCCTCTAGCCGGCCCAAAATGGATACCAAGCGCAGTCTTAGGCTCTCCGAGGCGAGAGTAACTTTCCCAATGTTCTATTGGGTGGCGACTCCATGATACCTCCTTGTTGCCCAACATAGACGCACTTGCGATTTATTGCAAGCTGTCAACGGACCCGCAAATGCCCCGATCGCCCACGTGTGGGCGGTCGAAAGGGCGGCGCTCGGGATCCAGCGTGCGTCACAGTGGCAACTCCGCTGGGGACGTTTATGGTTCGAGATTTCAATTCGAAAATACCTCTTTTAACATTTATGATTAAAATTTAATTCATAAATTCGCTTTCACTCAAAATTGCATTCGCATATCATTAGAGCCTTAGAATACGCTAGTTTGGTCCCTCTTTTAGCCCCGGTGCGTTCCTGAAGCACCTCCTCATTTTCACTCAATTTGGGGAAGTGTTAAGGATAATCACCAGCCCAAGCCACGTACCTTAATGGTATATCAAAATGGTGACCCGACCGGTCGTTACGCTTGTGATGAGCTAGACCCGTCGGCAGGGATCATGCTTGGGTAGCCTCAAAGAAACATCTCCCTTGTCCAAAGCTCATGTAATGGCTGTAGTCACTTTCCACAGGTGAAATGAACCTTAATCTCATGCTTGCTGTATGGATCCTCATGTATTGGATGAGTCCAAATGTCTCGCTTGGTAACCTGGCCAAAGGCTATCATGCCCCGGTCGGGCTATGTCGAAATTTATGGAGCGTCCGAATACGTGACGATCATTGTCCATCCGCTTGTACATTAGCATAGGAGTGTTATACTGCCGGTTTTCCGCCGCGCACCATACGCGTCCATCGGGTCCCTCGTTGACCCTTGGGCTAATCCCACCTAGGAAAGAGACTGCACGACCACGTGTGTGGGAGAAATAAGGGTGGAAGGACTTACTTGCTTGCTTGTGCTCTGTAAGTGTTGCATATCACGATCATGCATTATACCTACATTTCATGCATCATTCTAACTTTTGTCCCTGCAGCCATCATAGATCTGCCCAGGTGGACTAGATCACCAACCGGGCGACTGATCCGAGTTCTTACTCCCGAGCTGTCAGATAGAGAGGGTCTACCGAAAATTTTATCAGGAATCAGTGGTACAGTATCCCAGATGGCAAACTCGCCCAGGGGGGAAGATGCCACCAGGGCCATAATTGCGGAAGAAGTGGGCCGCCGTTTTGAGGAATTCGAGGGAAGGATGATGAATATGTTGACCGCCTTGGCACAGCAGAACGCTCAGCAGAATGCTCCACAGAATCCTCCTCCTCCTCCAGTGAGACAGAATGAGCTTGAGGAAGAAAGGGTCGAAAGGCGAGAAGAGCCCGTTAGGCCGCCGCCGGTAGAGTTAAGATCAGTGGCCTCGGGAGAGTTGAGAAGAAGGCCAGTGTTGAGAATTGATGACGATAGAGATATCGAGGATGATAGGTTAAGCATGGCATCTGAGAAGGGGAAGGCGCCTCAAGCTGATGACTTTATTCTAAAGAAGATGGAAGAGAGGTTCGAGGCTATGGCTCGTATGATAGGCAGAACCCATGGGATGAATCCGGAGGATAGGGAGTTGGACGGAGAGGACCCGATCCCTTATAACTCCAAAATGCCAGACGTGCCGAAGTTTGATGGTACTTCTGACCCCACCGCACATGTGAAGCAATATTCTCTGGTCATGAAAGGGACCACATTGTCCAAGAAGCAGAAAGTGGAATACTTTTGTCTGAGTCTGACCTCTCATGCCGTAGACTGGTATCATGGCCTTGATCGCCGCACTAAAGAAGATTGGGATCTGCTCACTGAGGAGTTTCTGAAGCAGTATGACTGTAATACCAGAATGGAGGTGACTCTGAAAGATCTTGAGCTACTTCAGCAGAAGACCGAGGAGTCTTTCCATGATTATCTTACCCGATGGCGGAACCGAGTAATGGAGATGCGCCGGAAGCCTGACACCCAGGATCAGATTCGTCTATTCATTAAGAACGCAAGCCCGAACTTAAAGGAGGGATTGAGGATGAAGGGGTTGAAGGACTGGGAGTCTCTCAAAGATATAGCCATCGAAGCAGAAGGAGAGTTCTTAACTCGGAAAGCTAACAATGACAATTTCGCCAAAAGGGCTAACCCCGGTCAAGGAACCAGCAGTCCGGCGGGTCCCAGTAACAGCACTAGAAGAATGGGTGAAGTGTCTGCTACTGAGGTAACCACCCAGAGGAAGTTTTCGAACTTGGAGAGACCATTATCCTGGGTCCTGAGGAGGTTGATGAAGGAGGGAAAATTGCACCCTCTGGCTCCTAGGCCAGCTGCGACACAAGGGAAACCAGGACCTAAGGATAATGAATTCTATGCATTCCACCAGCACTCAGGCCATATCACCGATAAATACAAGGCGCTCTGGCACTCTATCCAAGACTTGATTGATAGCAAGCAGATCTCTGACCCTGAGAAGAGAAAAACTGAGAAGAAGCCCGGTTACAATGCTGTACCACCGCCCGTGTTTATGATCCAATCTAGCCTGCCAGAGTGGTACGTGCTACAAGATCTGTATGGGAGTGAGAAGTTCGCTGCTGGTGATTCCGAGGATAGAAAGGAGAAAGCAGTTGTGGCGACCCTTGATTGCTGGTCTAGCAGTGAAAGCGGTGGGGAAGCCGAGGATGAAGAAGGGATGAACCTTGATTTGTGGGGCTCCGATGAAGACGAAGGAGAGATAAGCGCTGTAACGAGGAGTGGAAGGGTGATCCCCGAGATTACGAAGCTACCTGAGCCGGTACAGCCATCAGCAGAGAAAGAGCCAGAGGAGGGACAGATTGTCAGACAGTTGAAGAAAACCGCGGCTCAGATATCCATCTGGGATCTGTTGAGGCAATCCCCCTCTCATAGGCAGAAGGTAGTAGAAGCTTTGGTTGAGGCCACAGTCGCCACCTCTATTTCCCCGTCGGAACTTTTGGGTTTAATTAAGGGAGGATCCGAGGAGAGATTGGTCTTTTCTGACGCCGACCTACCTGTTGAAGGACGCAACCACAACCGACCCTTGTATATTAAAGCGCAGATTAACGATAAGCACACTGCTTGCGTTATGGTGGACGACGGGTCTTCTATCAATGTGTGCCCTTTGATAGCTTTGCAAGCTTTTGGTTTAAGCGAGGATACGCTCAGCGGATCAGATCTGACTATCACAGCCTACGATAACTCAAGGAGGCAAGCCTCATAAACCTTCAAGACTTTGGTCAAGACAGGACCTATCGAAGTGGAGGTTGAATTTGTAGTTCTGCCCATCCCTGCTAACTTTTCAGCTTTGCTTGGGAGACCCTGGTTTCATAAATTAGGGGGAGTGCCGTCCACACTGCATCAGATGATAAAATTCCCACACGAAGGGGAGGTGGTGACTATCAAAGCGGCCAGGGAAAACCAGGTCTCAGCGCTGGAAATTGCCAATCAGCCATTCAGCGGCTTTCACGTGTCTATGATAAGGGAAGAGCGCGGATCAGTGGATAGCCTAGCTGTGGTTAATATGATGAAGAAGATGCATTATCTCCCCGGGGCTGGATTGGGCAGAAACTCCCAGGGATTGCAGACCGCAATCACCACTCGAGGGCAGAAGAACCGGAAAGGCCTGGGGTATAGAGGTGGCTTCGGCAAGAAGAGGGTGGCAGACAAGATCCCCCACATTTCAGAGAGCTTTGTGCTAGCATCCTCAGTTTGTGCGTATACTGGTGAAGATGAGCTGCAATGGGTAGAGGGGAAGATTGTCCCTGGCTTCGAGATTTTTAATGATGTGTATGACTGGCATGTCGGGTTCGTCAAGACTGCTGAAGACTTTTGGGATGAGGAAGTCATGACTCAGGGTATCACTTGGGACAAGTGCGAGCTTGAGGAGGTCGTTACTGAAAAGATGGTAACTGCCAGGCTGAAAGGGAAGGAGAAGATAGCAGAGTTAGGGCTGAAAGTTGAAGATTTGAGGATTTCCCCCGACGTGCCTGAAGGGCCTTTGCTAAATCAGAAAGTTAGCGAGCAAGCTGCAACAGCATCAACTTCGGGAGCGGCGGAAGAAGACTCTAGCCAAGATTGTCTTTTTATTCCAGAACTCTTTTATGATGTAAATGATAACTATAATATTATTAATAAGATAAACAATTTCACTTATTTGTGCGATGTTTCTAATGATTTCAACATGCATGAACATGATCATATTCCATCAATTTTTGACATTGACTCCACTGGCACAACGCCTTTTAATCTTGGAACCTCGGAAAATCCGAGAGAAATTCTAATAGCATCAGACATAACTCCTGAGGAGAGAAAAAATTTTGAGAGAATAATAAGAAAACATGAAAAAGTCTTTGCCTGGACCTACGAGGACATGCCGGGGATTGACCGAGACGTGGCGGAGCATGCCATCCCGACTTACCCAGATTGCAAGCCTGTGAAGCAGAAGTTAAGAAGGCTAAGACCAGAATGGGCTGACAAGGTTAAGGAGGAAATTCGACAGCAGATTGAAGCCAAGTTCCTCGTGGAAGTCCAGTATCCTACATGGCTGGCAAATGTGGTCCCTGTAGCAAAGAAGAACGGAAAGGTCAGGGTGTGTGTGGATTATCGAGATCTTAACAAAGCTTGCCCTAAAGATGATTTTCCACTACCCCATATTGATGTATTGATAGACAGTGCCGCCAATTGCGCGATGTACAGCTTTGGGGACGGTTATGTGGGCTACAACCAGATCCTGAACAAGATAGCTGACCGGGTTAAAACTGCTTTTATCACAGAGTGGGGCACCTATGCCTATCGGGTCATGCCTTTCGGCCTGAAGAATGCAGGGGCCACATACCAGAGGATGGCGACCAAGATCTTAAGTGACCTGATTCATAAAGAAGTGGAGGTGTATGTCGATGACATGATGGTCAAATCAGCCACCCGAGAGGGACACTTTGAAGCTCTAGAGAAGTTCTTCACCAGGATCGATAAGTATAATCTGCGACTTAACCCCAAGAAGTGCATTTTCGGAGTGACTTCAGGAAAGCTGTTGGGACATGTCGTCAGCCAGAGGGGGATAGAAATTGACCCAGACAAGGTGAAAGCTATCAGAGAGATGCCTGTGCCACAAAAAGAGAAGGATGTAAGGAGTTTCCTGGGCAAGCTGCAGTATGTTAGCCGGTTTATTGCCAAGCTCACTTCGATATGCGAACCTATTTTCAAGCTGCTTAGAAAGAATCAACCCGTAGTCTGGAACGAAGACTGCCAAAGAGCCTTTGATAATATCAGGGAATATCTGTTAAATCCGCCAGTGCTAAGGCCTCCGCAACCTGTCAAACCGCTTATTCTGTACCTAGCAGTAGAAGACGGTTCAGTGGGCGCCATGATGGCTCAAGAGGATGAATTTGGGGTGGAGTTTGCAATTTATTACCTCAGCAAGAAGTTCCTGGCTTATGAAATAAAATATGCTGAAGTAGAGAAGATCTGCCTCGCAGTGATTTGGGCATTAAAGAAGCTGAGGCATTACTTCCACTCATACAAAGTTCAGGCAGTAGCCAAGCAAAATCCGTTAAGATATTTGCAGGAGGCACCGTCTTTGCTTGGAAAGATGGGGAGGTGGTTGCTCTTGCTACAAGAGTTTGATGTGCAATACATCACCCGCAAGACTATTAAGGGGCGAGCTGTAGCCGAATTTCTTGCTGAACATCCTATCCAAGGGGACACCCCCGAGTTTACCTTTCCTGACGAGAGCATAGGCACGATTTCTGTTCAGGGATGGCAGTTGCACTTTGACGGGGCAGTGAATAACAAAGGAGCCGGAGTCGGGATCATCTTGACAACCCCAGATAATGAAAAACTTCCTCTTGCTAAGAAGCTGAGATACAAAGCAACCAACAATGAAGCTGAATACGAAGCGTGCACCTTCGGGTTAGAAGCTCTAGCTGTGTTGGGGGCAAGGAACGTAGAGGTATTTGGTAACTCGTCCTTGGTAATAAACCAGATCCGAGGTGAGTGGGCTGTAAAAGAAGAACGACTGGTCCCCTATGTTCAATATCTGAAAGGGATGTGTGGGCAGTTTGAGACTTGCACTTTCCAATTTGTGCCCAGAGATGAGAACCGTCTGGCTAATGCGTTGGCAACCTTAGTGTCAATGTGGGATAACCCTGAAGGAGTGGCTATGAAGCCGGTGCTAATTTCGAGCTCTGATAAGCCTAGTTTTAAAACCGAGCCTGTAATGGAAGTAGAGGCGTCAGATGGGAAGCCATGGTACTTTGATATCATAAATTATTTGGAAAACAATAAATTTCCAGAGGAAGCCACTGAAAAAGACCAGAGGATGATACGTAAGTTATCTACTCAGTTCATATCCTTAGAAGGGGTGTTGTACAAAAGACGGTCAGATGGGATCCAGCTCAGGTGCTTGAATGAAAGAGAAGCACGCAAGATAATGGAAGAAACCCATGCAGGTGTCTGTGGGGCCCACATGAATGGTTTGACCTTGGCCAAGAAGATCATGAGACAAGGCTTTTATTGGCTTATGGTAGACACTGATTGCTCGAAGTATGTCAAACAATGTCAGTTGTGCCAACAGTACGCAGACCTGAGACACCTGCCGATATCAGAACTACATAACCTGACATCACCTTGGCTGTTTGCTGCTTGGGGGATAGATATCATTGGAGAGATTCGCCCTACGGTGTCCAATGGGCACATATACATCATAGTCGCGATCGACTATTTCACCAAATGGGTCGAGGCAGAATCCTTCAAGAAAATTGACGCAAGGGACATGGCCAAGTTCATAGAGAGGAATTTGATCTGCAGATATGGCCTCCCTCATCACATAGTGTCTGATAATGGGGTGCAGTTCATGGGAGAAACCAGAAAACTTCTCGAGAAATATGGTGTTGAGCATCATAAATCCTCTCCCTACCGACCGCAAGCGAATGGAGCAGTAGAGGCCGCCAATAAGAATGTGAAGAAGATCCTGTCCAAGATGGTCCAAACCTATAAGGACTGGGCTGAAAAGTTACCCTTTGCCCTGTGGGGATACAGAACGACGGTAAGGGCATCTACAGGCGCTACACCATTTTTCCTGGTATACGGAACAGAAGCAGTATTGCCAGTAGAGATAGAACTTAAATCACTAAGGGTGGTCATGGAGGCCCAAATCCCGGAAGCCGAATGGGCGCAGCAGAGGTTGCAGTACTTGAACTTACTGGATGAGAGTAGGCTGAAAGCTTATTATCATAATCAGATATACCAGAAGAGATTGGTGAGAACTTTCGAAAAGAAAGTGAGGAAGCATCCGCTGAAAGAAGGGGACTTGGTGTTCAAACAGATAAGGCCAGGGATACCAGACATCAGGGGGAAATTCAGACCTACTTGGGAAGGGCCTTATATCCTTAAGAAGCTGCTGTCCAAAGGAGCTGCAATCTTGTCAGATAGCGATGGGAACGAATTCAAAGAGCCGATCAATGTCGACAGACTCAAAAGGTTTCACGGCTAAAGACCAAAATGAAAAGAAGAGAATAAAATGCCCCGCAAGTCGAAAAAAGGCGGCTATGCTAAAATTGGGCGCCTCGACAGGGTGAAAACCGAAAAAAGGCATCCTGTGCAAAAATTAGAGGCGTGAGAGAAAATGTCCGATCGTGAAAACCCGAGAGGGCCGATTGGTAACCGGAGTTGATGCTGTTAAAATTTGGTTTCATGTATTGACAGCGCATAAGCAGCTGAGTAAATGCCAAAACTGATCATGTATGCTGAAATTATATGGAAATATACACAAAACTCGTGAAATAAGATGAATATTATTCTTTTCACTTTCGTCATTCTCTAGTTCTGCATTAAAAAGAAATGTAGCACCAAAATAAATACACATATAGGCTAAGCTAAGTCCTGCTGCTGCTCTCGCCGATCAGATGCTTGAGCCCTCGGGTCCTGTTATCAGAGGCTGGACTAAGGATCCACTTCTTGTACTTGCTAGTCGAAGATGCAGAATGATTGCCAAACCTCGGGATAACGGTCTTCATGGGTAGTCTACCCCACAGCTCATGATACCGAGAAGCAAACGCGGCCGAGAGATCTCCTCCTCGAAAGGACAGGGGAACCCTCACTATATCCTGGGTCATCCCGAGCTGTCGTGTACATCGAGAGGTGATGCAGAAGGTGGCCTGACGGAGGCCGCAGAGGGGAACACAACCCGATGGCCCGTCGATGACTGCATGAGACAGCGGGAGCCAGGCGGATGTAAAGCTGATATCGTCGTCCGACAGCTCGCCAAGCCTGGTAATGCCTTCACCAGCGGTGATACACCCGTACAGTCGTTGACGAGGCAGGAAGTGGCTCGGCGAGTACTGGGGGGTAATGCGAGGGGGTGGTTCAGACAACATCTTCAGTTTTTCCTGTAGCCAGATCTGAAAAAAAAAAAAAAAAAAAGCCGCTGGGGTAAGTAGGGTTTACTTCAGGCAAAAATAAGGCACAGGGTTGTGTGAAAATCCGAAAGGACGCACCTCCCGCTAAGAAAAGCTAGTGTGAAAATCCATAAGGGACGCACTACCTTTAAAATAATGATGTACCTGGAGTAATAAGGGGCTGCCGGCAAAGGTTGTAGTGGACCCAGAGCTCACAGCGTCCAAACCCAGGATAGTTTCAGCCAGGACAAGTGGTAGGGGTGACAGTCCCAGATGAAAGTCGCTCAGGACTCCGAACAGACGAGAGTCACCTGTCAAACCTCCTGGAACAACGGTAAGGAAGTTCACCATGCAGAATAAGAATGTGATGCTTACCCGGTATGTGGGGATGTCAGTGAACCGATCCAGAGCCTCGATCAGTGGCTCCAAAGAAAAGGAAGAGCCCAGAGGAATCAGCCGGTTGGCCTCCGAGGAAGATATGCCCAGGGCCAGGGCTGCATCCCGGGTCTGGAATAGGCCACAGTGGGGGACGCAAGGCAGAGCGCTAGGAGGGAACCGTGCTCCCAGAATGGAAGCTAACTCTTCAGGCAAAGGGCACAGTTCCTGATAGGTGAATTGATAAACATGGAACCGGGGGTTCCAGAAGTGGGTCGCCGCCAGGAGGAGGTTCTGGTCGATTTTCACCCGGCACAGGTATTTCAGCCCAGACAAGGAGGAAAGGGCGCCTTCTCCCCAAGTGTGTTTGTCATCTAAGATACAATGCATCCTTTGGGCAAGAGGAGAAGACATTTTGAGAAAGATGAAGACTCAAGATGTGGGAAATTGAAGAGACAAAAATTTTGCAAGATTTTATAGGCAAGCGTCACCGACGGCCTGCCCGTCTCTTCACAGGGACGGCCGCCTGCCCGCCTCTACACAGGGACGGCATGCCCGTCGGAGGGAAGTCCACCTGGCAGACGCATACGTCAGCATTGCATTCATCACGCGAATTAACTAGCATTTATTGCGCGACAGATGGCTAGCCCGTCGGTCGCTTCTACAGACGCCCAGCCCGTCGGTCACGAAATCCTATATAAGGGCGAGTGACAGACGGTGCAAATGCTGCTGTCCCTTTCTTCTTCCTCTCTCAAACGGTTTCTTAGCGTTTTTTAGCGGTTTTTAAAGCTTTTCTTCTTATTTTTTCGCGATTTCTTCATATTTTCGCATTCTATACTCACCGGGTGCTCGGATATTTATATTTCTTCAGTTTCTACACTCCTCGAGATTCCAAGTAAGTAAATAACTACTTTTTTTTTAATTTTATTCAATTTATTTTTACATCTCTTCTTCTTTTAACTTTAAAAAATGATTAAGAAGTTTTAGATGCTGTAGGAATTTAGGGAGAATGCTGCCCATTTTTTCTATATCATTTTAGTGCAATTAAATTTGAACTTTTGCATGATCACATAGAAATATAATTTTTCTATAACTTTGGTGCTTTAGAAGTAGACAATCTGTAGTGCACTATTCTGTATATACTGCTTTTGTGGCCTGGGGCCATTATTTTGTGTTATTGGGGGCACACTCTTGCCGGGGTGCGCCCCATTTACATGTGTGTGTTATTCTTGAGGCCTGAGGCCTATGTTTTTGCCTTTTCGTGCAGGAGGTTGGGCATATCCCTGCCGGGGTGCTGCCCAAATTTTTATTATTTATTCTAGAATTGAATATTTTTCATGTATAATGCATGCCTCGGGACCTAGAAGGCCCATTTCCTTTACTCGTTTCAAATTATTTGTATGCTAATTGCATATTGTTTTTGCCTTGATATGTGCAAAGCATGTGGGCAACCTTTGCCCTTTTCATTTATTATCTTTTTTCTATCTTATTTTTGGGTCGCCGTTACCCCGGTGAGGCCTAAATCGGCTTTCACCTTGAAAATAAATTTAAGAAAATTTGTTTTGCGATTTCCGATATTTAACCTATTCCTTTTGCAGGATGCCTCCTAGACGTAGAGCACCGCAGGCCCAGCCTAAGCTTGTGGCTCCGGATTGGATGGATGATGAGTCGGCTCAGAGGTATAGGGCGCTGGCTCAGGTAGAGTTTCGGGCCAGCCGTTTTGTATCTCGCCCATTGCTAGAGGCCCTAGGATTGGCCCCAGAGTTTGATCTACTTGCCGAGGGTGCTAGTTGGATGGAGTTTCTTGAGCCCTCCTTTCAGACATTTCCAGAGGCTACCCGCCAGGTCTTGGACACTCTCCGCTATGCTGGCTTTCAGAGTGCGGATACCGACCCGGGGGTGATCCAGTTTTGGTTTGACGGCGACCATTTTAGTATCACCAGGCAGAGGTTTGCTCAGGCCATGGGGCTCCCTAGAGAGGAGGGGGTCGAGATCCCGCGGCGAGCGGTGAGACGCGCCCATTGGGCGGCCATTGCCATACCAGGAGTGCTGTACGATCATGATACAGCGAAGAGCACCGTACTGGTGTCTCAGGCACTCCGGTATTTGCACAGAGTGCTTTCCAGTTCGTACCTCAGTCGAGCTGGTAATCCAGGGTCGCTTAATGCGGCCGAGATCTGGAGCCTCTGGGCTATAGTGGCAGGCCAGCGTCTCAACATTAGCCACGAGATCTTGGCCAACTTGACCAGAGTCAGCAGAGGGATGACGTCGGTGGTGATGGTGGGAGGAGTCATCACCCGTTTACTTTTGAGACTGGGGGTTAACCCCGAGAGGTTGAGAGGACCCCTGCCGGAGGGGATCTATGTAGACACCGCGGCGGCAGTGCAGATGGGGATGATCGCCCCGATATCTGGCCAGGCAGAGGCCTACAGGGTATTGACCATCCATGAGACCCGACAGATGTTCAACCTTCCACCCTTGGGGGCAGATCCTGATCAGCCGGAGCCTCAGCCTCCACAGCCCAAGCCTCAGCCACAGCCCCAGCCTCAGCCGGAGCATCAGCCTCCTCAGCCGCAGACGGTGCCTCCACCACAGCAGCAGGAGCCACCTAGGACCCCCTCGGACTTCGACTTCGAGATCACGATGGATGACCTCTTTGCTGCTTCACCGGCATCCAGAGCGCCGACTCCAGTCCCATCACCGAGCGCCAGGATACAGAGGTCTATCCACGGGCCCTCCGAGAGATACCATCCGTACTCCCGAGGCAACCCAGGGGCATCCACCTCCTCGGCACCACCACTAGAGCCAGCACCGCAGCAGCCTGTGCAGCCAGACTTCTCTCAGCTCCTCACCTCCATGTTTACAGCCTTAGAGCGGCGGCAGGACGAGAGGGATAGGGCTATCCATGAGAGGTTGGATCGCCAGCAGGCTGCCATTCAGGAGCAGTCCCAGTCGGTGGAGCGTTTGGCTCTGGAGCAGGCGGGCTACATTGAGCATACGACGCGGGAGCAGGCTCGAGCCTGGGATATTTTCAGGGATGAGCAGGCTCGGACCTTAGGGGCCTTCAGAGGGGAGCAGTTGAGGCTGATTGAGCAGATTGCTCAGGGGCAGAGGGAGTTGAGGCAGCAGCTCGCTCATGATCTGGGGACGTCACAGGACCAGGCGTCTCAGAGGGTCGATATGACCCTACAGATGATTGATGAGTCACTTGACTCTCTGAGATCCCGCGTCCAGGCGATGGAGGGGATACTCCCCCCTCTTTCTCAGACCATGAGGGAGTTTAGGGAGCAGACGGAGCAGAGCCTGGAGCAGAGGAGAAGGGCCGCCAGTGAGCAGACCATTCAGTTGAGCCAAGCCTTCAGGAAGTTGGGAGACAAGGTTTCTGAGACCTTAGGGTTTATGAGTACCTACACCCAGCCCTTTTTGGATGGCTACGCTCAGATCCGTTTCAGGCGGGCCCATGATCACGAGGCAGGACCCTCACGTCCACCTCCTCCAGGGACCGTGCATATATCGGATGACGAGGATCCTGATGAGCCCTCAGACTACACACCTCTCTGATCTTCAGGGAGTTATTTTTGTATCTTTTGTATATTTGTATTTTCTATATGCACTGTACAAAAATGACATTTTTAGTGAAAACTTTTGCTTCATTATTGCATGATCATTCGATTATTAATTGTTTAGTCACATCACAGAAGGTGTATGTCCTCATATTTACTTATGTGTCGATAAAAATGACAATATAACAAAATAAGACAAAACAAAATGAAATGATGAATGATGATAATCAATAACATCTCAATAAAAAAAAAATGAATAAAAGATGAAACATGGCATAGCAAATAAGGCAAAATCGCGCCATCAATAAACAGGATGAAAGATGACCACTCAAGCACGAGCTAACAAAATCTTTTATCACACAGGTACAGAGACAGACCGAAGCTGTGGTTAGAAAAACACCGCTCTTCACATCGGGATTGTAGCCAGAGAGTGCTGCATCTCACAGTTCGCGCGGCAGCCAGAGAGTGCTACGCACCTTACAGATCGGATGGGGGTTAGCAAGGGAACTTCAGATCGAAGCTGTGGTTAGAAAAACACCGCTCTTCACATCGGGATTGTAGCCAGAGAGTGCTGCATCTCACAGTTCGCGCGGCAGCCAGAGAGTGCTACGCACCTTGCAGATCGGATGGGGGTTAGCAAGGGAACTTCAGATCGAAGCTGTGGTTAGAAAAACACCGCTCTTCACATCGGGATTGTAGCCAGAGAGTGCTGCAACTCACAGTTCGCGCGGCAGCCAGGGAGTGCTACGCACCTTGCAGATCGAGAGGGGGTTAGCAAGGGAACTTCAGATCGAAGTTGCAGTTAGAGAAACACTGCTCTTCGCTTCGAGTTCGTAGCTAGAGAATGCTACGTCTCGCCAACACCTACAAGTCGGGACAAGATCGGTAGGGGTATCTTCGCATCGCCGAACAGACCGAGACAAGGTCTTCCCGGCAAAAGGCGTGGAAGGTAAGAACCGTCACAGGTACGCCTTCTTTCTTTCTGTCCTTTCTCTGAGTTTTGGCTTATCTAGGCGCTTGTGCACTAGTTTCCCCAAAACTGGGGGCAACTGTAAGCACTGTGTCCCGGAGCGGTCCGGATCAGAGGTTACCCTATGATGAAATCAATGTCCGAGCCTGTATGAGGGGCTGGATTTGGAGGTTTTAGTCCCGCGTTCCATGAGAAGTGAGGCTTTTTACAATTCTCGGGCAGAGGGGGAGAAAACAGAGGTTTTTTTCGAGTTAAAAGACTTTTTGTCCTCCAAGGCGGGCCGTCGCTTCGAGTCACCGACGGCTCTAGGTATTTTTCGACGCCCGTCGAAAAATCACCGCCCCTGTCAGAATGCCGCCTGGTTTCCCGGAGCACGCAACCCTTTCGACGCCCGTCGGTGGATGTGGCAGGGCCGTCGGACGAATCCTTGTGTCAGAAGGATTCTTCCGACGCCCGCCTCTATACACCGACGCCCGTCGATCGTGTCTGGCTATAAAAGCTCCGGATTTTCATTTGAAAGGGGTTGGGAAAAATTTTCAGAAGAGGAAACTCTGCCCAATTTCAAGCACATTTTCTCTCTCTTCCAAAAACACTTTTTCTAAAGAAATCTTTTGAATCAAGGATCCAATCAATCAAAGGGAACTAAAAGCTAATTAGTTTTCTTTAGATTTTGACTCCAAAATCGATTTTCTGAGGGATTGAAGGTGAAATATCTCATTTTCTCTCTTTAATCTTTCATCGTTGCTTCTCGTGGAACGCGCGGGGCTCTAACCGACACAAGAATCTCACCTGAAGCGATTATCTGAGGGTAAATATTTCAGATCATTTCTCCATATTTATTTCTCATTTTGTGCAATTTTTGAATATCTATCATTATTTTCTTTTATCTTGACTCCCTTATCTCTTTTTGGGATTAAATTCTTTTTTTGACTTTGAAAAGGTTTTTTTTCTCTCCCTCTCCATTCTGTTTTTTTCGGAGACAGAGGTGATCGACGGGTCATCTTTATCACCGATGCCCATCGGTCACCCACCTACAGATGCCCCTCCTTGAGTGACGAACGGGCATATCGGATACCCGAACTGACGCCCGTCGGTCAAACAAGGAAGGCCGTCGGTGGGTTCTTTCTCCCTCCTTTTAAACTTTTTTATCTCTTCCAAGTCTCCTTGACTCCTTATGTGTTAATTTTATGTATATTAACCTCTCTTAACTTTTTTGTGAGTGTATATCGGTCCTCCTAGATTATCCCGAGCTTGAGCGGCTATCTACCATGTTTGGAGGATCTCGTCCGGTTTAGTTTCTTAATCCTCTTGTTTCATTTCTTTTACTGATTATCTTATGTATATGGATGTACTCCTTTCATATCCCGTTGATGTATAAAAATGACTCAATGGTTTTATATTTAATAAAATGAGGTTTACACAAAACAAGGGTCCAATGCCCTATTTCCATCATCAAAAAAAGATCATCACAAATAAAAATTTCCAATTTTAATAACGATGCATGTGAGGACCAAAGTCCTCAAAATAAGCAATATCCCGATTTATGCATGCTTCGCACATTTATAAAAGGGAGTTGTATTCCGCTCCTTGTATTTATTGTAATCTATTGCTTTCATTATTTACTTGATCATTTATGGCTTTCCGAATGTGAATAAATGCGCCTTTTAATCAACTGCATAGTGTGGAGAGAGAGCGAATTAATGACATTAAAATTTGATCATAAACTAATTGGGATAGAAATAGATGAGAAATCCCGGACCCAGCTCTGGTCTTTGGGCTCGAGAGGTTAGAGGTTATCCTCCAAGATACTTCTTGGGCTACGAGACTTTAGCGCTAATCCTAGGCTCTTTAGGGTGAGAAGTTCACCTTCCATGATCCCTCTAGCCGGCCCAAAATGGATACCAAGCGCAGTCTTAGGCTCTCCGAGGCGAGAGTAACTTTCCCAATGTTCTATTGGGTGGCGACTCCATGATACCTCCTTGTTGCCCAACATAGATGCACTTGCGATTTATTGCAAGCTGTCAACGGACCCGCAAATGCCCCGATCGCCCACGTGCGGGCGGTCGAAAGGGCGGCGCTCGGGATCCGGCGCGCGTCACAAGTATGTATTAAGGTCAATGGATAAAAATTAATCAACTTTAATAGACCATTAATAGAGGGGCAACATGGCTTCAATTTTAGAAATTCAAAGTAAAATTGCACCAAAATAAAATAAAAAGGCTATATTGCACTTTTGGCAAAATAAAAGGGAATTTTTTTTTATTTTTTTTTTATTCTTTGAATTAGATGGTATATTGATACTAATAATTTGTAGAGAAAATGCCAAGTAAGGTCGGGTGAATTTCGATTCGATTCACTTCGTGTCAGTTGTTTTTAGTTTCGAGTTTTTCGAATTGGGTCACTTATTTTTTAAATAGGTTCAAGTAGAGTCTCTAGTCACGGTCAGATTGCAAAATGGGACCAAAACTAAAAATCAAACCATAAATTTGGTTCGGTTTTTTGTTTAACCAGTTCGATTTTGCTTTTTTGTGTCCTGAGTCAACTTTGACTTTTCAGTTTCCTTACCTAAAATACATAATTGACATCATATTGGTCAATTTAACTTTTTTAATGTCTCGGGTCAACTTTGAGCACCGGCCAAACTTTGTCAAACATGTCATTAATCCCTACAAAATTGTGACTCGAATTTTAATTTTAGTTTTAAGCTCTTTCGATGAACTTGTTTTTGCCTTAAATTTGATTCTCGGGTTTGTCTCAAGTGGCACTATTTATAACTTGAAAAAATATTATTCTTGTCTCGGGTGGCACTATTGATTTTGAAAAGTATTATCCAGGGTACAAACTGTACTATTCATAAATTCAGAATTTTCAACTCTCTTTAAGGTTTGAGATCTACAATTTGATGGAAAAAAAATCAAAGAGCATAAGCAAGCAGCAGTGACAGCAATGCAAGATGATAAATAAGTTGTGAGTAACAAAATAATGATGAATTATGGCATTGAGTAAAAATATTTTTATTTATAATTGAAAAATATCTAGGCTAATTGATTTTTTTTTTTTCCAAATTATGCATTGAATATCAATCATTTTTATATTAATCTTATTAACTCCGCTATATTGTATACTAGGAGCCATATCTACCAGTTGGAAAATGTAAAATTAATTAATTAACAATTATATTAATTTATATATATGTCAAATTTTTGTTTGACCCGTAAATCCAATCTATGTGGCTATTTTTTTTAATTTAAATTCGACTTGTTTGACTTATCAAGTGAACCTAGCCGTTATGTGATCCATTTTGCACAAAATAAATATAAAAATAATATAATAATTTCTTACTATATTAAAACTGAATATTTGATAAAAATAAAATATTAATGAAAAATATGTTTCATTAATTTATTATTTTTCAATGTAAATTGAAAATTGATTTAGATGCAATATACCCAAGCATGTCAATATAAAAACAATGAAAATAATGCGGGTATTGTGAAATTTGAATGGTTAAAAAGAGAATTGACCATATTCATGTATGTCTTACATCATGATTTTATGGGATTCAATTGGGATAAACCACAAGTATAATGGTTAAAAAGATAATGCCCGGGGTCAACTTTGAGCACCGGACAAACTTTGTCAAATATGTTATTAATCTCTGTAAAATTATGACCCGAATTTTAATTTTAATTTTAATCACTTTAGATGAATTTGTTTTCGCCTTAAATTTGATTCTCAAGTTTGTATCAAGTGCCACTATTCATAACTTGAAAAAAACACTATTCTTGTCTCCGGTGACACTATTGGTTTTGAAAACTATTATTTATGGTACAAATTGTACCGTTCACAATGTAAAATATATTAATTAACAATTATATTCATTTATATACATGTCAAATTTTTGTTTGACGTGCAAATCCAATCTTTGTGGCTATTTTTTGACTTAAATTCGATCCGATTCGTCTGACTTATAAAGTGACCCTACTTGTTATGTAATCCCTTTTGCACAAGATAAATATGAAAATAATAAAATAATTTCTTACTATATTAAAACCGAATATTTGATAAAAATAAAATATTAATGAAAAATATGTTTCATTAATTTATTATTGATAAAGTCAAAAACGTCTTTATCTGTAAGAGAGTAGGCGATCCGATCGGATGAGAATACCTGCAATAAGAAGAGCCCGGTCGGACCAGGCGTGAGCACTCCGAAGCTTAAATTAGTAGCTTAGAGAGAGAATGTGCTTTTAGAGAGAGAGTGTCTTGGATTCAATACCTGGAGTCATCGTTGGCTGGCCTATTTATATGCGACAGTTGAGGGACACTTGAGTGCCGGGAGTGTGATTACTGGCTGTCAGAGTAGGTATTCGGCGACATGACAAGGAGCAGGTGGTAGGCATGGGCGCTACCTTGTGTCAGGCGGCTGATGGGACGGGCGGTCACATCAGCCGATCGGGCTTGTGCACTGCCTAGGAGCTCGTGTCTGCTACCTTTGGTTGATAGGCCTTGGGCCTTACCAGTTAAGTGGGCCGGCTTGATGGGCCTTATAGCAAGTGATATTTGCTGTGTTATCACTTGTCCCCCCTCAACAGGTCCGATCGGGCGTTGATTTGCCTATTGAAGGTCCGTTCGGATGGAATCAGCTCGGAATTTCCCGATCTGAAGACGCGCGTTGGCGGACTTTTCGAATTTTGAAGACGCTTTTCTGAAGAGCCGCGCCTGCCTGGACATCTGTTTTCATTTAATGTTGCGCATGTACCAAGGGCGACGCTTCGTTCTTCGTAGAGGCATAATATCTTTCGACACGTGGCGCTCGTTGAATAGCACGTTGTTTGGCGTGTTCCAGAAGCTTTTGGCTTATAAATAGGGGACTTTGTAAAGCATTTCCTCTTTATTTTCGAAATTCCTAGCGAAACTCTGTCAAAATCTCTTCTTGAATTCCCAGATCTCTGCAACTATCCTTTGTTTCTTCTTCGAATTTCTTAAGTCTCTTTCATCAAGTAAGTAACTTTTTCCCCTTTTGCTTTCTTTGTGATTTCATCTTTTGCTTTCTTCCCACACCCATTTCATTTAGAAATTAGAGGGTTGCACCTTTCCTTCATTCTTTTTTGTTGAAGATGGCCTCTAGTAGCGCTGAAACATTAGACACAAGCTTTTTGGATTGGTATGAGAACAAGCCAGCCGCCGAGTTGCACTCTCGACTGACCGCTGGGGAGGTGGCCGAAATTCCCTCCAAGTACGGCCTTCCTGATGACATGTCGGTGTTGGCCTGTCCAGACTCAATGGGGGTGACAGAAGGGCCCTTTGGCCAAGATAACAGGGAATGATTCATATGCCACCTCTGGAGCCTAGATGTCGGCCTGAGGTTTCCGCTGGGCACCTTTGAAATGGCGATACTGAGGGGGTATGGTCTCGCCCCTAACCAATTACATCCGAACGGCTGGAGATCGGTGGCGTGCTTCAAAATCCTCTGCAAAATAGAGGCGGTAGCACCGACCCTGGAGTTTTTCACTCACTTCTTCTATATCTCGGGTCGGAGCGATGGGACGGAGTATTTCTTCACAAGCCGCCCAAAGAGAAAGTTGATGTTTGTCCCCACCTCTATGAAAGGGTACAAAGAAAGGTATTTCTTGGTGGGGAGGAAAGGTGGATTTGGGGTGCGCTTGACCCGATCGGCTAGGGTCGGAATTTTGAAGGACCTAGCCGCCGGTCAGTCTATGTACGAGGGCGACATAAAAAAGCTGATGGATGCCGTAAGCAGGCATGGAGAGCCCTATCAGTCTAGCTTTCTCCTGTCTATGCTGTTCGGCTCTTCTAGCTCTGAAAACGCTGAGGATGCAGAACGTGAGCATTAGGATTGGGGAGAAAACATTGTCATTATGCATCGATCATGCATTGCATGTCATTTTTATTAATTGTGAGTACCAAGTCTGAGAGACTTATCTTGTCTATTGACTGTTTGCAGCTGAGATGGCTGACAGGAGCGATGCGTCTAAACAGCTCGGCGAGAAGATCAAGCAGAAGCGCGAGGCCGAGCGAAGGGCCCAAGAGCAGAGGAAAAGGAGGAGATTGGTGTCCTCGGCGGAGCTGCAATCCTCTCGGGCTGCTACTGGCGCTTCTGCTTCTGCTGCCGTGATAAACGCTGTCCCAATCTGTTCTGCCCCTCCAGCTCCTACTGTGTCCACCGTCATACCTGTGGTGCCCGGACCTCAACGTGGAGCCGCTCATCACCACCTGAAGAACACTCGGCCTCCGAGGCTCCGGGACGAATCGGATGATGACACCGCACCCATCGCTCATACGATCCGAGAGGCGGAGGAGGCTGCCAAGAGGAAGGCTGAGGAGGCTACCCAGAAGAAAGCCGAGGAAGCGGCTAAGAGGAGGGCTGCTGAGCTGATAGCCGAGTCGGACGCTCGGGTGGTCGCCAGAGGCAAAGCTGTTCATCATGGCGAGTCTCCACGACGCTCTTCTGACCGGCGGTCGGTTTCTCTAAAAGAGATTTTGAGAGAGAACTTCGGCGATGATTGGTAGATGGGCCAGGTATCTAATTTCATCTGTCGGGGTCTTCTCCGGGATGAAGATCATAGAGAAGCCGGCGACACAAGTCAGGTCAACAGAGAATGCAACGCCATCAATCAGCAGTTGATGGATGTAAGGACTCGTTGCTTGCTTTGCTTTTCTCTTTTTTTTTTTTTTTGGGGGGGGGGGGGGGCTCGTTTCCATCTTCGTGTCCCTGACCTATCTGCTCTTGCTCTTCTTATGCAGGCTGCCAGGAGGACACAACGGCTACACCTGATGGCCGGCGTGTGGAAAGGAAGGGGAGAGTCAGGCACCGCGACCAAGGTGGAGGCAAACTCCCGTTATGAGGCTGCCAATAAAGAAGCCTCTGTCCTTCGAGCTGAGGTGGCCAAGCTAGAGGAGCAGTACTCTGCCTCCCAGTCGGAGACAGTGGCCCTGAGGAAGGAGGTCCACCAAACGGCTCAGGATCTGAAGGCTCAGCAGAGTGAGGCCGACAGGCTGAAAGGTGAGGTCGCCCGGCTTTCTGCTGATAATGCACAGCTGAGGCGGTTCAAAGCAGATGCGACCCGACTGGATGCCGAGTGCAGAGAGTTGGCTGCTGAGAACACCAGGTGGAAGGCGAAAGGCGAGTGGCTTCGCGAGGAAGCGGAGTCTTTGAGGACGTCCGAGGAAGAAAAGGAGGCCTCCTTCACGAAGATTCTTGAGGTGGAGCTTGCCAATCAGAAGGAGCGCCTTGTCGATGAGTTAGCAGACGCCCAGGTGGAGCTGTTGTCTCGGCTGGTTTACGAAGCTGGGAAGCGCTTTCTTGGAGTGGATCTGACTTGGATGGACGATCCGACATCATTGCCTGCTCCGCCTATCAACGATGACGAAGAGGGTGCTCCCGAGGGTGAAGCGACCGAAAGAGCTTCAGGAGGAGGTCCTTCACTTCTGGAGACTGTTCTGGAGGTCCCATTTGAAGTGGATCCTGCGGCGCCTTTAGCCCTTGAAGCCGAAATGGAGGTTCCTCCTGGGCCTGAAGCCGAGCTAGTGGTGCCTTCTTCAACGGGGCCTGTCTCTGAAGGGGGGACAGGATCAGTTCCATCGACTGCCGACCCTTCTCAAGCCACCGCCGAGCCGGATGCCGAGCAAAACGTCGATCCTCCTGGCGAGGTGGATATTGTAAACATAGATAGTTAGCTTAGGAGTTTAGAATAGCTTTACTTACTTTTTCTTTTTATTTTCTATCTTTGTAACAATTCTTTACAAATTGTACAGTACAGACATTATTTAATAAAATTGCATCTTTCGGCAAGTTGCTGTATACATAAGTTTGTATTAAAATTTGCAGCATAATCGAGCTAGATATGACTCGTAAAATAGCATATCATTTGCAAGTACTTCCTGAATTTGGATAACGCCTAAGCCCAGTGACCGATCGGATCATTCTGGCTTTTAGATCGCATAAAATTGCACAATTCGGCTAGATAATACTCGTAAAATTGCATAGTAATTGCATAGTCGAGCTAGATAATACTCGTAAGGTTGCATAAAAATTGCATAGTCGAGCCAGATAATACTCGTAAGGTTGCATAAAAAATTGCATAGTCGAGCTGGAGAGGTCAGATCCTCTAGTATTTGGGGAGGTAAGATCCTCCATCGCGACATGTTCGATTTTTCAGCTCGGGATGGGCATCAAGCTTAGCGCACAACCGTTTATTATGTACATAAATTGAACAGTCATGAAAGAAAGAACCTCTTTATTAATCAGGCAATTGCCAGGTTCTGATACATTGTTAGATATGGTACTTCTTGAGTACTTCAACATTCTAGCTTCTGGGGACATCTTGCCCTTCCACAGTTCGGAGCCTATAAGTGCTCGGGCTTAAGACTTTAGAGACCTCGTAGGGCCAATTTGGCATTAGCTTTCCCACTCCGGCATTCCCTGAGCCTAACTCTGCTTTTCTGAGCACCAGATCCCCAACATTGAAAGTTCTTGACCTTACTTTAGCATTGTGGTACCTGGCAACTCTTTGCTTATAGGCGGCAATTCTGGTGTAGGCGTCCTCCCTTCTTTCTTCTATCAGATCTAAATCTTGGCGTCTTTCTTGAGAATTCTCCTGTTCGGAGTAGAGCGTCGATCGGTAAGAGGGAAGGCCGACCTCTACAGGTATCATAGCTTCAGAGCCGTAGACGAGGAGAATGGCGTCTGATGAGTGCCCGTCCTTGGCGAAGTTCTATATGACCACAGGACACTCTGCAGTTTTTCAGTCCAATTGCCTTTTGCCTCGCCCAGTCGCTTTTTCAACCCTTCCAGGATGGTCCGATTGGAGACCTCAGTCATTCCGTTGCTTTGGGGATGAGCGACGGACGTGAACTTTAATTTAATGTTCAGTCCTTGGCAAAAATTTCTGAAAATGGAACTGTCGAACTGCTTGCCATTATCTGCAATAAAGACATTGGGTAAGCCATACCTGCAGATTATGTTTTTCCAAGCGAAGCTCTTGACCTTCTCATCTGTGATAGTGGCAACAGGTTCAGCCTCGATCCATTTGGAGAAGTGGTCAACTGCTACTATGAGGAATTTCATCTGCCTTTTGCCTTGGGGAAAAGGTCCTAGGATGTCCAGCCCCCACTGATCGAAAGGCCAAGCAATTTTGATCAGTTGCTAGTCTGCTCCATGCTGCCTTATTATCCTCCCATGTACCTGGCATTGCGGGCATTTTTTGACTTTTTCTTGAGCATCTTTGAGCATGCTAGGCCAGTAATATCCCGTCTGGAGGGCTTTTCTTGCCATTGCTCTGCTTGCCTCGTGTGCTCCGCATATGCCTTCATGGAGCTCTCTGAGGACATAGTCTCCTTCTTCCTCCGTCACACACTTGAGCCAAGGGTGGCTGAAAGCTTTCTTATACAAGTCATCGTTAATGATGGAGTAATTCAGGGATTTTTGGGATACCTTTCGAGCTTCGTCTTTGTCATCGGGCAGCCTGCCTGTTTGGAGGTACTGCTTGATCGGGCTCATCCAGGTTTCACCCTCTTGATCGATCTCCATCATCTCCAGCTTGTCTAGGGAGGAGGAAGTCTGGTCAATGACGGCAATGTTTTCCTCTATGGGATTTTGTTCGGAAGCAGACAACTTCGCTAGCCGATCGGCTTCTGCTGTTTGGTCTCTCGGGACTTTCTGGAGCACCCATTCTGATCCAGTTTCCTCAAGTTTAGTAAAGGGTGCTTTAACTTTGGCCATGTACTGGATCATGGTGGCTTCCCGGGCCTCGAAGGTCCCCAAAACCTGACTGGTTACGAGCTGGGAGTCGCTCCTTATGGTTACTGACTCCGGTCGGATTGCGTGGAGCAATCTCAGACCTTGAAGGAGCGCCTCGTACTCTGCAACATTATTGGAAGCTTTAAAGTTAAGCTTTATTGCGTACCTTATTGTGATGCCCAAAGGACCTTTTATGACTATGCCGACGCCTCCTCGAGTGTCATTTACTGCGCCGTCCACTGTCATTTCCCAGTTTTGTAGCCTGGGCTGACTCTGTGGTTCCTCATCCGCAAATGCGGCTATGAAATCCGCTAAAGCCTGGGCCTTTATCGCTTTTCTGGGCTCATACCTGACGTCCCAGGACTGTAGGTTAATCGCCCATTCCACCATTTTGCCTTTCAGATCGGGTGTCTGGAGTATCTTCCTGAGAGGATGGCCCGATCGGACGACAATTGTGTGCGCCTAGAAGTAAGGTCTCAATTTCCTTGCACACATCATGAGGGCAATAATGAGCTGCTCAACCGGCCCTTTTCTTAGGTCCGCACCTCTCAGTACTTCGCTAACATAGTACACGGGTAGCTGTTGAGTATCTTCTTCTCATACCAATGCACCTGCAACAGCTTCCTTAGAGGTGGCTAAATATAAGTACAGATTTTTACCTGGTACTGACCGACTAAGTAGCGGTGGGTTGGTGAGGAATGCCTTCAACTCTTCGAAGGCTTGCTGGAAATCTTCCCCCCAGACGAAAGTTTCACTCTTCCTCAGCTTCTTGAAGAAAGGAGTGCAGCGCTTGGCTGAGAAGGAAATGAATCGTCCTAAGACTGTTAGCCTTCCGTTCAGCTTCTGGACGTCCTTTATGTTCCTGGGAGGTTGCATCTCGAGGATAGCCTTTATTTTCTCTGGATTTGCCTCAATCCCTCGCTGGGAGACTAGGAATCCTAAAAATTTTCCTGAAGGTACCCCAAAGACGCACTTCTCGGGGTTGGCTGGTCTATTTATATGCGACAGTTGAGGGACACTTGAGTGCCTGGGGTGTGATTACTGGCTGTCAGAGTAGGTATTCGGCGACATGACAAGGAGCAGGTGGTAGGCATGGGCGCTACCTTGTGTCAGGCGGCTGATGGGACGGGCGGTCACATCAGCCGATCGGGCTTGTGCGCTGCCTAGGAGCTCGTGTCTGCTACCTTTGGTTGATAGGCCTTGGGCCTTGCCAGTTAAGTGGGCCGGCTTGATGGGCCTTATAGCAAGTGATATTTGCTGTGTTATCAATTAGTTTTCAATGTAAATTGAAAATTGATTTAGGTGCAATATACCCAAGCATGTCAATATAAAAACAATGAAAATAATGCGGGTATTGTGAAATTTGAATGGTTAAAAAAATAATTGACCATATTCATGTATGTCTTTCATCATGATTTTATGGGATTCAATAGGGATAAACCACAAGTATAATGGCTTTCCCTCGTTGGTTAGTACTTACACGTACGTGTCTGTATATTCAACTACACCTTACATATAATATGCAAAATATTAATAATGGATATTAATAGTATTTAATATTGGGTTAATTACAAATTTGGATCTGAATTATAGGATATTTTTCAATATTTGCATCATATTTTGAAAGTTCACAATGTGCGTCCTCATCTTTAAGTTTCCTTCCTTTTGAAGAAAACCGTTAACAAATCCGTTAAATATTAAAGTATTTGCTGATTCAACTTAAATGTGGGTCTCACATGTGCCCATTAGGCTGCCAACTCAGCCATCTCCTCCTCATCCTCCTCCTTATTCTTTCTCTTCTATTTTCACATGTTTCAATCGAAATTCCAACTACTTACTTTAAAATTCAAAAGCTTATCTTAATTAGCTGGTAATGACTCAGCCGAGCTTGGCTTTTTCGTAAGAAATTATAATTAATTGTGATGGTGGACTGGATTTTCCATTAATTAATTGTGCTTGCTGAGAACATTATTAATATTATACAGTTCTCATCCTTAATTCTCATTTTGCTCCATTGTCTCCATTTTCTGACTTAATCTTTACTTTCAGCAATCTTGTTCTTCCATACAACTGCTTCTGATTCTCTCACTTGCTTCTTATTTCTATTTTCTTAGTCCATCTCTGATCTCTGACTTTATCAGAATGGCTTTGCCAACCGTCCCTTCCATTTTGTCCCACTGGATTAAGGATCTCATTGTTAAGTACGCGGTTAGACCTATGAAATGCCACATTGCCTATGCTTTCACGTGCGATGGCAATGTTGACAAACTCCGCCACCAGACTAACTAGCTCGCCACCAAAAAAGTCAGATTGCAGTAATTCATTATTCAAGCTGAAAAAAATGGAGAACAAATATATGAGAATGTTACCAATTGGTTGAGCAGAGCAGAGACGGAGACTCAATAGGCCCAGGCAATTATTGGAGGCAAAGAACAAGCCAAGATGGAGAAGTGATGACGAAGAGATCGAATTCCCTCACTTGTGCTCATTGACTCTAAGCAACTTACCTTGTCTCAGAAGCATTTCTTATCTAAAAAAGGTGTCTTTGGAAACTCAAATAACCCAAAGAATTACAGAATTTATGTGAGAGGAATTCACTACAAGAAAAACAGCATTTACCGACGAAAATTTAGCGACGGAAAAAAATTTCCGTCGCTAATTATCGACGAAAAAATCTAACCGTCGGTAAATTTGGCGCGTAAATATCGCGGGATAAATTGCTACGGAAATTAGCAACGAAATTAAATTTCCGTCGCTAATTTTAGAGACGGCTTTTTTTTTTCCGTAGCAAAAAAAATTAAATATATTAATTAAAATATTTTTAAATATTTTTAGCGACGGAAATCTGATTCCGTCACTAATTCCGGATGGAATATTTTAGCGACGAAAATACAATTCTGTCGTTAATTAAAATAAAATATATTGATTAAAATATTTTTAGCGACGGAAATCGGATTCCGTCGCTAATTCCCCACGGAAATACAATTCCGTCGCTAAAATTAGCGACGTAAATACAATTCCGTCGTTAATTAAAAAAAATATAATGATTAAAATATTTTTGCGACGGCAAAGATATTTCCGTTGCTAATATTTAGCGACGATTATTTAGAACCGTCGCTAAAAATGTAAATTAAAATTTTTACTAATTTGTAGCGACGAAAAAAATAAAATTTTTATTTTTTAGCGACGGATTAAATATCCGTCGCTAAAAATTTTATATTAAAAATAATTTTTTGACTTTTGTTTTCTTCCCTCCCTCTTTCTTTCTTTCTCTCTCTCACGAGCTCACTCAGGCCGCCTCCCTCGCCGTCGCCCTCGCAACCCGCCCCCTCTGCCCCTCTCTCTCTCGCGCGCCCCCCTCTCTCTCGCTCGCCCAAGCAACCCGCCCCCTCCTCCCCCTTTCTTTCTCTCTCTCACGAGGTCGCCGCCGCCCTGGCCCTCGCCGCCCCTTGCAAGCTTCCCCCCTCCACCCCTCAGCCCTCTCCGCCACCTTCGCCCCTCTCTCTCTCGCGCGCGCTCGCCCAAGCCTCCTTCGTCGCAGCCCTCTGCCCAGCAGCGCTCGCCGCCCCCTCCGCATCTCACTCGCGTGTCAGATCTACTCCGCCTCTCTCGCGTGCGCCAGATTTGCTCAAGACTCGCTGGTCGCCGTTCCTCACTTGCCGTGGCTGCTCTTCGCCGATTAGTGAGTTTGCTCTCCTATTTTTTTATTTATTTAATCTGTATATATAATTCTAATGCTTCTCTTGATGAATCTTGTCCATTTGTTTCTTTTAATTTTTTTCTCATGTTTGTTTAGTTTGATACTTTGAATATTTGATCAATTGTTATTTCTAGTTCACATATAATTTGCAACTTCTTTGTTAGATGTCTATCTCGATTATCTTATTGCCCATTTCCAGAGCATTTGCTTTTTAAGATCTGCTCAAATTAAGGAAAGTTTTGGGCCTGAGAGTAATTAGATTGGCAGGCTGAAATATAAGCAAATTCTTATGGCTATGTGCCTATGGCTGATGTGGTGAAGATCAAGTAGTCACACTTTTGGATTCTTATCAGCTTCTAGGCTATTAGCTATATATTTCAATTCTAAGTGTTTGTGTATTTCAATTCTAAGTGTCTGTGTGTATTTCAATTCTAAGTGTTTGCAGAATAAGATTTTTTCAATTCCAAATTTTTTTGTTTCATTTAGTAGGGATTTGCGTCTTCAGTCGTAAGGACATCCAATGTTTGCTACATGGCTATGAAAGAATCAAGTCCTTTATCAAGTCCATTATCACTTTGCTTACTGTCAAATCTTTTTTGCCATGTCTTTTGAACATTGTTTGTGTCCTCTTTGTGCCTTTTATTATTTTTTTGAATAGTATTTTTGCAACTAGCACATATGCCATGGAGGCAAACGTAAATGAATAATATTGAGGTACATTAAACTTGCATGCTATTTTTATTCTTCTTTGGTTTGTTGACAAATAGCTCATTTTTCCAGCTCAATTTCCATATAATATTGGCCCATTTATTTCTTGGTTGTAGAATGTTATTGGTATTCAATGAGCAGACGTGTTAGCATTAGGTGCAAGATGAGAATGAAGAAATTGGTGGATTGAGGGCGAGTTGTGTTTATATATGAATTCGGGGACCCTTTACCTTATTATGTACAAGATTTGGATTGGCTATATGTTAAGAATGTAATTGTTGGATAGCAAGAGTATGATAATACATTTGTACTTAGTTAGAAACTTGTAAACAATTTAATTTTTGTAATTATTTTTATGATAATAGATAATTTTTATATTTTTGCAAATATTATTTGCTATTAATTAATATATTCTCAGTTATATAATTTTTTGTTACTTATAATTTTTATATTATTAGAAATTTTATCATTTAAAATAAATAAATACAAATTTTATAAGAAAACTAGTGAAAATATGAGAAATGAGATTTTTTTATTAGCTTTTTTAAATTATTGACGGAATACCGACGGAAAATTCCGTCGGTAAAAATAAATCTGTTAGTAATAAATCCGTCGGTAAAAATATTAATTTCCGTCAGTAAAATTGCCGACGGAATATAAATTCCGTGAAGTACTAACAGATTTATTAACAGAGCATTAATGTGGGTCCCATCTCTATCCAATAGGATGCAACTCAGCCATCTTTCTTCATCTTTTTCTGGTTCTCCCTCTTTTTGACGTTCATGGCTACTTTTTTCACCCCTTTTCCCCATTTCTCTATCGCCTTTCTTCGCAGCTTTTTTCTCCACTGTTGGCACAGGTATCGACACAAGCAACTCCAACATCTTCTCCTCCTTCTCATCCTCCACCATCAACACTGGCTCCTGCTTCTCCCACAGCGCTCTATTCACCTTCTACTCACCTTTAAATTCTTGTAGTGAAGAGAAGATTGAAGCTTAAAGCTTAGGATAATGAGAAATTGACTAGGAAGCGGAGTGGCAGTAACAGAAGGAGTGGGGCCCATATGGACCAGAAGGAATTTGAGTAGAAGGTGAATAGAGCGCCGCGGGAGAAGCAGGAAGCAGTGTTGATGGTGGAGGATGAGAAGGAGGAGAAGATGTTGGAGTTGCCTGTGTCGATACCTGTGCCAGCGGTGGAGAAAAAAGCAGCGAAGAAAGGCGATAGAGAAATGGGGAAAAGGAGTGAAAAATGTAGCCATGAACGTCAAAAAGAGGGAGAACCAGAAAAAGATGAAGAAAGATGGCTGAGTTGCATCCTATTGGATAGAGACGGGACCCACATTAATGTTCTGTTAATAAATCTGTTAGTACTTAACGGATTTATTAGCAGTCTCTCAATTAAAAGAGTACTAAATAATAAGACTTAATATTATAAGCTTTCAAAGTATGGTACAAATATTGAAAAATATCCTATCGTTTAGGCTAAAATTTGTAATTAACTCTTTAATCTTTATAGAACTCTTACCAATCATAATATTGTTAATTAAATACAAATATAAGGTTAATTAAGTTTTTTAAAAAAATTCACTCAACCTTTTATATATATATATATATATATATATATATATATATATATATATATATATAAAATTTTTAAATGAATGGTGCCAAATGCAATGTACTGCCAATTTCATTCCGTGTACCTGGTCTACCTGTAATGTCTTCCAAGCGATGACACAAAATCAATTGATAATTGATAATCCTTCATGATTTCATCTATTAAAGATGTCGCTGCCTATCCTCCTTTTAGCCTCTTACTCCTCCATTTACAGTGGAAAATGGCATCGCGATCAATCATACGGTACATGGCTTGCATGAGACTCCTAATTTCTGAGAATATTCAGTTGAGCTTTGAATCTAAAAGGCTTTGTTCCGGATCAACTTTTTTGATATGGCTGCAGCCATCGACTATTCACAATTGCATCATAACAACATCACAATTGCGGATGTCATTGAAGTTGCAGATCACCATCCAGCTGGTAAAATAAAAGAAGACTAATCGAAAGAGGGCATAAGTTCTTTTTGGCTATAAAAACCGATTAAAGGGTATCCACCTCTTCTAATTTTCTTCCTTTTTTTAGTATATATTTTATTTTTATATCTACCACCACAATTTCGATTTAGATGTCTTGAATTTCAGAGGTGACGACTTATGGTTGCAAATAGTTGGAAAGCCTATGGCCAACCAGTTCTATTCTGGCTATTCCATAGATAGGTTAATTTCATACATAGTAACATAATACAAAAATAATGTAGGAAAATTTATTCTCCTAAAAATGAACACATATACAGGAAAAGTTACTTTAATTGTTTTTCGATAAAGAGACTGCTGAAAAGTTCAACTTGCACGCACAGTCAGTATACTTGTATATATGACGGGCCACGTGGCATCTCACATGGCACAATTGACATGTCAGTAAGCCATGTGGCATGCTATGTTTAAAAAGTTGACAACTCAGCATGCCGCATGGCAGCTCCCACTTGAGCCTGCCAATATGTCATGTGAACCAATATTTTTTTGACATGTGTATATTTTTTTAAAAAATTTAAATTCTATATGGATTTCAAAATAACCAAAATTTGTCAAATATTCATGGCCGCGTTATTTAATTTTTTTAAAAAATAAAATTGAAAATTTTTAATATCCAACCACAAAACTTAATATGCATATAATAAGCATCTGTCTTAAATAAACCACATAATATACACAATTTAAGTGGGTATCATTGTCAACCTATAAATATTTAATACACAAGCAACCTTATACATAATTGCATGAATGTAATGAAAACTGAATTCAATATTCAATATTCGATATGCAGTGCAGTTTTTCAGTTTGGAGTTGGCTACTTGGCAGTACCTCTTCTTCCTCTTGATGTCTTATTCAATGCACATATTACATACTCTTCTTACAAATATCTAGACTTGACTTGTCTTCCCTCCTGGTTAGTTTGGGAACTAAAGGATCTCCTTCTACTGCAACTTGTTTTCTATTCCTTTCATTTAATTGGATTTCAGTTGGGGTTACTTGAGATTGCACTTGGGATTCATTAATGATAACACTTTCCTGTGTTGGTTGATTATCCCGTAACATAGCAATTATAACAACTAATTAAATAAAACAATTGAAGCAAAATAGTCAGTAAGTAAAATAATAAATTGATAACTTAAATTCAAGAACACAAGGCAAACATTTTATATGCAACATAACCTGAGAAGTTGTTATTCCAACAAAGTTGTTTCCAAAAATTTCATTGTAGATTTGATTGATTTCCTATACATTAAGTTGCATGTAAGATATATGTTTATCAAAGCAATAAAAAAGTTTAAATTATTATATTGAAATTGATATTACTTACTTTTTTGTCTTGATTTTCAATCACTGGGTCAGTTTGGCAATTGGTTTTCAAGTTGTTATCTCCCTTATTGTTAACAGCATGTTTTGCAACCCATTTAAAATATCTTCTTGAATTATGTCCAGTTACTTAGCATATTGAATAAGTCACACTAACTTTTCCCTTTTTAGAAATTTTTTGCCTTCCATTTGCTGCTCTATTTTCTCTAGCTTAATCTCTTCAGGTTCCAATCTCCTTTTCTTTGTTTTCTTTCCTCTCTTATTCTTAACAACCTTAGGAGCAATGATATCACCACCATCTAAAATTCCTGGCCATAACTCCATAGGATTGGTTGGGTTGATAAAATGATCATACACCTTCATAAAAGTCTCCACATGGTAGTACTTGTGCACATAGTTCTTAAAATTTTCATTGTTATGTACAATTGCACATATTGCATGCATACAAGACAATCTTGTTAAATCCCAACTCCTACAAGTACACTGCTATGCCTCTATATCCTCTATAAATTTGCTATTTTGTCCGTTGACTTCCACTTTTGGGCCACCAGAATAATTTGGCTCAAAAAATTGGCTCAAAAAATAGCATCCTCTCTCAATTTCAGCAATCCTTGCCAGACCTTTGGGCATATATTGCCATTGTATTTCTTCATCTTTTCTTTCTTCTTGTACATTCTTTTCATGAGCTTTGATTTTATCATTTCTAGCATGGTTATGATCAATTTGTCCCTAGCATCATGTACGTACCTATAAACCCCATATAACCAAGTCTTCATATTTCCAATTGTGTATCCTAAATCATCTCTGACAGTGCTGATGATCTCTTTCAAACTCTACATTGGATCACTCCCAAATCTCTTATAATATTTGCACATATTGAAGGTTCTTCATATTCTTATCCTCATTGAACTTAGGAAATCTTATCCTTAGCTCATCATCAGAATCTTCAGAATACAGGTCATCTGAGTCTTGATAATTAGATGAATCACTGACAATATCATTCATTATATATACGGAATCCTCAATATGAGGTTTGCTGCCCTCTTTCCTTGGCCTACTCTTTTTCACATTTTCAGACCGAGTCATAACATTCTCATCGTAATCTTCATCTCTATCATTAAATTTGTAATCTGGATCATTAAACTATTTTATGTTTTCTTTATTTGTTGTCCTTATAATATAAAGAGTAACATCAATAAGAAAATGGTAACATCTAAATTTTTTGCACATAATAAATCAATAAGAAAAGAAGAAAAAAGATTTGAATCATTATATCTCTTACTGCCATTAGCCAACAAGTTATTGTGTAAAACCTCCTTAAAAAAATACATTACATAAATGAAAGATAGCACAACATTGCAGCTATTCACTTTCACAATGGACTAGTAGACAAAGCCAACCAAGCTTGAAAATTATTAATAAAAGAGTAAATTACTGAATGCTATGTCATGAAATATATAACAAAAGAGGAAGTGGCAGTCGCATAAGCTTTGCACCCGAAAATAAGAATACAAAAGTCCCACCAAAATTAGTGTCTCACAGTTAATTATCTAATTAATGAGTTTTCTTTTTTTACCTGGTGTAGAGGAAGTCCCATTTAAAAGGTAGATTTTACCCTATGTAGAGGAAGACCCATTTATCATGCAATATATAAGAAAAGATAAAAAAATATCCGACAAGTTTTTGCACCATAAAAGGGTAACATCTCAATGAAAAGAATAGAGAGGCACAAATATGTCAAGAATTGAAAATGCACTAAATTACAAGATAGTCCTTTTGAGCTGCCAAAAAAAAAAGAGACAAACAGTTGCAGCAATTTGGATATCTCATAGATATATTATAAATATTCCTATAATTTATCATTATCTTTCCTCACTGTCTTCATCCTTTTGTTCAACTTTTTCATTGTCACCATCATCATCAACCGAGTGTGCTTGCATTTCATCCTCATTCTCATAATTATTCCTATCATTTACTGCTTCCACAAATTGAATATGACCATCAGGAGTCAAACTTGGTTGACCAAGTTCCATGTATTCTCTATGCCAACTGTTGACTAATTTTAATATACCACCATCCTTTTCCTTGGCTAACAACACTTCAGTAGGCACTCTTTCAAACATTTTTTTCAAATCCTTAAAATACTCATCTTTTTCCTCTTTGGTCCCATCTATAAAGCAATCTCTAGTTGCAACCCTTAACAATTCATTTGGATCATTCTCATCATCGAAATGGTTAACAAAAATATTAATCTCCTTGTCTTCATTAATTCTTAAGCACATTACAAAAATATCAAATTCAGTGTCTAGAGGTTTTAAAGCACCCTTAAATGGTTCTTTGTAGAAAAACCTTGCAAAACCTTCACCATTAAGCCACTGATAAAACCTTTCAAACATTTTCATATTAATTTTATCTACACTACACTAGTTAAATGAAGCTACATCTCCATGTCTATAAACATTTTTAGATATAAACCATTGTGGTGGAGGTTAACTGTGAAGTATTTAGATGTTTTCCTATACAAATTCATAATAAAATGCTCTTCAGTACAAATCTTTAAACATGTTAAAAATAGAAATAAAGCCCTAACCTTAAAGAGAAAATTTTAAACACTAAAACACGACTCTAGTAACCAGTTATTGTACTCACATGAAACTTTTAAATTAATAAATAAACCTAAACCCTAACAAACGAATATTTTATTTTAGTGCCAAAATATAAAAATCAAAGCATGTTGCTCGAAATAGATTATATGAAGCCTATATTTTAACACATTTTTTTATCCAGATTTCAAAAACAGAGAAAGAAACCAAAAAAAAAAAAAAAAACAGATTATTAAAGTTTATCTGGCCTACAAATGTAACCCTTACTTACCATATTGTGGAGCACTCTCAAAACCTAATCTGAATACAAGGTGGTCCATTGTAGCCTCCCTTTTAGCTAAGCAACCTCACCTTTGCCTTTAACTACCATAGAAAATGACATCATAACAAAATCCATCTTCACTGGTTCAGTTTTATAAGATTGAGTAAAGAATGCTTAAAAGATTTAGTAAGAGAAAATTAGAAAGTGTATAACTTGAAGGAGGCAAGTGAGGGGAAGGTTGACCTAGTGTTGTCGGTTTATAAGGATAATAGTCAGAAGAATGACGTAGTTTATAAGGATGCAAGTGAGAGAGATTGTGGCGGATCTAGAGTTCAGGGCTGATCTGGCATTTCAGGTGGATGTGGTGTTGTGGTTCGCGGTGGTGGAGGTGCTATTCCATTGCGTGGAAGCAGAGAAGCTTGAGAGGTTTTGAGAGAGATGGTGACGGAGAGAAAAACATAATGGAGGGAGGTAGTTTAGGCAGAATGGTTTAGGGTTAGGACTTTTTGATTTTAGTTTTTTTTTTTTTTTTAAATTCGAACACGTGTTGCGATTTGGTTTGTGCCACATTTTCTGTTTTTGCCAAATTGGCTGGTTCACGTAGTAGCTCCCACATGGCATGTTGAGTCAATTTTTCAAACGTGGCATGCCATATGGCTCATTAACGTGTCAATTGTGTCACGTGTACAGGTAAGTTGGCTGTGCATGTCAGTTAGATTTTCCGCAGTCCCTCCATCGAAAAATGGTCAAAGAGAGTTATATATATATAAGAAAAAATTTTCTTTCATTTTTTTTTGCATTAACTAAATATAAGTTTGATTACAATAGATGAAATTAATCCATGGATGGGCTAAACATCTCAGACGGTTAGTGGGGTTTTGCCTAACAATAAAACATAAAAAGCTTTTGTATTCTTTATTTGTGTTGTTGATTTGTTGCTCTTGCATAAAATTCCAATTTGCCATCAATCAAAACTTTTAGTTTTTTGCTTGATGCCCTAAACAAGGATTCAGCTGGCCATGATAAAATCAGACTAACAGAGACCAATATTGTGTATAACTCATTCTCCACTAAATATTGTGTTATTGAACTCAGTTAGCTACAATGTTATAATGTATCTAACATCCATTTTTGGTGAATTTAGCAGTCAAGGATTGAATTTAGCAGAGTCCATTTGCATCTGCAATTGCTAGCAACATTTCTAGAGTCATATAGGTTCAGCAACACAGAAGAATTATATAGTTACTAGCACAAAGGCAAAATCTTCGGTTTGATACATAAACAAACCCTTTTTTTTCCTCTCTTCTTTCGATTTTCCCTCTTAACCAGTTCACCAAGTTTCAGAGCAAGTAACCCGTTATTTGGTTCAAAAGGAGTCATAAAGCACAATATGAAATAACTTATATGGAAGGATTACTATCGAAACTTTAATATAACCATTAGTTGATTTAGGTTTATGAAAGAAAATTCTAACCCCATAATCCATTTCTAATGCGCCAATACTATTCTCATTAAGTAGACAGCTGATGGTGGTGGTTTTATGGTATTTTCTAAGTCTCGAACCCATATATGGAATTGAGTTTGTTTGGTGTTTCAAATTTTTTCCTTTAAATTACATCACTATTTATGCTAAGTAGTGTCAGGATTTGCATATATTTGCAAGAGGTACGCCGTGTCAAAATTTGCCAGTCTATGTTATCTAATGTCTAATTGAAGCTACCTGTTGATTGCATTTCTAGATACGAGAGTTAATAGTAGAATTTTGCAAGGGATGCAAACAGATTTGTGCAAGTTAATATGATTTAACTGCTTGACGAAATCTAAGTGCTCTTCCTTGATGTAATTTATTAAATTCTTTTACTTCATTCTTTCTTAGTATGTTTTTTAAACCATGAAGAATGAAGAAGGTTTGCTAATTGATGTAAAAATGGTATCTTAAGTCTCCTTCGCTCTTTCTTTATATTTCCAAATTTTGGAATGATTTTCTTTTCACGAGGCACTATTTGAAGCCCACTTGGCAAAGTGGATCGTCACTTCTGCTTCTTATTGTAGGGTATTCTGGGTTATGAAATATTGCTATATTTAATGCTGAAGTTTTGGCTTGAGACGGACTACTGCCATCTCGGGAATTCAATAAATTAAAAATAGATAAAGTGTTTAAACTTGTTCTGATGGCAAAAGCATACACCTAGCAACACTTCTCTTCTTCTTCTTCTTCTTTTTTTTTTTTTTTTGATAAGATTAGTTATTAAAGTTCATTAAATTTTAAGATTAATTATAAGATCAAATTTGAATTATAAGGTAGTTTTTAATTTCATATCCAACAAAATAATAATAATAATAATATCAATTCAAATTTGAAATGTTTTTTCAATATTTTTTTCAATAGATTATTTTCACATATGGTCTTTCAACTATTGCCTCTACGACTATGTCGTCATTTAACTTTGTTTTGTATCTCAAAAGTTCTTTTAACCAGCTAAATGGGGAGATATATATATATATATATATATATATATATATATATATATATCGCTAAAAAAAAAGGGTAATTAGCGACTGACAAAATTTAGTCGCTAATTTGCGACTAAAATTGTATTTAGTTGTGAAAACATAATTTATGAGTTAAAATTCATATTTAACTACTGATATAGATAATCAGTGGCTAAAAAGTGGCGCAGTCGCTAAAAAGTGGTGCGAAAAGACTGTGTTTTTTTTGCGACTAAATATTTTAGTCGCTAAAATTTAGCGACTAAAGTTTAGTCGCTAAATTTTTTTTATATTTTTGCGACTAAATAGAGACTAAATTTTCTGTCGCAATTTGTAGTGTCCAATTAGCGACTAAATTGGGTTGTCGGTGAAGGAGCAGTTGGTTTTTCTAATGATTTAGCGACTAAAGATTGTTACTCGCTAAAGTAGTAGCTAATTTTCGATTTACGTACAGAATGAATATAACCTAAACCTCCAAATTTTCTATCTCTCAAAAAACGCACACACCGAAAACGAAAGATTCCCTTTTTTTGGCCAATCTCCCTCCACCGGTGTGGACAGCCATTATTGCCGGCGGTCTAATCGGCGTTTGCTACTCCGACTGCATTTGCGGTGTGAGAGGTAAGCAAAATACTGCTACTGCTCTACTAAAACATATTGTGTCCGATGCTTAAAAGTTGATCGATCTGGAGTTGGGTGAATTGTTAATGTATAAATTTTCTTGTTTGTTGAGGTTTTTGAGGAGATTTGGTCGGGTGAAAGGAGGAGGAAGGAGAACCGAGCGTATTTTCTGCCATCCGATCCAACTCCGGTGAAGTTAAACGAACAAAGAAGGTATGTTCCAGCTGAATACATGTGGATTTTGTTAAGTTTTAAGACTTGATTCTGAATATAGAAGACTTTATTGTGAATCTATGTGTTTTATTGCTTCTATTGTGACATTTTCTTTACTGGATCTGTTGTTGATGATGGATAGGATTCGTGTTTTATGATGAATGTTTTTGTTTAGCTTTTGTTTTGAATTATGAAAAATAGTTGTGTTCTGCCAATGATAGAAAAGGATTCACGTGTAATGAAAAGGAAGAATTAATTCCAAATGCACAAAAGCTGTAGAATGATTCCACTTCCTAAATTTTCATTCTAGAAAATAATCCAGTATTCTTCTAAATCTTTGATTCTCACCATATTAAAAGCTTTTAATATCTTTCTTCAGGCAGATTTTTGTTTAGTTTTTAGTTGGGAAATGAGAAAGGATTTCAAGGAACACAAAAAGCCTCCCAATATTCTAGATTTTAAACTAGCAAATCTAATTTTGAAGTGGCATACTAGAAAGGGTGTCAAAGAACATGAAAAGCCTCTCTATTATATGTTGAACCAACAATATCCATTTTAGTATTTTGGTCAACTTTGATCACGTTTTTGTTGCAATATATTAGAACGTCGTAATTCTTCCTTTCCCAAAATTGAATGAACTCAGACATATAGATTATAAACCGTGCAAATAGATTTTGATAGACAAAAACAAAGTAGTTATATTAATTATGAGCAGGTACATAAGCAAGTGTTTATTTCTTCTAAGTAAAAAAAAAAAGTCTAAATTATCTTTCAACTTCAGCTTCCTAAATATGATTAATGTACGTTGGTGATGGGTAATATGCTTTTGCTATCCTCACATTATGACTTTTTACATCGATCTTTGCCACACACACACATATATATAATTCGCATATTATTTTAACCAATTAGACCTCATCTCATATTCATTCTATTTTTCATGCAAGAAAAAAAAAAAAGAAAGAAATAGAACTTAAAATTAAGTATTTATTATCAAAATTAGTATAAGACGATGGGTTGTTACTTGTTGGCATATCCTAAACAATACATATATATATATTTTAATTAACAACTATTACCTCCACATAGATTGAAAATGTCAAACAATTTTACGGGCAATTTGAAGAATTAACAAAATAGCATCAACTTTACATAGTGAAGTAAAACTACATAATTGATAAAAAGATGCATGCGTATATGTCCGAGCTTCTAAATCACTTGAAAACATAAAAATATTTGATGAATTTTTAGAAATATCTAAGACAGGTATACTTTCTGAAGAACAAGGAAAATTACATAGGCAAACATATGTAACTAAGTTACCTAAATTTTGGGAATTAATATTATTTAAAGAAAATAATAATGTTCAATTTAATTGGTGTTTGGTGTACTTCTATGGGCAGACCAGAATAGAATAAAGGTTGGGAAGAGAATTAAAGGAAGAAACAACAATTGAACAAAAGTTTTGTCTCTACTTGCATGTGTGTGTCTATATGCCTAACAACCATTATTTCCTTTTGAAATTTTGAACAAAGTAATTTGTTTGTAATTTTTTTTAATTTATGTGTAAAGAAATCACTTACCCCACATTTTTGACTTTGAAACCTAAACCCACCAGGCGCTTATTAGCAACTGATACAATGCATGGGGATTGGATTGGGGAAGCTGAACGTGAAATCATATATATATATATATATATATAGATATAGACATAGATATAGATATAATATAAGTAGAGTTAGATGTTTGAACGAATGTGGATGTGGTGGTTGGCATGTCTGCTTTATAGTTTTGTTTGTGTCCACCAATTAAATTTGTAACAGTTTGGAATTCAGTCATTTTCCTATTTAATTAATTAAAAAATCAAAATCATACTATCCAATTCCCAACTTTTACAAAGAAAAAAAAACAACAATACTGCTCAGTCTGCTCTAACATCTCCAGTTTTTGAGAAATTTTCTTACTTTTATCAGGTTAATAAATAAATTCATAACCTTGATCCAGGTAGGTGTTGTGGTTTGAGATTGATAGAGCCCATAGAACCTGATAACCGGGCTTTGAGGAATTAGAGCTCGGCATTTCTCTCCCCACTGAGGTTGTAAACCGGGCAAGTATAAAGTCACAATGATTGTTAAACGAGCGTGTAGTTCGGCTCTCTTGGATAGTTCGGTGGTCGTAAATGGAAAGTCATTAACCCCGGATATTTCCTGTATAGTGCCCTGATTCTGGGATATCAAAGAAGGAAAGTGCTAGGAATCATTCATTGACCGGGTGCAGATAAGGAAACAACTTGCAATCAGGAAATCAGCACGATTTCCTCTTAATTAGGAGATATCTTCCTATTTAGGAGCAAAGGAAGGACTCTATAAAAAGAAAGATCACAGGTACATAAACTCTCTCTAGACTCTATTGAAATAACTTAATTCTCTCTGAGTCACTGACTTGATCGTCGGAGCTTCCACTATCGGAAATCGACGGTGTTTTTAAGTTCTTTTCAGGTAACTTGCCGGAGGAGAGCTTCTGAAGAGTTAGGTTGTTATCATTTAGTGCGGTGAGCGTGGAACACTCCTCAGATTTCAGTGGACAATGGACCTTTTTCCCGATTTACCTATACCTACCGGCGCTGCTTCCAATACACAAAATACTGAACTTGCACTTCCCCAGCCCCAAACAAACGACCTGGGCCAATTCTCCCTCAACCCACAGCCGGCCTCAACTGAGCAAATTTCCCCACTCCAGATGCGACAACTCCTCCCCCAGTTACAAGAACAAACTCCGGTAGCAACACCGGCACCCATGCCTATTCCAGTGATTCCGGGCATCACCCCTCAAGTCGCTCAAACTCTCTTAACCGCCTTATCCGCTATAGCGGCTCAGTCACCCCAAACAGTACCCCAAGGCAGCGCCCCAGCAACACTCCAAACACAAACACCCACCCAAGCACAACTTCCCGCCCAGAATACCCAACTTCCACATTCTTTGCCAAGCACATTAGCTCCGGGAGCAACCGTCACAATGACGGCTAGACAGTTTGAAAGAATGTTCGAGGAAAGAATGCAGAAATTCCAGAATAGAAATACTTTGCAATACCAGGGTAGCTTTCGGTCCCCTCTGTCTCGAGATATCCTGACGACTCCATTCCCGCAGATCAGATTGCCAAATTTACCAAAGTATAGCGGTAGCTCGGATCCCCGAGCTCACATTGACGAATTTCATCACACCCTGCTAGTCCATACAACGGAAGATGCTGCCTTATGTAAGGTGTTCCCGCAAACTCTTACGGACTCTGCGCAGATCTGGTTTCGAAACCTCCCGGAGAACTCCATCCACAGTTTCGAACAGTTTAGCGACATGTTCATAGCTAAGTTCGTAGCTGCAATAAGACCGGCCAAGGTTTCAGCCGACCTCACATTGGTTTATCAGGAGAAAGGGGAGGCACTCCGGGTTTATGTCGAGAGATTCAATGCTGTGGCCATGGATATCCAAAATTTGAACTTGGAGGTAGCCATTAATGCACTCATAAGGAACACGAGGTGTCAGGACTTTAGCGACTCCTTAAGCAAAAAACCACCAGGCGATTTTACCGAACTTATGTCCCGAGCTCATAAGTATATCCGCATGGATGAAGCACGTCGTCTCCGTTACAGTTCGCAGGGCCGAGAATCAGACAGGGGTTTTCGTGCAAACCGGGAGAGAGGCAACAATAACCGGGATGAAGGCAGAAATAGAACCTCCAGTAGCTCACACCGAGCTTTCCTTGTTTCGAAGTCTGCTCCCAGGGGCAAACAAGACGAAAGGTTCACACCATTAAACACACCAAGGTCCCAGATTCTAGCATGGATGAAAGAAAATGAGAGATTTGATTGGCCGCGCCCAATGATCGAAGATCCGAATAGAGACCAGAGCCTTTATTGTTCCTTTCACAGGGACAAGGGCCACCTAACGAACGACTGCAGGCAGCTGAAGCGCGAGATTGATAATCTTGTCCGAAGAGGTAGGCTCGGTCAGTTCGTAAAAGATAATGAAAGAAGTACAAGGAAGAGGTCGCCTTCACCGCGCGGCGCGAACAATGGGGCAGGTTCTACCAAAAAAGCCCCAGCTGGAGTCATTCATGTCATAGCAGGGGGAAAACATTATGATGTTTTTGAACAGTCAAGAAAGAGGAAAGCCAAAGAGGTGTTCTCCATGGGTGTGGGACTGGCTGAAAAGAGTTATGAGGTCAAATTTTTAGCAGAAGATGAAAATCATGTTCGGGGTCCCCATACTGACTCGTTGGTTGTTGAGGCTTTAATACAAGACTTCCTGGTTCAGAGGATTTTGGTAGATACTGGAAGCGCGGTAAATCTCATCTCTTTACGAGCATATAAGGCGCTGGGCATGTCCACCAACAAGTTAGAAGCCGTGTCTGCTCCTCTCATTGGCATATCTGGGCGTCCGATCAAAGTAGACGGATCCGTGGTGCTGAACTTGCAGCTCGGGGATGAAGACAGTGTTTGCAACTGCAAGGCCTGTTTCATGGTAGTTGATATACCGATGGCGTACAATGTGATCGTCGGCCGACCTCTTCTCATCGGTGTGGATGCATATATTTCTATGAGAAAGCTGCTCGTAAAGATACCAGTTCAGGGAGGAGTGGCCGTGTTAAGGGGTAATCAGAAAGCAGCTCGAGAAACCTATGTCACTATGTTAAAGGAGGCCGATCAAGCTCTACCTTTGGACCCACTAGACATCCCAACAACCAGGAACGCCGAGCCCATAGACTCATTGCAGGATGTGGAGCTATCATCGGGAAAAGTCGTTAAGATCGCCGCTAGCAAAACGGGCAAGGAGAAGGAGGCTTTGGTAGCCGTTCTGTCGGAGTACGAAGACGTGTTCGCCTGGGAGCCCTCGGACATCAAGGGCGTATCCTCTGAGGTAATATGCCACACTCTCAATGTACAGCCAAATTGTAAGCCAGTCAAGCAAAAGAAGAGGAATCATGCTCCTGATCGACAGTTGGCAATGTCCGAAGAAGTTGACATCCTGATGAAAAACGGCTTTATCAGAGAGGTGCTGTATCCGGACTGGTTATCGAATGTGGTGTTGGTAAAGAAGGCGAGTGGGAAATGGAGGATGTGCGTGGATTTTACTGACCTGAACAAGGCGTGTCCTAAGGATTGCTATCCGTTGCCTAATATCGATCTCCTGGTCGACTCTACCTCGGGCTTTGATGAATATGCCTTTTTGGATGCCTCGGCAGGATATCATCAAATACCTATGAACAAGAATGATGAAGAGAAAACAGCATTTGTGACCCATCGAGCTACTTACTGCTATCGAGTCATGCCATTTGGGCTAAAGAACGCAGGGGCCACCTACCAGAGACTTATGAACAAGATGTTCGCCGATCAGTTGGGAAGAAACATTGAGGTCTACGTAGATGATATGATAGTCAAGAGTAAGATGGCGGCGAGCCTTCCAACCGAGATATCGGAAACTTTTGGAGTTCTAAGGAAGTTTGGTTTAAAGTTGAACCCAGAAAAATGCGCCTTCGGTGTACAGTCTGGGAAGTTCCTGGGATATATGATTTCAAGAAGGGGCATAGAGGCGAACCCAACAAAAATCCGAGCTATACTGGAAATGAAGTCACCAACATCGATAAAGGAAGTTCAACAGCTCAATGGGAGAATAACAGCACTCGGAAGGTTCATTTCTTGTTCGGCGAAGAGATGTCTACCTTTTTACAGCACTCTGAAGAAAGTAAAGAGTTTCGAGTGGACTTCGGATTGTCAGAAGGCGTTTGAGGAACTGAAACATTTTCTTACTACCCCACCTCTATTAAGTCGGCCAAAACCAGGAGAAACTTTATACATGTACCTCGCAGTTTCAGCGGGAGCTTTGGGCTCGGTTTTGATAAGGGAAGAAGGTAGTCAGCAGTTTCCCATCTATTACACTAGCAAGGTCTTGAGAGGTGCCGAGTTGCGATACCACATACTTGAGCAGCTTGCCTTCGCCCTGGTAACATCCGTCATCAAGCTCCGACCTTATTTCCAGGCCCACACTGTTGTTGTACGCACTAATTCGAACCTCCGAAAAGTGCTACAGAAACCAGAGGCATCCGGGAGAATCACAGAATGGGCGGCCCGATTGGGAGAATTTGATGTGCGATATGAAGCCCGTCCGTCGATGAAGGGCCAGATCCTTGCTGATTTTGTTGCCGAACTACATTCAAGTGTCCCGGAGCCACATCCGTGTTCATGGAAGTTGTTCGTGGATGGAGCATCTTCATCTGTAGGTGCGGGAGTCGGGGTCATATTGATTGGGCCGGGGCAAGTGGTAATTCGTGGAATGGCCCACATAGCATTCCAGGCGACCAATAATGCGGCAGAATACGAAGCTTTCAGTTTCGGGCTACAGCTAGCCACGGAGGTAAGACCAGACTCCCTGATTATTTACTCTGACTCACAGCTTGTTGTTAGCCAGATGCTCGGAAAGTTCGAAGCAAAGGACCACATGATGGTCAGATATAAGGAGTTGATTTCTGCGCTCCTCTCCCAATTGGAAAAAAAAGGATGCACATGGTCGATCGAGCAGGTTCCCCGAGCTGAAAATGAGGAAGCAGATGCTCTAGCCAAGCAGGCATGCCACCGAGACCAGTCATTTGACTCATACATCATCTGGTCTATAATAACAGCCCCGACCCATGAAACATACAAGGTGCACGTGCAGGAACCGATGGAGGGGTGGCGACTCCCGATTTACCAGTATCTGAATAATGGAGATCTTCCCGAGGATTCGTTGCAAGCTCGGAAGATAGTCAGGCGGGCCAGCAGATATGCCATCGTAGACGACCAACTTTTTAGACGGTCCTTTTCAGCCCCATGGACTAAGTGCTTGAGTACGGAGGAAGGAGATTATGTACTGAGAGAAATCCACGAGGGAATTTGTGGAGCTCATGAGGGGGCACAGGCTGTAGCTCGGAAAGCCATGTTACAAGGATATTACTGGCCAACTATGGAGAAGGACGCTAAGGAGCTCGTCAAAAGATGCGACAAATGCCAGAGATTCGGTAATCTGAATCATCAGAAGCCTTCTTCCCAGATGTCGATTCATAGCCCGTGGCCATTTGCCCAGTGGGGTCTCGACATAGTGGGGCCTTTTCCTATAGCAACCGGGCAACGGAAGTTTCTGGTGGTAGCAGTTGATCACTTTACGAAGTGGGTAGAAGCAGAACCCTTGGCCACAATCACGCCAGCAAACATAATTAAGTTTATGCAGAGAGCTATCATTACAAGGTTCGGAATCCCGCACTCCATCATAACGGACAATGGGAAGCAATTTGACTGTATAGCTTTTAGGAACTACTGTTCGGGGTTGAAAATTCAACTATGTTTCACATCAGTGTATCACCCACAGTCGAATGGCATGACAGAGGTAACTAATCGAACTATTGTCGCAGGGATAAAGAAAAGGCTGGACACAGCAAAAGGTCTATGGGTTGACGAAATCTATAACGTTCTCTGGGCTTACCGAACATCCCCAAGATCGGCAACAGGGGAAACACCGTTCTCCCTCACATACGGAACTGAAGCAGTCATTCCCTGTGAGATTGGTATGCCGAGCTTGAGAACGTCTAGCTTGGATCAAGATCGAAATGACGATAATTTGCTCTGCCACCTCGACAAAGTAGAAGAACGAAGAGAGCTCGCCCAAATGCGGTCAGCGGTATATAAACAGAGAATGTCATCTTATCATGACCGGAATGTCAAGCCTAGGACTTTCCGGATTGGACAACTCGTCCTTAGAAAAGTCGTAGCTGCACAAACTTCGGCAGGAGTAGGAAAGCTAAATCCCAACTGGGAAGGCCCATATATAATTCATGAGGTGCGCGGAGGAGCATACAAATTGAAGGACTCGGCTGGGAAGATTCTCCCTCACTCATGGAACATCTCCAATCTGAAAGCATATTTCCAGTAATTGAATACTTGTGGTTCGGCTATTTCAGATTTGATGCACTCGGTCACTGCGCCATTAAGTATAATTTTTTATTGTAAGATCGGCTGTATACGCTCACTCGGCCGCTGTGCCATAGAGCTTTGTTTTACATATGTTATGTTGCCTAGTTCGGCTATATCGCCATAAATGCTATTGTACTAAGCAAACACATAAATAAAAGAGGTATATTCATGCATATTTCTTTGAATATGAGTTCGGCTCTCATTTGGCAAATACGTCAATCAATTACACAGTTCTGTTTCGATTAACATCGATTTAAATACAATCTTGCACACATAATGTGCATCTTTTTAATCAGCTCGGTTGATCACATAATGAAGTGATAAAATAATATAAGTACACAAACAATTACGGCAACAAAATTTTTTTGATTTGCATTAATAACAGAAAATACATGGCAGATCAGTCATCGGGGTACACCTCGTCCAGCCAAGCCCAATCCATGTCAGGGTATCGCCCTTTGACAGCATCGGAAAGCTTTTGGCTGAACGTAATACATTTATCTACTGCTAAGTCTAAGGACTTATATTCAAGGTCGGCAACTTTTTCTTCCGTAATTTCCTTGTCCTTTTTAGCAGCTTCTAGTTCCGAGTACACCCCGGCAAGCTCGATCTCAATCTCGTCTCTCTTTTGCTCGGCAGCGGCAAGTTTCTCTTTCAGCTCGGAGTTCTTTTTATCGGCTTCGGCTATCTTGCCCTCGGCATCGAGAGCCCTTTTTTCAGCATCTTCAAGTTTGCCTTCGGCAGCACTTGCTCGGAGACGTTGCCCGGCCACGTTACCGGCCTCCCGATGATAGGCCATGAGTAACCGGTTCATTTTTACCATGACCGCCCCGGCCAAAATAGAACTCTGTGAACAAAAGTATTTAATAAATAAGAGAACCGAGGAACTCATAAACCGAGTTGGTATTATCAGTACATACCTGAACTTGGTGCCTCTTTATGATTTCACCGAGCTCCTCCGCCTTCAGGCGAACAAGAGGTGAAACTCTATCGGGGATGCAAGCCAGCTGATGAACGAAGTCACAGAAGGCCGGGTTTTCTTCGGAATAGCCCTGCCCCTCCTGCTGCCACATTTCGCACAATTCATCTGCAAGGGCCCTCATATTTTTTCTTTGGGGGTTTGGACCCGAGGACCCTGCGCCGCCTTCATCCGGAGATATTGGCCCAGGAGAGGTCTGCACTGTTGGCAGGGCCACCACGGCCTCAGCAGAATGAATGGGAGTCAGCTGAGTTTCAGAAACTGTTTGGGCCGAGCTGTGATCCAACAGTTGCTCCGGATCCCCTTGTGCCATAGGTCCAGCCGGTGTCCCTTGATCCGCCTCGCCCGCAGTAGATGCCACTGTTTTCTTTCGCCTCTTAGCCTTCATCATCTCGGCCATGCTCGGTTTCTCAGTTCGCTTCATCTCTGCAAAAAACCGAACAATGAGAAAATATTAGAACAGAAGTACTGATAATAAAATATACCTTTTCTTCTTGGCCGAGGTCTTTCTGACCGGGCCAAGCCGGTCATTAGTTGTTCTTTTATGTCTATCTTCTGAGCAGTCAACGCTCTCCATCGAGCTAAGGTTTGCTCCTCCTCATCAGATAGAAACAAAGGGTTATCGTTCTTGTTCACAAACCGACCCCATGTGGTCAGGAAGGGGAAGTCTGAATCACTCTCGACAATGAAGAATCGGTTCTTCCAATTCTTAAGCGACTCTGGGTTCCCAGAGAAAACTCCATACCCAGCTCGGGCTTGAACATAGTTGTGGTCCTCGGTTGATATTCTTAGGCCAACCACATGAGTTGCTTGAAATAGACGAATAGTGAGGGGGATGTCATGTTCGGCACACCACATCTGTAGAGCAGATATTGTTCGCCAGGCATTGGGATGGATCTGCCCCATGGTTAAGCCGTAGTGGTTCATCAACGCCACTTCGAATGCAGTTGGGGGAAGGCTCATTCCGGCTTCGAAGTCCGCCTCATACACAACGATGGTTTTCTTTCCACTATACTTAGCTGGAGCTCGCACATGAGACCCAGGTGCCCGGATATTATAGTTCTCAGGAATTCCAAATTTGACACGCAGCTCTAGCATCTCGTTTGTCTTTATGATTGAATCGATGCTCGCCACTCGAGGATTTCTCCTTGGTGATTTCTTCCTGACAGGAATAGGCTGGCTAGAGCTGGGACCCTCGAGGATGTCCTCGGTGGCAAGACCTCTCTCCACTTCCTCCCTCTCAGTGGAACTATCTGAGGCACTCATTGCGGGAAACAGTAAAAAGATAAGTAAAACACTAACCTGCGATTTTGTTGGGGAGGCTAAGAGATCAAACTCGAAGAACAAGTGAAGAACAGATGAAGAACAAACAAAGAACAAGCGAATAGCAAATCGCACAAATCTTCAAAAAAGAGAGGAGAGTAAAAAGATGAAATGCTCCAAAAGAACGAAAGTGAGAAGAGGGGGAAGAAGCAGGTATTTATAGGAGTCTCGCCTCGTTTAGGAAAGGACAGGTGGCAGGATTCTATTGGGGACAAGGACAACGGTTATTTCTTGCGCGACAACCGAAGAGGCGCCATTATTGCAGGATCTGACACAACAGCTGGTTCACGATGAACGAGGCATCTGTTCTCACCTTTTGAGGAGCCACGCGGATGGCAGACCTAGAAATCGGATAATTACGGCTCACGCGCGTCCTTTCACAACTCACTGACATGAATGTCATTTTCTTTGGGGGGGACTTATGATAACCGGGCTTTGAGGAATTAGAGCTCGGCATTTCTCTCCCCACTGAGGTTGTAAACCGGGCAAGTATAAAGTCACAATGATTGTTAAACGAGCGTGTAGTTCGGCTCTCTTGGATAGTTCGGTGGTCGTAAATGGAAAGTCATTAACCCCGGATATTTCCTGTATAGTGCCCTAATTCTGGGATATCAAAGAAGGAAAGTGCTAGGAATCATTCATTGACCGGGTGCAGATAAGGAAACAACTTGCAATCAGGAAATCAGCACGATTTCCTCTTAATTAGGAGATATCTTCCTATTTAGGAGCAAAGGAAGGACTCTATAAAAAGGAAGATCACAGGTACATAAACTCTCTCTAGACTCTATTGAAATAACTTAATTCTCTCTGAGTCACTGACTTGATCGTCGGAGCTTCCACTATCGAAAATCGACGGTGTTTTTAAGTTCTTTTCAGGTAACTTGCCGGAGGAGAGCTTCTGAAGAGTTAGGTTGTTATCAGAACCATTCATTCCCCTTCTTGACTTTCTCATCTTTCTTTCCCCATCACCGGTTCTTCCATTATAGTGGACAGACCTGATAGAGCTGCAAACAAAAACCCATTCACACTTTAGCATACCACATTTGAATTGCATTTAAAAATTCACTTTATAGAAAAAATGTTTAATATGTAAAATAACCAACATCCTTACACTTACCAGCAGATACTGATGATGAACCCCTTTTCTCCATCATAAATCTCTTCATCATCTCTTCATACTCACCATCCAATTTCTGTTCTTGACCTGCATGACTTGTTGATAACTTTAACTTGGCAGCCGCAAAAATCCACGTTGCATCCATCTGTTTGCTGATCATACGTGCCGCAGAATTTGGGATTTTGCTTGTTCTGGTGTTTATGCAGCAATTAAGGAACATTGTGTTTATGCAGCAATTAAGGGCTCTACATGTGATCAATTTAGATTTGAAAGATATTAAAAGCTTTTAATATCGTGAGAATCAAACCTGTTATAACTCTTGGCCCTTGCTGTTGTAGCTAGATATAGTCATATACATATGCATGTCAATCAATCGTGTATATAATTCTATTGGAAGAAAATTGGAATTAATTCATTGTCTATAAGAAGAAAATTGGTAGGTACAAGAGAAAGGAATAAAGGTACCATTAATTTTATTAGTAGACCTACTAATTAAGGACATATATACTAATCTACCATTAAAAGCCAAAAAGAAAAAATTAATTTGTCTTTAAAAATTATATTATTCATATAGTAATTTTCTATGTTCTTAATTAATTTGTGACAAATTAAAAAAGAAAACGTACCTATCAAAAAAAAATTGGATTTAATAGTTAGTAAATTTATTAAATTTTAGTGTCAATTGAGATTTTAATTAAAACTTTAAGGGTGAGTTAGAAAAATTTAATAAACTTTGGTGTTCTTTTGTATATCAATTAAACGTATTAATAAACTTCTAAAATTGAATTGGTAGCAATTAAGTGCTTATATATATATATATATATAGAATTCCCAATCTTCAAAACCCTCTCACACTTAGAAAAGAATCTAGGTAGCTTATGTGTTGAGCAAAAAACCCTTGTAATTCTTGAGCTGAGTGTTTATCTTCTAAAACTTGTAATTATTATATTTCAAAACCTGTAAGTGTAGCTCATGTGTTGAGCCTTTATACCTTACAGTTTTTGTAATTTGTATTACTATTTCAATATATCTATATTTTACAGACAAATTATTTTTGCATTCATAAGTATGCTCTATACTTGCGGCTTATGTTGATTTGGTACAGCAAAAATATTGTCTGTATATTTTAAACAATCTTGAAGGTATATCGGCTGAAACAGCTTTAGCCCCTAAATGGATATAGCTTTGCTATCCCGGCTGATCTACTGCCAGTATCTTCTTGGTTACGATCTTTCTAAATTATTTTGCATTGCATCTGCACTGCATTTTCATTTTTAGTTTTAGGTTGTGAAATTCATTCGTGGATATTTTGTTGTGTGGTAGTTGTTTATATGTATATATATATATATATATATATATATATATATATATATATATATATGTATGTATGTATGTATATATATATATGTATATATATATATATATCTATGTATATATACATTCATACATACGTACGTACGTACGTGTGTGTGTGTGTGTGTGCGCACGCCTATTTATTGACACCAAGTCAAATTGAAGCAAATATTGACAACTACTTCGCAGACTGGTTCGAATTATATGTAAGGCCATCACAATTTTCATCTATAACACATAAACATCATTTTACATTGGATTTATGATGATAACAATTCGCATGTTTTCTTTTTTTAAATAAGGTCGGTTATAATGGAATTGACAATGAATACCTCTGTAGTTTGTCACAAAGACCATTACGGAGAGTGAAGTGTTACTCTATCTACTTTGTCAATGGATACAAATTTCACACAAAAAGTCATACTTCTGGGAGACGGTCAATGAATAGTGGAGTTTGTGTAAAAGGGTCCAACTCATGTGACAATGTTGGTGATTACTATGGATGGATTGAGGAGATTATAGAGTTAGAGTACCCTTCGTTACCAATGAAATGGACAGTATTATTCAAGTGTCATTGGTTTGATCCCACTATAGACATTGGTCTTAAGATACACAACCAATATAGAATGGTTGATGTGAACCAGCATCGTCGTTTTAACAAATATGAGCCATTATCCTAGCAATGCAAGCAACTCAAGTGCATTATGCAAGATATCCTGCTTTGAGATTAGATAAATCTAACTGGTTAGCTGTGTTTTCAGTAAAAACAAGGGACTTCATTGTGATATCAGATGTTAGAGATGATACTGCTAATACAAATTCTAATGTATTCTAAGTTGATGAAGTTACAGTGCATGATATAACAATGGATGCTGGTAATGAAGATGATATTGACTTGCGTGACCCTTTGGGAGTGGTCATTGAACTTGATAACATTGATGAAGTGGTTCAAGAACTTGAAGTGGACAAGGATGAAGAAGAATTTTTTGATTATGATAACAATGAGGACGATGATGAGGAATTTCAAAATTCATCAGATAGTTACTAATTGATTAAATGTAATTTTTAAAGTATCATGTGTTAACTTGTTAAACTTTTTTATTATATTTATTAGTTGTAAAAAAAGATTGATACGCTTATGAAATTATAAGTTATATATGTTAAACACATACATGTATAGTTTACCATTGTGTAGGTATGGGTCGTGGTAGAGGACGAGGATTTACAGGTCGAAGTCGTCGGGGAGGACAATCTGAAGGGGATTCAATAACTTCACCTTTTGGAGATATGCCAGATATACCGGGAGACCCTACATCCGAGAATGCACCTTCGCCTCCTGTGACATTTACGCCATCTGCATCAACTCCTAGTCCGCGCACAACCAACAGCAGTACATCGACTACATGTGAAGTGTCAAGTGAAAATATTAGTCGATTGCACATTACAGTGAATCAAAAGGGCATGTGTAGACACCGGGTCTCGAGACAGCATAAATTAGGATTACCCAATGATAAAATTAAGTGTGCCTATTTATAAGCAAAAATGAAAGTTGAAAGTGATGATTTCCTTGTCGGTTTGATTTACTAGAAATAAATAAAAATATATTTTAAAAATATTTTAAAAATGTTTTAAAAAAATTATTTTGAGACAAAAGGGTATGTTTTGAAATTATAGTATTTTAGCAATTTTTACAAAAAAAAAATTATCACGAGTGTCGGGGTGCGGCAGCGCCCAGCGCGCTCGCCCGCGTGCTGGCGCCGTGCGCGAGCGACGCGCTGGGTGTGCCGATGGGTGTCGCTCGCCCCTGCGCACGCCCACGCGTGTACGATCAGCCCCCAATCCGTTTTTGGCCTTTTTTCTTCATTTTTTAATAGTTTTTCTTCATGTTTTTTGGTAGAATTTAATTCTAAAGCTTTTTATCTTCCAATCTTTCAAATTATTCAATTTTTTTGGGTTTAATGTGAGTTAAATTAATTTAATTTTTTCATTAAAAATCTGATTTTTTGAGAGGTATAAATTATTTTTTAGAAAGAGAATTGAGGGGGGATTTTTCTTAAGAAAAATATTGCTTTCTCTCTTCTTCTTCTTCTTCTTTTTTCTTCAAGAAAAATTCTCCAAGTGTTCTAATTTGATTTTTTAAGTTAATTTTTGAGACAAATAAATTAATTATTTGTTCTTGTAATTTTTATTTATTTATTTGTTACAATTTTTTCCTTAAGACAAATAAATCAATTATTTGTTTTTGGGATAAAATTTCATTATATTTTATTTTTTTAAATCAAAAAAAGAAATTTATCATCCAACTTCATTCATCACATCAAATTTGAGGGTAAGTATTATTGGCTCAATTTTTAATTTATTTTTTTAATATAATTTTTGTTTATAATTGATTAGCTATCATGTAAATTCTCCTAGATTTATTTTTTTACTTCTTATTTCTCATGTTTATTTAATTGTTCATATTATTATTTCTTATTCTTATTTTTTATTTAATTGTTCATGTTATTATTATTATCATTATTTTTGTTCATATATTATTATTATTATTAGTATTATTTAACATGTTTTGTTTAGTCTATTTCTTGTTATTCTTGCATGTTTATTTGATTGTTCATCTTCTTTGTTGTTATTTTTATTTTTATTTTTATTATTATTATTATTATTATTATTATTTTTATTATTATTATTATTGTTATTGTTATTGTTATTGTTATTGTTATTGTTATTATTATCATTGTGATTAGTGTTATTATTAGTTATTATTTATCATTATTACTATCATTATCATTATTTTTATTAGTCTTGTTTATTATTATAATTTATTATTATTATTATTATTATTATTATTATTATTATTATTATTATTATTATTATTATTTTATTATTTATGTTTCATGCATGTTGAATTTTATTATTGTTGTTATTTTTATTATTTATGCATGTTGAATTGTTCACGTGTTAAGTTATTTTTTTATTATGTCATCTAATTGATTTGTCATGCATAATGTATTTTAGTTATTTTAATTTATTTTTTACATGTTACATGTTTAACTCATTTTCATTACTAACGTCACTTTTATTTGTGTTTTTTATTTTAATAATTATTTTTATGTGTGAACCTTTTCAATGGCGAGTGGGAGCCCATGGAAGTTTGAAGACACCATTTTCGTGGGATGTACTTTTTAGTATTTTTAGTATTATTTTGCTTTTATTATTTAATATGTAATTTGTAATAAGTATGTTTATTTTCATGCACGTTAATTAAAAAGTCGCATAAAGTTTTATATTAATAAATTGAGATTTTTTCTAATAAAATGGGACCAATGTCCTAGTTTTTCATCCAAATAAATTGTCACTTTAAAATCACTTTCTTTAACTATGCATGCAAGGACCAATGTTCTCATCAATAATAAATACCCCGTTTTATGTATGATTTATATTTCATTTTACAATAAGGGTTGTATTCCGCCCCTAATTTTATTGTAATCTATTTTATTTACCCTTATTTTAATTTATCATTTTATTATGTGATTAATTATTGCATCAAAACATATGAGAAAAGGAATAAAATTTTAAATTCAAAATTCAATTGTAATTTAACCAAGGTATAAATAAATGAGGAGTCCTGAACCATCTCTGGTCTTTGGGTTCAACGAGGCGAGAGGGCCATCTTAATGTTCTATTGGGATGGGGCCTCCAAGACACCTCTTATGTCTCAAAAGGCTCAAACTTGTACAGTCCTAGGCGCCACGAGACGAGAGGACCATACTAATATTCTATTAGGGTGGGGCCTCCAAGACCCTTCTGGTTTGTCCAAGCGCGAGGTGAGAGGGCCATCCTACTGTTAGAGTGGAAGTCTCCAAGACACCTCCGGCTTGCCTATGATGGACATAGCAGCGTTGTCTTAGGCTCACTGAGACTAGACGACCTTTTCCAATGTTCTGTTGGGTGACGACTATATGAAACCTCCTTGTTGCCCAAAATAGATGCACTTGTAATTTCTTACAAATTTTATGAACCTCATCCCGAAATCCCTAAAAGCAGGCGGTCCGGGGCGCCATGGGGTTTGGCGCACGTCACAGTAGCGACTCTACTGGGGATAATACTCGAGACTTCGCTTCGAAAGTACCTTGGTTAAAATTTACAATTGAGTTTTAGTGTAAAAATTTTTCATCCTTTTTTGAAACTACATTGCATCCATGCTAGAGCCTTAAATTATGCTAGTTTGGTCCTTTTTCTAGCCCCAATGCATTGCCGAAGCATGACCCTACATTCACTCAATGTGGGAAAGTGTTAGGGATAATCACCAGCCCAAGCCTCGTACTTTATGGCAGGGGCGGAGCCAGGACCCCGAAGTCAGAGGGGTCACACGCTGAGAGAGAAAAAGAGGGAGGAAAATTTGGCAACCAATGACGATGGATGAAGCAATAGATGAGGGCAAAATGAAGGGATAAAATTTGGACCAAGGAAAAAAAATATCGGGCTAAGAATGGAACAAATGGAAGAAAAGAAAAGGGAAAAAAAGAAATGGCAGAAGTAATAAAAACGAAAACGACGTCGTTTTGAACAAGAATAAAATGACGTTATTTTAAAAAAGAGGCAAATTTTATTTTTATATATCTAAAAATATCAAATTTTTTACCCGCAATATTTGAATAATAGTGTTTTAAATATATTTTTATAAATAAATTTTTAATTTTATCTGTATCCAAAAATATTGGGAGTAAAATTTGAGAAAAAATACATAAATTAAATTAGAGGGGTCACTTAAATTAAATTAGGGGGGTCACAAATTTATTATATATATATATTTAAAGAAAAAGAAAATTTGAGGGTGTGCATGTGCACACCCTCACCATAACGTGGCTCCGCCCATGCCTTATGGTATATTAAATAGAGACCCAATTGGTCGTTATGCTCGTGATGAGCTAGACCGGTTGGCAGGGACCATGCTTAGGCAGCCCTAAAGTATCATCACCCTTGACTAAAGCTCATGTAATGGCAATAGATACTTCCCCTAGGTGATATGCTCCTTAATACAATGCTTGCTATGTGGGCCATTATATATTGAACAAAATCAACCAAATTAAATGGTCTTTTATCAAAGGCTTTCATGCCCCAGTGGGCTTGTCTTAATTTAGTTGAAATATTTAAATACATAAAGGCCAAAACCCATGCGTATGTATAATAGGCAAGAGATATTATGCTGCTGGTTTTTCACCGTGCACCATGCACATTCATCGGGTTCCCTGTTGACTCATGGACTAAGCCCACCTAGGAAAGAGAATACACTACCTCGTGTGTGGGAGTGATAAGGTTGGAAGGATCTATCTGCTTGTCTGTGATTGTCCATGTTGCATAAGCACGACCATGCATTATATATGTCATTCATGCATCATCCTAACAGTTCAAATCTTTCAGCCATCATAGATTCACCTAAGTGGACTAGGGGTTCTGACGGTTGGCTGGTGAGGATAGATATACCCCTTGGATTGACAGAATTAGTGTTTGACTGGAATTCTGAGCCACCCTCAATGACCAGAGAGTCATCCATAGAATCACAAATGGCATAAGAGACAGGAGCTTTGACAACTCAAGACCTTGCTAGGAGATTAGAGGATTTTGAGCGAAAAATGTTAGAAATGATGGGCGCTATGACTGATAGGATTACTCATCCTCCTGCTCCACAACCACCAGCTGCTCCACATTCACCCGTTGCTCCACAGCCCTCGATGGTTCATGCTGGGGGGCAAGTTGAACTGCCTGCTGGCGGAGAAGCCCTTGTTATAATTAATGCTGCCCGCTAACCTGTCAATGAGCATAGGGTCGTAGTGCCTGTTGATTAAAGAAGGGCAATAATCCCTAATCCTGAGGAAGATTTTGTGATGGAGGAGGGAGATGAAGAGTAGTAGCACCTCAATTTGTGGGGGCCAGAGCACCCAGGGCAGAGGATGAGGCGATGAGAGGGATGAGGCAACAGATTGAAGCAATCACCCGTATGCTATTAGCCAGAAAGGGGATCAACCCTGAAGACAGAGATTTTAGGGATGAAGAGCTGTTGCCCCAAAGATTCAAAATGCCTGAGCTGCTGAAGTTTGATGGTAATTTAGATCCATCTGCACATATTAAGCAGTATACCCTGGTGATGAAAGGTATAGGGTTGACCAAGAAATAGACGGTCGAATATTTCTGCTTTAGTCTGGTGGGTCCTGCTGTAGACTGGTACCATAGATTAAATAGGAGGTCCAAAGAAGATTGGAACCTTTTGACTGAGGAGTTCATGAAGTAGTATGACTGCAGCACCAGAATGGAGGTCACCTTAAAGGACCTCGAGCTTTTACAGCAAAGAAGTGGTGAGTCGTTCCATGAATACCTTACAAGATGGAGAAATAGGGTTATGAAGATGAAGAGAAAGCCTGACAATGCTGACCAAATCAGGCTATTTATTAGGAACTCTTGCCCTTACTTGAGGGACTTGCTCAGCTTTAAGGGGCTAAGAGACTGGGAGTCGCTTAAGGACATTGCTGTAGAAGCTGAGGGGGCTTACTTACTAAAGAAAGCAAGCCAAAATAACTTTGCTGGGAAAGGCTATAGCAACCAATCAGGGTACAAGTTGGGCAGTGCACGAAGCAATAATAATAGAAGTGGTAAGACGGCCGAGGTTTTAGCCACCGAGGTTAGACAGGGTCAAAGGTATTACTCTAATTTGGGCCGCTCTTTGTCTTAGGTATTGGAAAAATTGACAAAGGAAGGCAAGCTGAGACTATTGCCACCCAGGCCAACCATGAATCAAGGAAAGCCGGGGCATAGAGATGATCAATACTGCGCTTACCATCAGCACACTGGGCATTTGACAGATTACTGCCAAACCTTGAGGAATAAAATTCAAGATCTTATTGATTCCAAGGAGATCACTGACCCTAAGAAGAGAGACAAGAAGAAGAGGGCAGGTTATAATGCAGTTCCCCCACCATGAATGTGATCGGATGAGAAGAATATGTTTTTTATTCCAAGAACACTTCTTATGACAATATTTTCAGTGTCGGTTATTTCAATAAAATGAACAATCTTGCGTGTTTGTATAGTGTCTCTAATGATTTCATTTCTCATGATCACGATGCATTCATTTTTTGATATTAATTCAATTAATACGATTACATTTAATCTCGAAACTTTGGAAAATCCAAAGAAAATCTTGATAGCATATGATATAACTCCTGAAGAGAGGAAAAGTCTGAGAGCTGAAAATAAAAATAGAAAAAAGTGATAAAAAAAAACTAGTTGCAATTAGCGGATTGGATGAAAACTCACTAAGAGCACTAGAACCTTTCTGATTACCCGTCAAAGCGATCCCTGGATAAGACAGAACCTAGAAAATGATTTAGGCAGCCTTTCTTTGTATAGCTCTCTAAATGACTATTTTCTACCTTTATTTCGTAATCGCTTGCTAGCCCGTTGAGCCTTTATGGAGGTATGCTAAATGCAAGCCAATTTTGTTGTTACACATGTTGAAACTACCCTTCGCCTAAAATGATTTTTACCTCCCCTTAGAAGAATAACTATTTTAGGAAGGATGGATGTACATCATTGAAAATTCTACATCATTGAAAATTCTTTGGCTTATCAAAAATTGCACTGATAAGGATGAATTTACACTTTGGGAAGAGGGTTTAGTCATGTGCCAAAGACATGAGATCACGAGAAAAGAAAAAAAAAAGAAAAGATAGGAGAAAAAGCAATGAAAAAAAAAGAAAAAGAAAAGAGAAAAAAAAGGAAAAGATAGGAGAAAAGGAAAAAAAAAATAGGAGAAAAAGTAATGAAAAAAAAGGAAAAAAGGGAAAAAAGAAGTAGAGCTCAAGATAGTAATCCCTTGATGAGTTTCTGTGGCAATCACTTTAACTTAATTGTTATTCTGAGCTCGATGAGCTAAAAGTATTATCAAATCCAAATACAAGAATACCTTTATAGTATGCAATTGGGCTGAGAATGGTCTTCCCATCAGTCGGGTAAATGTTACGGCCATTTTTCTCTAGCAACCTGATCCTCCTTTGATAGCCATCTACCTAAGCCTAACGTTACAACCGAAGTAAGATCTTTTGATTCTTGATTCAGTCTTATCCATTCAGTGGAGATGACCTTTTAATAAGGTTCGGTACGTAGGAAGAGTCATATGGTGTTTCTTGAGCTTCAAGCGGGAAGCAATGAGTGCATTTATGCATTTGAGTTGAGTCTTGTCCCCAAATTTGCATCTAAAATTTGCTCCAGAAAAAAATTAAATTAAGGGCAGAGAGAAAATTTTCAACCATGAAAACCTGAGAGAGTTGGTTGATAACAGGAGTTTGATGATTTCAAGATTTATTCCGAGATTAGATGAGGTCTTATATTATTTGAGTTAACGCCAAATAATGATCATGTGTCATGAAATCAAATTGAAACATATGCATTTATGCAATATTGATGTGGTCAGAGCAGTTCATTTTGCATACTCAAAATTGTCTAGTTCCGACATGAAGGTAGCAATTGTTACTATCTACCCTCTACTTTTCTCGCTACTCAAGCGCTTCAGCTGACTCATCCTGCTATCAACTGTGAAACCAATTCTACAACACCTTCATCTAAGACATAAGTACATGCTGATCACGTCTGAAAGGTTTTTGGCAATAGCTTCAGCCTCCCTTACAATCTTCGAAAAAAAAAGAGCTGTTAGAGATGAAAACCGTAATTGGCACTCTAAGCAAAAGTTAGGCAAAGGGATAGGGTGAAAACCTAGAAACAGCCAGTCTATCCTTCAAAAAAAAAAGAAAAAAAAAGTCGCTGGATTGGGTTGGGTCCATTCCAGGCAAAAATAAGGCACAGGTTATGTGAAAATCCGCAAAGGACGCATTTTTCGCTAAAAAAATCTAGTGTGAAAATCAATAAGGGACGTACTACCTTCAAAAAAATGACTATAGGTATCAGATGAGAACCTTGCAATCTCAAAGACATGAAATTCAAAAGCAGCTTCAAAAGGCGTCGTTCAATCGCAAATTGCAACCAGCCCGGCTATCATCTCTAAGTCCACTTAGATGAATTCTTATCCTACATTTCTGCATGATCCATGCATTTCACGTGCATGCTCACTATTTTTCCTGCATATTTGATTTTTTAATTTTGCAGTAAGAGAGATTCGATGTGAACACCAAAAAAAGGCGAGTGACGACTTCAGTCAGAACATCATCAAACAATCAAATAAAGACCTCTCAGGGGGCAACCAACCAAAACGACATCAGTCAAAACATCAATCCAAACATCAGTTCAAGCATTAATCCAAGCATCAACCAAAGACCTCTCAGGGGGCAACCAACCAAAACTACATCAGTCAAAACATTAATCCAAATATCAGTTCAAGCACCAATCCAATAATCAACCAAAGACCTCTCAGGGGGTAACCAACCAAAACGACATCAATCCAAACATCAGTTCAAGCATCAATCCAAGCATCAACCAAAGACCTCTCAGGGGGCAATCAACCAAAGGGCTCACAGACAGCACCACTTCACATCTCAGAAGGGTTAGCATGATAGCGGCACTACCATTCTAGGGAAGGTTAGCACGACAACGGCACTACTACTTCAAATCTTAGAAGGGTTAGCATGATGGCAGCACTACCATTCTACGGAAGGTTAGCACGACCACAGCACTACCACTTCACATCTCAGAAGGGTTAGCACGATGGCGGCACTACCACTCCATGGATCGTTAGCACGACCACGGCACTACCACTTCACATCTCAGAAGGGTTAGCACGATGGCGGGACTAGCACTCCACGGAAGGTTAGCACGACTATGGCACTACTACTTCAAATCTCAGAAGCGTTAGCCTGATGGCGGCACTACAATTTCTCGGAAGGTTAGCACGACCACAACACTACCACTTCACATCTCGGAAGGGTTAGCATGATGGCAGTACTACCACTCCTCGGAGGGTTAGCACGACCACGATACTACCACTTCAGAAGGGTTAGCACGATGGCGGCACTACCACTCCACGGAGGGTTAGCACGACCATGACACTACCGCTTCAAATCTCAGAAGGGTTAGTACGATGGCGGCACTACCACTCCATAGAGGGTTAGCATGACCACTGCACTACCACTTCAGAAGGGTTAGCACGATGACGGCACTACCATTCTACGGAGGGTTTGCACGATCACGGCACTACTGCTTCAACAAAGGATAACACGTCGACAGCATGGCGATAACCATCCCAACCGCATCGTCCAGTTGGGAAAGCCGGCTGCCTTAGGTATGTGTCTCTTTGGTTTTCTGAGTTTAGACTCATCTAGACACTAGTGGATTAGTTTTCCCAAAACTGGGGGCAACTGTAGATACCGGGTCCCAAGGCAGCCTATATCAGGATTACCCAATGATGAAATTAAGTGTGCCTGTTTATAGGCAAAAATGAAAGTTGGAAGTGATGATCTCCTTGTCGGTTTGATTTACTAGAAATAAATAAAAATATATTTTAAAAATATTTTAAAAAAATTATTTTGAGACAAAAGGGTATGTTTTGAAATTATAGTATTTCGACAAAATTTAAAAAAAAAAAAATTATCGCGAGTGTCGGGGTGCGTTTCAAATTATTCAGTTTTTTGGGTTTAATGTGAGTTAAATTAATTTAATTTTTCCATTAAAAATCTGATTTTTTGAGAGGTATAAATTAGTTTTTAGAAAGAGAATTGAGGGGGGATTTTTTGAGAGGTATAAATTATTTTTTAGAAAGAGAATTGAGGGGGGATTTTTTTTAAGAAAAATATTGCTTTCTCTCTTCTTCTTCTTCAAGAAAAATTCTCCAAGTGTTCTAATTTGATTTTTTAAGTTAATTTTTGAGACAAATAAATTAATTATTTGTTCTTGTGAATTTTTTGTTTTACTTATTTGTTACAATTTTTTTCTTAAGACAAATAAATCAATTATTTGTTCTTGGGATAAAATTTCATTATATTTTATTTTTTTAAATCAAAGTAAGGAATTTATCATCTAACTTCATTAATCACATCAAATTTGAGGGTAAGCATTTTTGGCTCAATTTTTAATTTATTTTTTTAATATAATTTTTGTTTACAATTGATTAGTTATCATGTAAATTCTCCTAAATCTATTTTTTTACTTCTTATTTCTCATGTTTATTTAATTGTTCATATTATTATTTTTTATTCTTATTTTTTATTTAATTGTTCATGTTATTATTATTATCATTATTTTTGTTCATATATTATTATTATTATTAGTATTATTTAACATGTTTTGTTTATTCTATTGCTTGTTATTCTTGCATGTTTATTTGATTGTTCATCTTATTTGTTGTTATTTTTATTATTATTATTATTATTATTATTATTATTATTATTATTATTATTTTTGTATTATTATTATTATTATTATTATTATTATTATTATTATTATTATTATTATTATTATTATTATTATTATTATTATTATTATTGTGATTAGTGTTATTATTAGTTATTATTTATCATTATTACTATCATTATCATTATTTTTATTAGTCTTGTTTATTATTATAATTTGTTATTGTTATCATTATCATTATTATTTTTTATTATTATTTATGTTTTCATGCATGTTGAATTTTATTATTGTTGTTATTTTTATTATTTATGCATGTTGAATTGTTCATGTGTTAAGTTATTTTTTTATTATGTCATCTAATTGATTTGTCACGCATGATGTATTTTATTTATTTTAATTTATTTTTTACATGTTACATGTTTAACTCATTTTCATTACTAACGTCACTTTCATTTGTGTTTTTTTATTTCAATAATAATTTTTATGTGTGAGCCTTTTCAATGGCGAGTGGGAGCCTATGGAAGTTTGAAGACACCATTTTCGTGGGATGTATTTTTTAGCATTTTTAGTATTATTTTGTTTTTATTAGATTTTATTATTTAATATGTAATTTGTAATAAGTTTGTTTATTTTATGCACGTTAATTAAAAAGTCACATAAAGTTTTATATTAATAAATTGGGATTTTTTCTAACAAAATGGGACCAATGTCCTAGTTTTTCATCCAAATAAATTGTCACTTTAAAATCACTTTCTTTAACTATGCATGCGAGGACCAATGTTCTCATCAATAATAAATACCCCGTTTTATGTATGATTTATATTTTATTTTACAATGGGGGTTGTATTCCGCCCCTAACTTTATTGTAATATATTTTATTTATCCTTATTTTAATTTACCGTTTTATTATGTGATTAATTATTGCATCAAAACGTATGAGAAAAGAGATGAAATTTTAAATTCAAAACTCAATTATAATTCAACCATGCTATGAATAAATGAGAAATCCCGAACCATCTCTGGTCTTTGGGCTCAACGAGGCGAGAGGGCCATCTCAATGTTCTATTGGGATGGGGCCTCTAAGACACTTTTGTGTCCTAAAATGCTCAAACTTGTATAGTCCTAGGTGCCATGAGGCGAGAGGACCATTCTAATGTTCTATTAGGGTGAGGCCTCCAAGACCCCTCTGGTTTGCCCAAGCGCGAGGCGAGAGGGCCATCCTACTGTTAGAGTGGAAGCCTCTAAGATACCTCCGGCTTGCCCATGATGGACATAGCAACGTTGTCTTAGGCTCACTGCGGCTAGACGACCTTTTCCAATGTTCTGTTGGGTGGCGACTCCATGAAACCTTCTTATTGCCCAAAATGGACGCACTTATAATTTTTTACAAGTTTTATGAACCTCATCCCGAAAGGTTTAAAAGCGGGCGGTTCGGGGCGCCACGGGTTCGGCGCGCGTCACAACATGTGAGTATTCACCCATACAAATTATGATTAAGTGATAATAACATGTTTAACCACATTGCTTTCATAATATATACTTTGCAGGCTGGAACCTTCCTCACAATGCTCTAGAATTATAACCACCAGCTTCCACCAGCAGATACACATTAATGGAGTTAGGTAGGAGGTTTCTAGAGATATCAAGGAATTTTATTGGGGATAATTCAAGGTACATCTATATATTTATTTAAATATTAATGAAACTTTCTCATTACAAATTTTAGTATTCAAATTAATTGGATTATTATATGATTATATTTACTAATGAATCTCTTGTAATATATATACAGAAAAGGTGCCATCGGGATGCTGATGTAAATGGTATTGTTAGGGCCGGTTGGGAAATAAAGGCTGCTCAGAGGTATAAGGATTATGTGTATCTTATAAAGATCACTAAGCAAAAGCCGAAGGACTTTCCAGAATCTACATGGGTTAGGTGGAATAAGATTTTTAATCTTCCTCCATGCATTCAGGTTTGTACTCAGAAAAGATCAATCGTTATGGAGGGTCTTAAGATAAGTCTAACACCCCGTTTTCCCCTAGTAGTTGGAGCCATTTTGTATGCAAGTGTGTATGCGTATCTTTGGCATGTGCTATTTTATATTAGGCTATATACATATTTTTGGGTTTTGTTAGAGTGTGGGTGTATGTGTTGAGTTAGTGTATGTGTTAGTATAGTTAGATTTGGTTGTTGTTTAGTGTATAGTTGTAGGGTGTGAGTGATCAAATTCCACCAATGATGAGGTGACAAGTGGCAAGGGATTTAGAAGGGGTATAAATAGCCAAGAGAGAGAAAGAGAGAGCAGCATTTAGCTGCCTTGCTCTCCCGTTCTCTTTCCCCATGCCATCTCTTCCCTTCTTCTTCTTTTTCCTCTTGTTTCATATTGATTCATCTTCACTTGGCTGGATTTTGGTGGAAATTGATCAACTCAAGTGTTATTTGGTGAGTTTAGTTAGTCTCTTCTTTTTCTTTCTTCTTCATTTGATTTTTTATTAGTGTGTGTGTTGTGAGTTAGGGTTTTTGTGTTTGTTGTATGATTTTGGGTGTTCTTGATCAGAGGTGCCTCCTAGAGACCCCAAGGGTAAGGAGAAGGCTAGTGGGAGTGGTGCTCTTTGATTTGGAGCAAAGGATTTCTAGGTTTGGGATTTTTGTAGATTAGATGCATTTTATGATTTTGTGTTTTGCTTTGGTTTTTCTAGAAATTTATGAATTTAAAGTTGTTTGGGTATGTCTAAATGCTATGGGTTTTGACCTATTTGTATTGAGATGCTTTGAATGTGGTATATTAAATCAATATGCTTTGGATTGGAATTTTGAATTCTAATTGGTTGTTTGTTAAATTGGAGATTTTGAGTATGTTATTTCTTGATTTAAGGGTGATTATTGGCATAAAAGTTGGATTTTGGTTTGTTATGATGATTGGAATGTTTGATTTTGAGGTATGATGAAGTTTGGTTGTGAGTTGGGTAAATTTTGGTTGATTTTTTGGGTTTGGAATGATTTACACGGCGGTATGAAATGGGCATACCACCATGTGATCGTATTCTGTTCTTCAGTTTGCTTGTCCGTGATTTTACACGGCGGTAAGGGTTTTGCATATCACCGTGTAAAGTTATTCTGCCTTGAAAAATTTTTGGGTTGTGCATTTTACATGGGGGAAAGGAATTCCCATACCGTCGTGTAAATGCATTATGTTTTCCTGAAAGTGTTGTGTTTGATCTGCTACATGGCGGTATGGATTTACCTTACCAATGTGTAAGATGTCTTACACGGCGGTAAGGTTTGGTCATACCGCCGTGTAAATGCCTTCTGTCCTGAAATTTTTGAAGTTTCGAATTCTTGTCTTTTTCATTCCATTTTAACTTATTTATAGTTTTAATATTTATTTAGTGTCACTTCAGCTATTTAACGATATTTAACTGTAATATTTGCTTCATCAAAGTTCTATTGAATGTTATGTTTCGATTATGGAATACATTATTATAGACACCGGGTCCCGAGTAGCCAAGATCAGGATTACCCAATGATGAAATTAAGTGTGCCGATCTATAGGCAAAAAGAATGAAGTTGGAAGTGACGATTTCCTAGTCGATTTGTTGTTCTAAAATTAAATAAAAATGTATTTCAAAAATATTTTAAAAGTATTTTAAAAATTATTTTGTGATAAAAAAATGAGTTTTTAAATTATTATATTTTATAGGAAATTTAAAAAAAAAAAAAATTTCCCCGCGAGTGTTGGGCTGCGGCAGCGCTTGGCATGCTCGCGTGCGTGGCGCGAGGGCGCGGGCTGACGGGCTGCCCGTCGCTCGCGCCTGCGCGCGGGTAGCCCGTCGGGCGCTCCGACGGGGCGCCCCGCGCGCCCGTTTTGCCTATTTTGGCCTTTTTGGCCATAAATTCTTCATTTTAAATGCTTTTTAACTCATTTTTTTTGCAAAATTTAATTCAAAAAGCCTTCTATCTTTCAACCCAATAAATTCAGTGGTTTTTTTTGTAATTATGGGAATTAAATTAATTTAATTTCTTAATTAAAAAATTTGAATTTTAAGGGGAATAAAAAGAGTTTTTTAGTGGGAATTGAAGGGGATTTTCTTGAGAAAATATTTTTTCTTCTTCTTTCTTCTTTCAAGAACAAATTCTCCCAATTTCTAAAGAAATTTCCAGAAATTCTTAAGGCAAAAAAAAAAAAAATAACCATTTTTGTTCTTGAGAATTCTCTTATTTTCAATTGACAATTTTTGCTTTGAGACAAATAAATAAATTATTTATTCTTGAGTAAAAATTCACTTTCACTATTTTATTTTCTAGTTTTATTCCAACAATACAAGACAAGGAATTGGATCTTACCTTCTCTTCATCAAGATAAATTTGAGGGTAATTATTCTTGGCCCAATTTCTTAGTTTAATTTTAATTTGATTTTTTTTTATTTCTAATTAACTAGTTAACATGTAAATTCTTTTAGTCTTATTATTTTCTTCTTATTTCTTGTTTTTTACTTTTTATTTGATTAGTTAACATGTAAATTCTCTTAGAACTATTTTATTATTTTTATTCAATTGTTCATATTATTTTTATTTAGTTGTTCATGTTGTTCATGTTGTTCATCTTCTTCTATTATTATCATTATTATCATCATTATTATCATTATTATTATTGTTATTATTGTTATTGTTATTGTTCTTATTGTTATTGTTATTGTTATTATTATTATGTTTGATTGTTCATATTTTTTGTTATTATTTTAATATTATTATTATTGTAGTTATTATCATCATTAGTACTATTATTATTATCCTTATTTTTGTTTAATTTTATTATTACTATTATTATTTATTTCTTATGCATGCTGATTTTTATTGTTATCTTTATATTTTATAAATGTTGGATATTGTTGTTATTATTTTATACTTTTACACATGCTGAATTTTATGTTTGTATTTTCTATTCATGTTTTTTTGCATATTGAGTTTTATAATTATTATTTTATGTTTGCTTATGCATGTTGGTTTTTATTACTATTATTAATATGTTTTATGCATGCTAATTTTTATTATTTCTTTTACTTTTTATGCATGTTAAATTTTATTAACACTATTTTATGTATTTTATGCATGTTGATTTTATTAATTTGCTAAATTGCATATTTTTTTTATTATATCATTTTAATTGGCTTCTCATATATGATGCAATTTTGTCTGCCTTAATTTAATTATTTTCAAGTTATATGTTTAATTATTTTTATACTAACTTCATTCTTATTTGTTTTTTTATTTTTCAATACTTATTTTTCATATGTGAGTTTTTGTCAAGTGGGAGCCCATGGAGATTTGAAGATCCACTTGGGAGTTGTTTATTATTTTTGTTGCTTTTTATTATTTTGGATTAATTTATTATTATGTAATTTGTAATAATAAATTTATTTTCATGCACGTTAATTAAAAAATCAAAAAAATATTTCTATTAAACTAAATTGGATTTTTTTCAATAAAAATGGGACCAATGTCCTAAATTTTTCATCTAAAGTAAATTATCACTTTAAAATTGTTTTCTTAAATTATGCATGAGAGGACCAATGTTCTCATTTTTAATAAATAGCCCGATTTATGTATGATTTGCATTTTATTTACAAATGCGGGTTGTATTCCGCCCCTAGTTTTATTGTAATTTATTTTGCCTTCATTTACTTTATTTATCGCTTTTATTATATGATTGATATGCGTTTAATTAAATTGCATTAAAATTGAATGAGAAAAGGCATGAAATACTAAATTCAAAACTCGATTATAAACTTAACCAAGGTATGAATAAATGGGGAGTTCCGAACCTTCTCTGGTCTTTGGGCTCAAAGAGGCTAGAGGTTTACCCTCCAAGACACCTCTTGTGTCACGAGACTTGGCGTTAATCCTAGGCTCCTTAGGGCGAGAGGTTCACCCTCCAAGATCCCTTTGGTTGGCCCAAAATGGATACTGAGCGCAGTCTTAGGCTCTCCGAGGCGAGACGAACTGTCCCAATGTTTTATTGGGTGGCGACTCCATGAAATCTCCTTGTTGCCCAAAATAGACGCACTTGTGAATACCTTACAAGTTTTATGAACCTCTCTCGATAGCCCTAAAGCGGGCTTTCGAGGGCCTACGGGGTTCGGCGCGCGTCACAGTGGCGACTCCACTGGGAACATAAGAGACTTCCCTTTGAAAGTACCTTGGTTAAAATTTATGATTGAGTTTTAATTTGGAAATTTCATCTCTTTTCGAAATTGCATTGCATCCATGCTAGAGCTTTAGATTATGCTAGTTTGGTCCCTATCTTAACCCCGGTGCGTTCCCGAAGCACGACCCTATTTTCACTCAATTTAGGGAAGTGTGAAGGATAATCACCAGCCCAAGCCTCGTACCTTATGGTATATCAAATGGTGACCTAATCGGTCGTTATGCTCGTGATGAGCTAGGCCCGTTGGCAGGGACCATGCTTGGGTAACCCTAAAGTATCACTACCTTTGACCAAAGCTCATGTAATGGCAATAGATACTTCCACTAGGTGAAATGTATCGTAATACCGTGCTTGCTTCCTGGGCCATCATATATTGAACAAAATCAGTTAAATTAAATGGTCTTCATCAAAGGCTTACATGCCCCGGTAGGCCCATCTTAATTTAATTGAGGTGTTTAAATACATAATGGCCAAACACTCATACGTGTGCACATTAGAGAGCTGTTATGCTGCCGGTTTTCCACCGTGCACCATACGTGTCTAGAGGGTTCCCTGTTAACCCTTGGATAAAGCCCACCTAGGAAAGAGACTATGCTACTTCGTGTCTGGGGGCAATAAGGTTGGAAGGATCTGTCTGCTTGCATGTGTTTGTCTATGCTGCATCAGCACGACCATGCATTGCACTTCAATCATGCATCATCCTAACGAGATGTATTTGTTTCAGCTATCATAGATTCGCTCGGGTGGTTTAGGGGTCCCGACGGTCGGTTGAGAAGGATTCCACTCTTGGGGTTACCAGAGCTAGTGCCGTATCAGATCACAGATTCTCTTTTAGATAGTAGTGAGATTTTCTCTTCAGAATCATCAAGTATGTCTAATCCAGCCAGTGGGTCTGATGCAACCAGGGCAATGATTGCCGAGGAAGTGGGGAGAAAAATGGAAGAGTTTGAGGCTAGAATGATGGCCATGATGGGCAATCTTGCCACTACCATAGCTGGGCAACAAGTTGCTACTGCTCCTATTAAGGGGCCAGATGAACAAGGGGCTGTTAGGGAGGATCCCCCTACTGTAGTTGACCCACCTGCGGTTGAGCAAAGAGCACCAGCACCTGTTGAGCGTAGAGAAGGCCCGAGATCTGAGGTTGACCTATGGGAGGATGAGCAAGAGGAATAGATGGTAGGAAAAGGAAAGTCGGCTAAACTAGAGGAAGCAATGTGGAGGAAGATGGAGGCTATGACAAGGATGATAACGGTAGGAAGGGGAATGAACCCGGAGGACCGTGAATTGGATGGGGATGATTTGGTCCCCCAGAACTTCAAGATGCCTGATATCCCAAAATTTGATGGCACCTCTGATCCTGCTGCACACATCAAGCAGTATTCATTAGTCATGAAGGGGACAACTTTAATAAGGAAGCAGAAGATAGAGTACTTTTGCTTGAGTCTTACAGGAGCTGCTATTGACTGGTACCATGGGCTGGATAGGAGGTCTAAAGAAGATTGGGACTTATTGACTGAAGAGTTCCTAAAGCAATACGATTGCAGTACTCGCATGGAGGTCACAATGAAGGATTTAGAGTTATTACAGCAGAAGGCTGGGGAGTCTTTCCATGAATATCTCACTCGGTGGAGGAATCGGGTTATGGAGATGAAGCGCAAACCCGATACACCTGATCAAATCCGGTTATTCATTCGGAATGCCAGCCCATATCTGAGAGATGGACTTAAAATGAAGCGGCTGGAAGATTGGGAGTCCTTGAAGGACATTGCTATAGAGGCAGAAGGCGAATATATAGCTAGAAGGGCAAGCAGTGAGGCTTATGCCAGGAAGGGCTACAATAATCAAGGTGCAACCAAGTCAGCTAGTTCCAGCGGTGGTAATAGAAGTGAGAAGACAGCTGAGGTGTCGGCAACAGGAATGAATCAGAGGTACTTCTCGAATTTGGGTAGGCCTTTGTCATGGGTACTGAAGAGGTTAATGAAGGAGGGGAAGCTATAACCCCTGCCACCTAGGCCAGCTAGGACCCAAGGGGAACCAGGGCATAAAGAGAACGAGTACTGTGCCTTTCACCAACATACGGGTCATCTGACAGACAATTGCTTCAGGCTGAGGCACCAGATTCAGGATCTGATCGATAGTAAGCAGATCACTGATCCTGAAAAGAGGGAGAGCAAGAAGAAGTCTAATTTCAATGCTGTGCCAACGCCTGTCTTCATAATTGGGTCGAGCCTACCCGAATGGTATGTATTACAGGATTTATATGGCAATGAATACGTTGCTATCACTCGCCCTGAGGCAAGTGAAGAAGGGATTTTCGTGGCGGCGATAGACTGTTGGTCCACTAGTGAGAGTGGAGACGAAGACGAAGATGAGAAAGATGGAGAGTTCACGGATCCATGGGATTCGGAGGAGGAAGAGAGAGTTGGGACTGTAATAAGAAGTGGGAGAGTGGTCCCCGAAGTTGAGAAGCAGCAGGGCTCAGTGCAAGCACCTGTAGAGAAGGAGCCGGAAGAAAATTCCATAATAAAGCAGCTGAAAAAGACCACGGCTCAGAAATCTATTTGGGACCTTCTAAGGCAGTCCCCTTCTCATAGACAAAAGTTAGTTGAGGCATTGAGTGAGTCCACCGTAGCCACCACAATTTCTCCATCTGAGTTGCTAGATCTCGTCAAGGGGGGATCAGGGGAAAGACTGGTGTTTTCTGACGCAGATTTGCCAGCTGAAGGCCGCAATCACAATCGACCACTATACATCAAGGCTCAAATTAATAGCAAGCACATCGCTTGTGTTATGGTTGATGATGGGTCATCCATAAATGTTTGCCCCCTAGTGGCACTTCAGGCTTTTGGGCTGGACGAGAGTATGTTGAGTAAGTCTGATCTGACCATCACAGCCTACGATAATTCTCGAAGACAAGCATCGGGAACATTCAGAGCTCTAGTTAGGACTGGGCCTATTGAGACGGAGGCAGAGTTTGTGGTCTTGCCTATCCCAGCAAATTTCTCAGCTCTACTTGGAAGGCCGTGGTTCCATAAATTGAGAGGAGTGTCGTCCACCCTACATCAAATGGTAAAGATACCTCATGAAAGGGAGGTAATGACCATTAAAGCAGCGAGAGAGAATCAAGTGTTTGCCTTGGGGATCTCTAATCAGCCATTTAGAGGCTTCCACGTATCAGTGATTGGTGAGGGGCAGGGCTTGGCAGGTAGCCCTCAGGTGATGAACATGATGAAGAAGATGCACTTCCTACCAGGGGCCGGATTGGGTAAAAATTCGCAGGGGTTGCAAGATGCCATCACAACACAAGGCCAGAAGGATCGGAAGGGTCTGGGTTACAAAGGAGAACATGCCAGGAAAAAAGTGTTAGCGAAGATTCCCCACATTTCAGAGAGTTTTGTTCCCTCATCTTCGGTCTGTGCCTATACTGGAGAAGAAGAGCCTCAATGGGTGGATGGAAAGATCATTTCGGGGTTTAAAATTTTCAATGATGTCTTTGACTGGGATGTTGGAGTTATCAAGTCCACAGAGAACTTCTGGGATGAGGAGATCATGACTCAGTGCAGTGTCTGGGACAGGGATGAGACCGAGGAGATTGTCACTGATAAGCTGTTAGTTACCAGGTTGAAAGGAAAGGAAAAGATGGTAGAGCCAGAGCTGAAGTTTAAAGATTTAGAGATCTCATCGGAGGTAGTTAAAAAGCCTCCACCAAGCCAAGAAGTTAAAGCCCAGTTAGCTGTAGCATCGTCATCGACAGAAGATGAAGGCAGTAGTTATTTAGATAGTCTTTTTATGCCAGAACTTTTTAATGACACTGTTAATGTTTCTGATTACATTAATGAGATGAATAACTTTGCTTACTTGTGTGATGTTTTCGATGATTTCATTTCTCATGATCATAAACATGATGCATTCATTTTTGACATTAACTCAACTAGTACAACGGCATTTAATCTCGGAACTTTGGAGAATCCAAAGGAAATTTTGATAGCATCAGACATAACTCCTGAGGAGAGGCTAAAATTTGAGAGAATATTAAAAAAATATGAAAAAGTCTTTGCCTGGACCTACGAGGATATGCCGGGGATTGATTGAGATGTAGCCGAACATGCCATTCCAACTTACCCAGAGAGTAAACCGGTCAAGCAAAAGCTCAGAAGACTTAGGCCAGAATGGGCTCAGAAGGTGAAAGAGGAGATCCATAAGCAGATTGAGGCTAAGTTTCTACTAGAGGTTAAATACCCGGCGTAGATGGCTAATGTGGTTCCTATGGCTAAAAAGGATGGAAAAGTTCGAGTATGTGTGGACTATCGGGACCTGAACAAAGCCTGCTCGAAAGATGATTTTCCTCTGCCTCATATTGATGTGCTGGTAGATAGTGCCGCTGCTTGCATGATGTATAGTTTCGTAGATGGGTATGCAGGGTACAATCAAATCCTTAACAAGATAGTGGATTGGATTAAGACAGCCTTCATCACCGAATGGCGTACATTTGCTTACTGGGTTATGCCTTTCCGACTAAAGAATGCAGGAGCGACCTATCAGAGGATGGCCACCAGAGTTCTCAATGATTTGATCCACAAGGAAGTGGAGGTGTATGTTGACAACATGATGATCAAGTCAGCTACCAGAGAAGGTCACTTCGAGGCCTTGGAAAAGTTCTTTCAAAGGATTAATAAGTATGATCTACGCCTCAATCCCAAGAAGTGCATTTTTGGAGTTACCTCGGGTAAGCTGTTAGGCCATGTGGTAAGCCAGAGGGAAATTAAAGTAGATCCCGACAAGGTCAGGGCCATCAGAGAGATGCCGGTGCCTCAAAAAGAGAAAGAGGTTAGAAGTTTTCTGGGAAAACTTCAGTACATCAGCCGGTTTATTGCCAAGCTGGCTTCAGTATGTGAGCCCATCTTCAAACTTCTTAGGAAGAATCAGCCGGTGGTGTGGAATAATGATTGTCAATTGGCTTTTGATACTATTAAGGATTATCTCTTGAATCCTCTAGTTTTAAGACCACCATGGCATGCCAAGCCGCTAATCTTGTATTTGGCTATAGAAGACAATTCAGTTGGTACCATGATGGCCCAGGAGGATGATTTTGGGGTAGAGTTTGCTGTCTACTATCTTAGCAAGAAATTCTTGACATATGAAGCCAAATATGTGGAAGTGGAAAAGATTTGCTTAGCAGTTATTTGGGCTTCTAAGAAGTTGCGGCACTACTTTCATTCCTTCAGTGTACAAGCGGTTGCTAAGCATAACCCGCTTAGGTACCTTTAGGAAGCGCCCTCTCTGCTGGGAAAGATGGGAAGGTGGTTATTACTGTTGCAGGAGTTCGATATCGAATACATCACCAGGAAAACCATTAAAGGAAGAGTTGTAGCTGAGTTCTTGGCTGAGCATCCTATTGAGGGAGACCAATTCGAATACAATTTCCCAGATGAAGATGTCATGGCCATAGCAGTACAAGGGTGGTAATTGTTCTTTGATGGGGCAGTTAACAGTAAAGGGGCAGGAGCAGGGATCATTCTTACGACCTCGGATGGTGAAAAGCTACCGTTAGCCAAAAAGTTGAGGTACAAGGCGACCAATAATGAAGCAGAATATGAAGCTTGCATCTTCGGATTGGAAGTACTGCTGGCTCTGGGGGCAAAGACTGCAGAAGTCTTCGGAGATTCTTCATTAGTAATTCATCAGATCAGAGGGAAATGGTCAGTTAAGGAAGAGAGGTTGTTACCTTACGTGAAGCACTTGAGAATGTTGAGCAGCCAGTTCGAGACTTGCACTTTTCACTTCACCCCCAGGGATGAAAATCAATTGGCTGATGCTCTAGCGACACTAGTGTCCATGTGGGATAATCCAACAGGGGTTACTATGAAACCCGTGCTAATCTCTTGCTCGGAAAAGCCTTGCTTTGAAGCTGAGCAGGTGATGGATGTTGGGGCCACTGATGGAAACCCTTGGTACTACGACATTCAGAATTATTTGGAATGGTTAGTTTTTCCAGAGGAAGCCACGGAGAAAGACCAAAGGATGATTCGAAAGTTGTCCACTCAGTTCATTAGTGTAAATGGCACTTTGTATAAGAGACAAATCGATGGTATCCAGTTAAGATGTTTGGCGGAGAAAGAAGCTGAAAAGGTTATGGAAGAGGTTCATGCCGGAGTCTGTGGAGCTCACATGAATGGTTTAGCCTTAGCGAAGAAGATCATGCGCCAAGGATTCTATTGGCTCACAATGGATACGGATTGTTCAAAATATGTGAAGCAATGCCGGTTATGCCAGCAAACGCGAACTTAAGGCATGTCCCTGTTTTAGAGCTACATAATTTGACATCTCCATGGCCATTTGCAGCTTGGGGGATAGATATCATAGGCGAGATACGTCCTACAGCTTCTAATGGGCACAGGTTCATTATAGTCGCCATTGATTATTTCACTAAGTGGGTCGATGCTGAATCTTTCAAGAAGATTGATGCTAGGGATATGGCTAAGTTCATCGAGCGGAATTTGATATGCAGATATGGCCTCCCACACCATATTGTATCTGATAATGGGGTGCAATTCTTAGCAGAAACTAAACAGATGCTTCAGAAGTACGAAATCCAGCATCACAAGTCTTCTCCTTACCGTCCTCAAGCTAACGGTGCGGTTGAAGCTGCAAACAAGAATGTGAAAAGAATATTGGCCAAGATGGTTCAGAGCTATAAAGATTGGGTGAAAAAGCTGCCTTTTGCACTCTGGGGTTATAGAACCACAGTCAGAACCTCTACGGGGACAACACCGTTCTCCCTGGTATACGGAACCGAAGCAGTTCTGCCGGTTGAAATTGAGCTGAAATCCTTAAGGGTAGTCATGGAAGCCGAGATTCCAGAGACATAATGGGCACAACAGAGATTGTTGCAGTTGAATCTATTGGATGAAGATAGGTTGAGAGCCTATTATCACAATCAGGTTTATCAGAAGAGATTAGCTCGGTCCTTTGGCAAGAAGGTACGAAAGCACCCATTGAAAGAAGGGGATTTGGTCTTTAAGATGATGAGGCCGGGAGTGCCGGACATACGAGGAAAATTCAGGCCAACCTGGGAAGGTCCGTTCATTTTGAAAAAGTTGCTAACAAAGGGAGCAGCAATCTTGGTAGACAGCGATGGGAATGAGTTTAAAGACCCGGCCAATGTCGATAGACTAAAAAGGTTCCATGGCTAAAGACCAAAAAATGAAAAGAAGAGAATAAATGCCCCGCAGGTCAAAAACCGAAAAAAGGCGGCCTTACTAAAATTGGGCGCCCTGTCAGGGTGAAAACCGAAAAAAGGCATCCTGGGCAAAAATTAAGGGTTGAGAGAAAATGTTCAATCGAGAAAACCCAAGAGGGCCGATTGATAACAGGAGTTTAATGCTTACAAGATTTATTCCGAGATTAGGTGTAGTCTTGTGCTTTTGAATTCTTGTTAAATAAGGATCATGTATGATGAAATCATATAGAAATGTACTCAATTTGGCAATGAATAAAAGAATACAGTTTACATTGTTCTTTTAGTTCTGCCTTAAAAAGAAATATATCACTTATTCATCTAATGACTATTGTCTAATCATTCTGTCGGAAGGTGCCTAAGCAGATAGGTGCTGTTCACTCTTAGCGGTGGTTCTGATAATAGCTTTCTCTTGCAAAAAAAAAAAAAGAAAAAAAAATATAAAAAAAAGATAAAAAATCTTGAAAAAAAAAGGAAAAAAAGAGGCCGTTAGAGATGAAAACCGTAACTGGCTCTCTAAGCAAAAGTTGGGCCAAGTGGTAGGGTGAAAACCTGGAGACAGGCAGTCTGCCCTACAAAAAATATATATATGGAAAAAAATATAAAGTGCCGCTTGTTTGGGTTGGGTCCATTCCAGGCAAAAGTTAGGCAAAGGGTTATGTGAAAATCCCTTAAGGGACGCATTTCCCGCTAAGAAAAGCTAGTGTGAAAATCCACAAGGGACGTGCTACCTTTAAAATAATGACTTTCGATGCCTGGAGTAATAAGGCGGTATACTTCGGATGATCTTCTTTTCAGCTAGATAAGGCATAATTCAGGACATGAGTCAGAATCCTGGGCATATGATCATCGACCGGGGGGCAAGGATGCACTGGATGTCTCTTTCAGAAAACTTATTGGGGACGGAATCCCTAAGGCCAAGATGACAATCCTATTGATTCCGGGGGCATGGTGGAGCAACCAAGCTATATCCTCAGCACACCCTGGGCCACCTAGGGCATGGTCTATACATTCTTGCAAGCATTCGCGTTTCATATCATACAACACGTGTTCTTGTATATATTTTTGTGCACATAATTTTGCAGGAAATATCTAAAAGAAGACAATCACCATTCGAAGATGGAATCCTGCACTTTTAGTAGTCTTGTCAGCGACTCGGTGTAGTGCACTTTTGGTAGTCTGTAGCAGACTCGGTGCAGCTCAGAAGAGCAAGTTTCACGTTTCGTAGTCTTGTCAGCGACTCGACGCATCATAATCAGAAGAAGGAACAGTGCACTTTTGGTAGCTTTAGTAGTGGCTCGGTGTAGTTCTTTCGTGCACTTTTGGTAGTCTTGGTAGTGACTCGGTGCATCTCTCTTGTGCGTTTTTAGTAGCCTTGTCAATGGCTCGGCGCATCACCGTCTTAGGATGGAACCCTGCACGTTTAGTAGTCTTGTCAGCGACTCCGTGCAGCACACTTTTTGTAGCCTTGTTAGCGGCTCGGTGCGTTTTTTTTGTTCTGCGCTTTTGGTAGCTTTGGTAGTGGCTCGGCGCATCGCTATCTGCGGATAGCACCTGTACATTTAGTAGTCTTGTCAGCAACTCCGTGCAGCGCACTTTTAGTAGCCTTGTCAGCGGCTCGGTGCGATTTATTTTTCGCGTTTTGTAGTCTTGGTAGCGACTTGGCGCATCGCCGTCTTAGGATGGTTCCTTGGCACTTTGTAGTCTTGTCAGCGACTCAGTGCAACTCAAGAGGATGAATCACAGCACTGTTCCCGAGGGAGCAGCTGGAAGGAGGCAGCCTCAGGTACGCGCTTCTTTCCTTTTCCTGAATTTTGGCTCACCTAGGCATCCACACACTAGCCTCCCCAAAATTGGGGGCAACTATAGACACCGGGTCCCGAGTAGCCAAGATCAGGATTACCCAATGATGAAATTAAGTGTGCCGATCTATAGGCAAAAAGAATGAAGTTGGAAGTGACGATTTCCTAGTCGATTTGTTGTTCTAAAATTAAATAAAAATGTATTTCAAAAATATTTTTAAAGTATTTTAAAAATTATTTTGTGATAAAAAAATGAGTTTTTAAATTATTATATTTTATAGGAAATTTAAAAAAAAAAATTTCCCTGCGAGTGTCGGGCTGCCCGTCGCTCGCGCCTGTTCGCGGGTAGCCCGTCGGGGCGCTCCGCGCCCCTCCGCGCCCTTGTTCGTCCGTTTTGCCTATTTTGGCCTTTTTGGCCATAAATTCTTCATTTTAAATGCTTTTTAACTCATTTTTTTTGCAAAAGTTAATTCAAAAAGCCTTCTATCTTCCAACCCAATAAATTCAGTAGTTTTTTGTAATTATGGGAATTAAATTAATTTAATTTCTTAATTAAAAAATCTGAATTTTAAGGGGAATAAAAAGAGTTTTTTAGTGGGAATTGAAGGGAATTTTCTTGAGAAAATATTTCTTCTTCTTCTTTCTTTTTTCAAGAACAAATTCTCCCAATTTCTAAAGAAATTTCCAGCAATTCTTAAGGCAAAAAAAAAAAAAAAACCATTTTTGTTCTTGAGAATTCTCTTATTTTCAATTGACAATTTTTGCTTTGAGACAAATAAATAAATTATTGGTTCTTGAGTAAAAATTCACTTTCACTATTTTATTTTCTAGTTTTATTCCAACAATACAAGACAATGAATTGGATCTTACCTTCTCTTCATCAAGATAAATTTGAGGGTAATTATTCTTGGCCCAATTTCTTAGTTTAATTTTAATTTGATTTTTTTTATTTCTAATTAACTAGTTAACATGTAAATTCTTTTAGTCTTATTATTTTCTTCTTATTTCTTGTTTTTTACTTTTTATTTGATTAGTTAACATGTAAATTCTCTTAGAACTATTTTATTATTTTTATTCAATTGTTCATATTATTTTTATTTAGTTGTTCATGTTGTTCATGTTCTTCTATTATTATCATTATTATCATCATTATTATCATTATTATTATTGTTATTATTGTTATTATTATTATTATTATTATTATTATTATTATTATTATTATGTTTGATTGTTCATATTTTTTGTTATTATTTTAATATTATTATTATTGTAGTTATTATCATCATTAGTACTATTATTATTATCCTTATTCTTGTTTAATTTTATTATTACTATTATTATTTATTTCTTATGCATGTTGATTTTTATTGTTATCTTTATATTTTATACATGTTGGATATTGTTGTTATTATTTTATACTTTTACACATGCTGAATTTTATGTTTGTATTTTCTATTCATGTTTTTTTGCATGTTGAGTTTTATAATTATTTTATGTTTGCTTATGCATGTTGGTTTTTATTACTATTATTAATATGTTTTATGCATGCTAATTTTTATTATTTCTTTTACTTTTTATGCATGTTAAATTTTATTAACACTATTTTATGTTTTTTATGCATGTTGATTTTATTAATTTGCTAAATTGCGTATTTTTTTTATTATGTCATTTTAATTGGCTTGTCATATATGATGCAATTTTGTCTGCCTTAATTTAATTATTTTCAAGTTATATGTTTAATTATTTTTATAGTAACTTCATTCTTATTTGTTTTTTTTTATTTTTCAATACTTATTTTTTATATGTGAGTTTTTGTCAAGTGGGAGCCCATGGAAATTTGAAGATCCACTTGGGAGTTGTTATTATTTTTGTTGCTTTTTATTATTTTGGATTAATTTATTATTATGTAATTTGTAATAATAAATTTATTTTCACGCACGTTAATTAAAAAATCACAAAAATATTTCTATTAAACTAAATTGGAATTTATTTAATAAAAATGGGACCAATGTCCTAGATTTTTCATCTAAAGTAAATTATCACTTTAAAATTGTTTTCTTAAATTATGCATGAGAGGACCAATGTTCTCATTTTTAATAAATAACCCGATTTATGTATGATTTGCATTTTATTTACAAATGGAGGTTCTATTCCGCCCCTAGTTTTATTGTAATTTATTTTACCTTCATTTACTTTATTTATCGCTTTTATTATATGATTGATATGCGTTTAATTAAATTGCATTAAAATTGAATGAGAAAAGGCATGAAATACTAAATTCAAAACTCGATTATAAACTTAGCCAAGGTATGAAGAAATGGGGAGTTCCGAACCTTCTCTGGTCTTTGGGCTCAAAGAGGCGAGAGGTTTACCCTATAAGACAACTCTTGTGTCACGAGACTTGGCGTTAATCCTAGGCTCCTTAGGGCGAGAGGTTCACCCTCCAAGACCCCTTTGGTTGGCCCAAAATGGATACTGAGAGCAGTCTTAGGCTCTCCGAGGCGAGACGAACTGTCCCAATATTTTATTGGGTGGCGACTCCATGAAATCTTCTTGTTGCCCAAAATAGACGCACTTGTGAATACCTTACAAGTTTTATGAACCTCTCTCGATAGCCCTAAAGCTGGCTTTCGGGGGCCTACGGGGTTCGGCGCGCGTCACAATTATGCATGGCCTGCAAGAGTCAAATTAGTGGATAGTTAGGCAAGCCTAATAGAGTTCAGTAACTGCAGTCCCAATGTGTTTCGGACCCTGATCAGGTCCCCGTTTGGATCCTCGCAATCCTCAATGTGTACGGATCTTGTTTAAGATCCCTTAATGTGAAAATGTTTTGAATGTGAAAAAATAAAGATGCTGCTTTTCGATTGTACCCACGGGTACCCCCAATGTGTTCACTCATTATCCGCTATTGTGAGTCAGCAGGCATTTCGTGTGTTTTTGTTGTGATTATTATTCATGTGAAATCAGCATGATTTAATGAATTTGATTATGAGCTTTTGAATCCAATTGAATTTGACTAAGATATGATTTAGTTATATGTATGACTTTAAGCATGTGCCATTTTGAATGTGTTTTGCCTTAATGATCATTGTGAAAGGCCGTTCATATTATTGTGTGTTTTTCCCGCTAAGCGTTATCACTTAGCACGGGTATTTCATTCGTGCAGGTGCGAAAGGTTTTGAGATTTTAGGAGAGTCTCCGCAGGTTTAGCCAACACAGAAGGATTAGAGTGTTAGGACTTTAGCTTTGTAACTAAGCTTCTTTTGTAATCTTTTGGGCTCTCATTGTATTTATTCTTTTATATTGCTTCCGCTATTTATTTCGGAAGAAAAAATATTTTGTAATATCAGTTATGTATCGAATATTGTTGTATTGAACCTTTGAATATCAATGAATGATCTTTGAATTCTCAAGTTTTAATTTTCGCTGTTTTCTAAATATTGTGTTTTTGTATTTGTATATTGTTCTGCTTTGTTGGTGACACCCTTGTCCATACGGGTTCTCACTCCCTCTCAAGGATGAGTTCTCCTACGTATGGGTAGGGGGTGTTACAATAAGGCTCCTGGATCATACACCGGTGGTACCATTTCTATTGGTGAGCATATCTCATGATTGGTAAGTACTTTAATTATAAGAGAAATTATACTTTTATATTAGTGAATTTCAATTATCATAATGTTTGCCAATTAATTTGTTTAATTTAATACTTTTGAAACAGTTAGCCTTTTTAATTTGTATTATATAGAACCAATCAAATATTGAATTTGATAGACATGCGCATTGTTTGACAATATATTGATTGATATATGTATTGGAGGATGGGAAAATTGTGTTGCAGTTTGTTGAGGAGATTAGAGTACATTTGTGCTTTTAAGAAGTGTAACATGAATTTTTATTTATAGGAGGATGTCAATAATATAGGGGAGGTTATGTCAAAATTTTTATTGATTTTTAAAAATTTTTCACTTCATACATTACAGAGAAATAGCATTAAAACGAAAAATAATGCAAGTACATGTTTTAATAATACAGGAAAAAATTTATCTTTGTAACTCATCTTCTTTTTTTTTTTTTCCAATAACTACTTTCTACTGCACATGATAGGAGAAGGAGTTGGGCCGGCCACCTACAATTCCCGAGACCTATCTGCACACATATACTATAAATCATGATGGGAAGACCTATGTGGCGGATCGTAGCAGGGAGATGCATGTAAGTCAGATGTACTTTATTTGTTAATATTTTCAGTTATTCAAATGCTAAATTGTTGTAAAATATGTGTTGTTCTTATATTTACGTTTATTAAAAATTGTTGTCATTTTACAGGAGAGGTATGAGCAACTCCGATCTGAAAGATCGCAAGATGAGTCATCTGTCGATGAGTCAGAGTTGTTTATCGAGGTCACACGATGCAATAAACGGAAAACAATATAAGGTCTTGGCTCATATGTGCCTCCTGGTGTTTATCCATCCGGACCATCATGTGCTGCTTGTAACGCCCCCAACATCCTCGTTGGGAGGATGCCGGTTGCGCTACGCGCACTTATACATATAGAAACTCAATCAAGAGAAAGATAACAAATGCATTTAATTAAAAGATAACAAATCCATATACATATAATCATATCGTTTTACAAAAGGAATTTGTAAACATTTAACATATACATATACAAACATAATTGTTCTTTTACAAAATTACATCTGCCAAAACCAAAATCCTTATACAAAAACAGCGGAAGACACAAAAGAAACTCCATGAAAGACTTCTAGTAGCGGACCTGCAAATGTCCGACTCCAAAATGAACCTGCCACCTACACGGGAAAAGAGCCCGTGCTAAGCAATAACGCTTAGTGGGGAGGAACAAACAACATAGATATGCATAACATATAACAAAAATAACAACTAATGAGTTAATAAAATATAAAGCATGTAAGCAACATTCACTTATACATCATAGTTCCTATTTACACACATACAACTAAACATTATTCATTCATCAGATGCATATACATAAGTACTCAAACATGTAACTTATAGCCATATTCATATTATTGGAAACATATATGATAGACACAAATCTAAAAGACACATGTGTAATAGCCTGATTATTCATTAGAGGTGGGTACAATCAATTTTGGATATTGATAGGTCACAGCATCCCAAGTATATGGAGACATGAGTCTCAAAACAATCTTCTAATCATGTATACCTAAAAGTATACCAGAGACTGAAGCCTCAAATCATATGAAATGACCCAAACGGGGCCCGCATATAACGTATAACATATAGTAGCTGCTCACACACACACTGACCTAGATAAGCGCTTACCTATCCATAACTATGACCATACAGGCTCAAAATAATAACTCATATGTACTCTAGTATTATTTCCATAGAATAAAGAATAACTCAAGTATAATCACATAATGCATGTACACATATATGTATTGATTAAAATTTAGAGACATATAAATGATATACATTTAAACCCTATATGAGATGATTAATCATGTATATATAACTTGATATAAAGAATCCATAACTTTACACATGCATAAACAAAATCATATAATAACTTTATGATAACAAACCAAGTAAAATATTTGACTAACAAATCCCATTTACTAATTAATAATACACAAATAAAGGTTAAAAACAAATTAAAAGAAAAAGGATTAAAAAAAACAAAAGAGAATAATTTACAAAAATAAGAAGGCAGTAGCGTTTTACACGCCGTGTAAAACGGGGAAGCACGAGTCGTGCATGAAGGACACGACTCGTGTCCTGCCCAGCTAAACTGCACAAATCACGCATTTTACACGGCGGTATGGGATTACTTACCGCCATGTAGCACGACGAACAGTAAACCAGAGAGAGGTTACACGGCGGTATGGTCTATCCTTACCGCCGTGTAAACACCCCCTGACCCAGATACAATGCCAGAATCACACAATTCAAAATCAAATCAAACATAATTCATCTCAACATGCATATGACTTCACACAACCTCAACAATTATACATATATACTCATTCCATAGGTCATATTTTAGCATATACCATGATGAAACACATATCCAAAGTTACATTTATCATGCTTAATATATATATTCAAAACCCAACTCAAATACATGTTAAAACACATTCAACAACTAGATTTCCAGAAATTCATGCAAAAATCATGAAACACATCAAAGCATATAATTCTAACATCTCAATCTTATACATAAAATATATTAAACACATGCATTTACATGAATTAGAACACACAAATATTAGATATAGACATATCACTCAATGATCCAAAGAGAAATGAATAATCATTCTCAAGGTACACAGCCAAATGCAAACTCCCAAACCTGATTGCAGATCTCCTTCCAAACTCAAGACCTAATCTTTTCTTTCCCTTTGTTCTTTCTCCTCTCTTCAGATTCTTACACAAACCAACCAAAACAACAGCTCAATTAACCCATGCAAATCAAACTTTAAACCTAAGAACAAACCATATAATCCCAATCCAAACTAAGAAGAAGATGAAGAAGAGAATCAAAACTACAAAACCAATCACTTACCTCTTGAAACTCAATTCTTAAACCCTTAGAACTCAGCTCAAACTTAGGGAATCAACACATGCAAACCCAGAGCAGCAAGAAGGAAGATGAAGAAAAGAAAGAGGCAGAACGGGACAGAAAATGAGAAGGAACGATTCCTGTTTCTTCCCTCTCTCTTTCTTTCAAATCCCACTAACTCTCCTACCAAAGCCACTTGTCACTCTCTCATTGGACCTCATTTCCTACTTGGACTTTCTTTCTCTTTTGTCCTTTAGTCACATACATAAATACTATTACACCCTTAAGAAACTCTTATAATTTCTAACATAAATCCCAATTCATATACCAATTACCAAAATACCCCTTTTAAGTATCCAATTAAACTTGTAAATCCAACTAGGCCATATTTGGGATATGACAACTCTCTCCCCCTTAAGAAATTTTGCCCTAGAAATTTCCTGCTAACCACTTACATCCCAAATACCAAAACCGAACTCAAATAGAAACTTAACCAACTAACACTTTTAATCATCGCGTAGACTCTAGCCGGAACATACTCTCCTGTTGTCCCTGGCCGATGCACGGTTTTCGATAGCGCCTAAGGAGCTCTACTTCTATCCCGATTGCTTCTTGTTGCATTAGATTTACCTCTATCCGCTTTGCTCTCTTGTTGACTCTTATTCTCTTGCTGCTCGGGATAACTAGCAAACCGATGCTCTATACTCCCGCACTTAAAGCATGCTCCAGTGATCTTATGACATGTACCCTAATGCCGTCTTTGGAAATGCTCACACTCTGGTGGTCAATTTCCCCTACTAGCATGCGGTGCTACACTTCCAACTTCCGAAGGCTCTTGTTCAGTCCCTCTAGTCAATTGTCCGATCGGGACACCTTTGGGCTTCTTATTACTTACAACTCCACTATCTGGTGCTCTTCTGTTCTGTTCTATTCTCTATTTCGCCATCTCCGATTCTTCTAACTTTATCGCTGCAGCCACTAACTGATAATATCCAACCGGATGCATGATTGCCATAGCTAACAATGGACCTCTAATGACTTCTCTTAATCCACCCTAAAAATGCTAGCATTTAAACTCTTTTGTCAGTAATGGTTCGGGTACATACTTGGTAAACTGGCTAAATTCTTTCTCGTAGTCGCTGACCGATAAGTTCCTCTATTTTAAATTGATAAATTCATTCCACTTCGCCTCCCGGTAGGCCTTTGTCACATACTTCTTCTCAAACTCTTCTTTGAAAAATTCCCATGTCAATTCAGTCGGTCTTTGTGGATTGCGAAGCACAAACTTCCACCAATCATATGCTAATCCTTGTACTAAAGACATTGCACACAATACCCTCTGATTTGAAGGGCAGTTAATCTCTTGCAAGATTCGATCTACCCTTTCAACCCAGAACTTGGCTACATCTGATTGATCCAATGCAGTCCCATGAAAATCTTCCGCTCCTCTCTTTCTTAATAACTCAGTAGGAGCTTTTGGAGCGGTCAATCTGCCTACCACTTGAAGCAAACCTTGCACTAATGCCAGATCAAAACCCTGACCTTCTATTGGTGCACGCTCATTTGCAGGCCTATCTTGTCCGACTGGATTACCACTTCTGACCGGATTAACACTTTCCATCGTGTCGCCCATATACTCACTTGGATCAGACTCCATCAAGACACTACACCAGACAAGACATTTGCATTAGGCCACAACACCAGACTGACTCTCATACAAAGACTCGATACTCAATCAATCACATAGACTAGAACCGACTAAACCGGTGCTCTGATACCAAACTGTTACGCCCCCAACATGCCCGTTGGGAGGATGCCGGTTGCGCTACACGCACTTATACATATAGAAACTCAATCAAGAGAAAGATAACAAATGCATTTAATTAAAAGATAACAAATCCATATACATATAATCATATCGTTTTACAAATTAAAGGAATTTGTAAACATTTAACATATACATATACAAACATAATTGTTCTTTTAGAAAATTACATTTGCCAAAATAAAAATCCTTATACAAAAATAGTGGAGGACACAAAAGAAACTCCATAAAAGACTTCTAGTGGCCGACCTGCAAATGTCCGACTCCAAAATGAACCTGCCACCTACACGAGAAAAGAGCCCATGCTAAGCGATAACACTTAGTGGGGAGGAACAAACAACATAGATATGCATAACACATAACAATAATAACAACTAACAAGTTAATAAAATATAAAGCATGTAAGCAACATTCACTTATACATCATAGTTCCTATTTACACACATACAACTAAACATTATTCATTCATCAGATGCATATACATAAGTACTCAAACATGTAACTTATAGCCATATTCATATTATTGGAAACATATATGATAGACACAAATCTAAAAGACACATGTGTAATAGCCTGATTATTCATTAGAGGTGAGTACGGTCAATTTTGGATACTGATAGGTCACAGCATCCCAAGTATATGGAGACATGAGTCTTAAAACAATCTTTTAATCATGTATACCCGAAAGTATACCGGAGACCGAAGCCTTAAATCAAATGAAATGACCCAAACAGAGCCCGCATATAACGTATAATATATAGCAACTGCACACACACACACTGGCCTAGATAAGCACTTACTTATCCATAACTATGACCATACAAGCTCAAAACAATAACTCATATGTACTCTAGTATTATTACCATAGAATAAAGAATAACTCAAGTATAATCACATAATGCATGTATACATATATGTATTGGTCAAAATTCAGAGAAATATAAATCATATACATTTAAACCCTATATGAGATGATTAATCATGTACATATAACTTGATATAAAGAATCCATAACTTTACACATGCATAAGCAAAATCATATAATAACTTTATGATAACAAACCAAGTAAAATATTTGACTAACAAATCCCATTTACTAATTAATAATACACAAATAAAGGTTAAAAACCCAAATTAAAAGAACAAGGATTAAAAAAAAGCAAAAGAGAACAATTTACAAAAATAAGGAGGCAGTAGTGTTTTACACGGCGGTATGGTGTACCCATACTGCCGTGTAAAACGGGGAAGCACGAGTCGTGCATGAGGGACACGACTCGTGTCCTGCCCAGCTAAACTGCACAAATCACGCATTTTACACGGCGGTATGGGATTCCTTAACGCTGTGTAGCACAACGAACAGCAAACTAGAGAGAGCTTACACGGCGGTATGGGATTCCTTAACGCCGTGTAGCACGATGAACAGCAAACCAGAGAGAGCTTACACGGCGGTATGGTCTATCCTTACCGCCGTGTAAACACCCCTTGACCCAGATATAACGCCAGAATCACACAATTCAAAATCAAATCCAACATAATTCATTTCAACATGCATATGACTTCACACAACCTCAACAATTATACATATACACTCATTCCATAGGTCATATTTTAGCATATACCATGATGAAACACATATCCAAAGTTACATTTATCATGCTTAACATATATATTCAAAACCCAACTCAAATACATGTTAAAACACATTCAATAACCAGATTTCCAGAAATTCATGCAAAAATCATGAAACACATCAAAGCATATAATTCTAACATCTCAATCTTATACATAAAATATATTAAACACATGCATTTACATGAATTAGAACACACAAATATCAGATATAGACATCTCACTCAATGATCCAAAGAGAAATGAACAATCATTCTCAAGGTACACAGCCAAATGCAAACTCCCAAACCTGATTGCAGATCTCCTTCCAAACTCAAGACCCAATCTTTTCTTTCCCTTTGTTCTTTTTCCTCTCTTCAGATTCTTGCACAAACCAACCAAAACAACATCTCAATTTGCAAATCAAACTTTAAACCTAAGAACAAACCATATAATCCCAATCCAAACCAAGAAGAAGATGAAGAAGAGAATCAAAACTACAAAACCAATCACTTACCTCTTGAAACTCAATTCTTAAACCCTTAGAACTCAGCTCAAACTTAGGGAATCAACACATGCAAACCCAGAGCAACAAGAAGGAAGATGAAGAAAAGAAAGAGGCAGAACGGGACAGAAAATGAGAAGGAACGATTCCTGTTTCTTCCCTCTCTCTTTCTTTCAAATCCCACTAACTCTCCTACCAAAGCCACTTGTCACTCTCTCATTGGACCTCATTTCCTACTTGGACTTTCTTTCTCTTTTGTCCTTTAGTCACATACATAAATACTATTTAACCCTCAAGAAACTCTTATAATTCCTAACATAAATCCCAATTTGTAACACCCCTTATCCATACGTAGGCGAACCCATCCGGAAGGGAGTAGGAAGCCGTATGAGTAGGTGTGTTACTGGACAGAAGCGATACAAAGCATATAAAAATACGAAAGAATTTAAAACTTAAGGAGCAAAAGCTGAACATAAATAATACACCAATGCGCATACACTAAGCGAAAGCACACACACATGCATACTTACAATCATACAACAGAAGCCTAATAAGAAAGATAAAATTGAGGAAATACTTAATACACAAATATAAAAAAAATATTTACATAGCCCAAAATATCACATCAGAATCTTTACACATTATTACATATACATATTACGCAGAGATACCAAATCCAAAATACAGAAGCTGAAAAAAATACAAAACTTCTAGCTCCTATGTGGCCGAACCTTACAGATGCGCGACTCGAATAGAAGCAAACCTGCCACCTGCACGGGAAAAAGAACCCGTGCTAAGCGATAATGCTTAGTGGGGAGAACATACAGAAATATATGGACGGCCATTCACAATGGTCGCCGAGGCATAACACATTCGAATGGTATATGCACATAGATTTAACAGATATATATATATATATATATATATATATATATATATATATATATATATATACTTGCATATAAAAGCCATGCATTCAAACAATCATATCCACTTTCAAAAAATCTCGTGTCGAGCAACCCAAAGTAGACAAAGTACCATACAAGATACAAGTATCATTATGTAGAAACACATACAATCTCATATGCATATACTTACCGAGGTGTTAGATATCAATCCACATTACATTTAGCTACTCAACAATTAAACATGCAGCCTTCATACCAATAACCCAAACGTTAACTGAAAACCCATTCACATACAAGACAATTTACCATGCAATAACGCACCTGACTATCATGCTAAACTACGAGACATTTAAACATACTTTTGTCAGGCCATAACACACACACCAGCCAAAACCCCAAGGGACAACGTCCAAAACCACCACACTTCCCCTGCGCAACTCTAATACATGAAATATCATACCATGGAACATAAACACATAACAACATGTCGAGGATATTACAATAGCTGACACCAAGGGAAACATATAGCATAGTATTAAATTCGTTGCGTTCGCTAGATCAAGATTATATTGATACTCATTTTAATTCATAAATTAATCATAACAGTTAACAGCACAAAATCACATTAATATACATACATAACCATAGCATTTCGAAATTCCAGCTTACATTTATATACATTTTAATTTATCTCACCACTATACAGAAGTGCAGTATACATATTATACGACACACATGAACAATATACACATACAATAAACAAGGTCATTTACATACAAGTAGAGAATACACAATATACATGCTTGAGTCACAATTAATCCATTCCGAGATTCAAAATTGCATTCTCATATTCATATCAGACAAAGCAAACAGAATACCTGCTGACTCACTTTAGTGGATAACGAGAAAATACGATAACAATATGGTAACATACCTTACGGGTACGAATCGAAAAGCAACATCATTTTTTTCCACATTCAAAAACATTTCGGTAAAAGGACCTTAAACAAGATCCATACGGTATAAAGGTTCGCGAGGAACCAGCCAGGGACCTGATCGGGGTCCATTTGTTCAAAGGGCGCTGCAGCTACAAAACTTTATTAGGCATGCCTAACTATCCACTAGACTGACTCTCGCTAGTCATGCATAAAACAATTCATGTTTTGCATTGCATAATATATATATCATCATGCATAAATCAGAGTATGATAGACATATCATTTCTTTCTAGTATTACACACACATCATACAATTCACATTGCTAAGCATATACTCTAAAGCATATCAAAATCAAATATGGGAAACCATATTGTGCCAAAGATTATCCAAACAAAACCCGTATCATGCATTAGTACAATTCATGTCAAATATAATATCATATATTATTCTTAGGGAAGAACCGTGAATTAAAATATGCATTATACACTTCACATTTTAGTAAAACATGTTCACAATAAATAACCATGAAATTGACATTCATAATTTATTTGTATTCAAAATGCAACATGTAACACAATTCATAATATTAATATTGATAAACTAAATCATACAACTAAAATCAAATGATAGTCTAACAGGGATTACCATCACTAAGCATATCATAATCAAGTATTAACATACCATCACCTCAATAACACACAAATTATGTTTCAAGTCACAACATGTAATTTATCGAATATAATCCATAATATAGTGGGCATATAAACAAGTTCATATAGCGTGCAGTAAGGAAAAACCATGAAAAGGGCATTTGAAACTCATTTTCGAAAAACTGGCAGAAACCAAGGCGAATCAGGGCCTCTGTCATGCTCGCGAGCAAGTCGCGCTCGCGACAGAAGAGTCATGGACATAAGTCGTACTGAAGGACACGACTCGTGTCGATGACTCATCCCAGTCGTGCTCCTTAAGCACGACATGCAGAGGAAGCGGCATGAGCACGAGTCGTGCTGAGGGACACAACTCGTGTCCATGCTATTTCCCTTCAGTCGTGCTCCACAACACGTCACGGAGAAAAAATCACAGCAGCACGATTTGTACTGAATAAGCATGAGTCGTGCTGCATCAGCACGAGTCGTGCTGATCCTCTCTTCAAGCCGACGTCCAGCTGAGATGCACGACTTGCACGCCAAAGGAGCACGAGTTGTGCTTCTCCATCCGAGTCGGACACAGACAAAACTACAATGAACTTTAACACAAAAACGGGAAGCTCCTCTCTGTCGCTCTCGCGACAGAGACGATATTCCCGATTCCCAGCCAAAATGTAGGATTTCCATCTTTTTCTAAAACTCTTTCAAAAACCTTTCAAAACCCACACAATCACGCACAAACTCTTACCTTAACACTCAAATGCATTCCACAACATGCTCATGATTAAATCACACTCAATTAACACAAGATTCAACACTTAAATCAAAGAAATCACAGAAATAGTAGATCAAGAACACTAAGACAGGGGTTATCCAATTCAAGCAATTCTCATACCAAAATTAATATGCACTCATCCTAATTACTACACATACATTACTAGAGCAATTACCTAACAAAATCTTGCATAAACCCATGCCAAGACACTCAAAATCCTAGAAATCTTTTCCTTGCCCTTGAGCTTCCTCTTGCCACCCAAAGCTTGCACAAACCAAAACCCAAAGAATTACTCTTAACCCAAAAACCCTAACTCAAACAAAACAAGAAGAAGAGGAAAAAAATCTCATGTAGGAAACCCTAGCACCCAAAACCCATATATATACCTCTTCAAGAGACCCTCAAGCCCCACCAAGACACCAACTCACGCCTAGCCACGGAGAAGAGCACAATCCATGGAAAAGAAAAGAAAGAAGAAGGAGGAGGAGAGCAGAATGTGATCTTCCTTCTCTCTCTCTTTCCTTTTTCTTATTTCCCATTAATTGCCCACTCCACATGGCCACTTCCTCTAGATCCACATATCATAATATTACAAGCCCACTTAGCACAATTTTATTGGCTCTCACTCATAAATATCTTGACTTCATATACTCAAACACCATACACATACATACACACTAAATAACCTCCTCACTTAACATCTTATTAATTTAATCTCTTCAATTAAGTCCTTAATAAATCCAATTTCATATACACTAATTACCGAAATACCCTCATTCGTTCCAACTTAGCATGCACATTCCGACTAGGCCCGATTTGGGGTGTTACACAATTCATATACCAATTACCAAAATACCCCTTTTAAGTATCCAATTAAACTTGTAAATCCAACTAGGCCATATTTGGGATGTGACACTGCTGGTACAAGCACTGCCTCTCATTCTAGTGGTACCTACTTGACAAAGGAAGATGTCGAGGAGATTGTCCCACGGACTATTCGTTCGTTGCTTCCTCACTTGGCCCCTCAGCCACCAGCCACTCAACCCAATACCACTACTACATCTCCTACACCACATGATGATGTCGGCCCTTTAGGTCCACACGGTCCTAACCCGCCTGATGATTCTCATTATGGTAGTGGCGGCTTTACCTGAACATGACTCTACATATCTTTTTTTGTATGATATTATTATTAGTACAATTTATTATTTAGGAAGATATTATGTGGCACAATAAATTTATTATTATTATTTACTTTTCGCGTACTTTTAATTAGATATACACTATGTACGTACGAATATTAATTATATATGTTTTGGATTATATATTTATAAATTTGAGTATAATTTACATTTATATGCAAATGAATGTTTATATTCATATTAACTTATTTTATTGTATAATGATATGAAAATTAAAAAAAAATAAAATTCATAAAATTAGCGACGGATTTGTGATAAACAAATCCGTCGCTAAACATGAAATAAATAATACGTATTATTAGCGACGGGCACAAAATTAGTCACTAATATTTAGCGAGTGAATTATTTTGGCAACTATTTGTCGCAAATTTACTAAACCAATAGCGACTGCATTTACTGACTAAAACATCAATCGCTAATTAATTTTGGCGACTAAATTTATTTGTTTATTAGCGACTAACAATTATAATTTTTGCGACTAAATTTAGTCGCTAAAAATAGCGACTGTTTTTCGAGTTAGTCGCTAAAATTCTTGCGACGGTTGTATTTGCGACAGTTCGTCGTCCTGTCGCTATAGGTAATTAGCGACTAAAATCTTCACATTAGCGACGGATTTTTCCGTCGCTAATTTCTCGTTTTTTTATGGTGTATATAGACACACACACATACACACACACATATATATATGTGATTGTTTTGTATCTCAAAAGTTCTTTTAACCAGCTAAATGGGGATATATATATGTGTGTGTGTGTGTGTGTCTACCTATATATATATGTGTGTGTATATATTTGTAGACATATATATACCCTTATGTATACCTTATAAAATTCATTTGAAGTCACATTTTCCTATTAAAATAAATATTTATAAATATAATGTTCACATTAATTTGAAACTTATTGATGGTATACACGTGAATATACATTGTATACACATGCATACCCCTATTTATATTTTATGAAATTCACTTGCAATTACTTTCTATTAGTATAATAAATATTTAAAATATAATGTTCATCTTAATCTGACACTTATTGAATGTATATACCTGGTATACATATGTATATCCCTATGTATACCTTATGAATTTCTCATTAAAATCATCTTTTACTATTAAATATTGTTTTGTTTTATTTTTTTTTAAAATAGCCAATGAACAACATAATAATGCTTTTAAACAAGAATTTAAGAAATTAAAATAATCAAATTCTCTGCAGAATTGCACCGAAATGGAAAGAGAAATGGATACAAGGTGTATCAGCTCTTCATTTTTTTTAAACCATGTTAATTTTTATAATAATAAAAAAAATATTTTATTCATCCATTTCATAATCAAATAATGCATTAGCATTTTCTTGTAATATAAAATTTAATAAACTTTAATATAAACATCTATTTGTTTGACAAAATAAATCATATGAAATATCAAAAAATAATATAAAAAGATTGTCTTGCATTGAAATCACTTTTCCTTATTATAATAAATATTTACAAATATAAATTTCACCTTAATTTGACACTTATTAAGAGTATACATCCGAATATATATATGCATACTCTTATGTATATCTTATGAATTACTTATTAAATTTTAAGATTAATTACAAAAATAAATTTGAATTATAAGCTAGTGTTTTTTTTTTTTTTGAAAACATAAGCTAGTGTTTAATTTCATGTCTAACAAAAAAAAATTATAATATCAATTCAAAATTTCATATTTTTTTAAATTTTAGAGTTTTGTTAGTTTTTCTAATGAATTATTTTTACATATGATCTCGCCTCTACAATTTTCTCACCCTTTAACTTTGCTTTGTAACTTGATACATATGTATATTCGGACATACATATGTAAATCTGAGTAGATATACATACCCTTATGTATACATTATAAAATTCATTCGAAATTACATTTTTCTATTAAAATCAATATTTAGAAATATAATGTTCATCTTAATTTGAGACTTATTAGGTGTATGCACCCAAGTCTACATATGTATACCCAATAATACGTTTGTGTACACATGTATATATATGTATACCCCTATATATACTTTATAAAATTCACTTGATAATACATTTACCATATGAAGCAAGGGTTGCTAGTCCTGTACAATATCGATGGATGTATCCATTTGAGAGGTAAATATTAATACCTCTAAATATTGTGTCAGTAAATATTTATGTACAAAGTCATAATTAAATTGGTTATCTATACTCGTTTGCGGGTTCCTTCGAACTCTTAAAAAAAAGATTGGTAACAAAGCAACAATTGAGGCATCTATTTGCAATGCATACTTACTCTCAGAATCATCAAATTTTTTCTCGCATTACTTTGAACCTCATGTCAGTATTAGACACTGACGTCCTCCTCGTAATGATGATGGAGATTGTGGAGAAAACATAAGGGAAAATTTAAAAATTTTCACTTACCCGGGTCGAACATGCTCAAAACTTCGTGACAGAGCATTAACATCAGAGGAGCATAAGGCAGCTCATACGTACATTCTACTAAATTGCGAGGAAGTTTCTCCATACTTGAGGTACATATATATAAATATTTTATTGTGTTCCCAGATATATCCACTTTCTATAAAAGTGGTTAATTTTTTTTTAAATGCACTGTAATGAAGTATATATTACAAGAATTTATGTCAGAAGCATCCTAATCTTACACCAAGTCAGTTTGATGCAAATATTGACAACTACTTTGCAGACTGGTTTGAATTATATGTAAGGCCATCATCATTTACATGTATAACACATAAATAGTAATTAAGATGGTATTCATTACTAACTTTGACTTCTTAATTTTTTCATATTAGGTTCGTTACAATGGAATTGACAATGAATACCTCTGTAGTTTGTCACAAAAACCATTACGGAGAGTGAAGTGCTACTCGATTTACTTTGTCAATGGTTACAAATTTCACACTAAAACTCATGATTCTGGGAGACATTCAATGAACAGTGGAGTTTGTTTAAAAGGGTCCAACTCAGGTGATGATGTTGGTGATTACTATGGATGGATTGAAGAGATCATAGAGATAGAGTACCCTTCATTACCAATAAAGCAGACAATATTATTCAAGTGTCATTGGTTTGATCCCACTATAGATATTGTTCTCAAGATTCACAGCCAATATAGAATTGTGGACGTAAACCAACATCATCGGTTCAACAAATATGAACCATTTATCCTAGCGATGCAAGTAACTCAAGTGTATTATGCAAGATATCCTTTTTCAAGATTAGATAGAGCTAACTAGTTAGCTGTGTTTTCGGTTAAACCAAGGGAGTTCATAGTGACATCAGATGTTAGAGATGACAGTGATCCTGTATATCCTAATGCATTCCAAGTTGATGAAGTAATTGTGCATGAGATAACAATGGATGCTGGTAATGAAGAGGATATAGACTTGCGTGACCCTACAGGAGTGGTTATTGAAATTGATAACATTGATGAATTTGATCGACAACTTGAAGTGGATGAAAAATAAGAGGAATTTACAGATTATGATAGCAATGAGGACGAGGAAGAGGAAAATTCATCAGATAGGGACTAATTAATTACGTGTAGTTTTCAGAGGACAATGTGTTAACTTGTTGTAATTTTTTATTATATTTATTATTTGGAAAAATAGTTTGATGCACTTATTCAATTATAATTTATATATGTTATATACATGCATGTATAGTTCACCATTGTGTAGGTATGGATCGTGGTAGAGGACGAGGACTTACTGGTCGAGGACGTCGCGGAGGACGATTTGGAGGGGATTCCACAACTCACCTTTTGGAGATATGCCTGATATCCCGGGAGATCCTACATTCGGGAATGAACCATCGCCTCCTGTGATATTTACGCCATCTGCATTAACTCTTAATTCACACACAGCCAACAACAGTACATCGACTACATGTGAAGTGTCTAGTGAAAATATTAGTCGATTGTACGTTACAGTAAATCAAAAGGGCATGTGAGTATTCATCCATACAAATTGTGAATAACTTATAAAAACATGTTTAACCACATTGCTTTTATATTACATACTTTGCAGGCAGGAACCTTCCTCCCAATGCTCTAGGATTATAACCAGCAGCTTCCATCAGCGGACAGACATAAATGGAGTTAGTTGGAAGAAGGTTGCTAGAGAAATCAAGGAGTTTTATTGGGGAGAATTCAAGGTATATATATATATTTATTTGAAAATTAATGGTAATTTGTCATTACAAATTTTTGTAATCATTTTATATTGAATTAATCTATGATTATAAATACTAATGAACCACCTGAAATATAAATGCAGAAAAGTTGCCATTGGGATGCGGAAGCAAATGGTCCTGTGAGGGCAGGTTGGGAAACAAAGGCTGCACAAAGGTATAAAGATTATGTGTATCACATAAAGATCGCCAAGAAAAAGCCTAAAGATTTTCCAGAGGCTGCATGGATTAGGTGGACTCAGCCTTTTAATCTTCCTCCACGTATTCAACTTTCTGCTCAGAAAAAGATCAATCGTTATGGAGGCTCTGAAGATAAGGCTCCTGGATCATACACCGGTGGTACCATTTCTATTGGTGAGCATATCTCACAACTGGTAAGTACTTTAATTATAAGAGAATTAAATTATACTTTTATATTAGTGATTTTTAATTTCCATAATGTTTGCCAACTGGTATGTTCATTTGAGTATTTTTGAAACGGTTTGCCTTTTGAATTTGGATTATATAAAACCAATCAACTATTCAATTTGATAGACATGCGAATTGTTTAATAATATATTAATTGATATATGTAGAGGAGGATGGGAAAATTGTGTTGGAGTTTGTTGATGAGATTGGAGTAGATTTGTGATTTTTAGAAGTGTAAAATGTATTTTTCTTTACAGGAGGATGGCAATAATTTGGGGAGGTTATGCCAAAATTTTCATTGATTTTTTGAAAATTGTTCACTTTATATATTACTTGGGAAACAGTTTGCCTTTTGAAACTAATGAATTTGATAGACATACGAATTGCTTGACATTATATATTGATTGATATATATATGTAGAGGAGGATGGGAAAATTGTGTTGGAGTTTGTTGAGAAGATTGAAATAGACTTGTGATTTTTAGAAGTACAAAATGAATTTTTCTTTACAAGAGGATGGCAATAATATGGGGAGGTTATGCCAACATTTTCATTGATTTTTTAAAATTTTTTCACTTTATATATTGCAATAAAATAGGATAACAAAGGAAAATAATTCAAGTGCATATTTTAATAATACGAGAAAAATTTATCTTTTTAACTCGTCTTCATTTTTTTCAATAACTACTTTATACTGCACATGATATAGGAGAAGGAGTTGGGCCGGCCACCTACAATTCCCGAGGCCTATCTGCACACACATACCATAAATCATGATGGGAAGACTTATGTGGCGGATCGTAGCAGGGAGGTGCATGTAAGTAACATGTATTTTATTAGTTGATAATGTCTTAAGTTATTCAAATGCTAAATTGTTGTAAAATATGTGTTGTTCTTATATTTACATTTTTTAAAAATTGTTGTCATTTTATAGGAGAGATATGAGCAACTCCAATCTGAGAGATCGTAAGATGAGTCATCCGTCGATGAGTCGGAGTTGTTTATCGAGGCCGTACGATGCAATAAAAGGAAAACAATATACAGACTTGGCTCATATGTGCCTCCTGGTGTTTATCCATTCGGACCATCATGTGCTGCTGGTACAAGCACTGCCTGTCATTCTGCTGGTACCTACTTGACAAAGGAAGATGTCGAGGAGATTGTCGTACGGACTATTCGTTCGTTGCTTCCTCACTTGGCCCCTCTGTAACAACCTAAAAAGGGCCTAGTCGGAATCTGTGTGGTAAGTCGGAATATTTAGAGTATTTCAGTAATTTTAGCAAGAGAATAATTGGATAATAAGGATTCTAATAGCAAAGAAATCAATTAATTAAGTTAAGAGGAGGAATTATAAGGTGTGCATGTGGTGTATGGAAGTAGAGTAATTTATGGGAAGTGATTTAATGGATTATGGGTTTGGTAACACGGATATGGATATTTATGTAAGAGATGATTGTGTGTGTGTGGGGTATGGTGTATTGAAGGAATAAGTCAAAGATGGATGTTGGAACCTATAAGAGCTTGACACTTGGCTTGGTGGGTGAGAACATTTAATGGAAAAGGAAGAGAGAGACAAGGGAGGGCTGTTTTGAGGAAGCTTCCCGTGGAAGCTGCCCCTCTTGCCTTGATTTTCAATTTCCCGTCCCTCCTCTCTCTCTTGCTTCCATTTCCTGCTCTCATCTCCTCTCTCTTGTGTTCTCCTTGAGCTTTGGGTAGGAATTCTGTGTTTTTGAACTGGGTTTTGAAAGTAAGTGCTTGAGTTTGAATTGGGGTTCCTTTATCTACTTCTTGTTCTTTGAATTCTGGTTTTGAAGTGTGAGTTTATGGTTTGATTTAAGTGTGTTGTGGCTGGGCTTTGTGCAAGAATTGGAAGAGAGAAGAAAGAGCAAAGGCAAGGATAAAGTGGTGTCTTGAAGAGTTGAAGATTGAAGCTTCATTTCAGGTTTGGGAGTGTTTTGCCATTGTTCTTTTCTTGGATCATTCTTTGTTATGCTTTAATTCGTGATAATACTGAGTGTTGATTTATGTGTAAATGCATGTGTGTGATTGAGCTAGAGTATTGGTTTGGTATGATTTTAAGTTTTAGTGACTTGTATGTGAGTTCGGTAGTAGAATTTCAAAGTGTTAGTGAAGAACATGATTTGTGTGCTTTAGTGATTTAATTGTGAATTCTTGTGCAAATTAGTGTAATTTGAGTGTATATTGATGCTTAACATGTCTTGGGGTTGCTTTCGACTCATGAGGTAAGTGTTAATGTATGATTGAATAAGTGTTTGGAGGTTTGAGTCGGAATGAGTGTTGGAAATGCAGATTCTGGGCAAATCTGGGTTCTATAGCGATCGTGACATTGTCGTGAGCACGACAGAGTGCGGATTTGGTCCCTTGTTCTTAGGGAGCCCTCTGTCGCGATCGCGGCATTGTCGCGAGCACGACAGAGAGCTCGGTGGCCATATCCTCAACGCGTGAGTCTGCCGAGCGTGCGTCGTCGCGAGCGCACCTCCTAGCGCGAGTCGCGACGAGGTATCCTGCGTTCTGTCGCGATCGCGACAGAAGCCCTTCCTGCTTGCCCTGTTTTCTGAATGTGATTCTTTTGTTCCACTTTGCACGGTTTCTCACTGTTGCATGGTACATGATTGAGTTTATGTCTTGTTGACCTTTTTATACTCGTGTCGTAGTAGTGAATTAATGTGATATTGGGATTTTGATCCGAGATTTGTGTAGTAAGTGTTGTGATTGTTGAGTGAGTTATTGAGCCTGAAGTGTCAAGGTAGTGGATAATTAAGCATGCTTAAGAAGGGTTTGTGAGTGCAGCTGCCCGTGTCCGCCCGGTTTGGGCGAAGCGGTCGACCTCCGAGATGGTCATCTTTCGTGTAGTGATAAAATGTTTTGAGACTCCGGTCTCCCGCATTACCTTCGGGTATTAAAATTATTTTTGAGGCTTCGATCTCCCGTGCCGTGTTCCCGTATCCTCCACCATTGAATTCAGGCTATTGTGTGAACTGTCTGGTATTGGTTATGTGCTTTTTGTTTCAATTCTGATTTCATATAGTGACTCTTGATTTGTACATATATTTATGTCTTCTGGTATTTAGTGAATTCTGTATATTAATGCATGATAGTCTTGTATAGTGTTTTGTTTGTTCTGTTTCCTCCCCACTAAGCATTATCGCTTAGCACGGGTTCTTGTCCCATGTAGGTGATAGGATTTTGGGAGCTTGCTCGTGTCGTGTATCTGCAGGTCGACCACATAGGAGTAGAGTTGGTTTGTTATCTCCTCCTGTATTCCTTTTTTTTGTAAATGTGTTATTTTTGGTATAGTGGTTCATGTAACTCTTTTTGTAAAGGTTGTTGATGTAATATTGTTTTGTATATTGTAAATAACTCTATATTTTGATTATATGAGATTTATGTTCTGCCTTTATTATTATTATTATTATTATTCTTAGAGAATGCTTCCGCTTAGTGCATGTATAATCATTTTTAGTGAGTGAGCGTCGGGTAGCGCGCCCGCCGTCGCCCTTCCAACGGGGGCGGTGATGGGGGTGTTACAGTTTGTAGCTAGCCTAATGGTAGTGGTATTCTATGAATTAAGGACTTATTCCCTAGGTCATTGGTTCGAATCCCACGAAAGGCAAAAATGCACAAGGGGAAGTGTAAAGATCGTGAGTGCAACACGGTGGCTAGTGAGCGATGCACTGGGAAGGCCCGATGGCATATGTTCCAGGGATAGCCCTCGGTAGGCCACCACCGGGTTATTACACCCTCAGCCACTAGCCATTTATCCCAATACCACTACTGCATCACCCACACCACATGATGATGTTAGCCCTTCAGGTGCACACGGTCTTGACCCCCATGATGATTCTCATTTTGGTAGTGGCGGCTCTACCTGAAAATGACTTTACATATCTTTTTTTGTATGATATTATTATCAGTACAATTTGTTATCTAAGAAGATATTATGTGGTACGATAAATTTATTCACTTTTCGAGTACTTTTAATTAGATATACACTATGTATTAATATTAATTATATATTTAGATTATATATTTATAAATTTGATTATAATTTACATTTATATTCATATGAATGTTTATTTTGTCGTAGTGTACATACTAATTTATTTCATTGTCTAATGATATGTAATGTTATGAAAATAAAAAAAAATTAAAATTCAGAAATATAGCGACGGATTTGCGACAAAAAAATCCGTCGCTAAACATAAAATACAAACTACGACGGATTAGTGACAGATGAGTAAATAGTCGCTAATTTTTAGCGACCGATAAAATTGGGCGACTGTCTATTGCAAATTTTATTAATAAATAGCGACAACATTTAGCGACTAAAGTTTCAGTCGCTAATTTAAAAATAACTCATTTGGCGACTAATTTTATTTGCTTATTAGCGACGGATAAGTATAACTTTTGTGACTAAATTCAGTCGCTAAAAATAGCGACTATTTTTCATTTTATAGTCTCTAAATTGCTTGCGACGGCTGTATTTGTGACAGTTCATCGTCCTGTCGCTATAAGTAATTAGCGACTAAAATTTATAGATTAGCGACTGAATTTGCAGTCGCTAATCACCCTTTTTTTGTAGTGATATTATCAAATATAGTAGTATTCACGTATTTCAATCATATACCACATGCTCATATCACTATTTAGAATACAGATTATCAGAGTCATATAATCATATATTATATATATATATATATATATCCAGATACTGATTTTCAAAATACATTAATTTCCAATTCAGATATCAAAATCATACTGCCATGTTTCGTATACAAATCACTTATGAAAATAAGTACTGCTTGCCTTTCTAAAAGTATGGATAACGGGGAAAAAATCAAGCATCCCCGAAAGGAAGAAACAAGCATCCTTGAAGGGAAGATATCATAACAAGCTGTTCTCGAAGAAATGTGTTGTATATAAATAATCAAACATCCCCGAAGGGAAGAAACAAGTAGCAGCTCAACCCTCCTATAGGCATGCCTATCTATCCACAACCTAGACTGATTAGCAGGCTTTCTAACAGATTAGAATTTCATAAAATCATGTATTTAACAATAATAATTTCATATGATTTCTGAGTTACAGATACAGACTTTATTAATATAACATCATCCATTTATTAAATAATACTTAAAGCTTGAATCAGAATTTATTATCATAATATTTCACTCATTCGTCACATATAATTGTTATTTTCGTGTAACTTAATCGTATATCCATATTGTTTAATCATTAATTACATATTATATAAATTCAAGTATAATTAGATATGAAAAATTGAATAAAAATCATGAATTATATATGCTGAAATTGAGGATCACACACTGACCACCGTGTAAAATAACATGAAAATAGAATGACAAAACAAAAGCTATTTACACGAGGGAAGAATATTTTACATGGTGAACAGATCATACCACACAGTTGGCAGAAAACTCTGACCACCGTGCAAAACAACTCGAAGGCAAAAATAATCAATCCAAAATGCTTTTACACGGTGGGCAGAAAATCCTGACCACCGTGTGAAGCCAAAAACAAGCAAATCAAAGCATCCAGAAGATGATTACACGGCAGGCAGAAGATCCTGACTGCCGTGTAACTGGAAGAATGCAGAATTCAACATCCGCAGAATTTCAAATCCAATTTTGTTAACAAAGTTTTATTCTTAACTTACATTCCCAAGTTCACTCTCTTTAATATACTTGCTCAAAAACATATAAAGTTCATCATAGTATTCAACTTATGTTAATTAAGCTTTTCTTTCTAGAATTATATGAGATAAATCCCAATCTACTCTAATGCAAAAACTGAATATTTGAAGTCATTCTACAAAATTTTTACTTAACTCAAATGAATAACCAGATATTCATTTTTTTTCCAATCATATATAAACTTATATAGAAAGGAAAATCTAATTATTAGAATTCAGCTTCATATGAACTTCTATAATCTATAACGTAATTAAACTAGCAAGAATCTTTCCATAATTCAAAACAGAGATACACTCAACTCTTCCATAATCCATTTTATACATACTACTTATCTTTAAAGATCCTTTTTACACTTCATACATCTCCTGTTTACAACCAATTTATTCACAAATGCATATTATCAAATATACTAGATCCCAAACCTGAATTGTAGCTCTTTCTTCTCCAACCTACTCCATTAGTGCCTTCTCTTTCCCCTTCTTCTTCTTCTTCTTCTTCTTCTTCTTCTTTTCAATTCCTTCTACAATGGAACTAGAATTAGAAATCTTCAATTAACAAGTTTTAATCTCCTTAATTCCCTTACTTTCATTTTCTTGAGAAATAAAGAGAGGGGGTAAAGATGATTTCCAGCTCTTCCTGCTCAAAACCACCAAGAATAGCCACTTTACAGATGTTAACATTTTAATAGGTGTCATTCACAAATTTTGCATGCTCATATATATATATATATATATATATATATATATGCCTTGATTAATCTCTTTCTTAGTCCTTCAACCTATTTATAACCATATTTGGCTTACGCTTAGTTTTTCTCATTTCAATTAAGTCCTTAATTGATCTTATTCTAATAAAACATAACATGGCACTTTATTAATTTATCACATTAATCAATTTATCTTCCAAATATACCCCTTTTAGCAAATTAAAATTACAATTATGCTTTCCTTATTACCCTAATTATGCAAAATACTACTAGGGTATGCAAAATTCACATCTATAATAAAGCATTGCAAATACTGATCTTTTAATACCATTTAGACCTCCATTTTTTTTTCTAATCTCATAATATTATCAAAGAAATTTTACTAGAGATATTTACTTTAAATATCTACTTTGTGTTACTTAACTTGACAATCAAGCATTTCTTCAAGAATACATGATATCACCATTCATTCAGAGTCACCTTCAAATTTTTGAATAGACAATTTAGGCAAATAAAGTGAAATCTCTATGAGATCAGTATCAAACTTTTTGTCATATACCATAATCAAGCAATTCCTATATATCTGATTCACACATATTATCTTCAAGTCATTTCTCAAATCCATGATAGCATTAAAACATTCTCATTAGGAAACCTTACCTATCCCTTAAAACTCTTTTCATTAATCCATATGACTATAAAATCTAAAATATAATTTATATCCAAAATCAAATTCAAATCCATAAAAAAGTAGTTCAGACAAGCTAGATACAAATTCTCATTCTTAAATCATATCAGGATAATGTGTATACATTGCACTTGCTATCACATTCCTATTCAGGAACTAGTAACGTTTTATGATCCATTTAGTCTACTGACACCATTTTGTTAAACAATTCTTCAATATCCAATATCAATCAGTACTTATACATCAATATCAATGAAATAAGAAAGATATCAAGCGCTTTCTATACTTTGACATATTAACCGAACAAGGTCACATTTACTTATACATATTCTGAATTTACTTTCCACATGCCAGTTCTGAATGCAGTACGCAAACTTACATGACTAACTCTTAAATTGAGTATTTAAAATAAAAAGAATTCCATTTCATAATCAATCAAATATATTTCATTATAATTTAGGTACCTAAAAGCCCATGGGTTTATATGTTCTAATTTCAATATAATTTTAGTTATTATTTGTATTCATTACATATTACTTTACTATCATTTTTATTTGTTCATAAAACCAGGTTTATACTAACCCATTTCCTTTACTGCATTTTTTTTCTAATTAAATTATTGAGTATAGCTAAATTCCAACTCATCTTCATCGGGTAACTATTAGTAAATTCAGCACATAATAATACAGTTAATGTTTGTTTATATTAAAGAAAATAATCATACGGGATTGGTTATTCCCGTTTTCCTTCTTATTTTTCCTATCATCAAGTGTTTTCCTAATTCCTTACTATAAATAAGTATCACATACAATTCTTTGTTTTATGCATATCCATAACAAACATAAATAATGAAAGGGGAAATTTAATAAACAAACACAAGAGGTAATATTAATAATGGTACCTACCTCTTGTAGAGCAGAAACATATTGAGAAAGCGTCATAAGGATCCCCTTAATTTTTGGTCATTGGTCTGGCTTTTACCTTCATGCGGGATAAAAGCAGTTAATTCACAATCTAAAAGCCCCTGAAAGATTAAGAGCAAAAATAGTGAGTGGGAATGAGTAGTCTTGCGGCGTATACGTTTTCTCGTTGCTAAATACTGAGATCTTCCACCTATTAACTAGAGACCTATCTTTAGTATAACTCAGACTCCTTTCTGAGATAGGATTTTATAATCTTAATTAGATTGAATTACTCAATTCTATATGGATTGGAACTTAATCCATAATAGAGTCATGGGCGTATCCTAACTCTATCATCTCCCACTCGCACATGACGAAACGAATTCCATTCATAATCTTCAGTTATACAGGCTAATATAGATTATGTGACCAGCATACCTCGAGAGCTCTAGTGCTATACATCTGTTAGGGATATATAGCATCTCGAAAAATGAGATCCTCTTATCTCATTTTCACGTACGCCTAACCCTAGACAGCCTTTTCACAATCACTGTTTTAACTCATGATCTCATAAAACATGTTTTGTGTTCACTATTATATTTCTACTTATAGAAACGATAATAGACATGTCGGTGAACCACGAATTCTTATGAATGTGATCAAAAGACTATCTTCCCCTCTTACTGTATGTCATCCATCATGATTTAACTCGCTTTTCTTGTTAGATCCATCAGGTCTAAATTTTTCTTAGACCTCTTGGAGACTAACTAAGCTAGCCACATTGAACCATACTTCAGGGATAAGTTAAGGATTCTAAGGCTCAAAATATAAATAGGGTCTCACAATAGGGAAAGTTGAGATCAATAATATTACATTCCTATCCCTTTGGTCACTTAAGAACACACGGTATAAAACATGTGTTATGGTATTCTTTCCTTCCCTTAAAGGATCGCATGTCTTACATTTTAAAAATGTGTATATAAAAAACACCATACAAAAGCATAAGGTTGCGATGCACCGAAACACCCAACTTTAGTCTGCTTACTTAAGTACTTCTTCTGGCTTTGTAGACAGAACATGGTAGTTACCTATAACAAACCATCGGATTCCATACAATCCTTATTTGGACCTTAATCCAAAGCATACAACTTTGCGTATGTCTTTATCTCACACCTTAATAAGACTCATCTTGTAATTTCTGCAAGATGACACTTTTATTTTGAACGGGCTCTCGAGCAATCTCATATGTTCAAAATTCACCTCATCTTAGTCTTTGCCAACTCATTGACAAAACTAAGGTAAACACCCTTGTGAGTGGGTTACTTCTCTGTCTGACATTCTCAATCTTAAACAAATAACACTAAATATTCACACATTAAACATTCACACTCATGTATTGCCAACAATGAACTTAATTATTATTCATAAATAATAATGTTAAGGGATTGCAAAAATAAAATAGTACATATTAAATTCTACGCAAACCCTGAGATCTAATGTGTCTTTCAAACACATATTTCATTATAGGTTTAGTCAATGGATCTGCAATCATATCATGTGTAGTTATGTACTGTAAGTTCACATCTCCTTGTGCAACAACATCTCTCGCATATTGTTACTTAATGTCGATATGCTTAGTCCTACTATGAAATTTCAAATCTTTCGTGTAAGTTATCGATGATTGACTGTCACTATAGACTGCCATCGGTTCCTCTGAGGTAGTTACTCTTAAATGGTCCATTGACCGTTTCACCCAAATTGCCTCTTGTACTGCAGCTGCGGAAGTGATAAATTCTGCTTCTATTATTGATAAGGCTGCACAAGTTTGTTTCTTGCTACTCCATGAGATGGCACCCTTTCCAAGCAATAATATGAAACCTGAAGTGGATTTCCTCTCATCTACATCTCCTACCCAATCAGCATCAATGTATCTTCTCAATTGCAGATCCTTGCTTTGATAACAGAGAGAATAATATGTTGCACCTTTGAGGTATCTAAGCATCCTCTTTATTCCTTTCCAATGTGCTTCGCTCGGGTTAGATTGATATCTACTTCCCATGCCCTCTGCATAGCATATATCAGGTCTTGTACATAGCATTACATACATAAGACTATCCACAACAGTGGCATATGGAATGTTCCTCATTCGTCCCACTTCTTCTGGCATCTTTGGACACATTTTTTTGCTAAGAAACCGATTCTTGGCAATAGGGTTGTCAACAGGTATACAGTTCTACATATTCAATCGTTCAAGGATTTTGTTGATATATGTCTCTTGAGAAAGAGATAACAACCTTCTTGAATGATCTCTTAAAAACTTAACTCCAAGATTGTAGTCTGCATGACCCATATCTTTCATCTCAAAGTTAGATGACAACCAATTTTTGATTTTATTTACATATCCTTTATCATTTTCAGCTATTAGTATGTCGTCTACATACAATGTTAGAATGATAAAATTATTTTTAGAGCTTTTGTTATACACACAATGGTCTTCATCAATCATGTTGAACCCATTCGATATGATCGTATCATGAAATCTCAAATACCATTGTCTTAAAAACTGTTTAAGGCCATCGGCAAACCTTATATTTGCTGCCTTTTTCAATAAAACCTACAGGTTATTCCATGTAGATTTCTTCATTCAATTCTCCATTGATAAAAGCAGTCTTCACATCCATTTGATGTAGTTCTAGGTCTAAACTTGCCACTATGGTAAGAATTAACCTTATGGATGTAAGTCTTACAACAGGTGAGAAATTATCCTCATAGTCAATCCCTTCTGGTTGTGTAAACCCCTTATCGATTGGTCGAGCTTTATATCTTTTGATACTTCCATCAGCCTATTGCATCACCTTGAAAATTCACTTATTCCCAATTAGTTTACATCCTTCTAGTAGATTAACCAGTTTCCAAACACGGTTCGATCTCATGGATGCCATTTCTTCTTCTATTGAATTAATCCATTTTTCTTAACTGGGACTAAAAGGGAATCTTGAGTATTTTTAGGCTCTTCCTCATCTTGTGTGGTAACTAAAAGGGCTTCATTCAAGCCTTCGATCTCAAATCGTCGGCTTGGAACACTTTACCTTTTAGATTTTTACGGTTCTGAATCTTGATAAACATATCTCATATATTCATCATAATTTGGAATGCTCCCACTAGGACCATTCTCCATACTCTCACTGGAATCAAGAATACTCCCACTCAAATTAGGGTCTCAAACATCCAGATCATGTGTAGGAGAAAGTTCTTGGCCTTCTTCCTCTAACTCTCTCCGACTCGAATGGAGTGATCCTGATGGTTTGTCTTCCTGAGGTTCATAAAAAATGAAATCTTTATTCACTTCCCCCAACTTTAGAAATTCATTCTCTAAGAATATGACGTCTCGTGATTCATATTCTATCACTGTACCATTCTCTTGCTCACCCATGAATACGTATCCTTTTGATACTTCAAAATATCTCACAAAAATAATCTTTTTACCTCTTAGTCCTAATTTACCAAATTTATTTGAGATATCATGGACATAAGCAGCACAACCCCAAGGTCGTAAATGGCTTAAGTTAGGTTGCTGACCAGTCCACAACTCATAAGGTGTGGAAGCAATAGATTTGGAGGGCATTCAATTTAGAACATATGCGGTAGTCAATAAAGCATTTCCCCAATAGAAGATTGACAAATTTGCCTCTGTCATCATAGATCTAATCATATCAAGGAGAGTCATATTTCTCCTTTTCGCAACACCATTTTGTTATGGAGTTTTGGGAATGAACAATGAATGTTCAATCCCTTTTTTATCACATAAAGATTTAAATTCATCAGAAAGATATTCTCGACCTCAGTCAGTTCTTAAAGCTTTAATCTTTTTCTCTAATTGATTCTCAACTAAATTTATATAAGTCTTGAAGCAACTCAATGCTTTTAACTTGTGAGAAATCAAATAAATATGACCATACCTAGTATAGTGATATATAAATGTGATGAAGTAGTAGGCCTTATGCCTTACCCTCACATTTATTGGACCACAAATGCCAGCATGAATTAATTGCAATGGAAATTCAGCTCTAGTTCCTTTTTCGAACGATTTTCTAACTATTTTTCGTTTAAGGCAATGCTCATACGTAGGTAATTTAACCTCATTCAAATCAACTAGTAAACTTACTTTGGCTAACCGACTCATTCGATCTTGCCCAATATGGTTTAATCTAGCATGCCATAATTTCATATGATCCTCATAACTATGTGAAGTTGAAGAAATTAAAGAAAAACTAGTTTTATTCATAGAGTCAGGATCAATATTCATAACAATAAAATTGTTTGAAATAAAACCAGAACCATAATAAATATCATCCAAACATAAGCGAACACTGTCATCTTTAAAATGCAAATCAAAACCAAGTTTTAATAACAAAAGAACAAAAACTAAATTCCTACGAATCTTTGAGGCATAAAGCATATCATGTAGGAGTAAGGTTCGGCCTTTACATAAGACTAGTTACACGTCCCAATCCCTCGAACAGCCACTTTGGCATCATTTCCTACATATATCCATTTTGCTCCATTCGGTATTCACCGGAATTCAACAAAGGCATTTCGATCCTTTGTTACATGGTTCGTTGATCCTGAATCAACCACCTACAAAGGATGAAATTCAATTAGTAATACAAAGCTAAATACATAAATTTCACTCACTTTTGAGTCAGAATAGTGTTCCTGATTGGGCACAGTGCAGTCTCTTGCATAGTATCCTTTTTGTTGGCAATTAAAACATTTCACTTTATAAATATTTTATCTTCTTTTTGCCTTTGGACCTTTTTTAATTCTGTTCCTTTTTTTGCCTTTTATTTTTCTTGACATGTTCCTTATCCCGACCTTTGAAGCTTTTCCTTTTTTTCTGTTTGAACTCATTCCACCAGAACGGGACTGTGCCATATGGACTTCAGCATTGACCTTAATCGCTGCCAATTTGCCCTCTTCTATCTCTAACTAACTAGCGATATCTTCAAATGTCTTGACACTGTCCATGTGAGTCATTTGCATCTTCATATGAACAGATAGCAGCTTGGACCTGCTGCTCATCGATCAACTTATTACCATATTCACTAAGCTCACACATCATGTTCTCCATCTCTCTGAGATGTTTTTGCATTGTATGATGAGACTTTTTCTGATAAGTATCAAATTTGATCGTCAATGATCGGAGCTTAGTTAGAGTCACTCCTCCGAATTTCTCCTACAAAGCAATCCATAGATCCATTGCATTTTGATACTTACATAATTGCTTAGTGATATTATCCTCCATAGCACTTAGCAGGATGATACGAGCAGTGGAATTCTTTTTCTTCCATGCCAAATAGATATCTCGGTCCTGCCTATGCTAGGCCGTATTGCCATCCTCAGTTCAGCCATAATTGAACTTAGGATTTCAAGAGCGTCTTACTCCTCAAGCACATACTGGACCTTCATACTCTAGATTTTATAGTTTTTGCCATTCAATTTCAAGTCTTTGTTTAATTCAGCTATAATTGATTTGGAAGCAGAAGTCATTTATATCCTCTGATTCAAATGGAATAAAGTTGCATGTTATTATAGGAGATTAGGCAATACATGCAATTTACTATACACTTGAAATAATAACCTAATAAAGTCTTCTATTAGGCTCAAAATCGAAAAAGGTTACTAAAAGTATCCAATTACCCTCTAAGTTCTAATGCCTAACTTTACAGGTTAAGATTTCATACATAGCAAATCTGAATTATTGGATTATTAAGTTCTCAAACTTATGAGGGAATTTTATTGATTTTATCTTATTAAGTCTTTAATTAATAATCATGAGATCATTTTACTCGTAAAACAATGCAAGATAATTAATAATTAAAAATAAACACATTTATTATAAAGTTAAATGCTATCATAATAAATAAAAGCATTTATTCAACCAATAAATAAATCCAATAACTCTAAAATAAGACATTCATGTCAAATATAGATAATAATAGGAAACATAAATCCTACTAAATAAAAACAAACGCTAACTATAATTGACACTCATGTCAACTATTCTAGAAATATAGATCTTTCAAAATCTTCCTAAACACTGGGACCGTTTCTTTGACCATCTTTATCAATTCATCAGGCAACTCATAAGTATGCTGATGAAGCCATGGACGATGCACACCACATCCATTTCTTAATTTCATCATAGATGGAATATTGCTCCTCAACACTCCTCTTTTGGCAACTCTAGCCAAAAAATGGATGATAGATTTTCTATAAACTCTATCTTCTATATACCAAGTAGTTTCCAATAACTCTCTGAGTACTAGATGATATTCAAAAGAGTAAATCAACACTTTGATCAATACTCTATCATTCGTTCCCAAACTTAAACCACCTATCCAAATGCACTCATGCATTTCTTCCTGCATAGTCACAATATGATGCATTATTGCAGCAATATCATCAGCTTGAAGCTTCCTCCGCATTCTTATATTGCTCACTAAATGTATTCTTGCATTTCTTAAAGCAATCCCATGCGGGGTTCTAGGAATCATAGGTGTCCTTATCAACATCTCTAAAACACGATACAAAAATTTAAGTAGTTAATACACTCATGTATAAATATATATGATTGAAATACATTTCAATCAATAAATAAGGACAAAATCACACAAAAACTTTCAAAATATTTTTCAAAATAATTCCAAATAGAAAACACATTTTCCATAATTTTATAATATTTATTTTAAAAATAAAAATAAAAATATATTTTATGGTCATTAAAATTTTTTTGGAAAAATGACCAAAAAATCAGAAATATTTTGAAAAACACATTTGAGGAAAAAACAGAGCTGATTTGGTGGTCGAAAAGCATCGTACGCTCCGACGGAGGGAAGGAAGATGCACCCACGTGCAACACGTGACCTCCCACTTAACCTGCCATTTGTCACAACCTCAATATGCCTCATGGTGACACGTCATACCTACTATCCAACACGTGTTAAGCAACTATTGGTCACCTAGTGCCCACGTGGCACCGGGATTACACGTAAGTGCCATGTGGCATGACACCTGCCATCCACATGGCCCTATCTCATTAGGCCACGTGTCACTGATGACACGTCATCATTGACTCATGGCAGGACCTTGGTCGTCCACGTGTCTCCCCCCTATTGGGCCACTGGCGCCCACGTGGGTCACAGGTGAAGCGTCACTTCCATGTGGCGTGACCACTGTCATCCACGTGGTGTTCGACTATTGGGCCACATATCAATAATGACTCATCATTATTGACACGTGTTTGTGCGTATGTGAGCCACCATTCACACGCATGCGCCCAACATGTAGCGACGCGTGCATGCCACGCGCCGCCTTCCCGGCATTTTTTTCTGTTCGGATGTCGGCTGGTGGGGGGGGGAGGGGTCTGTGAATCTAATGATAAGGTCAAAAATTAAAAATCCCAATTTATAGTTTAGCATTTTGAACATCTATATTCGTCCCCTCGAGTCTCGGTGTACACATACACAATTTTCGAGCCGTAATATATACACATATATATTTTCCATACAAAAAATAATTTTTTATTATGTTTCATGCATCCTAGATCTACCAATTTTACACATAAAATTTTAGATCACTTTAAAGCCACATGCCAGGACTCAAAAATGATGGCTCTGATACCAATGAAAGGTTATTAATCATACCATTTAAAACATTTCATGTCATTCCATTCCATTAACATACATCATTTATTGCTATTCATATATTCATACAGTAAACATTTTATCATAATCACTTAAACACAATATCAAAACAATCATGTATAATAAATTACTTAATCATCATGTTAATACATATAAGTAGCACACACACATAATCATATTCATTTAATTACTAATTCATATTTCATGTTATACATTTATTATTCTTTTGTTCATTTGTTACCTGCATTCCCAAGGGGAATAACAGGATAAAAAGCACATAGATACCTAAGGGTACTTTCCCATATTACGCATAGGGATCCGTACGGGATTCGAGAATACATAGGTGCAAGAAGCACAAGTTTAGAGTAATATATTTGCCATAATAATCAATATGATCACACTCATACGAAATGCTTAATTCCACATTTCCTCACAAAATGCAAGAAATCACGTTCATTTATTAATTCATATTGTATATTGCTCACTTCATATTCTTTTATTCATTTGCGGCCTGTTTTTTTCCAAAGGGTGGATAATGGGATACAGAATGCTTAGGTACCTGAGAGTACCAGCATGGTAGTATCATACCGTTGACGCAAAACACACAGGGACCGTTGGTCCAATACATAGGCTGTAGCAACAGAACCCTATAGGCATGCCTATTTATCCATGACTCGGTTGACGCAGGCTAGACACATATTTGTTCTATTCTTATGATACTCATATCCATATAGTATTCCACATATAAACACACATTTATTGTGATCAACTAATGATCAAAACTTTGTTGATCATAACAACATTCTCATACAATTTCCATACATCTTTATTTGGCGTACTTGTACAATCACATTAAATATCATATAACAGTGTTACATAAACACCAACATCGTTGTAATTATGTTATATTCTTATTAACAATGTTGGCATCATAAATACATTTTTTTATATTCTTATTAACAATGTTGGCATCACAAATACATTTTTCATACTCATGTACATCAATTATGTACTTATATATATATATATATCATCATACAAATACATTCACATGGTCACATAAGGTGACTTAATTCACATATAAGCATTTATCATTAAGCATATTTGTTTATCCAATATAGACACATCATAATTCACTTTATACAATCTTTACATATAACCTTTTCATATTAATTATTCTCTTTTAATTACTTTCCAGATATTAATCACTCAAATCTCCATTACAATGTCCTAACTATGCATTGGGTAAATTCTAAAAGGTTCTGAGGAAGTTTCGGTTCTATTCGGAATGGAAACTGACAACATATGCAAAATAGTAGGTGACTGACGGCCGTGCCTCATGATTGACGGCCGTCCCTACATGATCAATTGGTGGCCATGGATAGACGGGCAATGGCAGATGGACGGGTATGACAAGTGGCAATTACGCCTGATTGACGGGCTTGCCACCGACCGATGGGCGTCCTTTCATAACCAATAGGCAGTCATGGATGGACGGGTTTGACCGACAGATGGACATTAATAGATGGGTGTAACCCTTGATAGACGGGCATCTCCTATCACCGACGGGCGTTGCCCATCAAAATGGCTTTCCAAACAAAATGCTCTACTACCAAAACAGAATTTAACCCTAATTTGTTCAGTCTAAAACATCATGAAAAGACCATTTTTATCTAAAATGGTCTCCTTAACAAATGATTACCAAGATGTTAAATTGCTAATGGAGTAAATTTAAGGTCATTTGGAGCTGTAACCTAGGAGATATGACATCAGAAACACCAATTGATCCAAAGCCCTGTTCCAAGAAAAAGACTACTATTTTGGACACTTTTGGGGACCTTAGAGCTAGAAATAAATTATATTTATTTGTATAACATTTGTAGACATAGAAGTCAAGGTTCAAAATATTCTAGAATCACTCAATTTGGATATTTTTAACTTAATTTATAGCCTAAGAACCGGAATGAGGTGATAACATCAAAGACAAAACTAGTTCCAGTCACTCGGCTAAAATAGAAATCCCCTTCTGTATTGGCCACTTTTGAGGGCCTTAGAGCTAGAATTTTCTCATGATTATTTAAAGGACTTTTGTAGGCATGGAAGTCATGGTTTTGACGACACTAAAATCACTCAATTTGGAGTTCTCAAACTCCACTTATACCCAAAACAGCCACCAAAGGTCATTCCACCCTTTGAGCAGAATTGCACTATGTAATTTAATAAGCCTATAATCAACTAATTTGACACCATCAATTCACCAAATTCAATCTAAACCAACATAACACTTATAAAACACCTCATAATATTCAATTTATCAATAACTATTCATTAGCACAAAAATTAATATAACAATTCTCAAACCTCTTTTGATGGCTCATTCATCTCTACTTTTGCTTTCCTCCTTGTTTTCCTCCTCTTTCATGGTCATAATCATCCAAATCCCTCATCAAAACCCATACATATCACTAATTAGAATTCTCAACCATTTAAGAAGAAATAAATGAAATAAGAGACTTATTTCTTACCTTTCTCGTACAATTTTTCCATCCAAAACACTTGAAACTTGAAGAGTCCAAAAATTCAATCTTGTGTCTTGAATTTAGAGAGAGTGGAGTGAGGTAGGAGATGAAGAAACCTCCTCCCTTTTTCCCTTCAATTGGCTGGCCAAATTGGCCTAAAAATGGCTAAGCAAAATGGCTTAATAATGGCCATTTAATTCATGCCTATCTTGATTGCCTAATGTCAAATGGTCATTGGTCCAATTTTGATTTTTATGCAAATCTTCACTTTTAATCCTTTATCCTTTATCCCTTCATGCCTTTGACATATAATTATTCCATTCTCAAATATTGGCTCACATATTTAATTTTTTCCATCAATTTAGTCCATAAATGTGAAATAACTGAATTACCCTTGACTTTTATTTCTGTCACTTCTCAAGCTCAATTCCTCCTAAAAATTATTCTAAGATTCTCAAAATATATTAATAGCTTACACGAATATTTTCAAGTCAATCAGAGACTGTTTCCCAGTCCGGTTCACTTATACCAGTCTGATAACCCAAATTTTCATGTCATTGAAAAATTAATTTTTCTTTACCATATGATTCTCCACATTGATATGAGCGCGTCCTTATTTTTAGATTATTTTTTGGAGATCCGAAACATCCTTTCTTGCCTTAAGGTTTATAAATATCAAATTACTAATTTGTCATCAATCTTTCGATTAATACCGGATCTATCCTCAACTACATTTAACCATTTCAATTAGTCAGTTTCACATTTGAATCACTTTTATACTCCGAACACATGCAAATCCGACTGGAGTACATTTTGGGCCATTACAGATAAGCAATTTCAAAAGCTTTTCAAATTAAACGCTATAACATCAATATAAACTTATATATTAATCACTCACTGATTAGCTTCAATGGTAAGGTAGATCCTTCCATCAACTCTAACTGCTCCAGACCTAGGACCTTCCACTACATCTATCCCTGATATCTGTGATGGTATTTATGCATTGTAACACCCCTTACCCGTACGCAGTAAATCATACCGTAACATGGCAGGTTCACAACGACAGGTGAAGGGTTTCACAAAACAGAATACATTTACTTTAATCATATACATTAAAGTCAGAATTATAAAATTTCTTTTCATATATACACTATACTAAGCCATTCACATTACATACATATTACATATAACAAGTTACATAACTATCTTTACATATCCAAAACTGTTTTCATCATATGAGAGCCACATTATATATTTGATACATATATCTACAACAAAATATTAGATTTATATTAATACGGTGTAATACCAAAAACCTACACAAGGAACTTCTATTGATGTGTTGGCCTTTACGGTTGCGAGGTGCCCTTGGCGTCACTCCTAACTTCAGTACCTATACGGATAAAATACCCGCGCTAAGCATATAGCTTAGTGGGGAACTGTAATGACCCAAAATGTACCCTAACCGGATTTACATATGTTTTGAGTATAATAGTGATCGAAATGTGTAATTAACTAATTGAAATGGTTAAGTGTAGTTGAGGACGCATTCGGTATTAATTAAAAAGTTATGGATAAATTAGTAATTTGATATTTATGGACTTTAAGGCAAGAAATGAGCTATTTGTATGAATATGAATAGAATAAAGTTAATTAAAAGGTGAATGTAAAATGGGTTGATTAAAATAGTAAATGAAGTGGAAGATGTGATCGGTATTAAGTTAAAGGCCAAGGGTATATTGGTAATTTGCTAAATTGTGACTTAATTGAGTGACTTAAGTAATCATGTGGGCCAATGTATGTGAATAAATTAATTATATATCAAATGTATGAAGAAAGAATAGATGAAGGATTAAATTGGACATTTGGCATAAAAATCTAAATTGAACCAATAGGAATTAGGCATCTTGCATTTAAGATGAGTGAAGGAAGTTGAGGGTATTTAAGTAGAAAGAGAAATGGATGAAAGAGGAAGAAAAATGATATTTCTTCATCTTCTTCCTCATGCCATTTTTCTCTCCCAAACTCAAGATATAAGTTGTTGCATAGATTCCACAAGTTTCAAGTTTATATTGGATGGAAGATTACGTAAGTAAAGGTAATAATTTAGCTTCCTTTCTTACTATTTTCTTCTCTCTTACTTAAGAATTGTAATTAGTCATGTGAATGGGTTTTGATGAGTTATTGTGATGATTATGGCTTTGGAAGTTGAACAAGAAGAGAAGGAAAGTGCATAAGGAGCAATATAAAGCTAGAAGTGAAGAAAAAAGGGACATCAAATAAGGTTTGGGAAATTTATGTATTATTGCGTGTATGATTATTAGTTGCTTGTTTTGAAGTACATATAAATTATTTGTGTTGAATTGGGTTGAATTTTTGGGATTGTTATTCTGGAATTGGCTAATTTGGGCATGTTGAGTTTTAAGGGGAAACTTCGCCCAAATTCAGTCTGGCCTTTGTTGCTTATTATGGGTATAAAAGGAGTTATAGAGCTCCAAATTGCATGATTCTAGTTGGGTTGGAAATCTAACTCACATACCTAAATATAACTAGAGGAACTTAGAGCTAATTCTGGCTATAACTATCTCAAAAATGGTCAACAAGTCATAGGAGAAGTTTGGATTGTCATATCTGGAGTTTTAGTTGTCCAAATGACCTGAAATTTATGCCATTATAAATTTAACATCTAGGCAAACATTTTTTAAGATACTACTTTGGGAGAAAATGCTATTTTCTAGCTTATTTTGGACGCGCAAAGTGGGGGTTGAAGTCTGCCTAGATGCAGACTTGGTACTGTTCCGAGTCAGCACCAAAGGCTATTGTCGTCACTCGTGACAGCCCAAAACCCCATTTTAATTATTTTTGTTATTTAAGTGCCTTTTGCAATTCCAATGTACACCAATGTGTTTCCATGCATAGATAAGACAAAAAGGGAAATATATAAGATATTAATAATATATAAATATATATACAGGATAAATATTTTAATTTAATATGGCATATATATATATATATATGAAATAAATATTGTGATTTAATATGAAATGCATATGAAATAAATATTGTGATTTAATAAAATGGTATAATTTTTATATTATGCATAATTATTGTATAAGTTTGCTATATGATTTTAATTATAAATTTAATGTGGAATTATTTGCATAAACCAAAAATATTCATGGGATTATATTGCGAATTTATATATGCAAATTTTATTGGATATGATGGAAATTGAATGGTTTATTATGATTGGTTCTTAAATGATAAATATTTGGTGACTAAATACTCTTCGTATTACAATTTGAGCAAACTGATTTAAATGAATAAATAGCCTGCAAATATCGAATCGTGAATAGTTAGGCATGCCTATAAAGTCCTCTGTCGCTGCAGCCTATGATGGGTGTCGAAATCAACAAAAATAAAATTCCTACTCTTAACTAAATTTTACTTGTAAATAGCGATGAGCAAGGTCGAATCCACAGGGATTGATCTGCAAATAAAGGATAAAAAATTTAGAATTAAAATAATAAATAAAATGCAGAAAATAAATAAAAATAAAATAAAAGATGAGAAATTCCAGTTAAAGGCATTCGCGGTATAGGATTCAATTTACTGATTACGGACAAAAAGATAATTTAAAATCATGCAATGGATCAGTTATAGTCGTCGGTTTCGCACTCCCAACCAATCTTTTCGTATTAATAGGCTAATCAAGTAAGACTGTAATTAACCCCTAATCAATAAACAATCATCTCTCAGTGATAGAATTTAATTTAGTAACAACTTTATGAATTAGAAAGACCTAACCTAAGTTACCCAATTTCTCAGCGAGATTGATTTATACCAAATCATGTATTTACTTAATACAATAACTCTTCTCAGTGTTGCTATACTAATTACTACTTGTTATTGATTTTATCAAATAATTACGAATTTGATAATCTCAATTAGCTATATGTTATTTAATTAAATGAACAATGGGTCTTTATTGTGCAAATAATAAATAACAATCGAGATGTGGTTTCTCTAAGCCACAATAAATAATATGAACATCATATAAATTAAAAAGAAAAACAAGCAAAAATGATCTCATAGTAATTGTTTTGAATCCTGGCTTTGAATTGAACCTTTAACTAGAAAATAAAGAGTTAGCCACTCATGACCAAGAACAAAAACAAAATAAAATTAAAACTAGAAGTAAATTCTTATCATAGAGACGGAAGAACAGAGGCGGCGACGGCTGCCAAAGTTACTTTTCACGTTCTTCCCTTGTCACTTTTAAAAGAAAATCTAGAAAATTTAGGTAGGTGTTTTGATTCCTATCCAAACTTGAAAAATAAAATAAAAATATTAAATGCGATTTAATCTTCCTAAAAACATTACCTTTTATCTCCTAAATTAAAGCCTAATTATCCCTAAAAATCAGTTTGAGAACAGCTGGCGGCTAGGGTAATTTCGCTATTAAAAATATAAAGCTGGTACTCTGCTGTTGACTCCCTTGGGCAAGGAAAAAGCTTTCCCTTGCCCCTTAGCCTTGGGTAAGGCAAACTTCAGATTCAGCTCTTACTTCCAAACTTCTCTGAATCTTCAAGGCTGCTCCAAATCTACTCTAATTAGTTGTAATTTGCTCATTTTTCACCACTTTGGTCTTACAATGATCAAAATTACAAAACAAGTAAAACGTACCAAAATAGACTAAGAATCAATACATAAAAATAGGAGAAAATCGAGTAAAAATATACAAAACTAAGCACTTAACAGCCTATGTGTTTTGGACCCTATTTGGGTCCCTATGCATTTTTGGGTCCTATTGGATCCCTATGTGTTTATGGATCTTACTTAGATCTCTATGGGTATGAATTATGAATATGAATGTACCTTCGAGTACCTATGCATTCAACCAGTTATCCACCACTTTGAAAATGCAGGCCATTTACGAATAAAAGAATATTAAATGAGTAATATGGAAGATGAATTTATAAATGAGTGTAACGACTTGTATTTTTGAAAGAACATATGGAAATAAGCATGTCAAGTGCTTGTATCAATGACGGTTATTTATGATAGATGTATTATTCTGAACATGTACATCATGAACCTATGCGTAATATGTGAAGTACCCTATTGTATTTCGTTTTCTCTATTTTAGGAGTGTGACCAACTATTTAATTAAAGAATATAAAATGGTAAAGGTGTGGATATATGAATATGATAAAATGGTAAAGATGTGAATAGATGGATATGATAGGTAAATATAGGAAATTAACTCTAAGTAAAGTATATCAATAAGAAATTGGTATTGGGGTCTATAAATGTTTAACGAACATTCTTGTGAGATTGTACATGTTGTGATTTGATAAATGTATGAGGAAAGCACTAATTGGAAAGATACATGGCAAATGTGTGATGTGGCTTTTGACATTATTTGAATAAAATTGTATGTATATGTACTATCGATGCATATCATTCCTAGTGGTTACTTTGATAAATGAATATGTATGATTAATGTACGTTTTGGCTATATTTAAGCACTATGATTATGATTAATTACATGCAATCATTATGTGGAAGTTTATGTATCTATTTTATACATGTGATCAAGTAATTTATATGTGAGATTTTATTAAATATTATCATTTGTGTGTATTTGTTGACAACCGCTGTTATCCATATCATGTTTGTTCCCCACTAAGCCTTTGTGCTTAGCACAAGTATTTCATTTGTGTAGGTATTGAAGATAGATGTGTCGCCAAGGACATCCCGTATCGGTTAGGCCAACGAGTCCGTAGGAGTTTATTGTGCAGATTATGTATTGCACATTGTAATAAGTGCAATCTTCTATTGTAAATCAATATTTACGTAATTAATGTGATCAATATGTAATAAAGTCAGCCTTTGAATTTGTAAAGTTACTTATAAGAAATGTATGTGTAAATTGAAATTGTTAACTCTGTTAAGTGTATCATGTGAAAATGTTTTGTTTTGAAAGAAATTTTACAATTCTGCTTTTCGCTATTTTGTTATTATTTCAAACGTGCTTGATTTGGTGACATCTTTCACTTGTCATCATAAACCGACCATATTGTGGTACAGTTAACTACGTAGGGGTAAGGGGTGTTATAAGAACAAACATGATAAGGACAACAACTCACAATAGTCGTCAAAGTTTACACATACACGTATGAAGTATGCATATGTCATTGTAATTGCCTGCATTCTCAAATGTGGTGGATAACGGGAACGGATACCTTTAGGGTATCGGCTATGGATACTGAATATACAGTATCAAAATATAAAGACATTTTCATCTAGAAAGAAACTATGGACACCAATGGTGTCAGGACTATGGACACGATACATGTGTCGAACGATGGTAACTGCAACTGTGTCCCTATAGGCATGCCTATCTATCCAAGACCTAGATACTTTGCAGGCTTCGGTCATATATACTTTGGTATAATTCACTTGCATATACTTGTCGTATATCTAAACACAAGCTTACATGTAAAGATGACTGTGGATATTAAATGTACACACATGTTTTCTTTGGTTTCCATCTATTCAAATACGTACATTTTTTCTTTGGTTTCCCTCTATTCAAATATGTTTCTAATTGGCATTACTTAAGTTATTAGCCTATGTATATATGTGTATATATATATATATGTGTGTGTGTGTGTGTGTGTGTATGTGTGTGTGTGTGTGTGTGTATATCATGTTCATAACCAATCGTTATAATCATATAATAATCACATGCATTTAGAAACTCAAAACATACCATCAAACAAGTTTTATAATTATCAATAGCATACATATTCTTAACATGTCAATAAGTAATTCCAACAAGTTACATTGTTCATAACTAATTAAGATAACATGGTAATTCATTTTTAGCTATATTCGGTAATTGCTTTGTAATCTTTACATATATAATTTCAAGGTATTTGCACTATAATAATTTTCTTTTGGTTGTTTTTATCTTGCTTTTGAGTTTTATAGGCTCCCTTTAATCTCATTTATACTTTAAAAGTGCATTTGGATGCTTTAGAATGAATAATAGAGCATAAAGAACAAAGGAAAAGGGAAATGGGGGTGTGCCGAGTCATCACAGTGGTGCCGACTTGTTATAGAGAGCTTCTGTGCCGAGTCAAGTGTTGAGTTGGCACAATGGTGCCGAGTCACATAGAATCTGCAGCTGGGCAGATTCCAACATCCAACTTATGTTGCACTTTTAGACTAGTAAACATCATTTTTATCTTAAATTTTTTGATCAAAAATTCAAGGTGTGCCCTTTTGTTTTTTGTCAAAATCTTTTTTCGCCCAAAACTCTAAGTGGTACCCCTTTGCTTTCTGCCTAACTTTTTTTGCCCACAAATACAAGGGGTACCTCTTGGTTTATCACCTAAATTTTCTTGCCCAAAACTGCAAGGGTGACCCTTTGATCTCCGTCTAAATTTTATTGCCTAAAACTTGAAAGTTTACATTTTTTCTTTTTATAAAAATTTATTCGCCCAAAATTCCAAACGGTACCCCTTTGCTTTTTCACTAAATGTTTTTTTCCCAAGACTCAGAGACACTACAAGAAAATTAAGAAATAGCAACGGAAAAATAGCAACGGAAATTATTCCGTTGCTATTTAGCAACTCAAAATTTAATCCATTGCTAATTTCAGTTAAGTTTTATATATATAACAACGGAAATTTTTTTGGTTATTTTCGGTCGCTAAAAGAGGAGGGAAGGTTTGGCCCGTAAAATTAGCAACGGCTATTAGCAACGGAATACCAATACTATTGCTAAATATCGCACGAATTTGAAAGCGGGAATTTTTTGGAGCGAAAAATAGCAACAAAAAAGAATTTTGGTTGCTAATTTAGCAACGGTTACATTTTTCTGTTGCTAAATGGAGAAAAATAGCAACCAAAAATAATTCGGTTGCTAGTATAGTAACAGACATAAATTCCGTTGCTAAATGTTTCAAGAATAGCAACGGAAAAATAATTCCATTGCTAAAAAAGAAGAAATAAATTTTTGCATTCTATAATAGCAACAGAAAAGAAATTCGGTTGCTAATATTGAAATAATTAGCAACGAAAAATAATTTCGGTTGCTATTTTTTTATAGTTAACAATAATTTGCAACGGATTTAATAAACCGTTGCTAAATGATCCTTAAATAGCAACCGAATTTCAATTCGGTTGCTAATATTAAAACATTTAGCAACAGAAAATATTTCGGTTGCTATTTTTTTATAGTTAACACTATTTTGCAATGGAATTAATAAACCGTTGCTAAATGTTCCGAAAATAGCAACTGAATAGACATTCAGTTGCTAATATTGAAAGAAATAGCAACCGAATAGAAATTCGATTGCTATTTTTTTATGGTTAACAATAATTTGTAACAGATTTAATAAACCATTGCTAAATGATCCTAAAATAGCAACCGAATTTCAATTCGGTTGCTAATATTGAAACATTTAGCAACGAAAAATATTTCGGTTGCTATTTTTTTGTAGTTAACACTATTTTGCAACGGAATTAATAAACCGTTGCTAAATGTTCCAAAAATAGCAACCGAATAGAAATTCGGTTGCTAATATTGAAAAAATAGCAACCAAATAGAAATTCGGTTGCTATTTTTTAATAGCTAACATTTTTTTGCAACATATTAATCAAACCATTGCTAAATATCTTAGAAATAGCAACCGAATTTTTATCGGATGCAAATATAGCAACGGAAATTTATTTCCATTGCTAAATGTTAAATGTTTGGGTTAAAAATACCAACCGAATTATAATCGATTGGTAATATGGCAACAATAGCAACTGAATTAATTTTTGTTGCTAAAAGTTAGAGTTAATTCCCGTTTTTAATCTTGTGTTTTTCTTCATTTCTTCTTTACCCGATACCCTTGCGCCGACTCCTCTCCCTAACCTACTTTTTGCGTCTTCAGCTTCTTGAATTTCCGACATGCCTACTGCGCCTCAGATCAGACGAACGATGGACACCGATCTCCGATGCCGCCGCTCCGTCGTGCCCCCTACGCATCAGAGCTGCTCCCACGGTGCTGCTACTCCCCCATCGCCTTGCTCCCCCACTCGATTAGCTTGAAGAAAATCGGGTAAGTCATTTTTACAGACATCAATGTCTACTTGCCTCTCCTTTTCTCACTGATTACGGGTAATAAATTGATGTACCATTTGGGAGTTCTCCTGTACTTGAAAAAAATAAACTATATTTTAACAGAATGGCTCATCAACTATTTACCTCATAAACATATTATGAAAGCAACAATAAGGCTCCATTTTTCCTGCAATAGATAGCTTCTTTATGGAAGAATTAAAATTAATAAATAAGTTTTTGACATATGGATGGAGGATATATTTATTTAGAAATAGGTTAAGATGTGATCTATTGTGATCTATAGCAAACAGTGATGGCTCTTGTAATTGATCATTATTGGTAGTTTGGTGGAAGCTGGTTTTGATTCTATCTGTACGTGGAGGGGGTTTGGTGGAAGCTGGTTTTTCTCATCAGATTTCACCCGCTAAGGTCATGCATCGTTATCCATTCTCATAATATATACAAAAGAAAAGAGGTCTAATTTCTCTTTCTTGTTGTCATATTTATCCATTTAATACTATTATTATATCTTATTTCTGCCTGCTCCGATGTAACTTAGCTCGTATACATTGATAACTTGAGTGTTTTTTTGTTTTTGTTGCCTCTTATTTCCCTAAACTGACTAGCTAGAATTTTAGTAGTGACTTTGCTTGAAAATTACACCATTTTATCATAATCAGTGATTAATTCTTACATCAGTTTCAATTAATTAGGGTTTTGTAACTTTTGTGAAGCTGGGTTGAGTTGAGCTCGTACATGAATATCATAGTTCAGGTTTATAAGAAAAAAATGCATATAAGATATGAGCTGCCCTTGGAAGTTGCATTTGATGTATCTGAGCATAGGGTTATTTATGCTTGGGAACAATGAACTAATATTAATGTGACTAGCGAATTACATAACAATGGTATTAGAAACAAAACTTTTAAATTCAATGATTTCTAAAATGTTCCCTTATGGTGAGGATGGAAAAATACATGAATGCATATATGTGGATTCCCAAAATGGTGTTAAATGTATCTCAAAACTAGCAACTAATCTGGAGATGCAAGTTTACAACTTCTTGACTAAACATTAATCCAACCAATTGTTCAATTAAAAACCAATTTATTATGAACAATAATTATTAGTTTTCAAAGTGTACTAGGATAGGAAGTTTATTTTTAATTTACATATAGCTTATGAGATTCACAATGATCATATCATGAAGACCAATGAAATATTTGTAACACATACTTTTTATAAATGTAACTTACAATCTTGATGAGGATCTTATAGGTTGTAGCTGCAATTTATTCTCGAGCGGTCCCTGTGATAGTCAATGTGCTGAGATTTCTCTTGCTGATACTCTGTATCCTAACATTGTACGTCATTTTTATCCACTTGCTTGTGATGAGATAGAGTTGGAAGAGTGTTTCAAAATGTAAGCTTTCTTAGACATGTCCTAATTTGTAGTTGTTCTTTTGCGACCTTCCTTTTTTTGTGGGTATAATGTTTGTTTATTTATTTATTTATTTTTAAAATTGCATTGCTATGATATGAGTGCCATATCTTCTTTTTATAGTCCCAAACTCCAGTTAACATTTGAGAATAGTAATTACATACTAGCTCAGTGTTCTTGATTGTAAAGGTTTTGGATGGGAGGTTCTTTGAAAGCTTGCTTAATTAGGCCTGCACGTGTCAAAACTGATACATGTATTGCCCCATGTTTCAAACGTATTGAAATTTATTGGTGGATTATTGCATAATTAAGAAACAGAGATAATTTTGTATTATATGATTTTCTATCAGCTTCAATTCTAATTTTTAATATGAATAATATGTGAACCTTAAATTTCTCTAATGTTGGAAAATAAGTTGTACATTTTTCTTTTTACAAAATGTTTTTCTCTAATGGTCATTTCAGGAAAACATCTTTTTTTTCATCTATTATTTATTGAAAGTATAATTTCACAAATGAGTGCTGGTTGTGGGAAACATCATCATGAAAGTGAAGTCAATAAGCATAGTAAAGCAAATCTATTGTTAAGCTGTGATGTTGGCACCGAATGGAAATTGTGCATAAGGGTTGCCACATTATTTATATGCATGATCTCTTTTACTTATAAATTTATCATTTTCAATTTTTTATATCTCTGAATGTGTTTCTTTTTCTTTTAATATAGATTGATTTTGTTTCCTCAAATTTTTGACATTCAGTGTAACAACCCAAAAAGGGCCTAGTCGGAATTCGTGTGCTAAGTCGAGAATCGAAGGGTATTTCAGTAATTTTGTGCATGAAGGATTTGGTTAATAAGGATTAATTAGGTAAGTTAATTAAATTTATAAGGTTGAGTGAGGAATTATATAGTGTGTGAGATGTATGGTAACAAGGTTGATTGAGGAGGTAATCTAGTGGTTTGTGTGTTTTGTACTATAGATGTAGGATATTTGTTGGGGAATAATCTGGTGAAGTGTGTGTGTGGTGCCTTGGAGGGAGAAGTCAAAGTTGGATGTTCTTGGGCCATTAGGATCTTGCCATGTGGAGGGGTTGGTAAGAGCATTTAAGGGAAGGGTAGGAGAGAGGGAGGGGCAGATTTTTTGAGTGAAGCTTCCCGTGGAAGCTGCCCCTTCCCCTTTGTTTTTTATTCCCGTCCTCTCATCTCTCTCTTGCTTCCATTTTTCTGCTCTTATCTCATCTCTCTCTTGCTCTCTTGTGTTTTCTTAAGGTTTAAGTGGGTTCTTGAAAGTTGAGCTGAGTTTGGAGGGTAAGTATTTGAGTTTGATTTGAGTTTTCATCTCCTTGTGGTTCTTTATTTTTTTGGGTTTGGAAGTTTGAATTTTTAGGTTTGAATTATGTGTAAGTTGGGTTAATAGTGTTTTGTTTGGTTTAATTTGTACAAGCATCCATGGGCAAGAGGATAGGCAAGAGTAAAGAGAAGATTGGAGCTATGAGGAAAAGTGGTTTGAGCTTTATAGCAGGTTTGGAAAATTTATGTGCTTTGATGTGAATTTTGTTTATAGATTTGTGTACGGATGAATTTATGTTTTGAAGTGTATTTTGGCTTAAAATTGGATTGGTTGTGTTGATGTGGTGGTGTGGATTGACTTGGGTTTAGAGAATCTGAATTTTCTGGGGATACTCTGTCCAGATTTCACTGGACCTTTAGTGTTTGTTTTAATTATAAGTTAAGCTATAGATGAGGTTTAGTGGGTCGTTTAAGCGATACAAAGTCGAATACGGAAAACTGTCTTGTAAGTCTGTTTTCGTAGGGCAGTTGGAAGAGCTCTCTGTCGCGAGAGCGACCCATGTCGCGAGCACGATAGAACCTGTTTGTGGAAGGTTTTTCCTTTCATTTTGAGCCTCATAGTTGGTATGAACCTTTGCCCCTCTTTCCTATTCTTTAGGATGCATAATTTGTCATGTTTTTTATCCCGAAACACACCCGAACTTCCTCGGAACCTTTCAAGATATATTCTTCACATGTTTAAAGTTTGGAAATGAGCAAATAAATAGATATCATTTAGGAATACAATTGTCTAAGGTTATAAACAAGAATATTAACTTCATTATTGAGAGGTTCAATGAATCAAACACTTCCGAGTATGTTCTTTATAACCTAATTTATATTATTTTAGGCAATTTGAGGTGGAATTCCATAACTTGCATTTTGAGCTAATAGGATTATGGGGTTTGGATTCTTAACCCTTCGGGATACATAGGAGGTTTGGAACACCCTTTTAAGTTCAAACCAAATCGTAGAAGCTCAATCGGATATGAAGGAGAGTGTATTAATTGAACTTTACTAGTGCTTTGATAATTGTTAGGAATAATTGTGGCCCATTTGTGTAAGACCGACAAAAGTCTATGAGTCTTTAATAATTCAAGACTTGAAGTGATTTATTTATAGTTTAGAATTTATATGAGATGTTAAGAATGAAGTAAATGATGGAATTAAGTGTGTCATAAACCGAAATTGAAATGAACCTTTCGTATCTGAACGATTTTTAATTTGATTATTTAATTATGGAATGACTCTTAGGCAATTGAGTAGTTTGGGATATTGGTGTTGGAACCCTTGGGTTCTATACACGAATTTAGGAAAAATAATGTTCAAGAAAATTAGTTATGGATATGACAAAAGTAAGTTTGTTTCTATGTGAAGTGTATGCGAGTGAGAGATGAAAGGAGGGTGATGCTTAGCTCTGTCGCGAGCGCGACAGAGATCATTTGGTTTTATCGTGGTTGCAACTCAGGTCGCGAGCGCGATTCCTAGTGTGTGGTTGGACTCTGTCGCGAGCGCAACTGGTGTCGCGAGCGCGACAGAGGCCATTTAACTTTCTGTCGCGATCGCAACAAGGGTCGCGAGCGCGACTCTTTTCTATGCCATGAATAGATGATTGATTGAGCTATTTGGCATGAGTTTTGGCCTGTGATTCACATGTGACATAGTGTTTAATTTAAGATGTGCTATACCATGCGAATTATAGTTGTAATAATTTGTGGAGCATGTATTAAAATTAAATGTGATTGTAATTAAAGGTTATGAATTGTTATATTTTATATGAACCATTGTTTTAATTATGAACAATTTATATATCGGATTAGTATGCAATTATAATCAAAGTATGTACATCTGAAAAAGATTTTAAATTATGGCATGAGCATTTCTAAAGGAAACAAGTACGTGTTAGCCTACCTTAGTCGAGTCGTGGATAATTAGGCATGCCTAATAGAGTTAGTGTTACTGCAGCCTGTGTATGATTTGGACCCCGATCAGGTCCCCGAATGGATCTTCGTGATCCCTGTGTACTGAAAAGATAGTGTTGATACCTTCGGGTATCTATGAATTATGAGAATAGTGTTAATACCTTCGGGTATCTTAGTGTTACTCGTTATCCACTCTTTTGGCTTAGCAGGTATTAAACAAGCATAAATGTGTGAACTGAATGATATGAGTGAATTAATAAAGATATGTGAAGCTTTGTGTAAATGTATGCACCCAATGAGAAGGTGATCATCTTGTACGATGTGACTTATATTTTGGCATGAGTTGCGCTTCGCGCACCTATGTGTTTTGGATCCTGTGGGATCCTTATGCATAAATGTGGTAGCGTCTTTAAAAGGTCATATGCTTCAGCTTTGATTATTTTCTTTGTAATATTAACATGAGTTAATAACACGATAGTAATGCAACAAATTGAAGGAAGTAATTAAACGAAAGTGATTATATATATGAGATACATTTATATGCTTTGAACAGGAAGTTAGATTATTAGCGGCTTAATCATGACCTGTTTGATATGTGAGAGTTAATTATTGTAATTAGAGATTTGATTATAGGCTGAATAAAATGATGTGTATGACATGCGATATATGATTAATAAAACATGAAAAGCATGTATCAAATAAGACTGTCACCCTATTTAATCTTATAAGTGATTATGTTTAAAATATTCTAATTATGACCAATTATGTATATATATGTTAAATGATTTGATGTTGGGTATTTATTGTGTGTTATGACTGACGGCCATTGTGAATGGTCATCCATACTATGTGTTTTTCCCACTAAGCTTTGTGCTTAGCATGGGTTTTTATCCATGCAGGTTTGAAGTTAGTCGTGTCACCGAGGATAATCCGCAACAGTCGGGCCATCCAGTCCGTAGTGCTAGCTAGTGTTTAGGAATTATAGTCCATCATTGTAATGTAATTCTTAGTGAGTATTGTATTAAGCGATTGGGATGTAATAAAATATTATGAGCAATGTAATGATAAGTATATGAATGTCTTTTGTGTATGTGGATGTTTGTATGTTTTGAGAAAAATTTTTGTAACTCTGCTTATATTATTGTTCCCGGCTTGTTTTGCCGTAGCATTCCTCACCCATCATTGCAGACTGTCTATGTTACCATACAATATGCTATACGTGGGTGAGGGGTGTTACATTCAGTGTCGAGAACATTTCACCTCCATGTGGGATTTCAAAGAAAATAAATATATTTAATTATGATTTGATATTAAAGTTTTAATCATTCCATCCTCTCTTCAATTAAGTAAACTGAATTTAATCGTGGAAGGATTTTTGGTTTAGGGTCAATTGCAAACACTTGCCATTCGAATTCCTCTACATCATCCATACCTGCTTGTAGTAAGCGGTGTGAGTCTTCTCAGAAAGTCATTCAGTTAGAGACCGCACTCGCTATGTTGATAGATACTGTAACGCATTTAAAGAATCTGGTAGAAGATTTGGAAACACATCGTGCTCAGCAGCCAGATTGTCCTCCTTCACCTCCACCTATGTAGCATTTGTAATATGTCGTTATTTATACTGAATTTATGTTATTTTTGTGATAGTTTTCATGAATTTCTACTTTACAGTGTTATTTGTACTGAATTTACTTTTCTGATGGTCTTCCCAGATTTTTATTTTATAATAATATAATATATTTTCAGGATTTTAATTATTATTGTGTAATATAATTTTTATATTATATTATATTATCGATAAGCATATATTATCAGTATATACAGGATTTGAATTATATTAATTTAAAAAACTAATTTTTCCACTGTTGCAAATAGCAACGGAATCACTATTCCGTTGCTAAAAATAGCAACGGAATTCTAATTCTGTTGCTAGCTGAATTATATTTATTTAAATAAAATAATTTTCTACTGTTGAAAATAGCAACGGAATCACTATTCCGTTGCCAAAAATAGCAACAAAAATCTGATTCCATTGCTAGTTGAATTATATTTATTTAAATAAAATAATTATTCTACTGTTGAAAATAGCAACAAAATACTTATTCCGTTACTAAAAATAGCAACGGAATTCATATTCTGTTGCTAAAAATAGCAACGGAAACCAGATTCCGTTGCTATTTTTAGCAACGGAATAATCTTCGGTTGCTAAACTATTCCAACGCGGTTCCTACCAATAGCAACAAAAATGATTTATGGTTGTTATATTTAGTAAAGGAAACTGATTCCGTTGCTAATTCGGTTGCTATATGTAGCAACGGAAATGGTTTCCGTTGCTAATTTTAGCAACGGTCAAAATTGCAACCGAATATTCCGTTGCTATTTTCCATTGGTAATTTTGATTAGCAACGGAAAAATGACAAATTCGGTTGCTAATTTCCGTTGTTGTTGCCTAATTTTCTTGTAGTGAGGTGTAACCAATTTCTGTCTAAATTTTCTGAGCTAAAACTCCAAGGTATACCTATTTGCATTTTGTATAAATTTTCTTGTCCAAAACTCTAAGGGTAACCCTTTGATTTTCGTCCATATTTTATTGGCCAAAACTCAAGGGTGCACCCATTTCTTTTTTGTCTAAATTTTTTCTCCCAAAATACTAAGTGGTATCTCTTTACTTTTCCTCTAAATGCTTCTAAAACTCAGAGGAATACCCAGCTGCTATTATCAAAATGTGTTTTCCAAAACTCCAAAGGGTACTCCTTTCCTTTTTTGCTAAATATTTTTACTAAAAACTCAAAAGGGTATCCCTATTGCTATTCATCAAAATTTTTTTACCTATAACTCCAAGGTGTACCTCTTATCTTTTTGACTAAATTTTTTTGCCCAAAACTCCAAATACCCATTTGCTTTTTATCTAAATTTTTAAACCCAAAACTCCAAAAGGTACCCATATGCTTTTTGCCAATTTTTTTGTGCCTAAAACTCCTTGTTGAACCACCCTTTTACTTTTTGTCTAAATTTTCGTGCCTAAAACTCCAAGGGGTACACCCCTTTGCTTTTTGTCTAAATTTTTTTGCACAACTCCAAGGCATATCACTTTACTTCATGTCTAAATTTTCTCACCCAAAACTTCAAGTGTTACCTCTTTCTTATTTCTCTCAAAAAGGTACTCCATTGTTATTTATCAAAATATTTTTGCCCATAACTCCAAGGGGTACCCCCTTGCTTTTCCTCTAAATGTTTTTGCCAAAAAATTATAAGGGCATTCATATTGCTATTCATTAAAATATTTTTGCCCATAACTGCAAGGGGTATTCCTTTCCTTTTTCGCCAAATTTTTTTGCCCAAAACTCTATAGTGTACCCCTTTGCTTTTTGTGTTAATTTTCTTACCCGAAACTCCAAGGGGTACCTCTTTGCTTTCTTCCTAAATTTTTTCACCCGAAACTTTTGGTGTACCCTTTTTCTTTCTGTCCAAATTTTATTACCCGAGACTCCAAGGGGTACCCCTTTGCTTTTTATCTTAATTTTTTGCCCAAAACTCTAAGGCATATCCCTTTGCTTTCTATCTAAGTTTTCTCACACAAAACTCCAAGCTCCTATTCTTGTAAATATTTTCATATAATACTTATAGGGGTACCCATTTTGTAAGGCCCCGAAATATGCTCAAGTAGTAATTTGTGTGAATATTAAATTGTATTTTATATAAATAAAATTATATGAGGGATTAAATTGCATAAAAGAAGTTTAATTATACTAAATGGGATTAAGAAAAAATTTAAGGGATTAAATGAAAGACTAGGCAATGGCTATATATAGGTAACATGCAAGATTGTAAGATGACACCTAGCAGTTGAATGGTAATTATTTGTAAACTTCATTCTCGGTGGAATTAAGGTAAAAAAAATTGAAAAATTACCATCCTTTCGCATCTTAATCCACACACAAAATTCAGCTTAAGAAAATCAATAGAGATTATGCATGTAAAATAGAGATTTTGAAATTCAAAGTGTAATTGTAGAAGAAGTTGATAATAAGAAGAAGAAAGGAATAGAGAAGGCAGGAACTGAAGTTTAAAGCTTGAGATTATAGCTTCAATAAGTTTGGGATTTTAGTGTTTGCTATTTGATGCATAAAAATATAAATTGGTATGAATTGTGGATGGTAAGAAGAATTTAATAGTTTATTTTTGTGTTAGAAATTATGCCTGAGTTGGGATTACATATTTGATGAAGTTTAGAAGATGGTTTGAATTGCACTCTGTTCTTGAACCTCTTGGTGTAGTTTATGTATTTTGGCCATAATTTGGTCTGTAATTGTCTAAACGAGGTGATTTCAATTATTAGAGGATTAAGAGACATAGTTCTTTAAATGTTTAGAAGAAATGGAAGCTTAATTTGGTCTTTAAGATATGTTAAACTGCTGTAGAGGTTTGAAATGGAATTTTGTTTAGTTAAGAAAATAGGTTATTTTCTAATGAATTTAATTATTGTCTATCAAGTTTAATTGATGTGATTTTTGTTCTATGATAAACTTAGGAGGTATATGAATAGTTATTGTGAAGTACATGGTTTAAAATGATGTTATGTAAGTGAATTGTGTTAATGAATATGGACCAGTAAATTTGCAAAATTTATGTCTGCATTTTCCCAGTTACACGGCGGTCAAGGATTCCTACCTGTCATGTAATCGTATTCTAGATTGTTAAAATTGCCTTAATTTCATTTTACATGACGGTCAGAAATTTCTGCCCTCTATGTAATCTGTAGTTCATTATGCCTGCTGTGTAAATATCTTTGCCCGCTAAATAGCTTATGTTTTGAATATTCAGTTTCATGCCATTTTAAAAGGCGGTCAAGAAATCTTGGCCGCCGTGTAACCCTCAATTTCAACACAATGAATTAATGATATTTGCTTACTTTTTTATATCCAATCCTTTTCAAAACTATATGTTAAATGTTTATTGACTTAATAACATGAATATATGATGAAATACATGTAATGTGCAAATAAATTAATATATGAAATTATTATTTTGCTCCTGAATTATTTAGAGTCATGGATAAATAGACATGCCTCTAAAAGATAGTGTTTGCAGTTGCTAGTGTTGACACCCTAATGGTATCTAGTGAATCAAAACCGTTGTGTATCTAGTGTTTGATACCGTTATTCAGTATCCAGTATTTGATACCACTTTTGGCATCTAGGGTTCCCATTATCCATTTCTGTTATTAATTATGGCAATATAAGAGTCCTTAATTTTATTGAGTGGTTAAAGTATTGCTATAAGATACTAATGAAATAATGCATTGGTAATATGTTATTGAATGTTAATATTGTTTACTAATGAAATAATATATTGTTAATATTTTATTGAATGTTAATATTTTTTAAAGTAATTGTGTTACTAATGTAATGAAATGAACATTTTTGGTTACTTTATTTACCGTGTTTTAATTATTTCTTTTATATTTATGACTTTGTTTAGAAGACAATTTGCTTTGCTTATATCCCCACTGAGCTATTGCTCATCATAGGTGTTTATTCCCGTGTAGGTACATCAATGTAGAACTGTGAAGGTTTTTGGAGTCCACATCTGCTGGTCACTAGGGAAGACTCAAGATTCTTTTTGGTATAGCATTTTGGGATGTAGAGTTATATAATGTTTTATAAAGCAAGTGATATGTATTGATAAATAGCATTTTGATGAATATGTAATAGGTTAATATGTTATAGTGAATTTTGAATATATATATATATGTATATATATATGACCATCATATCAAGAATTTGTGTATTTTAAATTAATTTATATTAACATGATTAATAAATGATTATTTAAGATAACCATGAATAGAACGTGTAGCACCTGCTGGTCACTAGGGAAGACTCAAGATTCTTTTTGATATATCATTTTGGGATGTAAAGTTATATAATGTTTTGTGAAGCAAGTGATATGTATTGATAAATAGCATTTTGATGAATATGTAATATGTTAATATGTTATAGTGAATTTTGAATATATATATATATATATATATGACCATCATATCTATAATTTGTCCATGTTAAATTAATTTATATTAACATGATTAATAATTGATTATTTAAGATTACCATGATTAGAACGTGTAGCACCCTTATATTCTCCTAGGGGTATAAGGGTGTTACAAGTGTACTCTTTTGCTTTTTATTTAAATTTATTCGTCCAAAACTCCAAGCAGTACCCTTTACTTTTTCTCAAAATATTTTTTTCGAAAACTAAAAAGGGTACCCAGTTGCTATTTCATTAAAATGTTTTTTCGTAAAACATCAAGGGGTACTCCTTTACTTTTCCTATAAATGTTTTTGCCAAAAACTCAAAGGGGTACCCCTGTTGCTATTGATCATTTTTTTTTTGTCAAAAACTCCAAATGGTACTGCTTTGCTTTTTATCTAAATGTTTTTGTCCAAAACATCAAAAGATACCTCTTTGCTTTATATCTAAATTTTCTTACCCAATACTCTAGAGGATACCCCTTTGTTTTCTACCAAATTTTTTTTACTCCAAACTCCTAGGTGTATCCTTTTGCATTTTATCTAAAGTTTTTTTTCTAAAACTCTAAAGGGTGCTCCTTTTCTTTTTGTTTAAATGTTTTGTCCCAAGACTCCTAAGGTTACCCCTTTCCCATTACTCTAAATATTTTCAACAAAAACTCAGAGAGGCACCACCGTTGCAATTTATTAAAATGTTTTTGGCCAAAACACCAAAGGGTACCCTTTCGCTTTTGGTCTAAATTTGTTTGCCCAAAACACCACGAGATACGCCTTTATTTTTTGTCTAAATTTTCTTGCCCAAAACTCAAAGGTACTCCCCTTTGCTTTTTGTATAAATTATTTCACCCAAAACAGCAAGGGGTATCCCTTTACTTTTCCTCTAAATGTTTTTGCCAAAAACTCAGAATGGTACCTCTCCAAAGGGTGCCTTTTTGCTTTTTTTCTAAATGTTTTTGTCAAAAATTGAAAGGGGTACCCCTGTTGCTATTCATTAAATTTTTTTTGCTCAAAACTCCAAATGGTACCCATTTGCTTTTTGGCTAAATTTTTTTGTCCAAAACTCTAAATTGTAACCCTTTGTCTAAATTTCTTTTCACAAAACACCAAAGGGAGCCCCTTTCATTTTTTTCTAAATTTTTTCACCAAAAACTCCTAGGTGTACCATTTTGCTTTTTGTCTAAACTTTTTTACCCAAAACTCCAAAGGGGTATCTCTTTGCTTTTTATCTAAATTATTTTGCCCAAAACTCCAAAAGGTACCCCTTTGCTTTCTATCTAAATTTTATCGCCCAAAATTCTAAGGGGTATCCCTTTGCTTTCTACCAAATTTTTGTTGTCCCAAAACTCTTAGGCGTACCATTTTACTTTATATCTAAATTTTCTTGCCCAAAACTCCAAGGGGTACCCCTTTACTTTTTGTCTAAAGTTTTTCGCCTAAACTCCAAGGGTTACCATTTTGCTATTCCTCTAAATATTTTTTGCCAAAAACTCAATGTGGTACCTACGTTGATATTTATCAAAATATTTTTGCCCAAAATTCCAAGGGGTAGCCCTTTGCTATTTACCAAAATATTTTTGCCAAAAATTCCGAAGGGTACTTTTTGATTTTTATCTATATTTTCTAGCCAAAAACTCCAATTAATACCCCTTTAATTTTCAACTAAATTTTTTCTTCCAAAACTCCAAGTTTTACACTTTTGCTATTCCTCTAAATTTTTTTGCTAAAAACTCAGAGGGGTACCCCATTTCTATTTATCAAGATGTTTTTTTTTTCAAAACTCCTATGGGACCCTTTGTTTTGTGTCTAAATTTTTTTGCCCGAAACTCAAAGGGGTACCTCTTTGATTTATGTCAAAACTTTTTAGCCCAAAAGTCCAAGGAGTACCCCTTTGTATTTTGTCTAAATTTTCTTATCCAAAACTCCAACAGTGGAACTTTGATTTTCCTTTAGATTTTATTGCTCAAAACTCAAAGGTGCCCCACTTTATTTTTTGCTTAAATTTTTTTACCCAAAATACAAAGGGATACCCTTTTGCTTTTCCTCTAAATGTTTTTCCCCAAAATCAGAAGGATACCCTATTGCTATTATCAAAATGTTTTTTTTCCAAAACTTCAAGGAGTACTCCTTTACTTTTTCACTAAATGTTTTTCCCTAAAACTCAAAGGGATACCCCTATTGCTATTCATTAAAATTTTTTGGCCCAAAACTCAAATGGGTACACTTTTGCTTTTCGTCTAAATTTTCTGGCCTAAAACTCCAAGGGATATCCATTTGCTTTCTGCCTAAATTTTTTTGCCAAACTCCTTGTTGTACCCTTTTGCTTTATGTCCAAATTTTCTTGTCCAAAACTCCATCAGGTAACCCTTTACTTTTTGTTTCAAGTTTTTTGGCCAAAAAATCCAAGGCATATCCTTTTGCTTTCTGTCTAAATTTTCTCGCCCAAAATTCTAAGTGATAACACTTTCTTATTCTTATAAATCTTTTCGTACAATGCTCAGATGGGTACACCCCTTTACTTTTCCTCTAAACGATTTTCCCAAAAACTCATAAGGGTACCCCTATTGCTATTCATTAAAATGCTTTTGCCCAAAACTACAAGGTGTACCCGTTTGCGTTTTTGCTAAATTTTTTTCAGCCAAAACTCAAAGATGTGCCCCCTTTGCTTTTTGTCTAATTTTTCTCTACCAAGACTCCAAAAGGTACCCCTTTTCTTTCTACCTAAATTTTTTTTGCCCAAAACTCCTATGTGTACTTTTTGTCTAAATTTTCTTGCGCCAAACTCTAAGTGCCCTTAGCTTTTTATCTAAATTTTTTGCCCAAAACTATAAGGTGTATCCATTAACTTTCTATCTAAATTTTCTTGCCCAAACCTTTTAGTATTACCCCTTTCCTTTTCCGCTAAATAATTTTGCACAATACTCAAAGGTGTACCCCCATTGCTATTCATTAAAATGTTTTTGCCAAAAACTCACAGGGGTACCTCTATTGCTATTTATCAAAATATTTTTGCCCAAAACTGCAAAGAGTACCCGTTTGCTTTTTGACTAAATTTTTATCCCCAAAATTCCAAGCTATAACCCTTTAACTTTTTTTAAAAGTTTTATTGCCCAAAACTCTAAAGGGGATGCCTTTACTTTCTGCCTAAATTTTTTCGTCCAAAACTCCTAAGTGTACCCTTTTGCTTTCTTTCTAAATTTTCTTGCCCAAAACTCCAAGGGGTACCCCTTTGCTTTTTGTCTAAATTTTTGGCCCAAAACTCCAAGGCGTATCCCTTTACTTTTTTATCAAAATTTACTTGCCCAAAACTCCAAATGGTACCTCTTTCCTATTTCTCTAAGTATTTTCACACAATACTCAGAGGGGTACTCCCGTTGCTATTGATAAAAATATTTTTGCTAAAAACTCCAAGAGGTACCCCTTTGTTTTTCCTCTAAATATTTTTGCCAAAAACTCAGATAGTACCCCCGTTGCTATTAATCAGAATGTATTTTCCCAAAACACCAAAAGATACCCTTTTACTTTTTGTCGTAATTTTCTCGCCTAAAACTTTAAGGGATACCATTTTGCTTTTTGTCTAAAGTTTCTTACCAAAAACTCTAAGTGGTACTATTTGCTTTTTGCCTAAATTTTTTTGCCCAAAACTATAAGGATAACCCTTTTCTATTCCTCTAAATATTTTCGCTAAAAATTCAGAGGGGTACTAGTATTGCTATTCAGAGAAAAGTTTTTTTCCTAAAATTACAAGGGTTACCCTTTTGGTTTTCGTCTAAATATTAATTTTGCCAAAACTCCACGAGATACCCTTTACTTTCTGTCTAAATTATTTAGCTAAAAACTTAAAGAGATACCTCTTTGCTTTCTTTTTTTCTAAATTTTCTTGCCCAAAACTCTAAGGATGACCCTTTGATTTTCGTCTAAATTTTTTCACCAAAAACTCTAAAGGGTACCCCTTTTCCTTTTATCTGAAATTTTTTGCCCAAACCTCCAAGGGGCACCCTTTGCTTTTCCACTAAATGTTTTTGCCCAAAACTCATCGTGGTAACCCTTGCCATTAATCAAAATGTTTTTGCCCAAAATACTAAGGAGTGCCCTTTTGCTTTCCATTTTAATTTTTTTGGCCAAAATTGCTAGGGATACCACTTTGTTGTTCCTCTAAATATTTTCATCCAAAACGTAGAGGGGTACCATAGTTGCTATTAATCAAAATATTTTTTTCCCAATACTCCAAGGTGTACCCTTTTGCTTTTAGTCAAAATGTTTTTGCCCAAAACTGGAAGTTTTCTTACTTTGCTTTCTGTCTAAATTTTCTCGCCCTAAACTCTAAGGGGTAACACTTTGCTTTTTGTCTAAATTCTTTTGCCCAAAACTCCAAGGATCACAAAAAACTCAGAGGGGTACCCCCTTTGCTATTCATTAAAATGTTTTTGTTTAAAATTTCAAGGGGGTATCACTTTGCTTTTTTATGTAAATTTCTTTTTTCCAAAACTTCATGGGGTACCCCTTTCCTCTTTATCTAAATTTTCTCGCCCAAAACTCCAAGGGTGCTCCTTTGATTTTCATCTAAAATTTTTTGCCCAAAAATCGAATGAGCCCTTTACTTTTTGTGTAATTTTTTTTTCGAAAACTCTAAGGGGCACCCCTTTGCTTTTCCTCTAAATGTTTTTTACTAAAACTCAGAGGGGTACCTCCATTGCTATTTATCAAAATATTTTTACCCAAAACACTAAGGGATGCCCCTTTACTTTTTGTCTAAATTTTTTGACCATTACTTCAGGCATATCCCTTTGCTTTTTGTCTAAATTTTCTTGCCTAAAACTTAAGGGTACCCCTTTACTTTTTCTCTAAATGTGTTTGCCTAAAACTCAAAGGGGTACCCCATAGTTATTCATTAAAATATTTTTGCGCAAAACTCCAAGACGTACACATTTGTTTTTTGTTTAAAATTTTTTCGTCCAAAACTCCAAGGGTTACACCTTTGCTATTTCTCTAAATATTTTCATCCAAAACTCAGAAGGTACCTTTTTTGCTATTCATCAAAATATTTTTGCCAAAAATTTCAAGGGGCACCCTTTGCTTTTGATTTAAATTTTCTGGACAAAAACTCCAAAGTGTACCCTTTTGCTTTTTGTCCAACTTTTTTCACCCAAAGCTCCAATGGGTATCCCTTTGCTATTCCCCTTAATATTTTTGCTAAAAACTCAAAGGGGTGCTCCCATTGCTATTAATCAAAGTTTTTGCCCAAAATTACAAGGGATATCCCTTTGCTTTTTGTCTAATGTTTTTTGTTCAATCCTCAATGTGTATTCCTTTGCTTTATATCTAAATTTTTTGGCCCAAATATCCATAGGGTACTCCTTTATTTTCTGCCAAAAATTTCAAGGCATACCTGTGACGTATGCCGAACCCCGGAAGAGGCCCCAAAAGCCCGCTTTTAGGGCGATCGAGAGAGGTTCATGAAAATTTATAAGAAATTACAAGTGCGTCTATTTTGGGCAACAATGAGGTTTCTTGGAGTTGCCACCCAATAGAACATTGAGAAAGGTCGTCTAGCCTCAGTGAGCCTAAGACAACGCATGTGCATCCATTTTTGGCAAGCCAGAGATATGTTGGAGGCCCCACCCCAATAGAACATTGGGATGGTCCTCTAACCTCGTGGAGCCTAAGATCATGCAAATCGGCCTTTTTTGGGCAACAAGAGATATTTTAGAGACCCCATCCCAATGAGACATCGAGATGGTCCTTTAACTCGTTGAGCCAAAGACCAGAGAAGGTTCGGGACTTCCCATTTATTCATACCTTGATTAACGTTATAATTAAGTTTTGAATTTAACGTTTCATCCCATTTCTCATTCAATTTAATGCAATCAATTAAAGCACAAGTTGGCCATATAAGGAAAGCGATAAACAGGAGCGTAATTAAAATAAAGTACATGAAAATAAATTACAACAAAACTAGGAGCGGAATATAATCTCCATTGTAAATAGCATGCGATTCATACATAAATCGGGATATACGTTAAGGATAAGGACATTGGTCCTCGCATTCATGTTCATTACAAAACAATTTTAAAGTGTCGATTTTATTTACTGAAAAATAGGATATTGGTCCTCAATTTATTAATGAAAACTCCAATTTAATTACTATACATTTTTAACCATTTTATATTAGCCGGATAAAAATAATATTTACAATAATAATAAATAAAGTAAAAGAAAAGAGGTAAAGTTAAAGGAATGGACCCGAATGAAGATTCTCAGATCACCGTGGCGACCGCCATTACAACAACCCCAAATTCGTCAAATAAGTCAAATAAAACTCACAAAAACAAAAATCATGTTAGTGCCAAAATTAAGGGTAAAATAAGGTACGAGAAATTAAATAACAAGGAAAATCCATGAGAAATTGCCATAACAGATGATGGGAAAATAAGTGAAATAGAAAGAAAGCAAAAATGGTGAGAAAAGGCCCAGGGACGGCCTAAGACACGCGAGCGACAGGCATCCCTGGGTTGACCGGTGGGCAGAGGCAGCGTCCATTGATGGCCTGTCACTTGCCTGAGAGACGGCTGTCACTGGACTCTCTGCCCGTCGGTCACACCAGATCATGAAAAAAACGTAAAAAAAATCAAATGAAAATTAATTTTGTTTTAAATAAATGAGATTTTTGTGTGTAAAATCATTATGAAATGATTAAATACGAAAATGACAAATCCATAATATTTACCCTCGGATTTTTACCTTTGAAGGTGAATGTTGTGTGATTTCGGTTCCTCGAGTTCTACAAGGATTGGTCCACGATGTGCGATTCTCAGAAAATTTTTGGACTACAAAAATCGTTTTTCGAAAACAAATCAAGAGAAGAAAATTATGTTTTTCTTTCTCGATATTTTGATAGCAGTTGTGAATGCTAGAACGGCTGGATTCGATAGAAACGAATTAGTGCCGTTCCCTCGGATTCGCCTAAATTGAAAGAATATTTGATGATGATTTTTCAGAAAAATAAGAGTAAGAGAACTTTCGTAAGAAAATTTTTTGTAAGAATAGCTAAAATCCTCTTTTTGGGTCAAAATTGCTCCCCCGAATAATGAGCTTCCAATCCCTATTTATAGGGATTGGAAGAAAATTCAAATTTAGAATTAAAATTTGAAAAAGATTTCTAAAATCAAAACCGAATGATTTTCAGAATATTCTCGAAATCAAATCCAAGATTTAAAAATATTTGAAAATATTTAAAAGATTTCGATTAGATTTAGCAAATATCTAGGAAATATTAGGAGATCATTTAAGGATCTGGAAAATCCTGCTCAAATAACGTCAGATCACCAACCGACGGGCGTCGGTGGACTACCGACGGGCGTCACTAATGGGGGCACGCTTGGTCTTTTGGTCGGCGGGCCCCTTTCGAGAGACGAAAATGAGAGACAGGCATCTCTCGCACGGGCGACAGCCGTCGCTCCGCAAGAGAGATGGGCTTCGCAACTGAGCGACAGTCGGCGCTCATCAAAAGAGACGGGTCTCTCACACGAGTGACGGGCATCGCTCCCGCGAGCGACGGGACTCGCAGGTGAGCGACAGCCGGCGCTCATCGTGAGAGACAGGTCTCTCACGCGAGCGACGGGTGTCGCTTCTACCGACGGTATACCCGTCAGTGGAGCAAAACCCAAATTCCATCTTATAAACTCCCCCCGATTCCCCGAAATCCTCTATTCCTGAGACAAAATCCTCAATCCTTGTAAAACCGAAGAATGAAAACTCACAACTTTCATCCATTTGTCTGGAAACAGACTTTGATGTCTTCATCAGGTAACTCTGATCTGGACTGCCTCAGGACCTAGTGTCTACAATACCCTTTTGCTCTTCCTCTAAATGTTTTTGTTCAAAATTCCAAGTGGCACCCCTTTGTTTTTCCTCTAAATATTTTTGCCCAAAATTTAGAGGGGTACCCCATTGTTATTCATCAAAATTTGTTTGCCCAAAATTCCAAGAGGAACCCCTTCGCTTTTTGTCTAAATTGTTTCGTCCAAAAGTCCAAAGGGTATGCTTTTGCTATTCCTTTAAATATTTTTGCCCAAAGCTCTTAAGATTACCCCCTTTAGTATTCATCAAAACATTTTTGCCAAAAATTCCAAGACGTACCTTTTGCTTCTTGCCTAAATTTTCTCAACAAAACCCCTAAATGGTACCTCTTTGCTTTTTATCTAAATTTTTTCGCTCAAAACTCCAATGGGTAACCATTTGCTATTACTCTAAATATTTTCGCCAAAAAATTCAAAGGGATTTCCCCCATCGCTGCTAATCAAAATGTTTTTGCCTTAAACTCCATGAGGCCCCTTTGCTTTTTGTCTAACTTTTTTTGCCCAAAACTCAAGGTGTACCCCTATACTTTCTGTCTAAATTTCTTCACTAAAAACTCCAACTCTTAGCTATTTCTCTAAATATTTTTGGCCAAAACTATTAGGGATATCCCTATGCTATTCATCAAAATATTTTTGCCAAACAATCCAATGGGTACACTTTGTTTTTAATCTAAATTTTCTCTCTAAAAACTCCAAATAATACCCCTTTTCTTATCATTTAAATATTTTCACTGAAATCTCCAAGGAGTACCTCTTGGCTATTTCTCTAAATATTTTTGCTAAAAACTTAAAGGGGTATCCTGTTGCTATTTATAAGTATGTTTTTGTCCAAAACTTCAAGGATATCAATTTGCTTTTTGTTCAAATTTTTTTCCCAAAACTCCAAAGGGTTTTTGCCCAAAACTCAGAGGGGTACCCCATTGTTATTATCAAAATATTTTTTTCAAACTGCTAAGGGGAATCCCTTTGCTTTTCCTCTAAATGTTTTTGCCAAAAACTCAAAAGGATACCCTTATTACTATTCGTCAAAATTTTTTTCCCCAAAACTTTAAAAGGTTCACCTTTCTTTTTGTCTAAAGTTTCTAGTCCAAGCCTCCAAGGGCTATCCATTTGCTTTTTGCCAAATTCTTTTCTCTCAAAACTCCTTGTTGTACACTTTTGCTTTTTATCTAATTTTTCTTGCCCAAAACTCCAAGGTATACCCTTTGCTTTTTATCTAAATTTTTTTTCCCATAACTCCAAGGTGTATCCTTTTACTTTCTATCTAAACTTTCTCATCCAAAACTCCAAGTGGAGCCTCTTTCCTATTCCTCTAAATATTTTCACACAATACTAAGAAGGGTACCTCTATTGCTATTCATCAAAATATTTTGCCCAAAACTACAAGGGGTACCCATTTACTTTTCCTCTAAATGTTTTTGCCAAAAAGTCAAAGGGGTACCCCTGTTGTTATTCATCAAAATATTTTTTTCCAAAACTCCAAGGAGAAAGCTTTTGTTTTTTATCTCAATTTTTTCATGCAAAACTCCAAGGTGTACACCTTTATTTTTTTTCTAGATTTTCTTACCCAAAACTCCAAGAGGTACCCTTTTCGCATTCTTTCTAAACTTTTTCGCTCAAAACTCCTAACTGTACCTTTTTGCTTTTTGTTTAAATTTTCTTGCCCGAACCTTCAAGGGCTACCTCTTTGATTTGTGTTTAAATTTTTTTCACATAAAACTCCAAATTTTCTCTCCAAAAACTCCAAGTGATTCACATTTTCTATTCCACTAAATATTTTCGCATAATACTCAGAGGGGTACCCCATTGCTATTCATCAAAATATTGTTTTTCTAAAACTCTAATAGGGTACCCTTTTCTTTTCCTTTAAATGTTTTTGCCAAAAATTTAGAGGGGTGCCCCTATTGCTATTCATTAAAATTCTTTTACTCAACGCACTAAGGGTACCTTTTGGCCTTTTGTCAGATTTGTTTGCCTAAAACTCTAACAGGTACCCGTTTGCTTTATGCCTAAATTTTCTTAACCACAATTCCAAAGTATACGACTTTGTTTTTTTTTAAAAAAAAATATTTCATCTAAAACTAGAAAAGTTACCCCTTTACTATTACTCTAAATATTTTCTCCAAAAACTCGGAGGGGTATCCCCGTTGCTTTTTATAGAACAGTTTTTACCCAAAACTATAAGTACCCTTTTACTTTTTGTCTAAATTTTTTTGCCAAAATTCCATAGGGTACAGTTTACATTTTGTTTAAATTTTCTTGCCCAAACCTCTAAGAGATAACGCTTTGGTTTTTATCTAAATTTTTTCATTCAAAAGACTAAGGTCACCAAAAATAAAGAGGGGGCGCCTCTATTGCTATTAATCAAAATGTTTTTACCCGAAACTCCAAAGGGTATTACTTTGCTTTTGGTGTAAATTTTCTCTCCCAAAACTACAAGGGGTACCCTTTTTCTAAATTGTCTCACTCAAAACTCAAAGGGTACCACTTTGATTTTCATCTAAATTTTTTGCCCAAAACTAGAAAGGGACACTTACTTTTTTGTCTAAATTTTTTTGTCCAAAACTCCAAGAGGTATCCCTTTGCTTTTCCCTAAAATATTTTTGCTCAAAACTCAGAGGGGTACCCCTACCCTTTGTTTTTTGTTTAAATGTTTTTAACATTAACTTCAAGGTATACTCATTTGCTTTTTATCTAAATTTTCATGTCCAAAACTCCAAAGGGTATCCCTTTGCTTTTTCTCTAAATAATTTTGCCCAAAACTCAGAGGGATACCTCCATTGTTATTCATCAAAATATTTTTCCCTAAACTCCAATATGTACCCCTTTTGTTTTTTTCTAAATTTTTTTGTCCAAAACTGCAAAGGGTACATATTTGTTATTCCTCTAAATATTTTCTCCCAAAACTCAAAGGGTATTCCATTTACTATTCATCAAAATATTTTTGCCAAAAATTTCAATGGGTACCCTTTGCTTTTTATCTAAATTTTCTCGACAAAAACTCCAAAGTGTACCCTTTTATTTTTTGTACAAATTTTTTCACCCAAAACTCCAATGGGTACCCATTTGGTAGTTCTCTTAATATTTTTGCTAATAACTCTAAGGGGTACCCCAGTTGCTATTAATCAAAATATTTTTGCATAAAACTCAAAGAAATATCCCTTTGCTTTTTTGTCTAAAGTTTTTTACCTAAACCTCAAGGTATTTGCTTTTTATCTAAATTTTCTCGTTCAAAACTCCTGGAGATAACCATTGGCTTTTTGCCTACACTTTTTGCCCAAAATTTTAAGGGTACCCCATTACTTTTCCTCTAAATATTTTTGCCTAAAATTCCAAGTGATACCCCTTTACTTTTCCTCTAAATGTTTTTACCCAAAACTCGGAGAGGTACTTCATTGCTCTTCATCAAAATATGTTTTCTCAAAACTCCAAGAGGTAACCCTTTACTTTTTATCTAAATTTTTTCACGTAAAACTCCAAGGGATATGCCTTTACTATCCCTCTAAATATTTTCACCCAAAACTAAGAAGGGTACCCCTTTACGTATTCATCAAAATGTTTTTGGTAAAAATTTTAAAAGGTATCCTTTGCTTTTTTTCTAAATATTCTCGACAAAAACTCCAAATGGTACCCCTTTTCTCTTTGTCTAAATTTTTTCACCAAAAACTCCAAATGGTACTCCTTTGCTATCCCTCTAAATATTTTTTCCAAAAATTCAAAGGGGTACCCTCGTTACTATTAATCAAATTGGTTTTGCCCTAAACTCCATAGAACCCTTTTACTTTTTGTCTAAATTTTTTTGCCAAAAAATCAAGGTGTACCTTTTATATTTTCTGTCTAAATTGTTTCTCCCAAAACTCTAATGCGTACCTTTTACTATTCATCTAAATATTTTCTCCCAAAACTATGAGGGGGTACCCTTTTGCTATTCATCAAAATATTTTTGCCAAAAACTTCAAGGCGTACCCTTTGCTTTGTATCTAAAACTTCTCACCAAAATCTCCAAAAAATACCCCTTTTCTTTTTATATAAATTTTTTCGCCCAAAACCCCAAAGGGTACCTCTTTACTATTCCTCTAAATGTTTTCGCTAAAAACTCAGAAGGGTACCCCATTATAATTTATCAAGATGTTTTGTCCAAAACTCCAAAGAGTATCCCTTTATTTTTTGACTAAATTTTTTTCCCAAAACTTCAAGAGGGTACCCCTTTATTTTTTGTTTAAATTTTCTCGTCCAAAACTTCAAGGGGCACCATTTGCTTTCTGCCTAATTTTTTTCACCTAGGTGTATACTTTTACTTTATGTCTAAATTTTCTTTCTCAAAACGCAAAAGGGTTCTTCTTTGTTTTTTGTCTAAATTTTTTTATTCAAAACTCCATGGATTATCCCTATGCTTTCTGTCTAAATTTTCTCACCCAAAACTCCAAAAGTGCCTTTGCAGTTTGTCTAAATTTTCTTGCATAAAACTCCATAGGACCCTTTTACTTTTTGTCTAAACTTTTTTGCCAAAAAATCAAGGTGTACCTTTTATGCTTTCTGTCTAAATTGTTTCTCCCAAAATTCCAATGCGTACCTTTTACTATTCATCTAAATATTTTCTCCCAAAACTATGAGGGGGTACCCTTTTGCTATTCATCAAAATATTTTTGCCAAAAACTTCAAGGCGTACCCTTTGCTTTGTATCTAAAACTTCTCACCAAAAACTCCAAAAAATACCCCTTTTCTTTTTATTTAAATTTTTTCGCCCAAAACCCCAAAGGGTACCTCTTTACTATTCCTCTAAATGTTTTTGCTAAAAAATCAGAGGGGTACCCCATTATAATTTATCAAGATGTTTTGTCCAAAACTCCAAAGAGTATCCCTTTATTTTTTGACTAAATTTTTTTCCCAAAACTTCAAGGGGGTACCCCTTTATTTTATGTTTAAATTTTCTTGCCCAAAACTTCAAGGGGTACTATTTGCTTTCTGCCTAATTTTTTTCACCTAGGTGTATACTTTTACTTTATGTCTAAATTTTCTTGCTCAAAACACAAAAGGGTTCTTCTTTATTTTTTGTCTAAATTTTTTTATTCAAAACTCCATGGATTAACCCTATGCTTTCTGTCTAAATTTTCTCACCCAAAACTCCAAAAATGCCTTTGCAGTTTGTTTAAATTTTCTTGCACAAAACTCCAAGTGCACCCCTTTGATTTTTATCTAAATTTTTTCCCAAAACTCGAAGCCACCCCTTTGCTTTTCGTCTAAATGTTTTCGCCTAAAATTCTGAAGGGTATCCATTTGCTTTTTCTATAAATATTTTTGCCCAAAAATCAAATGAGTACCATGTTGCTAATCATCAAAATGTTGTTACCCAAAATTGCAAGTACGTATACAAGAAAATTGAGTTTTAATGACCAAAATTTAGCGAAAGGATAAAAATCCGGTCGTAAAAAGATACAAACAATGAAGGGAATTTAATCCGGTTATTAAAACTCAAAATTTATTATTATTTAACGAATGGTTTAATTCCGGTCGCTAAAAGACTCAAAATCCAGTCGTTATTGACTTAAAATAAAAATGCGGGACTTCCACACCATTTACCTCAAAAAATAACCTAAAATCACAAAATAGATTTTCCCATATGCTAACTTCTTCAACTCTTCCTCTTGTTGCCCCCTCCATCGCACGTCCCCTCCTTCGCGAACCACTAGGCGCCAGATCCGGCGTTGCCTCCCACCCTGCCGCTGCTCGACCCCACCCCACCATCGCAGATTCGGTCTCGAATCACATTACATAATATTCACTAGTTCACGTTATGTAATATTCACTAGTTCACTTTACATATAATCATTTATTCCATTTAAATCAATGCACATTCAACTATGTTCATATATCAATTATGCATGTCTAGAAACATGTATCAAAACATGCTATATGCATTTCACTATTATTTTTATGTGGTTCAGGTACACTATAAGCATTTTATCATGATTCAATCATATATGGTCATACATTCATCATACATATTCAATATCACTTGTCACGTCATTTTATGTCACTATCGATAATTAAATACCATGTATACACTAAATATCTCTATTGACCTATTATGCCATAACATCATTTATGTATATTTTCAAGTTACATTCATTCATATACTCACTTCACAATACTAGACAGGTGTTGGACATGTATCAGAAACTTTTGGTGAAATTCGAGTTCGATTTGGGAAGAAAAAGTATAATTAGGCTGAAAATTGAGGACACACGGTGGTCGGACATTCTTGCCCGCCATGTGGGGCAACAAAAATAGGTTTTTAAGTGGTAGAATGCTTTTACACGGTAGTCAGGAATTCCTTACTACCTTGTAAACCTATTCTGCCCCACTTTGTACAAGGCAGATTCTAACTTCCAACTTGTTCTGCATTTCTAAGCCGGTAAATGTCATTTTCAGCCAAGATGGTCTCTTGACTTTTGTTCCCCTATGTCTTAGATTTCCAATGGCACCAATTACACATCATTTGGACTTCTACAACTCCAGATATAAATAAAATAATGAAACCTACTCCTATGACCCGGACAGAATAGATACCCTTCGATTTTAGCCAATTTTGGGTCACTTAGATCTAAAATTAGCTCATGGATATTTTTATGAATTTTATAGGTATGGAAGTTATGGTTCAAATGCCACTCAAATCATATCATTTGGAAGTCCATACATTAAATTATAACCAAAACACTGACTCAGGGTCAAGTGTGTCCCAACACAGTTTTTCACTAACTCTATTCACATGCACAATTTATCACTTTTCAAGCCAAAACTCATCAAAACCATAACATACCAACATAAACACATTTAATTCAACTCAAATCATGCATCCAAAACCCAATTTAACATATACGTAAGGTTTCAAGTTTCCAAACCTCATTTTGTGTACCAAAACTCTTTTCACTTAGCCTTCCTTCTCTTTGTTCCTCTTCTCTTTGCTCCCATTAGCTCATCTCACCAAAATTCACATCATAAACATATATTAACATATATATATACAAAACCATAATCTCTAATCTTAATAAAATTAAGATAGAGAGAAAATAAATCCAATTACCTTGGCTAGATCACACTAGAATTGAGCTCCTTTTTCTTAATTGCTTGCAATTTGCACTTGATCCTATCTTCCAATTAGAGAACATTTTTTAGCAGAATTTTTGAGAGCTAAAATGAAGAAAATGGCTGCTCTCTCCTCCTCCCTTTGGCCGGCCAACATTGGCCCTTAAATATGGCCATTCACTCATGCTTATCCACCTTGCCTAATGTCAAATTCCCATTGGTCCCTTTTAAGATTTTTGTGTTCAATTCCAATATAATCCTCAATCTCTTAATCAATCTTATATTAGCCTTATAATTTTACCATAATTATACACAAGCAGACTTCAATTATCATTCTGTGCATTTTAGTTCATAATTGTCAAATTACCAGTATATTCTTAACTTTTGAGTTAATACCAATCACGTCCTTCACTACACTTAACCATTTCAATAATCCAATTATACATTTTCGGTCACCATTATGCCCTAAACATGGGCAAATCCGTCTAGGGTATATTTTGGGTCCTTACACTTGCTATTCTTTCATTCTTGTTGGGAAATTCTTAGGATGAAGAACATAAATTTTATTTCACTAGAAAATAAATTACATATGCCTATTTATAGGCTTACATTTTAACCATAAACTTAGGCCACTAACCCACTAATTCCACTAAATAACTAACCCATAACTCCACTAATCCGCTAACTACACTAACATTATTAACTCCACTAAATAAATAATAATTAACAAAAACATTAAAAACATGTTATAATAAAATTTACTAATTTAGTCACTACATAAATAATAATAATTTTGAATCAATTCTCCAACAATTCTGTTAAAAATATGGATTATTGTGCTTGTTTACTGTTGTCTTATTTGGTATTGAAACTTAATTTAATTCATCATCTAGATGCATTAACACTAAGTATAATAATTAGTTTGCCAACTATTTAGATTTTGTGATAGTTGAATGGTAGGTTTGTGCATTATAAATTATTATTCATCATGTTCATTCTCAGAGCACGAGTTCAAATGTTGGCTGAATTTGAGACTACATATTTGTTGCCTGAAGGACCTTTTTTTATTTTTTAGCTTATCTAAATTTCTGCTTCAAGTAGCAATATCTATTTAACAGTTGATTTAGTTGATTTTTTGTTATTTATTTTGTTTCTTTATTGTCTTCAATAGATTGAGAAGGCAGACTTTTCTTGCCCTTCATGGTTTCCAGTGGGTGCAAAATCTCTTATTCATAGAATTTTGAAACCAAATCCTTAAACTGTAAGTACTCATTATACCATAAAGGGACTGGTCTTATTTGCATATATTCTATCTAACTGAAAAATTTTGAAATTAAAATTTAATATGTTTTGAGCCATATTATCTTTAATACCCTTAGCAAATATACTCGTTATAATAAGTTACAGCTCATAATCTTTTACACTGCTAAATGATTTGGCGAATCTACTTGGCAATTCATTGCCTTTTTTTTTTTCCTCACATTGTTTTCTAGTTCTTCAAAAGTTTGCTACAAATTAGTTACTTTTAGACTCTTTTTTTTTATTGTTTTTTAGGTGCTTTCTTTTTCTCCACAGCGTATAACCATTGAGTAGATTAGGGATGACGAGTGGTATAAGAAAAATTATGTTCCTGCTAGACTTATTAAATATAAAGATGTGAACCTTGATGATGTGGATGCAGCTTTTAATGATCCGGAGGTTGGTTCAGTGCTAAAAATTTTGTGGCATTTTAAGTCATATTTTTCATGTTTAATGCAAATCTAAGTGTTAGTTCTACATTGTGAACTGTTCCTGCCCTTCATCCTCAAATTAGCATAAAAGTTGTGTATATTATTTTTTTCTCTGGATTTAACTATGAAAATATATTGGTGAATCAGGCTCAACAAAACATGCTTGCTAAGTGATCACATTTACCTTCAGATACGTTGAAAATGTTAAATACAAAACATACTATAGTTTATGCTCTGCATAAATGCTATGGATAATCTGGGTTTTTTTGGCTGTTATGATGTAATTCTGTTGTTTAAAGAATTTGACATTAGGCTCTAGTTGCTTGACGCCATGTTATTGGCATTACTGGATTAATATATGATGCTCTTATCTTCTAGTTTATTTGATCGATGTGATTCATCAAAATCTAATTGTAGTTTTAAATTGTTTGTTTTTGTTTTTGTCTTGTGGCATATGTGGTTCTGGTTATTGCCCATTCAAAATCACACAAGTTAGATATTGTGTATGTGGGTGTTTGCGATATGTGTTTGAGATATTATATAATAGAATCATATTTTTTTGTAGTTTAAAATTTTATCTTGTGTTGTTAATTCTATTTACATTTCCAAAGTTATGTTTTTTTTATTTCCATTTTCTTGTATGATCAAATAAAGCTAATCTGGAGGAGTTGAAATTTTGGATACTTTCTAATTCTTTGAGGTTGGATTGTGATCAGGTGAGGCTTATGAATTGGTTCAAGATTGATGTATTGCTTATGGTCATCATTTGCAGGATCTGAATCAATTTGGAATGTTGATTAAGGGTGTCTGAACCCAAGTAATTTCAAATAAACTGTCAGATGCAAAAGGAATTGCATTTATTTTATTTTCTATTTTTAATAGAATTTTGTCACTAGGTCATGGTGCATTTAGTTGTTTAAGGGCTAATATGGTCTCTTTGTTTTAGGGGTTGAACCAAGCATGAGTTGAATTTCCATGTCTTTGTTTATTTAACATTTTCTAAATATCTGGTGTAACTAGAACTGGTTCGTCATAAATCAAGTAGCTGTAACTTTCATTCTATATATGCATGCTTAGGGCATTACTGAGATGTGTATATTGCATATATTTTAATATATCTGTAATGCTTTCATTGGTAGAGGAGCCTTTGGTGAGGTCAGGCATGCACTTGACACATGCGCAATGCATTGAATGAAGCATTTGTTAAATCCTTATTTTCATTTAATTATTTTTCTTTTCTCCCCCTGTTATGTGTTAATCACATATTGGCTGTTTAGAATTTACCTATTTCTGATACTTTCCATAATGGCTAGTTCGCTTGTGCTGCGAGAAGAAATCTAACAACATTTATGCCATGAAAAAGTTAAAGAAATCTTGAATGTTGATGAGAGGACAGGTGAACTGAGAAACATGACATATTTTTCATGTTAAGCATCCAAGGAGTAACCTAGGTCTTGGTGATAGTTGTGAATCTTATCTTGTAATTTATCGTGTTGTTGCATATTGGAATTTCTATTTCTTGGACACATATGGAAAGCCTCAAACTATTAACTGCTGTGATATTTATGAATTTCTATTTCTTGGACACATATAGAAAGCCTCAAAATGTTGATTGCTGTGATATTTATGAATTTCTATTTCTTGGACACATATGGACACATATGACTATTATTTATGAATTTTATTATGTTATACTTGCTTCTGCTTCTATGCTGTTATTGATATTTTAGGTTTTTGTTTGAAGCAGATTTCAATGTTTTTATTTATTTTTTCCACAGTAGTGTGCATGAAAGTTTGTTAACACTGGGCAGTTTCTCTCTGTTTTATTGCATCCTTTTGAAGTTTCTATATTTGGAATAATCCTCATAAGTGGTTGATAAGGATGTGCACTCTTTCTTGTATTGCTCCTTGGGCTAGGTTTTACATTGCTCAAAGTGTTCTTGCAATCGAGTCCATTCACAAACACAATTACATTCACAGGTAGAAAATCATCCTTTCTAAATACACATCATTGTATCAGATATTCTCTGACTTGCTTTCAGTCGGATATGTACTTCCTAATTTTGTTTTATTTTTTTTCTCTTTACAGAGATATAAAGCCTGACAATCTTCTTCTGGATAAAAATGATCATATGAAGCTATCTGATTTTGGGCTTTGTAAGCCACTTGTCTTTTTAAATTCTCTACCCTGTATATGTTGATTTTTTTTTTATCTTGTGGTTTTGATGTCAATCTTGAGCGCAATTATTATTGTTGATTAATGACAATGGGATTGCTCGAAGTGTCCTCTTAAGGAAATCACCTAAAAAACTCAAAGAAACCGACGGTTTCGACGATGGAAGCTCTAACGATCAAGTCAGTAAATTGACTAGAGTGTATATTATGTGTAAAAACTCAAGAAGATAGAACGTACCTGTTCCTTTGCTTTATATAGAGATCTTTTCCTAGGCCAAATAGGAAATAAGGTCCCAATTAGGAGAAAATCACTCTGACTCCTTAATTGGTGCTTGATTCCTAATTTGTGAGGATTTGTTGAGTGATTCCAGGTACTTTCCATCATTATGTGATTAGAATCTGCCTAATTTATGGAAGACACCCGTGAATAATGACTTTTCATTTGTTAATTCCGAGCTGTTGGGGTATCCGAGCTACTGATACGGTGGATATCCAAGGGAGCCCGGTTACCGAATCCCTCGACTGGGAGTCCGGTTATCAGTGGATATTCGAAGAGCCAGATACCGAACTCTTGAACAGAGAGTCCGGTTATCATAAGTCCCCCCCCCCTCAGGTGATGACATTTATGTCATTAGGACGGCGAACTAACACTTGAGGAGGACACCTGTTTGGCGCGTGAGTGTCAGCCGACGGCGCATTGAAAACAGATGGGCGCGTGGTGCCTTAAAAGGCATGGACAGGCACTTTGTTCAGCGTGATCCGATGGCTGTGTCAGTTATTGAAATGATGGCGTCTCTTCGGTAGTTGCGTGGGGGGCAATTATTACAAGGTTCCCCAATCAATGCTTGCCACCTGTCCGCATCTTAGTGGCTCGGTCTGCCTATAAATATTAGTCCCTTCTTCTCTCCCCCATATTTCGTTTTGCTTAGGGATTTCTTTTTCGCTGCTTTGCTCTCCTTCCTTCTATTTTGTGCGATTTTTGCTTCATCTGGTCTCAGTTCTTATCTTTGATCCTGCGTTTTTCAAAGCTTCCGATATCCTCTTCCCATTTCAGGTTAGTGTCTTACCTTTCTTTTCTTTCTTGCAATGAGTGCTTCTGAGAGTTCATCTAAGAGGGTGAGAGTGGAGGAGGGCCTTCTGAACGACGATATCCCAAAGTCTCCTAGTACCAACTAGCCAGATCTGCCGAAGAAGAAAGAGCCCAGTAGAAATCCCAGAGTAGGAAGCATCAGCTCGATCGTAAAGAGTTGTGAAATGTTAGGGCTGCATGAGAGCTTAGGGATTCCCCAAAAGTTATAGGATCCGAGCTCCTAGGGCTAACGTCCGAGCTAACACCAAGTTTTCGGGCAGGAAGACCATAACATTTTATGAGGCTAATTTTCAGGCTAGAATGAGTCTTCCCCCAATGCCTTTTGAGGTCGAGGTGATGAATCACTACGGTTTAACCATGGGCCAAATCCATCCAAATGCTTGGCAAATTATCTCGGCCTTGCAGATGTGGGCAGCCGACAATGACATCGACCTGACACTTTGACTCTTCCAGGCTTCCCATGTGATCGGGCTCAGGGTAACTACCGAGGATCACAACTACATCTAGGCCTGATCCGGTTACAGGATCTTTACGGGGAACCCAAAATCCCTGAAGAATTGGAAGAACCGATTCTTCATTGTTGAGAGCGATAATGACTTCGGTTTCTGAACAACCTGGGGTCGGTATGTCAATAAAAATGACAACCCCCTGTACCTTTCTGATGAAGAGGAACAAACTTTAGCTCGGTCGAGGGCTCTGTCTAGGAACAAAATTGATATCAGAGATTAGCTCATGTTTGGCTTGACCAAAGCAGGACCATCTCAGCATACTAGAAAAGGTATACTCTTTTAGCTATTCCTCTGTTCTAATACACTCTCATTGCTTGGTTTTTTTGCAGAGATGAAGAGAACTGACCAACCGAGTATGGCCGAGATGGAGAGGGCCAAGAGGTAGAAAATGCACGCTCGTCCAGCACCTGCTGAGGCTTCGCAAGAGACCCTCACTGCGGCCTCCTCTCATAGCCCAATCACCCGGGCTTCGGCCACTGGCTCGGCACCTATTGAGGTGCCGGGTGATACTCCACCCCCGATCCAAGCGACTGATGATCCTTCAGCTGAACAACAGACAACGTCCGAGCCTCTATCTCCCACAGACCATGCAAGAGCGAGGACCTCAAAACCCAAGCCCAAAAAAAGAGATATAAGAGCGCTCGCTGACGAGCTCTATGATATTTGGATGGAGGAAGGGGACGATTACTCCCAGGAAAACCCCATCTTCTATGATTTTATGCATCAACTGACCTGTCCTCCGAAGGGGATTGCACCTTTCATGCGCAGCAGTGCTGAGGAGTTAAGCACTGCTATCAAGAGGCATCAGATAGAGCTAGGCTCCTTTGCTCAATTTTTGCTTTGCCCTGTTCTGATTATCATACTTTATATTCTGAATCCTTGCCTATTTCAGTACAGGGGTCAATTCTGGGCGAAGCGGTCATTGCGAAGATGAATAGGCTAATTATGGCCTGGAAGAAGGAGATGCAATCGGTGGCCGGGCAGCGATTCCCTAGCTAATGCTGTGGAGGCCAGGCTGAAGGACAGTGAGAAGAAGGCTCTTGAGGCCAAGCACAAAGCCACCAATGCGCTAAAAAGGGTTGTAGAGGCTGAGGAAAAAGCGGCTATGAACAAGAGGGGAAAAGCTGAGGCAGAGATCGAGCTGAAAAAAATCCAGACCGAGCTCGAGGAGGCTAAAAGGGCGAAAGCCGAACTGGAGGGGAAATATTATGAGCTGAACTATAAGTCCCTGGAGTTAGCCATTGACAAGTGTCTTATTTACAGTCAGAAACTCTCCGATGTAATCAAAGGGCAATATCCCAATATGGACTGGGCGTGGTTGGATGACCTTTGTATTGTTTTTAACTTAATAAAATCTAGAATTTTTTTGATTACCGAGTGCTTTGAACTGTTATTATAAATAACCACACTGTCATATCAATTTAACATCCATGCACGAATGAGATATTAATCTGAATGTTTATCTGAAAGATAACGCAGAATGAATGGTGATCAAAGTCGAGCAGTACAACGCACTTTAGTTTTGATAGCATCATTTTTAATAAAGCAATTCATGAAACTGCGACTTAAGTGGCGATATAGCCGAATTGATTGACGAGCTATAGGATAATGCTCAAATGGCTGTGTAGCCATATTGCGTAGTAATCAATAGAACCGATGCTCTGGTGGCGCTAATGCCGAGCGAGCTTTTCGGTAAATAATAGAACAAATATTCTAATACCGATACAATCGAGCTGAGCATTAAGTAATAGAAAGTAAGTACTTTGATGGAGATATAGCCGATCTTATCATTTAATATGAGAATGTACACCTTGATGGCGGTATAGTCGAACTGTGTTGTTGTAATAATGTTTGGTTGCTCAATGGAGAAATTGCCGAGTTAGAGCAACCTTATTGCAAATAACATAATAGAAAACAGTATTTTTCCATGAATATACCTCTTTTATTGATATTTTAGCTAGTACAATTGCTTTCATGGTGATATAGCCGAGCTAAGCAAAATCTAAATACTAGCCAAAAATGCTCGATGGTGATATAGCCGAGTGAACGTTAAGAATGTAAAGCCGAATAGTAATGAAAATTAGTGCTTAAGACAAAGTGCCGAGCTGTAAATCCGAGATTACTGATAATAGATCTTCAAGTTTGAAATGTTCCATGAATGAGGAAGTATCTTCCCAAAGAAATCTTTTAACCTATATGCTCCACCTCTGACTTCATGTATTATGTAAGGACCTTCCCAGTTAGGATTTAGCTTTCCCACTCCCACAGATGTCTGGGATGCAACTACTTTCTTGATAACAAGCTGTCCGATTCTGAATGACCTTGGTTTTATATTCCAATCATGGTAGGATGACATTCTTTGTTTGTAGGTGGCAGATTGTATTTGAGAAAACTCTCTCTGTTCCTTCAGTCTGTCCAGTTGACATAGTAGGCTTGCATCATTTTTCTCTGCATCAAAACTCGAAGTCTGGATATTTGGCATACCGCTTCTACAAGGAATGACCGCTTCTGTCCCATATGTGAGCGAGAAAGGGGTTTCTCTAGTTGCCGATCTTGGTGATGTTCGGTAGGCCCATAGAACGTTGTACAATTCGTGTACCCAGAGGCCTTTTGATGTATCAAGTCTTTTCTTCAATCCTGCAAGAATGGTTCGGTTAGTTACCTCGGTCATGCCATTTGACTGCGGGTGGTACACAGAATTAAAGCAAAGCTGGATCTTCAACTCCGAGTAATATCCTTTGAATGTCGTACAATTAAACTGCTTGCCATTGTTCGTGATGATAGAGTGTGGGATCCTGAACCTTGTGATGATGGACTTCTGAACAAACTTGATAATGTTCGCTGGTGTGATTGTAGCTAGGGGTTTTGCTTCTACCCACTTGGTGAAGTGGTCAACTGCCACAACCAAGAACTTCCGTTGTCCTGTTGCCAAGGGAAAGGGGTCCAAAATGTCGATACCCCACTGAGCGAATGGCCAAGGGCTGTATGTCGGAACTTGAGAGGTAGGCTTCTAATGATTCAAATTACCGAACCTTTGGCACTTATCACATTTCTGGATGAGCTCTTTAGTATCTTTCTCCATGCTTGGCCAATAATACCCTTGTAGGAAGGCTTTTCGATCTATAGCTTGTGCCCCCTCATGTGCCCCATAGATGCCTTTATGGATCTCTCTTAGTACATAATCGCCCTCTTCCGTCCTAAAGAATCTTGCCCACGGAACTGAAAAAGATCGCCTGTACAACTGATCATCTAAAATGGTATAGCAACTGGATCACCGGACTACCTTCTGAGCTTAAACCTAATCCTCTGGAAGAGCTCCGGTACACAAATATTGGTAAATCAGAAGCCGCCATCCATCTATCGGTTCTTGCATGTGAACCTTATATTTTTTGTGGATTGGGGCCGATAGAATTGACCAGATGATGTTTGACGCAGGTGTGTGGTTGTGGTTGGAGGCATGCCTGCTTGGCTAAAGCGTCTGCATCCTCATTCTCTGCCCGGGGTATTTGCTCAATAGACCATGTACATCCTAGTTTCTCCAGTTGGGAGAGGAATGCAACTGTTAATTCTTTATATCTGACCATCATTTGGTCCTTTGCTTCAAATTTTCCAAGCCTCTAATTAACAACCAGCTGTGAGTCAGAGGAAATAGTCAGTGAGTCTGGTTTTACCTCGATGGCGAGCTGAGGGCTTCATACTCCGCAACATTGTTGGATGCCTGAAATGCTATGTGAGCCATTCCACGGATTGTTATCTTTCCAGGTCCAAATAGGATCACCCCGACCCCAGCACCTGTGGATGAAGATGCCCCATCTGTATACAACTTCCAAGAACATGAGCTCGGCTCTGGTGGAGGTGCATGTAACTCTACTAAGAAATCAGCTAAGACCTGACCTTTCATCGATGGGCGTGCCTTATACTAAACATCAAACTCTCCCAACCGAGATGCCCATCCAGTAATTCTCCCAGATGCTTTCGGCTTCTGTAGCGCCTTTTTTAGATTTGAATTTGTCCGAATAGCCACAGTGTGTGCCTGGAAGTAAGGCCGCAGTTTGATGGCTGATGTAACTAATGCAAAGGTGAGCTGTTCCAGTATAGGGTACCTCAGTTCGACGCCTCTCAGAACCTTGCTGGTGTAATAGAAGGGGAACTATTGGCTACCCTCTTCTCTTATCAAAACCGAACCCACGGCTCTGGATGAAACTGTTAGATACATGTACAGGGTTTCTCCCTATTGAGACCGACTTAACAGAGGTGGGGTGCTATGAAAAAGCTTCAACTCTTCAAACGCTTTATGGCAGTCCGGAGTCCATTCAAAATTCTTAACCTTTTTGAGAGCGCTGTAAAAGGGTAGACATCGCTTAGCCAAACAAGAAATGAATTTGCCCAGAGCTATTACCTTTTTGTTGAGTTTTTGCACCTCCCTTATTTACTTAGGGGGTTCCATCTCCAGAATAGCATGGATTTTCACCGGGTTAGCCTCTATTCCCCTTTTTAAGATCATAAAACCTAAGAATTTGCCGGACTGCACCACGAAAGCACACTTCTCTGGGTTAAGCTTCAAACCGAACTTCCTTAAGATTGTGAAAGTCTCAACTAGCTCGATTGGTAAGCTTTCTACTATCTTGTTTTTGACAATCATGTCATCTACATAGACTTCCACATTTCTTTCGAGCTAATCAGCGAACATCCTATTGATAAATCTCTGATATGTGGTACCGGCGTTCTTTAGTCCAAATGGCATGACCCGGTAACAATAAGTAGCTTGGTGTGTGACAAAGGCAGTTTTTTCCTCATCAACTTTGTTCATGGGGATCCGGTGATATCCCGGCATCTAGAAATACGTATTCTTCGAATCCTGAAGTGGAGTCGACTAGGAGATCTATGTTGGGCATCAGGTAGCTATCCTTGGGGCAAGCCTTGTTAAGATCCGTGGAGTCGATACACATCCTCCACTTTCCGTTGGATTTTTTAACCAACACCACATTCGACAGCCAGTCCGGATATAGCACTTCCCTTATGAACCCATTCTTCAACAACGTGTCAATTTCCTCCGACATCGCCAACTGTCGCTCGGGAGCATGGTTCCTCTTTCTTTATTTAACAGGCTTGCAGTTAGGTTGTACATTGAGTGAGTGGCATATTACCTCGGAAGATACACCCTTGATATCCGAAGGTTGCCAAGCGAACACATCTGTGAACTCTGAGAGTACTACTATCAGTGCCTCTTTCTCCTTACCTGTCTTGTTTGCAGTGATCTTGACCACTTTTCCCGGTGAAAGCTCCACATCCTGAAGTGAGTCTAAGGGCTTGGCGTTCTGGACCGTAGGGACATCCAGTGTATCCAATGGCAAAGCCTGATCAGTCTCTTTCAACATTGTGACATATATTTCCCGTGCTGTCTTTTGGTTTCCCCGGAGTACCGCTTCACCTCCTAATACTAGGATCTTCATTAGCAACTTGCGCATGGAAATGTAAGCATCCACCCCCACCAAAAGTGGTCGTCTAAAAATCACATTGTATGCCAGCGGTATGTCACCACCATAAAACAGCTCTTGCAATGGCAAATAGTCTCATCATCCCTGAGCTATAATGCTAAAGTGACCGATCCCTCTACCTTAACTAGTTGTCCTGATATACCGATGAGTGGGGAAGACACAGCCTCCAGCATATTGGTAAATATTCCCAGCGCCCTGTATGCCTGGACGGTGATGAGGTTGACCACGCTCCCAATGTCTACTAGGATTCTCTGAACTAATTAGTCCTGTATCAGTGCTTATACTACCAGAGAATCTGTGTGAGGTGCCCGAATATGCGCCCCATTTGCCTCAGAGAACTTTATTTCGTAGCCTACTGCTCTCGGACCAACCCCCATGGAAAATACTTCCTTTGCCTTTCGCTTTCTAGAGTCCTCAAAGACATCGTAGTGTTTACCCCCTGCAATAACATGGATAACCCCCGCTGGAGCTTTCTTGCTTGAACTAGCTCTGTTGTCCTGTTTTCGCGGAGATGGGGACCGATCTCTCCCATTCCTTACTTTACTCTTCACAAACTGATCGAGCTTTCCCTTCCGAACTAAACTCTCAATTTCTCACTTTAGCTGCCGGCAGTCATTTGTCTGATGGCCTTTGTCCCTGTGAAAAGAACATATAGGCTTTGATCCCTATTAGGATCCTCCCTCATGGGGCGCGGCCAATTAACCCATTTATTCTCCTTTATCCATGCCAGGATCTGGGACCTCGAGGCTGTTAAGGGCGTCAGCCTCTCATCCGACTTATCGCTAGAGCTTGGTTTTGTGACTACATAAGCTCGATTTGAGTTATTTGATCCTTTGTTTCTAGCCTCGTCTCGCCTCCGTTATTCCTGTCCCGGCCTGTTCGGAATCCTCTATCCAAGTCTCTGACCTGAGAATTGTATCTGAGTCGGCGAGCTTCATCCATTCGGATATATTTATGAGCCTAAGACATGAGCTCGGTGAAGTCGCTCGGTGGCTTTTTGATTAGGGAGTCACTGAAGTCTTGACACCTAGTGTTTCGAATGAGAGCATTAATAGCCACTTCCAGATTTAAATTCTGAATGTCCATAGCCACCACATTAAACCTTTCTACATAGGTTCGAAGTGATTCTCCCTTCTCCTGATGAACCAGAGTGAGGTCGGCCGAGACTTTTATTGGTCGTATAACTGCAACGAACTTGGCAATAAACATGTCACTGAACTGCTCAAAGCTATAGACAGAGTTCTTGAGTAGTATGCACCAGCATGGTGTGATGGAATTCGTCCAAATGAGCTTGGGGGTCGATACTGCCGTTGTACTTTGGCAAGTTTGGTAATCTTATCTGTGGGAAGGGGGCAGCCAAGATGTCCTTAGACAGGGGGGATCAGAAACTACCCTGGTACTGCAAAGTGCTACGGTTCTGGTATTTCTGCATTCTCTCTTCAAATATCCTTTCAAACTGTTCGGTTTTCATGGTAATTGTTGCGCCGGGGGCCAGCGTGCTCGGTAAAGGTGGTGGTGTTTGTGTGGGGAATTGAGTAGTTATGGGTATCTGAACTATGGGTGGTGCCAGTGTGATGGTTGTAGGTGCTGCTGGTGATGCTCGAGCCGCCATAGCTGACAGGGAGGTCAGGAACGTTTAGGCTGTTTGAGGGGTTAGGCCTGGGATTGCTGGGATGGTTATGGACTGTGGTGTTATGGGTGTATGGATTACTGGGTGTTGCGAAGTATGGATTTATGTTTGTGGGAATAGCTGCCGTGCTGGTAGTGGGGAAATTTGCTCTGACTGAGCTGGCTGCAAGTGATGGAGAGTCTGGCCAAGAAGATTGACCGGAGGTTGGGTAACAGTATTGGGCTGGTTTGCTAATGGGACAGCGGAGATAAGCAAGTCGGGAAAAAGATTCATCGTTGACTGAATATCTTTAGAGTGTTCCACGCTCACCGCACCAAATGATGACAATGGGATTGCTCGAAGTGTCCTCTTAAGGAAATCACCTGAAAAACTCAAAGAAATCGACGGGGTTTCGACGATGGAAGTTCCGACGATCAAGTCAGTAAATTGACTAGAGTGTATATTCTGTGTAAAAACTTAAGAAGATAGAACGTACCTATTCCTTTGCTTTATATAGAGCTCTTTTCCTAGGCCAAATAGGAAATAAGATCCCAATTAGGAGGAAATCACTCTGACTCCTTGATTAGTGCTTGATTCCTAATTTGTGAGGATTTATTGAGTGATTCCAGGTACTTTCCATCATTATGTGATCAGGATCTGCCTAATATCTAGAAGATACCCGTGAATGATGACTTTCCATATGCTGATTCCGAGCTATTCAAGTAACCGAGCTACTGATACGGTGGATATTCGAGGGAGCCTAGTTACCGAATTCCTCAACTAGGAGTCCGGTTATCAGTGGATATTTGAAGAGCCAGATACCAAACTCTTAAACAGAGAGTCCGGTTATCATTGATAAACTTAAAATTTAATAAAAAAAATGTGATTATCCTCATCAGAGGCTTCTGTTCACCATCCTCATAATCCAATTCCTATGAATTTTGATTTGGGTCCAAACTATATTACTATTCAAATAAGCAACTGACCCCATTCTCCATCAGTACTCTAAAACTAGTGTTGCTAGGAATTTTAATGGTTTTGATTGTAATTGAGCATGGCACATGATAATTTAGGGTCTAGAAAGGCGAAAACATTTTTAGTAATTTTGCCTACGGTATAGCCTTTTTAACATTGCATATGATTTGCATTGAACCTTAGTTATTAGAATATAATGACATCTTCTTGGACTGTAATGATTAGAGGGCATTCTCTACTGCGAGAACACTAGATTACATCGCTCCTAAAGTATTACTGGAGAAAGGATATGGCATGGAGTGTGACTAGTTAGTTTCTGTTATAGTTATTAGTATTTATCTTTGATTCTAACTTTGTCAGTATTAGTATTTCTAACATTAATTTATTTTTATTTTTTTTTAATTTTCTGACCTCACTAAGGCATTGCAGATATATTGCTCCTCTACTTCGGAGGTCATAAATTGCCCATACTTTCTATTATGGATATTTTTGTATGTGCCTGTGAATATTAATTTTAGGTTTTGTTATACATTTTGTAAGTCTTCAAAATTTTGGACAGCGAAGTTCGAGAGGAGCTTTTTTCTTGAACTTGTCATTGATAGTTTTTATTTTGTTTGGAGTTGTGACAAATAGAATGCTATTCAATTTGTATATATGACTATACTTTGTAACTTTTCTTTTTCAATATATAAAAGAGTTTATTATATTTTTGTATATAATATATGTGAATGATATGTACCATATATGTAATATTATAAAATGGTTTATATTTTAAAATACCATTCTGGTATCCATGTTTGGTGTATTATGATAAATCAGAGGACATAATATATATTGGTGATTGTTATTTGTTAGCTATGGCATTTTGAAATAGTTGAAAGTGAACACAATTAGCAAAGGAAAAATCCAGTCATTAAAAGGTATCAACGACCGGAATTCTCTTCATTGAAAGTGAATAAAATTAGCGAATGGAAGATCCAGTCGCTAAAAGATATCTTTAACGACCGAAAAATTCCTTGTTAAAAAGGGAATACAAATAACGAAAGAAAAATCTGGTCGCTAAAAATCACTATTCAATGACCGGAAACGTTTCGATCATTAAAGACATTAACAACCGGATTCAATATCCGGTCGTCCATACTTTTAACGAATGGGCTTTTACCAACGGGATTTTTTGGTCATTATAGGTCTTTAACGATCGGATTTCGACTTTTAATGACCGGATTTTCCTTCGTTAAAAGGCATTTTTCTTATATCCATTTACTTTTTATCTAAATTTTTACGCCAAAATAAGCAAGGTTACACATTTGCTATTCCTCTAAATATTTTTACCCAAAACTCAGAAGGGTACTCCCTTTGGTATTCATTAAAATGTTTTTGCTAGAAACTCCAAGGTCTCATTTGATTGTTATCTAAATTTTTTCGTCCAAATCTCCAATTGGTGCACCTTCGCTACTCTAAATATTTTCTCACCCAAAACTCCAAAGGTACCCATTTGTTTTTTGTCTAAATTTTCTCGCACAAAACTCCAAGTATATCCCTTTGATTTTTATCTAAATTTTTAGGCTAAAATAAGTAAGGGGTACATATTTATTATTCCTCTAAATATTTTTGCCCAAAACTCAAAGGGCTACTCCATTTGCTATTCATCAAAATATTTTTGCTAGAAACTCCAAGATCTTATTTTATTGTTATCTAAATTTTTTCGCCTAAATCTCCAATGGATGCACCTTCGCTACTCTAAATATTTTCTAACCCAAAACTCCAAAAATATCCCTTTATTTTTTGTTTAAATTTTCTCGCACAAAACTCTAAATATACCCCTCTAATTTTTATCTTAATTATTTTTCCAAAACTCAAATTGCCCAAAACTCATAGGGGTACTCCCTTTTCTATTCATCAAAATACTTTTGCTAGAAACTCCAAAGTCTCATTTAATTGTTATCTAAATTTTTTCGCCCAAATATCCAATGGATGCACCTTCGCTACTCTAAATATTTTCTCACCCAAAACTCCAAAAGTACCCATTTGCTTTTTGTCTAAATTTCCTTGCACAAAACTCCAAGTATACCCCTTTGATTTTTATCTAAATGTTTTTTCCAAAACTCGAAGGCATACCTCTTTGCTCTTCATCTAAATTTTTTCGCCCAAAATTCTAGAGGGTACCCATTTGGCTTTTCTATAAATATTTTTGTCAAAACTCAAAGGGGCACCACGTTGCTAATCATCAAAATATTGTTGCCCAAAACTCCAAGTACCCCTTACTTTTTATGTAAATTTTTATACCGAAATAACCAAATGGTACACCTTTGCTATTGCTCTAAATATTTTTGCCCAAAACTCAAAGGGGTACTCCCTTTCCTTTGTCATTGCTTTAAATATTTTTGCCCAAAACTCAAAAGAGTACTCCCTTTACTATTCATCAAAATATTTTTGCTAAAAACTCCTAGCTCTCATTTGATTGTTATCTAAATTTTTTCGCCCAAATCTCCAATGGTTGTGCCTTCGCTACTCTTCTAAATATTTTTGCCCAAAACTCGAAGGGTACTCCATTTTCTATTTAAAGTACATTTAAATTATATTTTTATTTTATATCTTAATTTTTTGTATTTTTCTATAAAATTTATGTAATAATTTAAACTATATTTATATGTTATTCTCTTTTATTATATAGAGTGATATTTATATGGAGTAACCGATTAATTTTTATAAACGTTATTTTTTTATCATATATATTGGCATCCATATTTATTAATAGCATTTAATTATATTTTTTTATATTTTAAAATCTATGTTTTGACATTTAATACTGTCCCAAAAAATTTTGACTTAAAATTAGGCATGTTAATTTCTAACAAATATGAAATCCATTTTATAATATTAGCTATTAATTTATTGTACATGAATTTTAACTAGTATCTTATATTTGTTTGTGATTTTTATTTTGGATTACCTTTTGCACATTTGAAATTGTATTGAACTTTATCTAGGCATGCTAATTTCTAACAAATATGGAATCCATTTTATAATATTAGCTATTAATTTATTGAACATGAATTTTGACTAGTATATGATATTTGTTTTGTGATTTTTACTTTGAATTACCTTCCATATTTGAAATTGTATTGAACTTTACTTAATCGTATGTTATAAATTTTAATTTTTTAATTGAAAAATATTGATTGACCAAACTGAAAAATCAAAATCGATAGACTGTTTAATCAAATGTAATGTGCTGTTTAATAGTTAATAATTTTGAAAAATCAATGTTAATTGATTGACTAATTTTTTGCAGTTAATTGGTCCAAGCTCACCATAAACACTAACCCCTAACCATAAACACTAACCTAAGACTGAATCTTAACCCCTACCCTCAAACCATATCTTATCCTAAACCCTATACTCTAAACCATATATACTCTAAATTCTAAGACCTAAATCCTAATGCTAACCCCCACCTACCTTAAACCCTAAATTCTAAACCGTTTATCCTAACTATATCCCTAAATTCGAATAATAACGAACCCTTAAATACCCAAACCGCTAAACCTTAGACCTAAATCTTAAATCCTAACCCTATACATCCCCTAAAACCCTAAAAATAAAACTAAGAGCTAATTCTAACCCCTAACCTAAACCTACCTAAATCTTATCCTTTAATCCCCCCCTAAACCATACCTTATTCTAAACCCTTGACTACCCTAATCCTAAATTCTAAACCCCTATACTCTAAGACCTAAATCCTAATCCTACCTAAACCCCTAACCAACACGATACCCCTACCTTAATCCTAAACCCTCTAATCCTACCTAAACCCTAACCTTAAACCCCAAAACCCCTAAACACTAACCTTAAGACCACCCTAACCTACCCTACCTAAATCTTATCCCCTAATCCCTAACCGTGTACCCCTACTATAACATAAATCCTAAACCATATCTCCTAACCCCTAAACCCTAATCTTGTACCCCTATCCTAATCCTACCTAAACTCTATCCCTTAATCCCGAACCCTATACCCCTACACTAATTCTACCTACACCCTAACCAACCCAGTACCCCTACCCTAACCCTACCTAAACTCTAACCCTAAACCCTAAACACTAACTTTAAGACCACCCTAACCTAATCTACCTAAATTATATCCCCTAATCCCTAACCCTGTACCCCTATTATCCCTACATAAACCATACCTAAATGCCATCTCCTAACCCCTAGACCCTAAATTCCCAAATCTCTAAACCCTAAAATCTAAATCCTAACACTAAATTTAGCCCTAACCCGTAACCCTGTACCCCTATCCTAACCCTACTCCCTATCCCTTAAACCCTAAACCTAAACCGTAAAATCTATCCCCCTATACCCTCCCTCAACCACTAAATCCTAATCCTAAATCCTCAAACCTTTAATCCCTAGACCTAAACTAAACCCTCAATAGATCCTCAAACCTAAACCCTCTACACAAACTTTGTACCTTAACCCCTAAACCTAAACCCTCAAATTTAAATCCTAATCCCAATCCTTATCCAAAACCTATTCCCTAAACCCTCAATCCTATATCCTAAGGGTATGTTTGGTATCAAAGGATGTAATGTGCAATTTAAAGTGTAATTAATCCCTTGTTTGTTAATCTAAAATTTTTATATTAAAATGTAATGCTAAATACATTGGTAATTTTCAATACCTTTACTAATGTATTTTTTAATCCTCAAAATTAGCTGGTATTTATCATTACAATACAATTCCATTATGCGCACTCTTTCTCTTTCTCTCTCTCCGTTACTGCTGTCTCTCTCATTCTCACTTTGCACCATCGCAGTTGCCGCCGTAGTCCTAAAAGAAAGAGACCCACTGGCGCCGCCCTAATTAGTTTACTCTGTCTGTGCTTTTGCTAATCTTTTCCCTATTTTTTTCGATAGGTAATCTTATTCTTCTACATTGTTAAGATGAAGTTTTAGTTACTTTATTAATTTGAACTTTCTATACTTGAATTTCTAGTGGGGTTTGCTCTAAATTATTGGTTCTTTGCATTTTGCATTTTGCATTTTGAGAAGTTTCAATTTCAATTTGATGTTGTAATAATTTCTAAACCACGATTTCTTTTTCAATGAAAACATATCTATGTAAAATAGTCTGCTACTTTGGAATTTCATTTTTCCTAGTTGGATTCTTACTTATAAGAACATAGCATGCTAACAAGTACCTTGGCTGCTATAGTTTCGGTGTGTTTTGAATGAATACTGCAATTCTACTCTCTGTCACTATACTTGTATTATACTTTAATGCTTGTTCTTGTTCTTATGCATACTGGCATTTTATGCTTTTTCCCCAAACAGTTTATGTTGATCATACTTTTATGCTTGTTTTTTTTGTTCTTTAAGATAATTGTATTATGGATATTTTAGGCACATCTCTGTTGTAGCTTTTAGTGGTACTAATCAAACAATTGCCTTCATATAATCAGCAGTCCAGTTTTCTTTTTTGTTTGAATATTTAGACTGTTGCTGCTGACTTTGTGTTGCAGAAATGTCAAGCACCGGTACATCTTCAGGTTCTATTAAGCCAAAAAGACCAAGAACAAATAAAAAGATATGGACATTTGATGAAAAGACGAAACTAGTTGAAACTCTTCTCAAGTTACATAATTCTAGAAGATTTAAAGCTGAAAGAGGTTTCAAACTTGGACATTTTAATGTTGTGGAAGATAGTCTTAAAGAAAAATTACCAAATAGTGGAATTAAAGCGAAGCCCCACATCAAGTCAAAAGTGAGAAATTTAAGAGCCAATTTTGATGTTGTGCATGACATGTTGACTATAATGCCCCTTTGTCCCCTGAAAGGATAAGGGAGCGCTACACAACTTCTACTTATAGAACTATAAACATACTTAATCAAAATTTACATTTTCTCAAATCCATACTTTATAATATATGGTTACATCTCTTCGATATATAAAAAGAAAAGGAACAATAACTATACAATACAAACAAAAGAACCTAACTAGAAGACCTCGAGACTCCTCCTAGTGGCCAATGGATGTTCCTCTCAAAAACTTGAGCTTTCAAGCTAAGAACCTACACTGGAGATAAACACCCCTGCTGAGCTATGGCTCAGTGGGGATACAAACAGAACAAAGTCTACTATAGGAAATTACGAATTAACATATAATAATAAAACATGGTGTAAATAAATAATAAGTCAGATATTCAATAATACACTCTTTACGTCATTAACCTCACTACATATTAACGATGCAATATACTCTAAATTGTTACTATATCATGGCAAATATCACGACAAATATCACATATAACACAGAACTATAATCAGTCAATGAAATAATAATTTAATATAACCCGAATTAATACAACAGTGGATAAAGGGAAAACTGGATACCACTCGGGTATCGATCACTAGATACTGGGGAAAAACAGTATCAACACCGAAGATATGCAAATCTCGAATCACTAAATACCAAATGGCATTAACACTGGATACCAAATGGGTATCAACACTGGCAGCTGCGGACACTAATCCTTATAGGCATGCCTTGTAATAACCCGATTTGGACCTTAATAGGATTTGCAGTGTTTATGGTTGAGCATTTAGGAGTGTATGAGTAAAAGTGTGCATAATTGAAAGAGTATATAAGTTAATTAAGGAAAGAAATTTGTTTGAAGGAGTTTGGCCAAGTGGATGCATAAGTGGATTGAGCAAGGATTCTGTCGCGAGCGTGACATTCGTTGCGAGCGCAACAGAACATTTTTGGGAAAATCCAACAAAAGCTGGATTTAGTGGGTTTTCATTAGAGTTTGGACATGTGGCAGCTCAGTTTAAAAAAAACTAAAAATAAAAATAAAAAAGATTTTAAGAATATCCAAAATTCTCACAGTTCAAATTATTTATCAATTGCTAATTAATAAATAAATAATGATCATATCCAAATAGGGTTTACAGTAAACAAAATCTCCAGTAATTCAAGTGCGGGTGACTGATCATTAGACTATAGAAAAACAAAATCAACGAAAAGAAAAGGAAGTAAAGCTACTGACCGGAGGAAAATACAAAATCAACCATCACAAGCAAAAGGAACATCCAAACAAAAAATCACCCCTTTAGAGAATATAAAGAGAAAAAGAAAGGTTCAAACCTCCTTGTCACTCTGTCTCCACTACAAAAAAAATCCGGAATTAGCGACTAAAATTAGCGACGGCATATTTTTAGTCGCTAATTAGCGACGGATTAGCGACTATTTTCTGATTTCGTCGTTAAAATGCATATTTTCAATTTGGTGCTGAGTTTAGTGACTAAATAGCTACGAAAAAATAAACCGTCGCTAAATTTTGGCGGTAATTAATGGCGCTCTTTTTTTCCGACTAAATTAGCGACGGTTTTGTTTGTCGCTAAAAACTATTCAATTTATCAATAATTTTGCGACTGTATAGTAGTCGCGACTAAATAGCGACGAAAATATTGGTCGCTAAATTTGGAGGCAAATTTTAAAAGTTTTGTTTGCGACGGTTTAGCGACCAAATTTGTCGTCGCTAATATAGTCGCTAATTTGTAAAAACTTTGCCCTAACCTAGCCCAAAACTACGTCGTTTTGGCCCTTTTATTTTCTTTTTTCTCTTTTCTTTTTCTTCTATTCCCTCTCGTGGTCTCTGCCCTAATCTCTCCCTTTTTTTCCAGCCGCCCCCATCTTCTTCTCTCCTTCCTTCGCTATCGTTCCAGCTATCTCCCCTCGATGTCTCCATAATCTTCGCCCTCCCCTCCGTTCACTGCCGCTTTTGCCGGCATTTCTCTCATTCTCTTCCTCTTTGCGCGCGACGACAGCCCCATTTCTTCCCTCCATTTACTGCATTTTGCTCCGGGTTTGCAGTACCATTCCGTCGTCTTCTTGCCGCCGCCGACCACCGGTCACGCTACCAGCCCCATTCTCTTCAAACGACAGATCTAAGGTGAGCTTTAATCTAAAATTTTTGGGAGATTTGAGAGTGGCAGATTTATCTAAATTAGGGATTTAGGATTTTTAGTTTAATTTTCTTAGGATAAGAGATTGGGTAAGTTAAATTCATCCTTTTAGGAATTAATTGTTAGTTTAAATGGTATTATATCTGAGTTTTATTAAATTAATTATGAAATTAAGGATCCTGCTTTGTTGTTTCTCAGAAAATTTTCAACTTTTTTTTATATGTTTTGGTTCAACTGTCCTCCTTGCAATTGTGATATAGGAGTCCAGCGTTGCTTTCTCCATAAAATTATGCATGTGATTTTATATAATGCAGAAGGAATTTAATGAGATTCTTTTGATATTCTGTTTAGGTTATTATTTTTTGATACTGCATAATCACAAATTGTGCCCTCAATTACGTTTTTTCTATTATTTTTTTTTAAAAAAATATTGAAGCTTTAGAATTTAATAGCGCATTGGTGTTTTCTCTATTTGCTTAATTGATTCACTAGTCTCCACTGTGTTCTACTGTTGGCGGGCCCTGGTTTACTTTGTGTAATTATTTGGATTTTGAAGCAAGTATATATGCAGCACTTGAGAGGCAGTTGATATATGGAAGTGGAAGTGGACTCGGACACAAGGGAATTGGCTCTGCAAGGTATATTATATCTTCACAATTTCGATTCAGTTTTTGTTCAAGAGTTAAAAGTTTAGTATTTTTTTCAGCAATCAAATATTGGTTTTAGGGGTTAACTTAGTGATCTTGTTTGATTAGCTTGCTAAAGTTTTATTGTTCGAGTGATTATTGTAATTTTTGTTTTGATAATAAATGGAAAAAGTTAAGGTTACATACTTATATGGCATTTAAAAGGCGCCACTGCTTATATTATAATTACTGGTTTACACAGTTGCCTTGAATACCAGTTTGTGTTTGATCTTAAGAAACTTGGTAAGTGTCTTGAACATTTGTTTGCAATTCTGGTATTAATGACTGATTTCTATAGCTTAAGGTTGGATTTTCAAAGAAAAAATAACAGAGTTTCAAACCAAAGTCAGATTTTTCTTCATCCTCTAATTAAGATATTGCTTTAAGCATAGCTCTAGTGTTGTAATATTCCATGAATGGTGCCAATTATTTATTTTCTTTGGAAACCTCAATACCAACTCGTCAATATGTTTCTAAAAATTATGAGACTTGCAAAAACTTGGTCTGTGGAACTTATAATGGTGTAATAATGGATGATCGCATTAAGAGTTCTAATTATTGGAACTTCTGACAATGTAGATGCTTTGCATGTAAAGTATTTGGATAGTGTAAAATGCGGGCAACTTGGTGAAAAGAAAAATAGTATTATTTTGCTGAAACTCTAAAGAACATGAAAAACAATAAAAACAATGTAGTGCTCTTTGAATAAGTTGCATGTTGCCCATTTATCTTCATCCATAAATCTGAACACCAAGGAAAGTTGAAAAGAGTATTTTGCATTTAATTAATTGTTATTGGAATTGAAAAAGTAGAATAAATATAGGTTATTTTGTATGTTAGAAGTCCCTATACATAAATACTGTTAACACATAATTATTATAATACAACTTTGTCCTTATTATTAATGTTTGGAAATTTATTCATTTGGATTTGCTTTGTAATCTACATATATTGTTGTTTTGCTTATTTTATTTATATTTTTTTGATTTTAGGCCTGTATTCAAGATTAGACTCAACATCAGTCCGAGACCAATAAAGTTACAAAATCATAAGCAACATTTAATGTAATTTATGTATATTTATTTTTAATGTAATTTTGATTAATATTTATTAGAAACATAATATGAAAATTGATGTATGTTATTTTTTTATTTATTTTAAATGGTTTTATTTTGTTTAATATAAATTCGATTTTCGATTTATTCGGTTCTGTTTAAAATCGAACCGAACTGACTATTTGTACGCTTTTAATTGTACAATTTAATATATTTTTATAATATTATATTTTTAAATTAATAGTATTGTTAATAATATTGCATAATTATTATTTACATAAATTAAATGTTTGATGTAATAATAATAATAATAACAAAATTATATTGAAATTAACAATAAAAAATTTAATAATTTTAGCGACGGAATTTTTTGTCGCTAATATTTCTTTCATGTTCGTCGTCTAATTTAGAGATTATTTAGCGACGGAATTTTTTATTTTTAGCGACGAAATTTCCTGTCGCTAAATTTAGCGACTGTTTTTGGGTTTAGTCTTTAAAATTTTTGCAACGGCCATATTTGCGACATTCCGTCGTCCCGTTGCTCTATGCAATTAGCAACTAAAATCTCCAAATTAGCGACGGAATTTGCCGTCACTAATTTCGCTTTTTTTTGTAGTGCTCCCTACAAATTCATTTAGAGCCTGTTCACTTATACAAAACTAGTCCAATTTTTCAGAAAAAATTTTCGCAGAAAACAGAGATCATGTTTATTTTAGTCAATTTTCTAAAATAGAAAATAAAAAATAGATTTTTCAGTTTTTTAAAATAAAGAAAAGATTGGAAAACTAATAAAATATGTTTTCTAAATTTTCTAAATCATTTTAATATATATACATGTGTGTGTATATATTCACACACACATATATATATATGTATGTACATACATACATATACATATATGTATGTACTTATATACGTACATATATATATATATACACACACACGTAGACACACACACACACATACACATATGTATGTACATACATATACATGCACATACACATACTTATACATATATATATATGTGTGTGTGTGTGTGTGTGTGTGTGTGTGTGTGTATACATATATATATATATATATATATGTATGTGTGTGTATAGAGAGAAATAGAAGAGATTAGATTAAAAAGTATATAATTCAAGAAAGAAAATCATTTGTAATATAAGTCTTCGTTTAATATTAGTATATTGACAAGAACAAAAACCTATTCTATGGCAAATATGATTATTATCTTCTAACCAACCTAATAAATTTCTTAATTCAGTTTTCAAATAGTTTCTCTGATCGGCTGAGGCAAAATCTATTAAATATAAGTTTGTGATTAAATTATCAATTCTGGAATTAGGAACGGTAGAACCAAAAGAGTTCATTATGTATTAATATATAAAAATTCAATTATATGTTTTACAAATCTCTTTTGAATATCGAAGTCTTTACAACCACAACACTTTGATTCATGTAGACTCTTTGTTTCCTTTTCTATAAAATCTAAATGTTTTTCTAATTCTGATTTCATATATAATCTAGCATTTATTTTATCTAATATCATTAATGCTAATTGAAATTTATCAATAAATTCGTCAATATAACTTTCATGTATGGGTGCATATGAAGATGCAGATGAATCTGATGAAGTAGATGAATCTGAATGCATATCTACATCTTCAATATTTTCTATTGGAAAATCCATGAATTTAAGAAATATGTTGCAGAAATTCTAAAAGAACATTTATCAGATTAAGTTTATTAATATAATCCTGACAATCACAAAATCCATCTAAATGTAAATCATTATGCAAATGAGTTAAAACTGTTCTTAAACTTAATAATTCTTGCCTGAGTAAAGCCCTTTCCTGTTCTTCTGAAAAATCTAAAGAAGATAAAGAATCAATAAAACGATTTACAAAATGACTCATATTTTTCAAAATATACCTGATGTATTATTCTCTGATGAAATATTACAAGTGGTAGATGAAATACATGAGCAAGCTCTGTTAAAGACTAATTGAAGATCTAAGGATTTATTACAATGGGAAGTAGATATAACTAAAGGTTTTTTGTTCTTATTTCCTCCAATTTTTCTTTTGGAAAAAAGGGCTCTGCCTGATGCTGAAGAAGTAATCTGATTAAATAGAGTTGGATCGATGCTTCTCAAACTGATGAGCTGTCCTGATAAGAGGGAATCTTCATTGTTGAAACTTTGTCTGAATTCTGAAGGGATAATATGGAATGCTGAGTCACTTGGAGTCTTGTGATAATTGAGATAAAGGAGAGGTATAGTGGAGTCTGAAGACGCTTGTCGGCCATGATAAGATGTAGTGGAAACTGAAGATGCTTATCGTTCATAGCTGGAAAGTGAGATGCTGTCGGCCATAAAAGCTTTTGAACTGGAAAATTTTAAAGTAAGGATCTTTACTATTGAATATAATTGAGTACCTGCAAAACAAAACGTTAGAAAACTTTTCTTTTTCTTTTTCTTTTTCATTCTTCCTCTTTTTTTTTTTTATAATGTTACATCATCATATGGATCTTGTGAGTCAATAAAGTGCCTTGGTGCCGGGGTCACTTCTTCAGTGGAAGAGTTTCCCTTTTCAGAAGTTGCTTGGCTAAGGATAGCCGCTACTTCTTGTTCTGACGTGGCTGAAGATAAGAGGCTGATAAGATGATGTTTGCTGACTGTGAATTCCTGAGTGGATTCTGATTGAATTCCTTTATGCTGAGAGTAAGGAGTCTGATAGGAAAATTTATCGTTATCGAACTTTTGTCTAACTGCTTCTGGATTGGCTCTGCTTTCTTGAAAAGAATCCCACCACTTTACTCGGTATTCTCGGTAAAGGATAGGAATGACTGATTCTGTTGATACATGATAATTCCAAGTAATGATCCAAGGTATTTTAAATTCATTACAGAATTGTAATAAGGAATCATTATACTTGGTTTGGTGCTGCTCTCGATATTTTTCAAAACCTTGAAGAACTTGCTGAGGGAATATAGAGTCTATTGGTCCCATATAATCAAACCATCTAAGAAACCAATTAGGATAAAACCCTGAGAACTTATTGGAAAAATAAAAGAACCATGAATGATTATAATTCCTGAGATAAAAAGCTTTAAACCAGGCTTCCTGATAATCATAGTAATTAAAATGATTTCTGGCAAAAAATCCTGTTAGAACCTTGTTGGCGTGAGGCTTCATTCCCCATTCTGATAAAGTCACTATCTTGAAAATCTTAACTTTGCTGTAATTGATCTTAGTAGAGTCTTGATTATAGTTATGTTCAATAACCACTGAATCAGTATCTATTAAAATCATTTCATAGAATTCTCTGGTCTTTTTTGGGCATTCTTCCAAAAAATGAAATCCTTTTGAGAAAATAAATTCAATTAACTTATAGAAACTCTAATTTTCTATTAAATTTTGTTCTTCTGCTTCTAAAACCTTGATAAATTTTCTTCGAGGATTCAACTGATAAACTGATGAAGATTTTTTGGGAGATGATGATGATGCAAAGGTAGGAGTGGAAACTATAGTAGAATAGGTTGGTGGTCTAAAGGTAGAAGGTGGAACTAAAGGTGGCGTTCTGACAAGGTTTGAAGAAATTGGTGGAAAAAACTGAGGAGTTATTGCTCTAGGTCTTGGTGCAATAGGAGAGAAACGGTTTGGGGAGACGGGAATCATCTGATTAGTATAAACATTCTGATTATTATTCTGTTTTGAAATACTTTCTTTGCTCAAAACCTTCTTATTATTCATTTTCCCTGTAAAAACTCACGAGAAAGAAAATCAGGTAAACAATTATTTTGTCCTTTAATAAATTCTATTTCGAAATCAAAATTGCTAAGAAGGGCTTGCCATCTGGCAAAAATATGTTTAGAAATTAAATTTTTAACATCTTTTTCTAAAATATGTTTTGCTGAAAGACAATATATTCTGAGTAAAAATTTTTTCATGTATAAATCATCTTCAAACTTTATGATGCATGAGACTATGCTTAAAATTTCTTTTTTAATTGTAGAGTAATTCTTTTGAGTATCATTCCAATTTCCTGAGTAATATCTAACCAATTCTTCTTTATTATTTCTTTTTTGTTTTAGAATTCCTCCAAACCCTTTATCACTAGCGTCAGTTTCAACTATTAAAAATGCTTCTGGGTGAGGAATACTAAGACAAGGAAGACTTTTAATTTTTGACTTTATAGTTTTTATTATCTGAGTATGTTCTTCTGTCCAAGGTGAAGGATTTTTCTTAAGTCTATCATAAAGAGGTTGACAAATTATACCTAAGTCCTTAAAGAAATCATGAACATAATTTAAACATCCTAAAAATCTTTGTAATTGTTTTTTATCTTTAATTTCATCTGAAAATTTTTCTGTGAAATCTAAACTTCTATTAATTGGTCTAATTGTTCCTTGATTAATATCATGTCCTAAAAATCTAACTTTTATTTGAAATAACTTTATCTTTGTTGGAGAGATTACTAATCCATTATTGTGAATAATATTATAAAATTTTCTTAAATGACTAAAATGTTGATTAATATTTTCTGAAAAGATTAAAACATCATCTATATAAACTATAGAAAATTCATTAATAGGTCTAATAATGTCATTCATGATATTTTGAAATTCTGATGTAGCATTTTTTAAACCAAAGGGCATTACATTCCATTCGTAATGTCCAAAAGGAGTATTAAATCCTGTTTTATACCTATCTTTTTCTAGAATTTGTATTTGCCAAAATCCTGATTTCATATCAAATTTAGAAAATATTTTTGCATTATATAATCTTTTTAACATATCTCTTTTATTGGGAATTGGATATCTAATCCATTGTAAAACTTTATTTAATGGTTTATAATTTATAACTAATCTAGGGACTCCTCTTTCTAATTCTGCTGCGTTCATGACGTAAAAAGCTGAACAAGACCATGGAGATTTCGAGTCTCTAATTAATCCTTTATCTTTTAATTCTTGAATTTCTTTCCTACAAAGTTTTTCTAAATCTTCTGACATGTGAATAGCCTAAGACTTAGTGGGAATTTTCTTTTCATCAAAATCTTTTTCATAGGGAAGGCTGACTATATGACTTTTCCTATTCCAAAATGCATTAGGAACAGGAACACAAACATCCTTTAAAAAAGTACTTTCTATTTCTTTAACCTTTTCTTTTATTTTATCTTCATTTAACTGATTTTCTATTCGTTTTTCATCTATTTCTTGAATTAAATACTTTATGTGACTTAGTTTATTTTCCTTAATAAGATTTATTTCTTGAATATTATTTTTTAATTGATTAATATCTCGTACTGTCATAGGAAAGGCAAATTCAAATAAAATTTCTTTTCCTAAAATAAGGGTAGATAATCCATTATTATTTACTTGAAAGGGGTATAACATAGTTAAAAAAAGGGGTTCCTAAAATTACTCCTGAATTTAAGTTTTTAATTAATATTAATTGGGTTTTATAACAATATCCTTTATTACAAACTTTAACCTTAGATAACTTATATTTAATATGTAATTTTGAACCACTAGCTGAGCTTAATCTTTCTGAGGTTTTTTCGTAGTACTTAGTTGGAACTAAACCTTCTTGAATACAATTCTGATCAGCACCACTATCTATTAATGCTAAGGTAGAAAGATGAAAATCATCATTTATGACTATATCTAGCTTTACATACCATTTTTGATAATTTATTCTAGATATACTATTAATATATTCATCTTTATTTTCTGGTTCTTTAATAATTAATGAAGTAGATGCCTGATCTTTATTTTTAAATATTCTGCTTAAATTACCTTTTAAGTTTTCCTCTTCTAAGTATAGGACCTTTTCTTTTAATATGTTCATATCTTGTTTTAAATTTTTGACTTCTTCCTGAAGATCTTGAATAGAGGATTTTTTTTTTTATTAACTTGTTTAAATCTTTGACAAATTTCTGAGAAATTATAAGGTTTATAATCTTTTTGCTCCCTTTGTCCTATTAATTCTTTTAGTTTAATTAAATAATCTCTTTTTATTTCTGGATCATCTATTTTATCTATAATACCTAATAAAAATTCCTGTTCATTACTAATCATATTTATCTGATTACATTGACAAGTTCCTATACATTCACAAGATTCTGAATCACTATTACTAGATTCATGTTCACTTATATTATTTAAATCATTTTCAGAATAATCTTCTGATAAGCTTTCTTCTGAGGAATCGTTTATTACAAGTTTCATAATTTTCTCTTTTAATTCATCTGAAGCATCTAAATTATTTACTTTTCCTTTCATTTTACAATTTTTTGAATAGTGTCCTGGTCTACCGCATTTATAGCAAATTATTATATCTTTTTTATGGGGTTTTTTATTCTTATAAGATCTTTTCTTAGAATAAGTTTTTCTGTTACTGGGCCTTTCTAATTCTATATTGGGCCTATAAGGCTTTCTTCTAGGAATATATTTTCGTTTAATTTTATTCTTCTTTTTTACTCTAGCTGAGGGTGCACTGATCCTTTCATAACCATATTGCTGACAAAAATCTCCTAGTTCTTTTCTACTATTAATATTTTCTCTTTTTAATTTTGCCTTAAGTTTCATATCAGAACATATAGCTAATCCTTCTTTGTTTATGCTGTTAATTATTTGACCATAAGATAATTCCTGATAAGGGATTACATTATCATATTCATTTCTTAATCTATTCCTTACTTTATCTGCAAATAATTTAGGTAATCCTGCTACAAATCTTTCTTTCCAATATGAATTACTACAATCTGATCTAGTCATTACTTTTGTTAAAAATATATCTTTATACCATCTAAAATCTTGTAATTTTGGACAAGTTAGATTTTGTAATATTTCTGAATTTCTATCCTGATATTGACTAGGGTCTCCTATAAAACATTTTGTTATAGCAAATATTAATGTATTAACACTATCATCTATAGTAGTTTCTGTTTCCATTTCTCCTTCTCTTTTTACTATAGTTTTGGTTGCTTTTAATATGTATTCTTGTTCGTGATGGGTTAAATAATAATCCCACCATCCTTTCAACTGTCCTGAAAAACCGGAAATTAAAGTTTGGGCAATTGTTTGTTCTCTATTTCCTACTGTCCTATAAGAACTAGCAGCCATAGTCATTTCTTCTAAAATATTTAATATTCTATATTCTGATTGGCCATCAATATTCCATTCATAGATTGCTTTTCCATCATAATTAGCCTGATACCATTTTTCTTCAAATTGAGTATCTGGTGGAGTAGGTTTCTTATAATAGTTTCTAGTAGTAGGTAATGGAGCGTCTCTTCGTAACTTATTTACTTCTAAAGTATTTTCTGTAGGTTGACTAAATTGAACTTCTATTTCAGTTATTGAATCTGTATCAGATTCTGAATCATTTTCTTTATTTAAAACAGCAACTTGTTTATCCTTTTGTTTATCTTTTATAATTGGTTTTGAATTAATATTTATATTTCCTAGTCTTTCTTCTATTTTTCTTAATATAGATCCTTCTTTATTAAGGTTAACAGGTGTTTCTGTAAACATAAAGGGTTTAAAGAAAAGTTTTTCTTCTATAACTGGTTTTAGGGTAACTGTTTCTATTGGTACTGGTTTTTGTACTACAGTTTCTATTCTATTTAACCGGTTTCCTATAGTTTCTAGAGTTTGATTAGTATAATTATTTTGAAGCATAATATATTGGATTCTTTTATCTCTAGAGTCTTCTTCTTTTATTTCTATAAAAGGTATTCCTATGTAATCCTGATCATTTTGTCTAAATACTATGTTTTCTAATGGAGGATGGATAGATATAATTCGTTCATCATTTGCTAAATTCCAAAGTTTACCTACTTTATTTAACATTCTTAATTCCTTTTCAAAGGGATAATTAATATTATTCTAATAGCAGTAGTTTTCAAACCATAAAAATAAAGGCATATTTACTTTCTGTTTTTCCATATCATTATACCAAATTCTTCTAAAATTTTCTAATTCTATTTTAGAAAAATTATTAAAATACCATTCTCTTTTTTCCTTATTATATTCTGCTTTTAAATCTGCTCTTAAAAATTCTTTATTTATTTCAAAACTCATTTTTAATTGCTTAATTAAAAGTTTTCCATTTGAGATCTAGTAGGACTTACTAAAGATTCAGTTTCTTCTGTGTAAATAGGTTTAGGAATGTTTCCTCTAAAATCTATTCCTCTAATGTCTAAATTTCTAGCTGAAGTTGTTCGCCTTAAAGTACTAGCTGATGTGGAAGGTCTATTATTAGAATACACTGAATGTCTTCCTGACTGAGGAGTATTTGTAAAATCTATTTCTACATATCCATCTGTATGTTCTACTATTCTAGAAACCTGATCATCTACGTTTAATAGTCTAGGTTCACTTATTTCCTGAAGATTCCACCTAGTTGATCTAGTTATTTCATCCCATTTTAACCTTTTAGGTATCTGAATATTAGAGTGTGCTCTATTTCCTTCAAATATAATAGTTTCATCTTTTGTTAAAGTATTTACTGATTTAGGATTGATTGAAGTAGTCATTACCTTATAATATATCCTATAAATTACAGCTACTGCTTTTACTTCTTCTTTAACATTTAAATTTTTTGTTTTAACTGTTAAAGTTAAGGTATCCATTAAATGTCTGTCATACAAACTTAAAGTAAATCCTTGGTAACAATTAAAATAAACTGGTCCATTAGCTAAATTAGTTTCTGCCATAGCTAATAAAGAGTTTGAAAAATCTAAATGTCTGGCATCTCTTAAACACATTAAAACAGGGACGTCTAATCCTAACCTGAATAAAGGTTTAATGGTTATTTGAACTGCTCCTATATGCAAATATGTATATTTATTTCTCCTATGATTACTAATAGCTTCTCCTGAAAACAATTGAATATTAGCATGTTCCTGATTTATAGGTAAAGTCTGTTCTGTTGTTTTGATTGAATAACTAGACATAAAATCAAAAGTTCCTATTGAATATATTGTCTTGATGTTCTGTTTTGGAATAGTCCAGTTATGTAAATCTTGTTCTACTTTATCTATATTGATTTCTAAAGAATTCATATCTAAAGAATTTCCTAAATCTCTATCTGAATTAGAACTAGAACCTGATTGGTTTTCAGAGAGAATTTTAGATAACCTATTCATAATAGCTTATCTTAATCAAATCTGCTTAAAAATAATCAACAGTAAAGATTGAACCTGAAAGTATTCACAGGACCACCCAGCTGCGGGACCACCTTATGCCTCTCCTGGGCTATTGGCTGACCAACGCACGCCTTCAGGGCTGACCAACGTTTCCTACTTTCATGAACTATCTTTTCTGCAACTATTTCTAGAACAAATTTGCTTAAAATAATCGTTTTGAAAAGCTTAAATAAAATTATCTCCTCTTCCCCCCAGGCTCTGTATATGCATGTGCATTGCATATGTATATATATATATATGCATGTGCATGTGTATTTGCATATATGTGTATATGTATACGCGTATACATATACACATACATGCAAATACACATGCACATGCATATATATATATATATACATATATACATATACACGTACATTTATATATATACATACATTTATATATATACATATATATATACACACACACACACACATACATACATACATACATACATTCACATATATATAGAATATAAATACTTTAATTTACCATTTATTGATATGTATGTTCATATCATATGCATTTTGTGTATGTATGTACATACATACACATATATATAAAATAATTACTCTAATTTTTCATTTATTGATATGCATACGCATATGCATATGTATATGTATATATACATACATACACATAAATATAGAAAATAAATATTCTAATTTTTCATTTCTTGATAAATAAACGCGTTTTCTAAATTTTCTATAGAAAATAAATACTCCAATTTTCTAAGAAAATAGAATACAGAAAACAAAAAAACTATTTTCTGTAAGTAAATGCACCCTTAAGGTTAATGAAATTGTTTTTTTAAATCCTCATACTAAAATTATTCACAGGCAGAAAACCATACTTTCAAATTCGAAAACAGAGTCCAACAGATTTGGAAATCGAATCATCTAGAGATTTAGGAAAATTTCTTTACAAACTGTAAAATTGGCTAAAAAAAATTTTCGCCTCAATTTTTCAAGCATCCTATTACACACTTAAATTTGAAAAAAAATGTACCTAATAACTCTATGGTGACAAATTACTGATCAATTTTTTTTTTATCAAATACATTATTAAAATAAAAGACTAAAAATTATTTTTTGTATTTGTTTCTCATTTTTTAAAAACCTTTTTCCATTTTTCTTTTATTAACCCTATTTCTTTTAGTTAAATTTAATAACTGATTAGAAATGGTATATATATATTTTCACTCGTGCCAAATTTGAAAGATAAATGTCTTAAGCTTTAATACTTCTAAACTAACAAACATTAACATCATATACTCTCCTCTCATATAACCCTAATAAATATAGAAACGAATTAGTAAAAATACAAGTAAATAATATAATTTCAAAAAAATTAATTATTTTTTTTTAATCCATGTGATATTAAAAGTATTTCTATCTATTTGAAAATGAAACTATTTCATGGTTTTTCAATGTACCTCATTTTCCAAATTAGCTGAAAACTGCCTTCTAGCCTGCTTCAGTGCTTCTCTTAACAAAATCAGAAGTGGCAAATAAATCTTTGACAAGTTGGGAATTCCTCATCTAGCATCATCATACAAGCCTAAAAAATGTGTAAATAGGTTTGTGGCCGCTAGGCATTATATACATAATGTTACACCAAAATTTTGACAGACAGTGTAAGATATATCCAACCAGCAATTTACAAAATTTGCAGGATGAGAGCCAGGGTTTAGTATGTGTTCTGCGGATTAAACCTCCGCCTAGCTTCTCGCTTGTAGTATGGAGTTTCATCTATTGTCCTCCTCACATAATCTACATATGGCTGAGGTGTTCGAGGAGAATGATCGGTCAGAACCGGACTGCTATGCCCAGGCGTTGGAGGTGCTATTGTATCTGGAGTAGCAGGGGATGCATGTGTCTCCGTTCTGTTAGACATCCTAAAGAATTTTTTGAAGATAAATATTGTTCCCAACACTGCAACTAAACATCCAGCAACGAATGGGAAAATGGTGAATATAGAGATGGTCTTTGATGAAAGTCTTGCATCAGGTTCATAACTAACATCTATTTCCACTTTTTGACCTGTTGTGGAGTCACAAGAAACCAAAGGGCGATAATGTTGTCTTTGTAGATAAAAGGAACAGGAAAAAGTTGCTTATTCAGGGAAAGGTAGGCTCACCATTGGCCGGAAGCGTGAAGATGATTTTATCCTTCAATCTCTTGGCTTTCAGCACTTTGACCTGAAAAATATCAACAGGAGTGTTTATATTAAAAATTAGAATGAATTTGAAACATCGTGTATTTGTTTCTCTCTTTCCGATAGTATTTCACCTAATATTAGGGATGACCAGGAAAAGTTTGTTCTGGAAAACATTCTGGATGTTTTTGGCACATTTTGGGCAGAGCGATAAGGTTTTGAGATTCTATATTTAGTTCATTGCATTGGATTAGTTTGCCTCTGTTATTAATAAAAATTTGCAAGCAGAACCGTGTGATTTCTCAACTGTTAAATTGATGCGGTTACAGAAATTACTCAAACTCACCTCATACTGTGCACGGCCACCGATTCCAAACTCCTCTTTGTGGATGGGGCTGATCTTTATCGAATCCCGGTCATGCCAGTAGACATCAACATCTACAACAAAAATATTATCGATGATACCCACATTTACAACAGATTTTATTTCAGCAAATTGGCATTTTAGATAACTTTTAATCATAAAAATCTAAATCTGAATTTTCATATGAATCTACATAAAAATTATAGAGTTGAGCTCCAAAGTCATTATCTCAAATTTTACCATATATTTTTTCATTTACCCATCTTGCCCTTGTACTTTTTGCAGTTACCGGATGTCTTTTGAAGTCACATGGTTGTACAAAATACTACTTAGCCTATTTATCTCTGTAACACAACACAATGGGAAAATATTTTTCTGTATCTGTATTGTATTGAAGGAGAAATTAAGTATTTATATAAGAATAAAAAGCTAACTAAAAAAAATAGTATCTGTTAGCCTATTATTCTGCTCCTATAATTTTGCTATGTTATACAAGTAAACTAAATATTCTACAGCTAATTACAATCAATTCTATAATACTCCCCTCAAGCTGCAGCATAAATATTAATCATATCCAACTTGTTATACAAATATTCAACTCGAGTGCCATTTAAAAATTTTGTGAACAGATCGCCTAACTGTTTTCCTTTTCTCACATATCCTCTTGAAATGACATTACCTTAAATCTTTTTACGAATAAAGTGACAGTCAACTTCAATATAATTGGTCCGTTCATGATACACTGGATTGGAGGCAATATGAAGAGCAGCTTGATTATCCCACCAAAGTTTTGATGGAGACGGGGATCTATACAATTTCAGTAAGTAAATGATGAATCCACAAAATTTCACATGCAGACTGTGACAGCTCTATATTCAGATTCTGCACTAGACCTAAATACCACAGTCTGCTTCTTGTTTCTCCAAGACACTAAATTTTCTCCAACAAAAACACAGTAACCTGTAGTTGACCTCTTATCAATCTTAAAACCTGTCCAATCAGCATCAGCAAAGCATTCAATATGAGTATGACCATGATCACTGTACAATATACCAAGTCTAGGAGCACCTTTCAAATAACATAAAATCTATTCTAGAGTTTCCCAATGCTTGACTGTAGAAACAGTCATAAATTGACTAACAACATTCACTGCAAATGCAATATCTTGACGAGTTACTGTGAGGTAATTCAATTTTTCAACTAATCTTCTATCTCTCTGGATCATCAAAAGAATCACTATCATCCTTTATAAGTTGCACATTGAGAACCATAGGAGTACTACATAGCTTAACTCCTAATTTTCCAATTTCTGCAATCAAGTCAAGAACATACTTTCTTTGGAATAGAAGAATATGCTTTTTGCTTCTTGAAACTTCCACTCTCAAAAAATATTTGAGTTGGCCCAAGTTTTCAGTGTGAAATCTCCTATGCATTAAAAACTTAAGAGAACAGATACCTACAGAATCACTTCTTATAATCACAATATCATCAATATAAACCACAAGAAGAATAATGTCAGCTTTTGATTGTCTGTAAAAAACTGAGTGATCACTCTGACTTTTCTTTAGCCTAAATTTTCGAACCCCCTGACTAAATTTGCCAAACCAAGCACGAGAACTCTATTTTAGTCCATGCAAAGATTTTTTCATATAGCAAACCTTCTCATACTCCCCCTGAGCAACAAAACCAGGTGGTTGCTCCATATAGACTTCTTCCTAAAAATCTCCATGAAAAAAAGCATTTTTTATATCCAGCTGATGTAATGGCCAATGCTGAGAAGCAGCAATAGATATGAAAAGACGAATAAAAGTCAACTTAGCCACCGGAAAGAGAGTATCAGAATAATCAACTCTGTAAGTCTGGATATATCCTTTGGCTACAAGCCTCGCCTTAAGTCTAGCCACAAATCCATCAGAATTAACTTTGACTGCAAAGATCCACCGACATCCAATAGCCTTCTTACCTTGTAGTAAATCCACTAACTTCCAAGTGTGATTATCATCCAGAGCTTTTATCTCCTCTATCATTGCATTATGCCAGTTAGGATGAGATAAAGCTTCTTTAATTGTTTTAGGTATGAAAATAGTCTAGAGAAGCAATGAAAGCACTAGATAGAGGGAGATAAGTGATTATACGAAACAAAATTAGCAATGTAATAAGTAGATTTACAGTGACGTTTACCTTTACGAAGATTGATGAAAAGATCAAGATTATTTGATGGTGGATCTGATGATGAAAGACTCTAGTGCGGGACATGTATCATTAGAGACTGGTCTTCTTGAATAAACTTGAACAATTGGTGGCTTGTCGAGAATAAAAGTCTGAACACAAGAAGAATCATCATTACCACATTGCTCATTAGAACTGTCCGCCAACTGATCAGAACTTGAGACAGATTTGTAGATAAGCTAGTCATCTTCCTCCCCCCGACCCACAGGAGTGGACACCACAGAAAAGAATGGCATTTTCTCCGAGAAGACTACATCCGTTGAGACAAAATACCTGTTGAGATCTTGAAAGTAGCATCGATACCCTTTCTGAAGGGAATATCCCAAAAATACACATTTCAAGGCTTTGGGATCCAATTTTGTAACTTGGGGCCGAACATAACAAGTACTGCCTAATACGCGTGGCTCCAATGGAAATAATGGCTTTGAAGGAAAAAGCACATGATATGGGCTATTACCGTTAAGTACCAAATATGGCATCTGATTAATAACATGCTGCAGAAACAGCATTAGCCCAATTCTACTTAGGAACTTTCATTTGAAACAGCAAAACTCGTGCAGTTTCCAATAGATGTCAATTATTTCTTTCAGCCACGCCATTTTGTGCAGGCGTGTCAACATAGGATGATTAATAGAGAATGCCATGCTGAGTCATATAAGTTTGAAAATATTCTAACATGTATTTTTTAGCATCATCACACCTTAATTTCAGCATTGAAGTGGGTCTTAATTTCAGCACAAAAAGCAAAAAAATGTGGAAACACCTCAAAACGATTCTTCATAAAATAAATTCAAGTAATTCTAGAAAAATCATCCACAAAAGTAACAACATATCTGAACCCTATTTTGGACAGAATAGGACACAAACCCCAAACATCCGAATGGACTAATTCATAAGCAATCTCAGCTCGTTTATTAACTCTAGGACCTAACGAGCTACGGTGATATTTTGCAAAATGATAATACTCACAATCCAATGACGATACATTATGAAACTGCGGACATAGTTTCTTCAGAGTAGGCAAAGACGGATGCCCCAACCGGCAATGAGCTTCAAAAGAATAATTGATACTGGAACAAGCAACAGACCGAGGTATCCTATTATCCAGAATGTACAGACCATCAAATACCTGTCATTTACCAATAATCTGTTTCGTCACAAAATCTTGAAAGAGACATGGATCAGGAAAAAAATGAGATACAACAATTTAGGTCTTTGGTGAGTTTGCTTACAGAAATCAAATTGAAAGCAAGATTAGATAAACTTAGCATTGAAGATAAAGTGATAGAGGAAGTGGGTTTAACAACCCCAGAGCCCTCAACATTATAAGTGGATCCATCAGCTATTGTTACAAGAGAGGATACTTTATGTGACTGAAAGGTAAAGAATGTATGGCGATTACCTGTCATATGATCCGTTGCACCTGAATCAATGACCCACTTATCTAAGGAGGAAACAAAACAAGTTTTACCTGCATCAGCAATAGTTGTAACTAAAGTAGATTCTTTCAGAAGATCCTGAAACTAAACATATTCATCAATTGAGATTGTGATAGGTTTCTCAGTAGATGAACTGGATGCAGCAATGTTGACAGTTTGGATTCTCTGATTACGATTCTGCAATTTTCTACAATACTTCTTTGTGTGTCCAGATTCCTTGCAGCAATAGCAGGCAATATTGCTGAAATCATTGTTTTTAGTAACATTCCCTCCCTTATTATTCTTCTTCCCAACTTCAATGCCCTCTCCACCTTTAACTAGGACACTAGAATGGTGAGCAGTTTGAGCATTCTTCTTGGTCCATAACAATCTGCTGAATACATTCTGAAAAATAATGAGTTGGCAGTCTCAAATTCTGGAGGAAGACTGGCCAGAAACTCATGATAGCCATTTGTTCTAAGTTTTTTTGTCTTTTAATGTTTGTGCTAAGAGGCAAAAGAACATTCAATTCTGCATATGTTTCGTTGAACTCCATAAAGTGATCTGTACGTGACTTTATCTCATCCTTTTCATCATGATAAAAAGCCTTACAAACATCATATATACGAGTAACATTGCCTTTACCAGAAGGCAAGAAAACCAAATAATCCATCAGCTCCTTAACATACTCACAATGATCCACTAAACCCACCACATTATTTTCAATAGAATTCGTGATTTGTAACAACAGCCGAACATCATCTCTAAGTCAAGTTTTATCAGTAAAAGGTTCCTCAATCAAATGATTACCTTGTTCAATACTTCGCAAATAAATCCGTATTTTTGTACTCCACTCTAAAAAATTAGACCCATTCAATTTATACTCGGTAATTTTGGCAAGTACGGAAATAATTTCAGTGACACTAGATTTACTATCATCAACCATTCTAATAATCCAAAACACCTCAAACAAAATAACTACCACAAATAGTTATATCCCACCAAACAATATCAAAACAGGACGTTAAGGAAAATTAAAGAACCAGAAACCAGCAGAGCAACGCCAAGCAGCCAAACAATCAGCCTTCCAAAACACCAATACGAGACTGAGAGCAAGAGGAAAGCTTCCTCAACAGAAAGACACTTGATTCTGGCCAAAAACAGCAAAGCAACCAACCAATCAAAACCAAACAGTAAAGGAACCAACGTAAAACGAGACTAGATAAAGAGGCTGACACTAGGATCTAACCGGAAACAACCAGGCAACGCCGGAGGAGAAAACCGGAGATGAACCACCGCTGCACGCTTCGGAGCGTGAAAGAAGCCGAAACCAAAGAGTGGCGCATGAAGACCACTCGCTGAGAATCCAGTCACCGGATTTTGGGAGCTAACCTAACTGAGAATCGCGCTCTTCCCTTGATCGGCAGTGAAGCAAACGGATCACCGGAACTAGTGACCCAAAGGGGAACAGAATCCTCACCTAAAGAACCAAACCCAGAAAAAATTCCCAAACAATCCTAAAACTCTGATACCATGTAACGCAATACAATGGGAAAATGTTTTTTTCAAACTAATCACTCATGAAATACAACCACAAGCTACCTTTTCTTGTGCACTTATTGAAATTTACATAGAAATTAACAAAAATTGTAAGTCACCTTTTCACTATCCACTGTAATTGAAATCACACATTTATTTTTTACAATGAAAAAAAATTACAACAGAGTTGCAATTTAATAAATTGTGAAAGAATAATGACTCATATCTAGAAACTACATAAATCAACGTTATACGTCAAAAACCTCGTAAAGCACATATAACAGACAATGTCCAATCTATATTTCTCTCTCAAACCTAACAAATGATATTGTAGCTATTATCCTAACCAATGCATTACATGAATATGAATAAAATTAACATATATACATGCAACATATTGTGTTTCCTATGGATTATACCTAAGCGCCACACAAATGATTAGTTATTGAAGAAATTCAGAGTAGGATTTCTTATCTTTGTATTAACATCAAACTTGAATTTATACAAGAGTAATTGAAAATTAAGTCAACTAAATACAACTCCTAAATTAGCTCCTAAATCACCTTCTAACTACCATATTTAATATATTCAATTTTACAGCTAAACTCAACACCTTACAGCTATATTCAACACTCCCCCTCAAGTTGGTGCAAAAATATTACACATGCCCAACTTGAAAATTATGGTGTGAAAGGTTCGACTATTGAGTCCTTTTGTGAAAATATCTGTTAGCTGCCTATCTGACTTCACATGGAATAAACTCAAGATGCCTTCAGTCAGCTTTTCTTTGATGAAATGTCGATCGATCTCAATATGCTTCGTCCGGTCATGCTGAACAAAATTATGAGCTATATTGATGGCGGCTTTGTTGTCACAATATAAGGATAGTCTTCTTCCTTCAGATAGTCTCAATTCTTCTAGTAGCTTTCTCAGCCAAAGAAGTTCACAATCACCTTGAGCCATAGCCCTGTATTCTGTTTCAGCACTCGATCTCGCAACTACACTTTACTTCTTATTTCTCCAAGTAACTAAGTTTCCTCCTACAATAGTACAATATCCTGATGTAGATCGTCTGTCATTTAAAGATCCAGCCCAATCTGCATCTGTAAAAGCTTCTATGTGGAGGTGGCAAACTTCAAATACCGCAAGATCCGGAAGACAGCTTGCATGTGAGAGTCTCGTGGATCATGCATGAATTGACTCACCAAGCTCACTGAGTAGGCTATGTCTGGCCTAGTGTGTGAGAGATAAATGAGTCTTCCAACTAACCTTTGATATCTCTCTTTATCAACTGGCTTTTCAACTTCTGCTTGTAGCTTGTGATTGCTTTAATAGGCGTGTCTGCCGACTTGCATCCTAGCATACCAGTCTCATCCAAAAGATCCAGGATGTATTTTCTCTGAGAAATGAAGATTCATTTGGTTGATCTGGCAACTTCAATTCCCAATAAATATCGTAACTCTCCAAGGCCCTTTATCTCAAATTCCTGAGCTAAAAGTTTCTTCAGGCGAACTATTTCTTCTTTATCATCCCCTGTCATTACTATATCAACATAAACTATGAGAAAAGTGATTTTACCCTTAGAGTGTCTCATAAAGATGGTATAATCAGCATTACTTTGTTGATAACCAAAAGAAATCATGGCTTTGTTAAATCTGTCAAACCAAGCTCTCGGATATTGTTTCAATCCATACAAGACTTTCTTCAGTCTCCACACCTTTCCTTTATTTCTCTCATCATTAAAACCAGGAGGTATCTCCATATAAACTTCTTCTTCCAGGTCTCCATGGAGGAATGCATTCTTTACATCAAATTGCTGCAGATCCCAATCCAAATTAGCTGCACAAGATAACAAGATTCTGATTCTATTCATTTTAGCAGCAGGTGCAAATGTCTCCTAATAATCAACTCCGTAAGTTTGAGTGAATCCCTTTGCCACTAGTCTGGTTTTAAATCTTTCAATCGAACCGTCAGCCTTATGTTTTATTGGGAACACCCACTTACAACCAACCAGCTTCTTGTCTGGAGAGTCAACAAGTTCCCAGGTTTCATTTTTTGAGAGAGCTTTCATTTCTTCTACCATAGCTTCTCGCCACTTTGGATCCGTGATAGCTTCTTTCCAATCCTGTGGAATAAACATAGAGAAAAAAGACAAAGCAAAGGTTTTATAGGAGGGAGACAGATGATCATAAGAGACAAAGTTAGAAATTGAATGTTTTGTACAAGACCTGACTCCTTTTCTTTGAGCAATAGGCAAATTTAAATCAAGATCAGAAGATAACTCACCCGAGAATTCTGGCAGTGCAGAATGCATGATAGCTTCTTCAGGCCTATTCTTTCTCGAGTATCTCAACAAATCAGGTCCATCTAAATGACCAACAACATTATGCTCCCCCTAAACATCAACAATATTATCCTCTTGAACAAGATCATGCTCTCCCTGAACATCAACAATATTATCATCCTGAACGAGATCATGAGTTACCACAGGTTCATTTATCACCAATTCTTCACTATTCTCCCCCTGAAGAGGTGATTGAATAATGCCAAAATAAGGTTCAGACTCCCTAAAGGTAACATCCATACTGACATAGAATTTCCTAGACGGGGGGTAATAACACTTATATCCGTTTTGAGTTGGCGAATACCCAATGAACACACATTTTAGTGCTCTCGGATCTAATTTCCCAACATTTCTAGTATGGACAAAGCAAATACACCCAAAAATTTTTGGTGGAACAGTATAGTGAGTTTTCGGTTAAAACTTCTAAATGAGTCATAAAGTTGAGAGCTTTGAGAGGCATTCTATTAATAAAATAGGCAGCTACTAGTATTGCATCCTCCCAATATGGCTTTGGAACATTCATAGTAAACATAAGAGATCTAGCAACTTCCAACAAATGCCTATTTTTTCTTCAGCTACTCCATTTTGAGCACTAGTATAAGGACAACTAGTTTGATGAATGATCCCTTGAGTCTCCAAATAATTTTCAAATCTACTATCCATGTATTTTGTCCCATTATCAGTTCTTAAAACCTTTATTTTAGCATCAAACTGAGTGTAAACCATTTTATGAAAAGATTGAAAACAGAAGAAAACTTCACTTTTTGTTTTAATCAAATACACCCAAGTCATTCTGATGCAACAATTAATAAAGGTAACAAACCATCGATTTCCAGAAAAAGAGGGCGTTCGTGTGGGTCCCCAAACATCAAAATGAACAAGCATAAACAGAACAGTGGTTTTATTATCACTTAAAAGATAAGAGTTTTTTATATGTTTAGCATACTCACAAGCATCACAAGATAAGGACTCAAATCGAGTTTTAGAAAATAAACTATGATATAGTTTTTCTATAACAAAAAAGATGGATGTCCTAATCTCCTATGCCATTGTATTATTTCCCGATTGACATCCTTATATCCTCCAAACAAAGCTAAGTCTTGACAGCCGTCCATCATGTATAAGCCATCATGCTCTCTACCATTACCAATCCTCTTCCCCGTTTGAATGTCCTAAAAGATATAATAATCAAGAAAGAACTCAACTTTACAGTTTAGAGATTTAGTAATAGCACTGACAGATAAAAGATTGACGAAAAATTGAGAAACATGAAGAACAGAAGACAACTTAATATTTGGATTACAGACAATGGAACCTGTCCCAGAAATAGGAGTAAATGACCCATCAGCTGCCTTGACACTATCCCTTTTTAGACATTGAGAGTAGTTAGAAGTGCCTGTCATATGTCTATTCGCACCAAAATCAATAATCCAAGAGTTAAGATGAGCAAGTGTGCTACCTGTTTGGACGGAGTTCGAGGTAGCAATGGATGAAAAATTGAGTTGTGACATAAGACGTCTAAAATGTTGAACTTCTTCAGAGGAGAGACTTTCGACTAGGGTTGTCTCCTTAGATGATTCAGCTGCTTCTAACATATTTGCTTGAGCCCTAGTTGGATTGATTCTTTTTCCCCCACGACCTCTAGTAGGTCTCCTGTGTAACTTCCAGCAAGTTTCTTTTGTATGCCTTGGTTTCCCACAGTATTCACAGTGCACACGATCTTGATTAGAAGAAACACCTTTCGACTGCTCTTGAGTGAAATGGACCGTCAAACCCGACTTTTCAGCTAGTGCAGTGTATAGCATGGCACCTCTTCTGGTCTCTTCCTGCTGGATATAAGAGTGTGCCTCTTCAAGAGATGGAAAAGGAGATCTACCAATGACTTGAACTCTTAATTGGTCAAATTCAGAATTCAAACCAGCCAAAAAATCATACACTCGCTCTTTTCCAATCATATTTTGAATTAATATAGCATCATCAGCACACTTAGCTTGAAAATTCTAATAATAATCCAATTCCTGCCATAAACTGCTCAATTCAGAAAAATAATCCACAACAGTAAGCTCACCTTGTTTTGTGTCATGAATTTTGTTCCTAACCTCAAAAATCCGAGCATCATTTCCCATACGAGAATGAGTAGTTTTTGCAGCCTTTCATATCTTCTCAGCAATGTCAAGTAGTAAATATTGTCTGAAAATTTTAGGGTGCATAGAATTTAGAATCCAAGTGATAACCAAAGAATTATCAGAGTCTCATTGGCTAAAAGTAGCGTCAGTAACAGGTGGTGGTTTTTTATCTCCAGTAATATACCCTTGTAATCTTCTGGCCTTAATAGATAATAAGCATAATCTAGACCAGACTAAATAGGTATTACTTCCATCTAATTTAATTGGGCTAATTTGACCATCATTAGCCGTATAAAATTTCTCAACTTGCTTAATTTCAATTTCTGACATAATGGGAGATTAAAAAAAACACTATGAACAGTGAAGCAGTAGAGGACAGAACTTGGTCAAAGAGGTTCAAAAGAAAGATAACTTTAGAACTGACCGGAGAAGGTCTAGTCAGAGCCGGGGACTTGATCGGAGCAAAAATCGGTGACCGCAGGTGGCCGGAGGACGCTTCACGCGCCGGCGAGTGAACAGTGCACAGATTTGAATAATCGGCTCGTGCACTCACGCACAGAGTCTGACGGTGCCGAAAACCAGAGTACCGGCTGAACTTGGCCTGGCGCTTCCTCCGGTAGGTGCGGTGTCGTCGGCAGAGGGACAGAACAGTGTCCGTTTTTACAGCTGCCAAGAAACGCCAAAAACGAAGTGCTTCAGCGGCACGTGTACCCACACACGTGGTCGGAAGGCACCGGAAATCTGGACACTAGCCGAAAATTGCTTGAGTTTCCTTCCGGTGGGACGATGTCGTTTAGGGAGGGATATAACTCACCTCTTGAATTTTGTCCAAAGGTCCAGTATACTGGAATTCTGAAAAAATACTTACTGCAGGGAGATAACTCAACCTTCAATGGCAGTAATGCACTGATACCATGAAGAAATTCAGAGTAGGATTTCTTATCTTTGTATTAACATCAAACTTGAATTTATACAAGAATAATTGGAAATTAAGTCAACTAAATACAACTCCTAAATTAGCTCCTAAATCACCTCCTAACTACCATATTTAATATATTCAATCTTACAGCTAAACTCAATACCTTACAGCTATATTCAACAGTTATAGATAGAAAAGGTGTTGTCAAAATGCAAAGATATCATGTTTTTCACTATCCACTATAATCGAAATCACACATTTATTTTTTACAATGAAAAAAAAATTATAACAGAGTTGCAATTTAATAAATTGTGAAAGAATAATGACTCATATCTAGAAACTACATAAACCAACGTTATACGTCAAAAACCTCGTAAAGCATATATAACAAACAATGTCCAATCTATATTTCTCTCTCAAACCGAACAAATGATATCATAGTTATTATCCTAACCAATGCATTACATGAATATGGATAAAATTAACATATATACATGCAACATGTTGTGTTTCCTATGGATTATACCTGAGCGCCACGTGCACAAATGATTAGTTATAGATAGAAACGGTGTTGTCAAAATGCAAAGATATCATGTTTGCATGAGGATGGATAGAAGAGAAAAATGCATCTATTGGAGGCTGAAGGTGTCAGGTATCCATAAAAGTTGAGAAAGTCAACTTAGGATTGTTTGGCCGTATATCAAATGTCAACTAAGATATTTTCACCATTATCATTAGTTCATAAAAGCGAAAAGATTTAAGCATTAGGAGAGATGAAAAACGAGCAAGGAACAAAACATATCATGGATTAAGAATAGAGTGGCCTAAAGTCTCGTTTGTGTCTGCTTCAACTCCCAACCAACCAATATTCACTTGAGGCTTGGTTGGGTTGAGTTGAGTTGGATTTTAACAGCAAATTAAAGACCAAACCCTACCTACTCCAACACTGGCGGTGATTCCAATCTAAAATCTAAATAGAAAGTGAAATCATAAGAATATGTACGTTGTACACTTTAATGCATAGTATTTCCCTGGAATTGTAATTCAATTGGTCGGAGCACCGCCCTGACAAGGCAGCAGCTGCAGGTTGGGCCCCATGGATCCAAATCCAATAATAATAACACATCAACTCCCCACTTACAATTTGAGTGAAAACTAAAAGCTGAGGCATGTCGGATAACAGATGGTTGTAATTTTGGCATGGAGAGGCAACCAACAGCAAGGAGATGACAGTTTGGCAGAATGGCACTGATTGTCAGATTTAATGAACTGATAATTGGATGAGCTTTATAATACTTTTTTCAAGTTCATTGAATAGAGACTAGAAACTTCACACATCTAGATGATAGCAAATACTTGCATAAAGCATTAATATATTGCATGGGCAGTAGCAATAGAGGTCTTGTCCTTTATTTTTGACACAAGCCTTCACAGACACATCTAAGAAATGACAACGATAGAAGTACAAGGTTGTCTGCTGCAACGCCTATAGGGACCTTCCTAGGAACAGACCTGATAGCAACACTAGCAGGGCCAGGCTCATGCTACCACCAATAACCAATGCCATCCCCAAGGACAGAAGAAAAAGCTCACAATAGAGAGAAGGCATTTTAAGTCTAGAAATAGATTTTAATCTTGGCTGGGGCGATATGATATTCTACCTGTGTTACCCAAGATGGTTAAGAAAGTTTTGTTGGAGTCTGTTGTCAGATTCAACTGAAGTACACTCTGCATGAAAACATCAGACAGTATTATTAGAGTTTTAAATTCACACAAATAATCTAATTGATGCAAACAAGGGAATGAAATATTAGAAACCAATTTCTTCTAAAATATTTCTGTTGTTTGGGTGACTAATTTTGAAGGGTTCAACTTGGCAGATTGGTGTTTTTCATCATATATTCTGGAATTAAGCCATCCCAATATCTGACACTTCCACTAGTTCTAGCAATATGCTCCATCCCATGGTAAGTCATTTTTTAAGTAAAATTTTATCCCACCTAAAGTCACTTTCTAAAATCAAGAGAGAATTAATTGCCTATTTTTCCACTTTATCCGTGTCATTCTTATCATCACTATATTAATTAATACCATTGTTACTCAAAAGTAGTTTAGAGGGCTTATTTAAAATATTATTGCTGATCACAGGACTTTATATACAATTTGTTTAAACAATAAATAGCTAACCACTAACGCCTATCTAATAGCTAACCACTAACTTATAACACCGACATATAATTAATATACAATTAGTGTCTGTAGCAATCATCAATAAATGCATCTTTCTTTTTTTCTTTTTTCTTTTTTTACAGGAGGGTAGTTTAGTCCATTTAAAGTAATTTTTTTTAAGATTAAGACAATTCAGTGATTACCTTAATATTTGTGCAAGAGCCAAAAATGGCTTAGCATAGGTCGGAGAGAGTAAGATCTTAGATAAAATGAAATTTATAATAATAATAATAATAATAATAATAATAATAATAACAATAATAAAAGATATGCAGCCACTGAAGATTCTAGGATGTTGACTCTTGCATTTTCACCAATAAGACAGAGTATTAGGTAGCAGGTTTATACATGTACGCATTCATTCTACCCCCCGTCTTACAAATGAGTACCTTGTCCACCTCCAATACTGAAAATCCTCCAATAAAAAGTGCAGATGCAGATCCAGAGATGTGGTTGGCTTCTCTGAGTGAAGCATTAATAGAAACAGAGAGATATGGTCTCATGTCCTTTGATCTGGGTATTGCATGTGCCAAATGCTCTGGTGAGTATGGGAAGAAGAGGCAATAGGATTTACCCACATCACGGTCCATCCATGGCTTTGCATACCTTCAGTCCACAGATCAAGGAGTCAGGAACTTGAAAAGTACTATCTATACATTACATATCGACCAGATAAAAGAGTCAGAAACATACCCAACAAACGGTGGATCCACCTTACAATCGTATGATCTCTCATTACCATTTCCAACAGCATCAAAGTTATCATAATTCTCACTGTTTTATCAAACTGAAGAATTAATGCATTGAATAACTTCCTATTGTTTGTTTGTTAGTCTGCAGAATATAACTATGACAATGATAAATAATTATTTATACTAGACATGATATGCATATGACTTATTGGTGGCAGAGATGTAACCTTGAGTAGACAAAAATCAGAAGTAAATAATCAAGTTTGGAAAGTAACCCCAAGTACAAAGAAAGGTCATATGAGAGACAAAACAAAAGATATTGCTTCTCCCAAATCGTTATAGTTACCCCCACCCCTAAACAAATGGAAAATGTTTTGATCCAGAAAATGAACTAGGCAAATATTATGTTCCTGCTGACTTATCTCGATTCGAGTTCAATGCATACGTTGTTTTACATGTATAGTAGGGATTCAAATCCTAGAATCACATTTGGTCCCTACATGCTTCAGGTGATGCAACAACGCAGATCAACCACCAAGAATAATACAATAAAAAACTTGCTCCACAAAAATATTAGACCAAGCAAATCACGCTGCTTAGTACAGCTTCATATAGTTGCTTAATGACCAAATCTTTGCTGTCAAGAATGTTTTTAGATTGTTATAGAGTAGCTATTGTAAATTGAACATCAAATTAGATAGGGTTGATATGTGTATTTCTGTTTACAGCAAACTGTTATATATTTCATTTGACCATCGAAAATAGAGTTTTCTGGCACTAAAAGGGCCAGAAATCTATTCCCATAATTTAAATTTTGTTTCTACTCAGATGAAGATCAGCAACATGACATCCATTATCATGAGATCATCTCAAACATTTCAGTTGACTGAGCTGAGTACAGAAATATTATACTGAAAACTTAGTAATAAACCTGCACACGTTAATGCATACAACAGTGCCATGAGAACATCACTAGGCTCTATTCATTGAGTGCATAATGGTAATTCTTTCCAAGGAAAATAATCAACAAACAATTTGTTGAAAATAATTCACCTCTACATTTTGTGACCATCAACTGAAGTCATATTGGTTCTTAGTGACATCTTATGATGATAATTTTCTAGTGACCCAGAATGCACTGATGTGTCAAGTTGCATTTCAGAAAAACTTAACGTTGAACTGATTCAGTACTTCACATGCAATTAAAATTCAGAGAGAAGGTTTCCATGGTCTATATTTAGTAGTCTGTAAAATGTCGATGCAGTTCACAACCAGTCACTTAAAATATATATATATTTAATCACAGTGACCATAAGATGGACTCTCACAAACCTGAACTTCACAGAAAAGGAATATCCTTTTGTTGGGTAAGGAACATTTGTTAGCATCACGTTTGGAGCACCAACAGAAATAATATTTCCTGAGAGCACTGTAACAGTTGTTTGCAACTTCATCCTCGCAGATTCAAAGATTACTGTTGAAAAATAACAAAGTCCAAATATCAAATGTGACGGCCATCATATTCATTGTATAAAAACAGTTAAAATATGAAAAAAAGTATTTTCTACATTCAATACCTTGGGTTGAACCTATTCCAAAAGCTTTAGCTTTTCCTGATTGCATATCTAAAGATACAACACTTTCATTGGAACTAAGCCAGCGGCCAGAGACTTGATCATTAATACCTATTACATGCATAAGAATAAGCAATCAAGAACCATCATTAATCTACGTGAATAAAAAGGCTAAGAAAAGCCTTTGTTTGTTGCACTCAAATGAAAAGCACAAATGCTTAAAAAATGTTAGGCAATAAATAAATAAATAAATAAAATAAAATTGCAACTGATTATTCTGTGTCCCTACCTTCAACACTGAAACCTAGCAAACTTCCTTGACGGAGGACAGGGTTTTGAGGAAATATATGCGCACCAACAGAGATCTGGAAGATGAAGTCAGGTGTCAAATTTGAACCAAAGAGTCCAGCAAAAACAAGATTGAAAATTACAATAAGTAAGATAATAAGAACAAGAAAGAAATCATAATAACTAAACAATATTCCAGGAAAAAGCCTAGGCAACTGAGATAGAATGCTTATAAGAACATCACATAACCTCTCTTTGATAAATGCAGGTAAGAAGTAACAATTAAATTATGATGCTCCAAACTCTGTATCTTAGGTGTGACAACATATGTAGTAAGTACTGACTAATGATCTCCAATAGGTAGCCTATCTTTCTGCCATTTAATGCAATGCAACTGGCTCATGAACAGATTAAGAATAACTAGAAGTTTATAAAAAAAATTATTGCTTATTAACAAAAATAGCTGCCTGAAACCAGTCAGGGATTGAGCTAAGATGAGTTGACTATTACTATTAAAAAGAGAGAGAAAGAGAGACCTCAATCAGAAAAATTAAACATGGTAAGAAGTAAAAATTAGAGTGTTTTCAAAAGCTGTGAAATGATATGGAAAAACCTAAGTTTAACCACATTGGGATGGGAAAGTGAACCTTAACCCAAATCCTATGCCCCTTGTAGACAACAATAATGAATCTCAGATTTCTGTGCTTAGTTAGTGAAAGAAATGTAAGGCTACATTGCAGCTATTCCAAAGTGAAATTTGCTTTCAGCATTCATAAAGGGCAGCTAGTTACCAGCAAATAGTCGGACTTCTGCAGAATGCAATTAAATGATACCCGCAAAAGAGCTCTCCCATAGCGTATTGCCTTCAACCAGAATGAATATACAGATTACAGTTACAAAGGCAATCAAAAATCTGTCAGATATATGTGAAAACCAAAATTTTGTACATTTGTATAACAAAAATGCAGTTTCCAAAATTAATCCAGCTTGTTTGATTAAAATAAATTCACAATGTAAAGGGGCAGAAGGTTCAACCCACTGCCTATTCCCTGCAACTTACTCATAGGAACATTTGACGATCCAATAATTTTCTTAAGTTTATTAACAAACCTTCAGATGGATATACCCGCTGCCATTTTTTGTATCATCGATGGAGATAATGTCATGATAATTAGTTTCAGCATGATATTGTATAATATTATGTGCTTCATAGAAGGGGTTTCCTGGTAAAAGAAAATAGAATGATCAGAACTTAAATATGGAGACATCAATACTACTTGATTAGACAACTAAATCATAAATACCTGAAGCATCAAAATAGCTAATGGGAAGATCTAGTTCAGCGCCAATTGCAACATGAATTACATGAAAAGGGAACTCCTTACTTGTGATCCTTAATTGGGCCACCTGACCCAGAGAAACATTATTCAAAGGTTACAGAATGTCAACAAAACTGTCAAGAAGATTGATACAAAATGAAGATCGGATAACGTCAGAAGAAGAAAGAAAAGGCATAGTGATTGACTATAGACATACAAGCTGATGCTACAAAGTCAACATGTTTCAGATTTTTTGGATAAAGAACCACAAGCAGAGCTTATGATCTAATGGAATGTCATTGTGGTAGATTCATTTCTTACCAAACACATCCGCGGAAAATTTATGCTACTATTGTCATTTTAAACGTAAGGAGTACGCAATGAAGAATCTAATAGGAACACATCTAAATACACATCAGTATTTTGTTAAAATGAGCCACTCCAAAAGCTCCCAACAACAGAAAATTGCAGCAGCAGTTCTCTCAAACTAGAAACCAAGTCATCCAACTTTTTACTCTAGGGACTTGTTCCTTTAAGGAATAGTGTGGCTCATGACACTAGAAACCTGATAATTGGGTACCATTCAACTTAGCATTTTGTTAAAATAAGTCGCTCCATGTTGATAACTGTTGTTGTATTCCTAGTTAAATTAAGATTCTTTTATTCCTAATTAGAGTTTGTTTTCTAGTTAGTTTTATTTTCCTTATTATAGTAGGACTAGAACTCTTTTATTTTCTCTATAAATAGCTTGTATATTAAATGTTTATATACAAGTGAGATAATAAGAAAAATCTCCTTTTCACAAAATTCTACACTCCAAAAGCTCCCAATAATAGAAAATTGCAGCAGCAATTCTCTCAATCTAGAAACCATGTCATCCAACTTTTTACTCTTAAGGACTTGTTCCTTTAAGGAATAGTGCAGCTCATGACAAGAGAAACCTGATAACTGGGTACCATTTAACTTAGGATCCCACAAATATAATATACCAAAGGTCTTATTAAAACACTGGCTGAATCCCAATTAAAATAATTATAAGCCGCATGAACGCAAGTTATTATAATAACAAAATCTACTTCAAGGCAAATCATATAAATACCTCAGCAACTCTAATACAAGAAGCAATCTCAATCCTTCCACTAGTTCGATCTTTGGCTTGTATGCAAACAAGATTGTTGCTCTCCATTGTTTTTATTCTATCCCCATCTATGGAAATTGCGTCCTTTTGCCGACCTTCACTCTTTTCACAACTTCTCAATATTGAATAAGTAATAGTGCCTCTACGACTTTGACCGTCCCATTGTCCATGTGATTCCAGAGATGATGGCAAAATACTAGATGTAATGTAATGAGGTGGTAGAATCCATGTTATTGGAACTCCAAGAGCAAGAGGGAGATCAGGAACAACCAACAATGACATGGATGCATCATAAACCCTTGACTCAGAGTAAGAAGCAGAAACAAAATCGCATGAGAATGTAACTGTGACACTTGCCCTGCCAGCTGATCTGAAATGAGGTCATAATTGCCCATGAGACAAGCTAATATGGTTCATGAAAATGAAGATTTGGCACTTGTCAAACAAAAAGAAAAAGCAAACTCTAACGAAATCAATCTACAAGTCAATTACCAGTTCAGCTTTAAGGCAAAATTTAAAAATAGCCAATAATAAACCTGAGAATCCATGGTGTAAAAGAGATCTTAATGGTAAACCTTCCGAAAACAGGCACTAAGAGCATACAAGATCCAAAAACATTACACGCCTGTGACATGCTCCAATCTTCCATTTTCCTAACATTTGTGCGATAACAGTGTAAATTTTCCCCCAAAAATAATCAATGCATGGCAGTTGCTTTTGCTGTCAAATGAATTAAAGGATACTTAACACTTCATTTGACCATTTATGATGAATATCAACTAAGAATTTGAAGGTGCAACCTCCAAAAACTGAACTTGCTGCAGCCAAGGAAAAATGGGAAACCCAAGACTTTACTGATGCCATACTTTAGAGCAATTTTGGATTAAGATATCAGCAAATAATTTCCTATGATCTCAAATATCGCAAGTCAAGATAATAAAATTGATACGATTAATCAGATAAATAGAGTTCTAAATATAAAATTTCCTCTTTGTTTTCATTTGATAAGTTCAAAATTTATGCAAAGGTAAAGAAGGCTCCCAGATGCATAGAGATTCGGAAAGATAAGCTCCAAAGACCAAAAGGAAAACCTAAGTAACCTGATTCCTAAATTTATAACACCCTGGAAAATATGGAAGTTTAAGCAAATATCAGAAGAAAAATTGCTTCATTTGTTTTATTTCCAGGTTTTGCATAAACTATGATCTCCAGAATACCTTCCATATAAGACTCTAAAAAAACCAAGTGCTTTTTCATCATCCGATTGGAACCAATTCTTTTCACTGTCTACACCTTCAGCCTTGTAGAAACTCAATACCTAATATAAATTCAGCAGACATATATGAGGAGGAAAGAAATCTGAATCAACAATAACAGGGAACACCATGATTCTTACATTTTCATCGCCTACAGTCCACCTGTACTTTTTGCAGAGCTCATAAAAGGAAAATAAATCACCCTAACAACAGAAGTGAACCAGTCAGAACTTCAAGGAATAAAAAAAACAACTGAAAAATACTATTTGGTTGTATATTCTTGCCTCATCAAATGAAGGATAAATTGGCATATCACAGCCAACACCAAGCTGTTCACTTTGTGCACTCAACATTGCTGAAGAAGGAATTCCCACTCTAACGTTGCCATAAGCTTGACAGTTCACAAAATCTCCATTTCTATAAACTGTGGAAAGAATTTTCTGAAAATAAAAACAATGGATAAAGTGAGGCAACACTGAAATAAACACATATTAGCAAAGAAAAAATTTAGAGTGCCAGGATTTCTTTGACAAAATTGTTAGAGAAAGAAGACAGTGGATAGAACTCAGTTGATTAGTATATATTGATTTGTCAATTAGAATATTGAGTTGGAGATTCCTTTTTAGAACCCTTATGTTATCTAACAAGATCTCAACCTTCAAAATTCATAAAATCTGGCACACACCATAATTCACCAGTGAATTCGACTTGTAACAGAAAAAAATATATATATTAATAACAAAAGAAATCTATTTCTGGCATGTTGCCTGGTCCATTAAATCATGCCATAACTAACAGAATAAAGGACCAAAAACAAAAGTATTTCCATGTTCCCATTGTCAAGGCTTAGGGTACTGGTTTCCAAGCATAATAGTACGTTAGTGATAATGTCAGGGAAGGGAAAGGGGTATGAACAGACAACGGAGCCTGATCATAGGGTATGACTAAGTTGTACGCTGGCTGTCAACCTAACTCAACCCTCCTCTTTAATCTGGGCTTGGGATGGGTATGCTCATAGAAATTGGAGGATATATTTTAAGCATAGAAGGATTTTATTTGTAACAAATTGAAGATCACAAAAGGATGCTACAAACTCTACAGCTCAAACACATAAACATCAACTCATAAGATCAATGTAACAATGTCTTCAGCCAATTTACACCATGTCACAAAAGCGATAGTAATACACTGCTATGTCAAAGTTCACCAAAATCAGTTTCTGCTGGGCATCACATCTTACTGTATTTCCAGGTGAAATTGCCAATAGTTTTCCAGAAGTTTTATCAACAGCTGCTATTCCATCATCCAAAGAAGCATACTCCGCATTGACACCAATAGTTGGGCCCCCCTCCACAGTAAGCTAAGCATGAATAAATACAATTGGAACAATGAGAAACATGCAAGAGAACAACAAATGAAAAACAAAAGAACTAACTTGAACAAAAAAATAGAAATAATGGAGCTATGACTAACATAATCTGATGAGAATCAGAATAAATCACTAAGTACTAAATTGAACAAGAAAGAGATATTATTGAGGTCATTGATTTGCATCAAACATGATAAGTGAGTTTCTTCAACCTCCAAAATATATGAAAAGAGAAAATTTGACAAAGTTAAGGATCATACCATATATGATGAACCTGGTACCAGGAAGATATCGTTTGGATGAATTCTTAATGGTTCATAGACCTCTATTTTTATTGGTTGGCTCAGTATTTCATGTCCAGTTTGCTGTTTGGCACAGACCTGATTACAACATCAAACAAAAAATTGGCAAAATCCAGAGTTCCCTAATAAAAATGTGACAAAAACAAACTAGAAATTTATAAACTGGAGCAAGTTCAAACAAGGAACTTACATAAAGACTTGTTATTCCTAGATGCTTAGCAATAATCTTGAGGTTTGGCCCACTAACATAACCAGTGCTAGAGCTTGCAACATCATTGTCATCAACAAGGTCAACTATGTCACTTTCAATCCAGACATGGATCTCCATGTAAGGATACTGCAACAAAAATTTAAAAACATAAAATGTTAGATGCTCTTGGGATTTAGAGTGTGTTGAGGAATTACAGCCGTTTAATTTTCACTTGTTTGACAGATGTAATTTTGTTTTCTTTTCTAATTTATTCCCTCTTCTTCAGCAGACATTCTATCCTATCTTTCAGGGAAATTATTTCCTTAAATTTTAGGATATTCTTAACAAGATTTTCTTTCCTTGTACACATCTACACTTGTCTAATTAGGGCTTTATTCCTTTACAATAAATATATCTTTTTCAAACTTTTTTGTTAATTTTATCAAAGCCAGCCTTCTAGAGCTTCTTTTGCTGCCCTTCTAGGGTTCTCTTACTGTTGCTTGCGTCCAGGCGTGTGCTAGTTTATTGGCCTTCACGGCGCTCAGTGCTGCATTGCTGCTATCTATTTTCTTTTTTTTTTTTCATCCCTCTCTCTTTATTGGCCTTTATCACTCTTGCTTTCACCTAAGCCTGTATTGTCAATGGTTGGTTTGAGGATGTTGAAAGTCTCTAAAACAAGTTCACATCCTGCCAACTGGTCCATACTACCTTGAGAAGACAAGCATTCCTAAGAATAAAGAAACTTAACTGGTCTTTAATGTTTGTCCAGTTATTCTACTACATCTACTGGAATTTGGCTTGAACATTTTAGGCTCCGCCATCCTCTTTGCTGATGTTAAGATATTAATGGTTAGAGATATGATTTCACTAGGTATATTAACTGTAGGTGATAATCTATTTGACCCCCATAGACTGGAGGAAGTAATCAAGCTGGTTAAACCCCATCTCTCCCTTTCTACAATTGAGTGAATTTGGTCCTAAGTCTTCATTACCAAAAAAGCTATAATGTGATAATCAAGCTCCTATTCACGTTGCCCCCCAATCCATATTTCATGAATGACTAAGCATATTGAGATTGATTATCAATTTCTCTGTAGAAAAACTTGGCGAAAATTCATCCCTACATGACATGTTAAAACTTGAGATCAGTTAGAAGAACAAAAACTCTTAATGGAGCTGAGTTAGTTATATTTACAATAAACTAGGCATGATCAATATCTATGCTCTAACTTGGGATTTGCAAAATAGGAAGTTAATTTGTACATATTCATTTATTGAATATACCGTAGTTATAGAAATTAGCACAACTATAAGGTTTTTATTCCTTCTACTATATGTATAAGATGTAAAGTGAATGAAAATATATACATATTTTTCCCTCCAAATTACATGTCAAGAATAAAAAATGTAAAGTGGAACACAAGATAAATTGGAACATACAGCTGCCCAAAAAACAAAAACTATTAGTGTAGATTGATTCAATTGATTCAAACCTGATTAGAGTGAAAGGTACTTCCATCACTCGTCCCAGCCATTAAATATAAGGTTGTTGATTGCCCTTCCTGAAATAATTGAAGTGTGAATATGGTAACTGTTAATTCAAAACAAAATTAAAATAATAATACCATAAAACGCACCATAAGGATTATTTCTTCTGCTGAGACAATCTTGATCCACTCTACTTCTGCTACTTGGACCTGAAAATATATACCTTCTTGAGAATCCACACAATTTTGTACAATGGAAAATGCAAGCACATTGACATGCGGAATACCACAAATAAATAAACATGAAAGAAAAGGAAGGAACTCAGTTTAAAAAGCGAGGAAACTGTTGTGGACCCAAATTGTGGATCAAACCACAGGTGATTAACTGAAAAATCTAACCCCAATAGCTGCCTCTTTTCCTTGTTATTATTCTTTGTTCGACCTATTTTGAATACTTTTTCAGCTTGTCAAATAAAGACTGAAACCTTGGATCTCGTTAGAGAAAACTCCAATCTCTTGTACTTTCGTACTGAAAAATTCTAACTTCCTTTATTGATTAAATTTGTCTCTTTAAATAGAAATTACAAGATTAGAAACATCTAATAAAATAGGAATTATAATCTAACTGAAAAACTATGAATTTATTCTAATTAGGAAATGAACATCTAATAAAATAAGAATTATAATCTAACTGAAAAACTATTAATTTATTCTAATTAGGAAATAAGAAACATTTTCTAACTAGAAAATAGAAATCCTTCTAAATAGAAAATAAATCACAAATTAAAATCAAATCTTATTATAACTAAAATTTTACTATAACTAGAATATTGGCATGTTTTCGGATTAACTGGATGTCATCTTTAGTATTTAATGGTGATAGACCATATCATGTTTTTTTTCCTACAAAGCCATTATTTCCATTGGAGCCACGAGTATTTGGCAGTACTTGTTATGTTCATAATGTTCGGCCCCAAGTTACAAAATTGGATCCCAAAGCCTTAAAATGTGTATTTTTGGAATATTCTCGTCTTCAGAAAAGGTATCGATGCTACGCTCAAGACCTCAACAGGTATTTAGTTTCAACGGATGTAGTCTTTTCGGAGAAAATGCCATTCTTTTCTGTAGTGTCTACTCCTGTGGGCCAGGGAGAAAAAGATGACTGGCTTATCTATAAATTTGTATCAAGTTCTGAATAGTTAGTGGACAGTTCTACTTATGATTCTCCTTGTGTTCGAACTTCTATTCCTGACAAGCCACCAATTGTTCAGGTTTATTCAAGAAGATCAGTCCCTAATGATACATGTCCTGTACCAGAGTCTGTCATTGTCGGATCTACCATCAAATGAACTTGACCTTCCCATCAGCCTTCGTAAAGGTAAACGTCACAGTAAATCCACTTATTCCATTGCCAATTTTGTTTCATATAATCACTTATCTCCTCCATTTAGCGCTTTCATTGCTTCTCTAGACTCTATTCCATACCTAAAACAGTTAGAAGCTTTATCTCATCCTAGCTGGCATAATGCAATGATAGAGGAGATACAGGCTCTAGATGATAATCACACCTGGGAGTTAGTAGATTTACCACAAGGCAAGAAGGCTGTTGGATGTCGATGGGTCTTTGCAGTCAAAGTCAATCCCGATGGATCTGTCGCTAGACTTAAGGCGAGGCTTGTGGCCAAAGGATATGCCCAGACTTATGGGGTGGGTTATTCTGATACTTTTTCTCCTGTGGCTAAGTTGACTTCTGTTCGTCTTTTCATATCTATTGCTGCGTCTCAACATTTGCCAGTACATGAGCTGGATATCAAAAATGCTTTTCTCCATGGTGATCTTCAGGAAGAAGTCTATACGGAGCAACCACCTGGTTTTGTTGCTCAGGGAGAATATGGGAAGGTCTGCCATCTAAAGAAATCTTTGTATGGCCTAAAGCAAAGTCCCCGTGCTTGGTTTGGCAAATTTAGTGAGGTGGTTCAAGAGTTTAGGTTAAAGAAAAGCCAATGTGATCATTCAGTTTTCTATAGACAATCACAAGCACGCATTATTCTTCTTGTTGTTTATGTTGATGATATTGTCATTACAGAAAGCGATTCTACAGGTATATCTTCCCTTAAATCTTTCATGCATAATAGATTTCATACTAAAAACTTAAGCCAGTTGAAATATTTCTTGGGAGTGGAAGTTTCAAGAAGCAAGAAAGGGATTCTTTTGTATCAGAGGAAGTATGTTCTTGACCTACTTGCAGAAACTGAAAAATTAGGAGCCAAGCCGTGTAGTACTCTCATGGTTCCTAATGTACATCTTACGAAAGATGACGGTGATCCTTTGGATGATCCAGAGGGATACAGAAAGTTAGTTGGAAAGTTGAATTAACTCACAGTGACTCGTCCAAATATTGAATTTACAGTAAGTGTGGTTAGTCAATTTATGACTACTCCTACAGTCAAGCATTGGGAAGCTTTAGAGCAGATCTTATGTTATTTGAAAGGAGCACCTGGACGAGGTATACTATACAGTGACAATGGGCATTCTAATATTGAGTGCTTTGTTGATACTGATCGGGCAAGTTCCAAAAGTGACAAAAGGTCAACTACTGGCTATTGTGTTTTTGTCGAAAATAATTTAGTGTCTTAGAGAAGCAAGAAGCAGACTGTAGTATTCAGCTCCAGTGCAGAATCTGAATATAGAGCTATGTCACAATCTGCTTGTGAAATCTTGTGGATTCATCATGTCTTAGCTAAGATTGGTTTGAATCCTTCATCACCAATAAAATTGTGGTGTGATAATCAAACTGCTCTCCATATTGTCTCTAATCTAGTGTATCATGAACGAACAAAATATATTGAAGTTGAATGTCACTTTATCCGTGAGAAGATCCAAAATAATGTTATTTCCACTGGATATGTGAAGACGAGAGATCAATTAGGTAATTTGTTTACAAAAGCGCTCAATGGGTCTCGCGTAGAATATCTGTGTAACAAGCTACGCATGATCAATATCTATACTCCAGCTTGAGGGAGAGTGTTACGAAAAATACCAGATTTAGTTGTAGGAATTGTTAACTTAGTTGTAGGAATTATGGCTTGATTAGCTGCTGATTTAGTTGTAGGAATTGTTGACTTAGTTGTAGTAATTGTGGCTTGATTGACTGCTGACTTTTAGGGATAAAAATAGACTTTCTTAGACTCTATTATTGTATAAATACCTGTTGTATTTAATGGAATAGACACAAAATTATTTTCCCATTGTGTTGTTACACCAACATAGCCCAGCTGAAAAATTTCACATTACTAACACAATAAAAAAAATAGAAATAGAGAAACACATTACCACAGCAGAAGCTGCCATTGCAGGCACAAGCCCAATGTCATTAACTGTCACAACTGCAGTCCCCAGCCCTTTAGGAGAAAGTGTCAACTGTAGGCACTCCATGCCTGGTGGGGATTGAATAACTTCAACTACACTAGAATCGTTAACAGTAGCTTTCATGAAACAGCTCCCCCCAGTAACTGATAGATTTACCTGGCAGAAATAGTTCTGACATAAGATTTATCACGCTAAAATTGGAGATAACATATGTTGCTATCATATAATTTCAACTAGTGAATCCATGTCAGCAAAATTGGAATGTACGTGAGAAAGTATTTTGCAACACCACCATAAACAGTTTTTCCCAATGAATACTACTATCATTCTCTGACAATCTGTTATGCACTGGCTAAAGATCAAGTTAATTGATAAACTTATTTGACCTCAAAAATTTTCGTTCTAGATGACATGTTATACAAGTATATCCTAACAGGTTTAGCACCTCAAAATTGCATCCAATCTAATATTTTAAATTTTTTGTCGGATAATTCAACTAAAACTATCATATGGCATGTGATAAACTAGAAAGACTTTGTTTTCCTTTCCCCATGAATATTCTAGATAGAGAAGGGAATGAATTGTTTGACTTGATTTATCCCTCACATAGGAGAAGTATAAATACTGGAGAATACATCCTAACAAGGAAATTACAACTATTTTACAGATTTAATACAATCATCATATCCCTTGATTACTGCACATAAACACGGTATGTCAACTCTTCTAACAGCTAGCATTCTAACTATTCTAACAATAACTAGGACCTTATTATTGTTGACAGATATGTTTAGTTCCCAATTTGTAGATATTTGTTGTTATTGCATTTCTTGTATCTTTCCAAGTTAGGCTTCAATTCTTGTGTATTAATACCTATGTAAATTGCTTGTTAATAGACATTAAGAGATATCAATAAAATCTCTTTCTCAGAATCTTCAATTACATTAACCATTGCATATGCTTAACCTGAGCAGATATCATCTCAACCAAATGGCATGTTTAAGGTAATATATAAAATTGAATATAAGATTTTGTCAAGAACTAGTTATCTTATATATCTTATATCTTGTGTTAGGTTAAAGTTCTATTCAAAGATTATATTCGATATTGCCACCTCTTATGAAGATTAAGATTTTTAATTGGCAAGACAATAAAATGGACTAGTAAGTTCTTTGAATTTTTTTTCTTTTCTTTATAATGCAAAACAAGCATGAGAAACATGAAAGCATCATAAGGTGTGTGCTCGTTGTTAGCTATGATGTGAAAAAGAATTTGCAATTACAACATCAAAATCTACCTTAGCATCAGGATTGAAAAATAACAAGTTGAACTCTGGATTGACTCTCAATGTAGAGACAAGCTGCAATTGTAAAAATAAATAAATAAATAAATAAAAATAAAAATTGTTGAATCCAACAAATGATGACAAGCAATCATGAATAGATGATATAACAATATAGTATTAACAGAAAGGACAGAATCTAAACCCTCATGCAAAATTATGTAAAGAAAAAAGCATACTTGTAACCGTATAGCATCTGTAAGAACCATCTCAGAAATTGGCAACTGGGTAGAGTATTGGCTCCCTATGGGATCGCAAAAGCCAACAACGGAAGCACGTACTATGCACTGAGCAAGAACGATTCGGTATATCAGCTTCTACGCATACAATTCACTTGAAATGAACTGAATTTACATGTATAATTTTAAAATTTATGTGCTTATTTCATTTGCAACTACAAGTTGTGAAAGATGCAATTATATAGTACAACACACTATTCTCTCCATTCATTCATATGTACTGTCTAGTTGCAACTATCACGTAGCAGAACAAAAACTGTTACTCCCTCCATCCCAAATAGATAGGCACACTTTCAATATCTCATAGATTAAGCAAATGTAATTAATATTTCTTGAACTATACAATTTACATGAATTTTGACTAATATACCTCTATATTTTTTTAATGATAATATGGTAAGTGTGAGATATTACCTAAAATTTGTTGATAACAAGAAATGTTAAACAAGATTATATTAGAGAATCAACAAATTAATTGTATTGTCAAAGATGAAAGTGGGCTATAATTTACAACAAATAAAAAAGGAAAGTGCGCCTCAAATTGGGATGAAGGGTGTGAAAGAAAAGGCAATAACAATGAAGATGCTGAAATTCTAGCAGTACCTCTCCCGATTCATTTTGCAAAATCAGAAACCTCTCCCAACTTGATTTGGACCACTTGCCTTCATTTACATGATCCCAGTATGCCAGTCCCTCACAGCCGCTCAATTCCCATTTCAAAGAAAGAGAAGATGAGTTTGCAAAAGGTTCCCCATAAGTATCAATGCCAACTGCAGCCATTCGAATAGTTTTCCCATTGGCCACTGTAATGGGGTTAACACGGATTTGCCCTGCAATGCGGTCAGCAAGAGCTGCAACCTTTATAGCTTCATATCTGTTAACTGAGGCATGCAACAGATTCAGCAAACAGCAAGTAAATATTAATAAAACAGTAAACAAATTGTCATTGCATGTTTGGGAAAACAAACTATCCTTACCAGGTTCATCAGCTACAACAGCAATCAAAGAAGGAATACCACATGTAAGAGATAGCATAACTTCAGCTATTGCTGGCACAGGGTGGTCAGCTCCAATCATATTTCCACGTTTGAAATCCAATTGCTGAGACATATCAAAACAGATTAAGAAAATAAACGCTGATTTTCATATCAAAATACCTGAAGGTGAAAGTAGTAGTGACACTAATAATAATAGGAATTATAACAAGAATAGCAACGATAATAAAAAAATTCTAAAAAAATGACAAAAACAATGAGCAGCAGCAGCTGCTTGAGTAAGATGATGGAGAATGCTAATAGAGTTTGAAACTCACAAATATTCCAAGCGTTTGGCAAAGAATTCTATATATAGTCTGTTGTCCACCAGATACTGGATGTACATGAACCCTATCTTTGATGTACACACGTTTTTCATCCAATATTTCCACAGTTTCAATGAAGTCAACACCTTTGTCCCAGCGTTCGGGTCCTCCAAGAAGAATAACGTCCAAACTTGTTCCAGGAACAAGATTTAACCTTTCAAAATTATCCAATTGATTATTTGCCTCAACCTGAATAGAATCAAACCAGTACCCACCAAACTGGCTTCCATCACTTACTTGACGGACCATGAGCGGTGGGTATGCTGCAATACGTGTTGATGCTTTCAAATTGATAGCCCCATGAAACGAATAATCGTAGGGGTGATATTCTTTTGACAATGTTGCATGCAGCATGGTTTGACCAGAATCAAAAGCATATATGTAAGACCATGAGCATGGTGGACCATGAACTGAAGCATGGAGCTCAACATTTCCTAACTTTTCCAAAACAGGCAACTCCTCTGTAGCATTAACAACAACAAAAGACTCGCTTCCGGCTTTCCATCTTATGAATGAGTGAAAAGCATCACAACTATAGAAAAAGGCACCTGCAAATGCAAATAGGCACGTTAACTTTAACAAAAGAAAATGAAAATCAACCCACAAATCTAAAACCAAGTTCTAGGTTTTTTTATAAACAGAAAATAGAATAGCATGTTCCAGTTGATTGGAGCAAAATCTCATCACCATTAGACGCTTTCATAGTGACAGCAGCATGAATATGTGATCCTACAACGGTCTCTACTGGAAAGTTTTGCAGCATAATCATAGATGATGGTACAGAAACTTCAACAACCACCTACAGAAAATGAAAATATACCGATCAATCCACAGCAAGAGAAAGTGAGCTGGAGGACTGATAACCTGTAACCTCTAAATAAACAGCGATAGTAAAACTTATCACATAATAACTGCAGGAAAGCACTTATATTAATTAAAATTCATCGACATGCAGTTCCAAGATGATATGGTAACTTCAGCCACAATCTATCAATCCCCCAGCCCCAAAGAGCATTTGCATCACAATCAGAAGGATATTGACAAGAAATTACAATGACTACCACTAATATTGAGATCTCAGTTCTGTCTCCATATCAGCAGAAATATTATTGATATGATGCATCCATTAGGCTATTTGGTGTTTTGGAGAAAAAGATAGATTTATGTTTGTTAATCACACATGTTATGATGCACTCAAAACTTATGAACCAAGAAACATGTCAAGAAAAATGGATGCTTCTGAAGACTATAGATCCATCCAGCTAGAATTACAACACTAAGTACAAGAAACTAAGTAAAGCACTCAACATAATATAAGAAGATATCAAGAGAAAGCCATAAAATGATGAATCCACAGGTCAAAAACAGAGTTCAAAATGCAATTTAATAACACTAACAAGCAACATGAAACAGATACTACAAATGCCAAGTTCATTTTTTTGTCTAGAGGATTGTATGGAAGAAAGATTAAAACCTCACTTTCTAGGTAGAGCGTGGAAGTGAACTGTTAATATAAAGCAAATAAGCAAATATAGGGAAAATGCAGACACAAGCAAAAAAGATGCAATAAGGAAGATACTTAAAGCAGAGATATAAAAAAAAATAATGAGAAGAAAACTTGAGGCTCCAGTATCCCAGTAATATTGTCAATATCTTCAACTGCCAACTGAAAATTTTCTAATAAGATCTCAATGTGTGTGTGTGTGTGTAAAGAGAAAAAAGATAGCTTGATAAAACATAACTCTGCAAATATATCCCAATCAAACACTATTTGATCTCTCCCTTGATAAAAGCCTAAATAATTTGTTATGTATGGAATTGATACAAATCAGTTTCCAGTTCAGCAAATCTGAACTAAAAATAAATTATGGTTGCAGTTGCACATGAATTATAGCTCAATACAATTCCTAAACTAAAAGTAGCTCATCTACTAGATTTATGTACATGGATTGGACTTCCACCGTGCTACTAGGCTTAAATTTCCATCTTCCTTCAGGTGTACTAGACTAGGTAGAGAGACCAAAGTCCATGTAAGACAGAAATGAGGCAGTATTTTCTTCTTTCGATGGGCCCTTTTGTTTCTGTAACTATAAGCATGACTAATTGCTTCCACAGTTGAGTTTCAGTTAGTACGACTCATGGGGGATAATCCCTTGTGCCCCGACATTCAAAACTCAGGCCCTTTGCCAAAGAACCAGAAAGAACAGTTAAAAAATGCAAATAGTTATTAAATTATAAAGAGAGAGCCACAGCATTGTTACCTCATCGTAATTGAATGAATCAAAAGTGGAGATTACTCTGACAGTTGCTTTACCAGGCTTCTTTGCCTTAACAACCCCCAATTCAGATACTGATAGGATAGTCACATCTGAAGAAAACCATTTGTAATCACTGGATGCTTTTGCACAACCTACATTAACAATTTAAGAAGCAGGTTAAAGACTAGTGTTTATGTTATTCAATATGAACATCAATTACCAACCTCCTATAGCCTTTAGCTCCAACTCCTGCTGAACACCGGGGGCCCAAGGAAGGAGAATATTATGAGATGTGCTAATTGTTTTATCCAAATTAAACTTCACTTGATCACAAGTGATTATTTCTTGCACAACCTCAATAACCTAAGAAGGAAATATAGATAAATAAGAAAAAAGGTAATAGTCAATCAAAAAACTTATCACTTCAGAGGGAGAAAGGGAAACATGAAAAAATTATTTTGCATGAAAATATTAAAATCCCACCTCCTTTACTTCCTGTTGCCCACTAAAATAAGTTAAAGAAGCTGTCAGCTCTCCCAGTCCCTGTGAGGTTGCCCTCAGGAGTCTAGAATTGTGCCAGCCATATTTGGCCTCAATATTATCTGACAGCAAGAAAGTTGTTCCATGATCAGGCTGCTTTTCATGCAACTTGAGATCATCATTCTGCAAGGCAGGGAACAAAATTCTCAGCAGCAGAAGTTCAATAGGGGGTGCCAGAATATTTGGCACAAAATGAAGTACCAACAAACTCATCTCCAAAGAATGGACAGCAAAATAATTAAAGCGTCTGCATTAAGAGACAAGCAAACTTTACCGCAAACTGAAAATTCTATAATTCTAAGAAAACAGGAACCATGAAAGTAGGAGCAAAACATCATAACATATAAGAACTGATGAGTATAAAGGGGACATAGAAAACAAAATACGAACACTGCCATCTCGGAAAAGTAACTCCAGAATTCAAAATCTGCATCTAATTTAAAAACATGGATACATTATGAAGGCAAAGCATAAATACATGCATACACACATACACGCACATGCATACATTTATAAAGGCAAAGCATGCATAAGTGCATAGGTACATGCATGCATGCATATATGAACTAGCCAGAAACCACCATAAATAATGACACAAACAACTTTATAATTGTTCTCCAGCTTCCACTGCACAGGAAAAAAAAAAAAAAAAGAAGGTGACAATAAAGTCTGCATGAACAGAGAAGATTGTTCAACTTATTCCTCAATGCAACATAATTAGCATATGAAATGATGAAAAAGGAGAAGGAAAAAATAAATAAAATTGAGGTGGTGGAGAGTTATTCCATTATTCGAGGACAAAAGCTAACTGAAAATGGTGGTTTGAACTTGAAGTTTGCATCTAATTGTAGATTAAGTCAGGGATAAATTCGGCCCTTCCCTAACTTTTCTGTAGGGGAATTTAAAATAAAGATCTCTATGCTGAAACCAAGGATGCATTCAAGACCATAATTAAATATGTTACCCATTGAAAAATATAAACAATATCAAAAGAAAAGAAAAAAAAAAAAGTAAAAGTTCACTGGCATCTTGTTAGTTGACTTTGATAAACTAATGAGGAAGAGGAAATACAAGACAATTTTACTGGACTACAATAGTTTATTGTCAGCCAGTGGGAAAGAAGAGGGGAATGGGGGACCCCTCACATGTTGCGCATCCTTTCAACCGAAAGCATGAAACACCAAATAATTCCAAATTACAAATGCAATTGAAACATACAAGGATTGATATGACTCCAGAAGAAAGCCTGAGTTACCTCTGTAATGTAAATTTCATTTGCATCAGGTCCCTTTGAGAAAACCTTAATTTGAACAAGATACTGATGGCCAGAAACAATATACCAGGTTTCCATAGATGAAATGGCTATCATCTCTTCCATGGGATCACCAGAAATGGACAATGGTATTATGTACAGGCGTAAGCTATCTGGTAGAACCACATTAAGTGAAGAAATTTGTACATGGCCAGACACTCTAATATCTGTGACAATGACAGTTGTTGTCCCTAAGTTCAGTGCACGAGCAAAACCCATCACAGAGTCCACCTCAGCAACAGAAGAGTTAGAAACAGACCAACTATGATGTGATGAAGGTAGAGCTACCACTGCAAATGCCAACAGAAAAGTTAGCAAGATAACTGAGATAATGCTGGTAATAATATATGCCAACTCAACCAAAAGAAAGATAAAAATTTGATGGAAGATAGAGAAAAATATGAATGGTTATGTTGTTGCTTTCCAGCAGATAATGCCAACAGAACTGAATGTACCGATTCATTATCCAAGCCAAAAAAATCCCCAGGAAAGATTCCTAATTGAAACCGTCCCTTTTCTTAAACTATTTTCTGGTTCCCTGCAATTGTCTATTGATCTTTAAGAATGCGTATCCTCGTGCAAATTATTTTATAATATATCCAAAAGAAAACTATACCCCATTCACACAAAATCTATACACAAGAGTGCGCACATGCACACACACACCCAGCGCATGTGCACATATTCATTTAAAGAATGTATGGCATATGCATTCAAAGAATGTAGGGGACTCACATCCAAATTACTAAACTAAATTAATCATCACTTGAAACCAGTTAAAGAAATCAAGATGTAGTATCTTCAATATTACAACTTAAGCATTGACAAAGCCCCCAAGTGAAGGGAAGGAACTGTCATATGCAGTATTTTATACTATACGAATAATGGTCTTGAAAAATTATGGTAACAAAATTAAGTCAAAGATCCATATGAGATAGTAACAATTAGGGGAGCAAACCCATCAAGCCTGTGGATGAATAACATCCAGTAATTCAAAGTCCAAGTCAAAAGATTGAGGAGATAAAACCTTGTGGGATATTTCCACGGATAACTTTAAGAGTATAATGAAGACCAGCACCAATGAGAACAAAAACTGGTGAGGGAGGCTCAAGGGACATTGCTTCTGCTACCATTAGAACAACAGTATCAGCCATATGCTTCAATTTCGGCTCGAGCAAATGCACAGAAACATTTTCATGTCCAATGCCTACCCCTTTCACCATAAACAAATCAGAAAATACACCCTGCACCAATCATTGAAAATTGTGAGATACCAATATGAAATTGCTAATATCATATCCACTACTTGCCAACTTACACTATCTTCAAGTTTTATTTGGATATTTAAGTCACCACATAACCCACCACAGTCACTCAGAGGAGAATGCTTCAGCGGAACATGAAGAAGGTGGTGAGGCAATCCACTATTTTCAGGTAGCAAATGCCACATGAATTGCAGGCCTACTAATGACGAGAAGACATTATCTGAAATTCATGTTCATAAGCAAATAAAAAAATAATCGATAGTCAATAAACAACTAAAGAATCTGAGATTAAGACCCTCAACCCAAAAAAAAACCACCAAAGATAGAAGAACACAGCCATCTAACATAAATGTTAGAAAAAATAAAAAATTCTTTGAAGCTAATTGTAAGCATTTGTATAAAAATTCAAAACATATCAACAATTTTCGGAAACACATAGAAATCATCAATCATTGCAAAGATCTTTCCACAAATTACCTATTTAATATATTTGAACTGAAACTTCTGTCCTTGACTTCAAAGAATTGCAATTTAAACAAGGGAACTCAAATCAATTTGGACTGAAATTTCTGTTCATGACTTCAAGGAATTGCAATTTAAATAAGGGAACTCAATGAAGGATATTTTTTATATTTTGAAAGGAGTAAGGCCATAATAGTAATCAGGTTTCAGAGGCTAGAGGAGAAGCATGCACCCTTTTGAAAGAGCATTGGTCTTAGGATTGGTATAGACCAAGTGTCAAAGGGCTCACAGGTGCAATGTGCTAGACCTAACACTTCAACAGAGGCAGCTTCTTTATTGTAGCAATGAGTAACAGCAACAAGGAATCATAGGCACAAAAGACAAACCCAAATTCACAAGTTCTTAGTTATTAAAACAAAAGTACAGAATAAAATTCCTATCAGCATATGCCAAATACGCGCACAAATATATACCATGTGAAGCAGATTATAAATTTAACACTAAACAATATCAGACACCTTCACTATCAAAGGCACGGACATGAAGAGTAGCAAGTCCATCCAAATCCAATTTAATGGAATTATGGAATATTTGAATTCTAGAAATATTGTCAATAAAAACTTTGCAGCGAATTACAGTCCCTGAGTGTACATCAGCAGCATAAACTGCAGTCTCCTTTCGACCACTAAAAGAGGCAATTGATCTCAGCCGCGCACTCATGGAGCAGTGGCTGCTTAAATTATATTCAGGTATAACAGATAAAATATCATGATGATCCCATGACCTGCAAGAATTTAATTGAACAAAATAAGGATGAAAAAATTAGACATTTTAGAATTAGAATTCCTTCCCTTAAATATTGTACAAAGAAACATTACATGAGCCTAGAAGAGGAGCAAATCTTAATGCAAGTAGGCTTACTTGAATCTTTACGACAGCAGGCATAGTTTGAAAAGGCATAATGCATATGTATGTAAACCCCTTAATGTATTGGTGAGGGTGGAAGATAAAATATAATTATATTACCAAAAAATTAAAAATACATCAACTTCAAGATATTGATGACCAACGAATATGCATAGAGTTAACCAACCGCAATAGGATCTACACCCAGTAGTGGTACCAATTTTAAACCTATAGAAACAAATTAGCAACTTCTTTAACTGGAAAAATGATAACAGTCTCATTTCTCTTCATATTTTTCATTTAGTCCAATTCTGTACAGAATGATAATGGTCCACCCAACTATTTTGATATGGTCAAAAATATGTCAATGACTTCTCTATCCTTCATATTAGACTCCCAGAATTAAGGCATTAAAGAGACCCAACTCTCGCTCAGTCTCCCTTATTTTACACACTTATCCTCATTCCCCAATTATTTATGCTCAGTTTCTTCATAAACATCAAGGATGATTAAAGTCTAGAAAAATTATTTTCTCCCTAAGATCCTGTGAAGAATCTACGTGGTTGCATATCTAACAGCAGAGATTTTACAATCATTGTTTTAAAAGGCCATCAAATAGCAGGTTCTCTCCAAACCAGAAGTGCACCTAACCCCAAATTTTATTTTTTCAAAAAACATTCAGTTTTTTTTTTCTTCTTTTTAAGAGAAAATTACACATATTTACATATAATTTTAAGAGTTTCTACCTTGAGGACCCCGAAGAAATTTAAAACCTTTTAGTTTAATGGCCTACCTTAAGATTTGGCCCCCCACTCAATTATATCCCGTGTCTGCCCTGCTCCAAACAGATTTAATCACCCTAAATTTTTGCAGTGTACTATTTTGAGGAAAAACACAGCATTTGACAAGAAAAATGTTGGAAAAGGCATTCAATTTCCAGATTTCAAAGTTATCGAATCAGATCAATATCACTAGACCAGGAAATCAATAACAAGCAAATCAATAAGCTCGTTCATTTGATTTATATTCCTATTTTAATGCAAGATTCCATATAACTATGGATTTATTTATCTATTTCTCTTCATCTTTCTTATCTTAAATTTTAACAAAAACAAATGGCTAAGCTACAATTTATGAAACTAATTGCCAATCATAATTTCCTATTCTTTATTCATATGAATTGAAGTTCAAACATTAATCAAGTACACCTACTGGACATTTTCCATTGGTTTTATACAAAAATCAAAATGTGTAAAATAACTTGTACGAAGAAAAAAAATAAACTTTTGAAGCTTAATGCTCAGATGAAGAATTTCAAACTGCTTCTATATGAATTCTGAACTTCAAAATTAACTTCTACAGGTTTCTAATATTATTTACAGCTACAAGATTTTTTTTCCTCTTTAAAATAATTAGCGCTATAAACTTATCCACTGCTTGTTTACATGAGTTGATGATAGTGAAATATATAGAATATTGAACATACCATTTAAAGCAGCCATCACTGCCCTGAAGCCTATATTCCACAGGATGCGTCATTTTAGGAGGCAATAGTATGTTAACTTCAGCAATGTGCGGGCCAGAAACCGAAAACGATGCCGTTTCCTCCGCCATCAGCAGAAGGAAAACGGTAAAAAATGCACCCAGCATATTCAACCACGTTAATCCAGCCGTAGATTTCGCTCAAGAGATGAACACTAAATTAGTTCCATTGTAGCAGCATAGAAATCACAAAACTAGTCAAAACAAAAAAATGGAGGGAAACGATCAGAGCTACTTTTAACTGAAAATGGAAAACCCTAAAAATAAGGGTTTTAGGCTTTTAGCAGTTTAAGGAACAATCATGGAGGGAAGGGACATTATACGCTGCACCCACGACTACCTTGCACTCCTACATAAAAGGGGCAATTAGAAAATTTTGAAAATGCACATGGTGTTACAGAAAACTGAGATGGTAATCTCAAAAAAAATTTCTACATAAAATAGAAATTAAGGGTGCGATCGCATGCGCCTACATGTATTATGCACATGTACGAACCGAATTACTACTTTAGAAATTATGTTTAATTTTCATAATTTTTTTAAATAGAAAACATAACAATGTTTTTCCATTTTCCAACTTTATAAAAGAAGTTAGAAAATTTATTTAAGATGTTTTTCAAAATTTTCCTTAATAAATAAACACCAATTTAAGAGTCATCCGAAATAATCAAAGAATTATAAATTATTTGGAATTAGGGGTGAATCCATTAGTCTCAGTCTATTAACCAGTCCATTAATATCGGTTTTTTGAAATTGCAGTCCATTAATCAGTCCATTACGATCGGTTAACCAGTCCATCGGTTTCGGATTTTCGGATCGGTTACCCAATATTTTTCGGTTAACCACTATAATTATAAATATATTCATAAATAAAATTAAAATGTTGAAAATACTTAAAAATTAAAATTTTTTCACTATAATATAAAATTATTGTTGTTAAAATAAAAATATTTGGTGGATATAAGCAAATTTGTTTTTAAAAATTAATATTTAATAAGTAAATATATTAATCAGTTCATAATCACTTTTAATTAGATAAATTATTATACTTACTAATAGCCAATTAAAAAAATTTAAAAACTTTAAAATAATTAGTATAATAAAAAAAAGTACATGATCACTTTTAATTAGTATAAATTGTTATAAATTATTAAAAAATTAATAAATTAACTAAAAATTCGGTTTCGGTTCGGTTAACCAGTCACATGAGTCAAAAACCATTAACCAGTCCATTAATATCGGTTTTTTCAAAACTCTAACCATTAACCAGTCCATTACAATCGATTAACTAGTCTATCGGTTCGGTTTCGGATTTTTTTCGGTTAACCGAGTCCATCGATTTTTTTGCTCACCCCTATTTGGAATCCTACTATTATTTATATCCTTAATTAATTTAGAGTCATGAACTCTTATTTTAAAATTTATCATCTCTATTTGAATATTTTAAATTAGGAGTGATCATGAACCGATTAACCGGTTCATGATTCTAAAAAAAATCAGTCCATTAACTATCAGTTTTCGAAAATTACTAACAATTAACCAGTCTGTTACTATCGGTTAACTAGTCTATTGGTTTCAGATTTTCGAATCAGTTAACCAATATTATTTCGGTTAACCACTATAATTATAAAATGCATTAATAAAAAAAATAAAATGTTCATGTTACTTAAAAATAAAATTAGAAACCAAATATAATACAATATAATATTTAAATTATAAATATAAACTAAAAACAATATGAATGCATAGAATAAAAAAATGTAATAAATGGAAAAATTTTAATTTATTAATTTTATTAAATATTAATTATTACTTGCAATGAAATTTTTATTTTTAAAGCGAAATATATTTAATTAGAATTGCAAGTGTTAAATACTACATATAATAATATTAAAACTAACATTCCACATTTTAATTGAATATTATTTATCATATTAAATTTTAATAATTTAGATATAAAATATTTTAATTAAAGAGTTAAACTTAGTAAATTAATTACAATTAAAAATTAATTATATATATTAAAAACTTTGAAAAGTAAAAAATTTTGTGTGTATTGAAATAAAAGTTCATCACATATGTAACTTTTCGTTAATATATTAATATTATATAACTTTTCGAATATATTATGATTTTTATTATTGAAAAATTGATAAATCAAGAAATAATAATAAATATTAAATATGGACATATTGAATAATTAATAAATTAACTAAAAATTTGGTTATCGGTTCGGTTAACCAGTTATATGAATTAAAACTATTAACCAGTCCATTAATATCGGTTTTTTTAAAACACTAACCAGTAATCAGTCCATTATAATCGGTTAACCAATCCATCAATTCGGTTTCGGACCGATTTACCGGTTAACTGCATCAATCGATTTTTTTTTATCACCCCTATTTTAAATATTCGAGGGCACTCTTTCAAATTATAAAGCGGTAAAAGTACATATGAGAAGAGTACACCACCTAAGCATGCATATTTCATTCTTACATATTTATTTACCTATTACAACATGGCATTTAATCATACATGAAAATGGATCAATTCATTTCGTCAATTCCTCTATTTATAGAGAAAAAACGTATTATTATCACAAGGGGCCACACGACTTTATGGCTCATAAGATAGCCATAATACACCGTTTTCACTTAAAAACATGTTTTGGTGAATAAGGAAAGCACATGACCATGTGTAGGGACGACCCGAACGGGGCAGGGAATCCCCGAAGTTTTCCCCCGCGGGGGCAGGGGCGGGGAGAAAAAAAATCTCTGCCCTTAAATTCGGGGTAGCGACGGGGAACGGAGTCCCCACCCTGCGGGGATCCCCGCCCCGAATTAATTCTGCATTATATATATATATATAACATAACAAGTTGTTGCCCTAAAACTAAACTACCTAGTCCCACTGTGGCTCATCACTTCGCCACCACTGGCTAGCTAGTTGCCGCTACTCATCTCCTTCACTTCGCCACTCGCCAGTTTGCCTCGCCTGAGTCGCCTCCTGCTTCTCCTCCACCTATCCAACTCCGGCGTAATTGCATAGTTATTAAATCTGCATTTTATTGTGCGATATTACAATCCTTTTCTATGTGGTACTTTGTTTTGGAGGTAGTATGGTTCTCTATTTTTGTGGACCAGCTTCCCTTCACTCTATCTATATCTTTATTCATGTGTTTTACCGGTGCTTGTCTCGATGGGCGTGGGTGGGTAAGTTAGAGCTGTAGTGAGGATGAATGAATGTTGGCATTCGCTGTATGCAGGAGCCCTGTTTTTCTAAGTTTGCATAGGGATGTGGATGTATGTCTATAAGAAAGCAATGGTCAGTTGCTCTGTTATTGCTTTCACAACTGTTCCATGGCATATTAAAGATGAAAACTAAAGTTACATGGTTAAATTTTATGCTATTTTGTCTTAAACTTTGTTGAACCTTTAATTATCTTTGTGAAGAGGAATTTATTTGTGGATGATAGATCCCTGCAGCTGGGATTGAGTATGCAGTTGATTTTGGCTTGAGGGGTTGTGCTTTTATTTATAACTAGAAATGTGGTTAATTGACAAAAAAATTTTAGGCTGGTACATATTTTGGTTGTCAGCTACAAATTCACTGCTTTGATTTTAAATTTTATGAAAGTTGTCACTTATAATAATTTCAATGGCATGTTTTTGGCAAAAGCAGGGATCCCCGTCAATTCTCATCTAGGACGGGGATCCCCTCCGGGGCGGGGGACGGGGGGGATTTCTCCCCCGTGTCCCCAGCGAGGGTGGAGGCGGAGAATCCCCGCCCCGTGATCATCCCTAACCATGTGCCCTAAAGCCAAAGGACCGTGTGGCTCCTTTATGCCTTAAAGGTGTTGGGGTTTTTGGTTGTGCAAGATTTTTTAATCATGCTTTGATCCTTGAAAGCTTTTTCGAGGTAATGAGCGATCATCATTAGGATTCTTCTAATGTGCTCCCATTCTAGTCTCGCATCAGAAAATTAAACTTTCGGTACCATTATTGTAATAAAATTAAAAATCAGTTATTTTTTCTATTATAAATCAATTTTTATTGATCATAGATGAAAAATGGTGGTAGTTGGATGACCATGATTATAATTAACACTTGATAACTTGTATTAACTAAATCTTATTGAATTTGATACTCGCATGCTGATTTTAATTTGCATTCTACCATAGTTAACGGTGTGTTCATTACAGTAATGTAAGGTTGTAAAATTATGGGACTCCTTTGGTACGCATAGTGCGCCATGGTAAGTTAAGAGTAGGTAAATACCAGTATTTCTTTTTCCTCTCTCTCTGCCAACCTACATAAAAAGTTAAGCTTATTTTTTTCTTGTTAAAATATTTTGAAAATAAATTTGTGTGTTTCTATATCTCTTATATTTCAACAATTCAAGAGCTGAGAAATTTGAAGTGATGTAGCTTGTATCGAGCAGTTGATCATGGTAATACAACTCATGTTGTGTTACAATAGAAGTAGTGTAACACCTCAATACCCCTTGTAAGGATATCGGAGCGCTACACACACACAAACTCATACACATCTATACAATAGCAGAAAAGAAATAAACAATTGGATAAGAAAAGATAATAATAATTAAAACATTAATATCATAATAATAATCACATATTACAAGAATATCCTTATACAAATATGATTAACTTATACAAAAAATTCTATACATTACTTATATAGAGCTATACAAAATACGGAAACAAAAACAAAATTGGACACGACCTGCAGATGCGTCACTCCAAAACTGAACCTGCAACCTACACGGAGAAACATCCGTGCTGAGTGTAAGCTCGGTGGGGAGAAACAAAAGCAAAAGACTTCTATCGAAGTCACAAAACATAAGTAAAATGATAAACAAATCAATAGCATTCATGAACTTAATCACATGAGAGAAAGAATAACTCATTAATATCACATACATAAATCATTACATGCACAACATTCCATGCATAGCTCTGGACTTAAACAATTATCAAATCATTCACATACACATACCATCGTGATCAAAGCTCTACCAGTCACTCTGCACACAAACACATAGCTCACTCTGAAAACAGGAAGCCCATTAGCTGATGCATCTTCCTTTACACTTATAGGAACAAACTTAGTCAAACACTTTTGAATATGCTTGTAAGCAAATATCTTTTCAGTTGTGACAATCCATTTGAATAGGCAAAGCTGTTGTATAATTTTCTGTATAAATTTCCAACTCAATCAATGAATATGTTAAGCTATTCATTCAAAACTTCCTTTCCATATAAGGTAGAAGATCGCAAAACCTTCAATCGCTGTCATAATATTCTTTGGGGTGAATGATGCAACTTTAAAAGGGAGAACTAGTGATAGGCAACATGTTTTTATGGAGGAATATAAGGACAACCTTAGGAAAATTGTTCAGCATTTGATGCTTTATTTTAATGTTTATTTGTTACTTTCATCGTACTTGAGTAATTTTGTTTAGCTCTTAACTAAAAGTTCTATGAATCATTCATGTTTGTTGTTTATTTGACATTTTTGCTCAATTTTGGAGTTGCACTTCAACTTTGTTTTGTAGTTATATGAGTCTTGATTGTTTATTATTTGTTTGATTTTTATGCTCTACTGTAATTACTTGTGACCTTATTGATAATCCAATGTGTAAAAGTTGCATATTTGTCATTGTTGCCAGTAAGTCACTGTAACATTAGTTGTGCATGAGGAAAGGAGAAACTTATAAATGTTATTGACCACGATGGGATCTGAACTCGCTTCAGTATTTTAGCTTTGATACCATAGAAGGTTTATAGCAATAAAACTAAACTTGAACAATTTATTTCTAATTATTCATTCATTTTCTTTTTTATTTTTTTTTCACTTATGAATACAACAAACCAAGAAATTATAAAGCCTTAAGACAAAGTATTGATATATATAAAATATTTAAGGACTAAGACTATTGATATATTTACATATTGTAAGTATGTACACAAACCAACATTCTAACTAAGAACAACTTAAGGAAGTTCATGCTCCTCAAAATCGTGGAAATGCAATTTTATGAGGCCATGTTCTCAGGTCTACCAACTGCAGGTTATGGAGTAGTAGTTCGCAACCATTATGGGGCGTTCTTAGTTGCTGTTTTTGGTCATCTTGTAGGCCCCTCTGATGAAGTTATCATTGAAGCACTTATTCTTCGTGCTTCATTGACTCGGGTGTGCTGTGATATGCTTGGACATGTTATTGTGGAGGTGGATTCACAAGTAGTTTATATAGGAGTTCTTTATAGTGAAGAAAATAGATCCATCCTTATTGCCATCCTTGGGGATTGCAAAGTTCTTCATAGTTAAATAATTGATAATTCAAAGTTAATGGAATCATCAACATGATATTGTTAATATTACAGATGGCAATTAATGAAGTTTGTATCACTTTTGATATATGTAGTTTTGAATGTATAATAAAAGGATATTCGTAATTGACTTTAGCACGGCATTTGTATGATGATATTGCTAGCTTATATTGAAATGGAGCTATGGCCCAAAAAATAATGTTGTTCATGGGTTATACTCCAACTTAACCTGATACAGCCAATCCAAAAGCACACACAATAAATATGAAATACGTCTTATTCCCTTACATTCTCATTAGTTTGATGCATAATTTAAATATAGTAATAGAAAAAGCCAAACCTAACAACAATCAAAAAATTGAAAATGATAAAGCTAATATTGTGAATTTAATAAACACTTCTGATGGACTAAAAACATAGCTATATATAAGTACTTATAGCTTGAGCATAACAAAAGCATTGACATGATAATTACAACCATTGTTATTAACATCACATATTATTCCATAAAAAAAAACCATCACATATGATGTAAACCCAAAATAAGCAATTCAAAGGTACGAATTTCGTCATTGTATTGCTACCAAAAAACCATTCATAACCAATAGTGGAATCTCTTACCGACAAAGTTAAAATTAATGGGTTAATTAGAGACTTCCCTATCATTCAGAAATAGTGAAACAACATGTAAGATTTGATGTTAATTCATACAAACATCATCATCATAAATATTAATGCCCATTCAGAACTTGAATATCATATTAATCACATAGAAAAAGTAAATAGATCACTTACCTTGAGCGGAATTCGACATGATGAAGAGAAAATGCTTCAACAATCACGAACGTTGTAAACTAGTTTCTCTCCCTTAACCCTCTTTAATAGCAGATGCTTGATGGAAAGCCAAAATATGATCTTTATGTATTTTGTTTTGTTTGCAATCTTAATTAGGGTGGAGAGATGACTAATTTATATATCTTTTAACTTAAGATCTAATACGTCCATCAAATACTAATTTAACGGTTAAGATTTAATATACTATTAAATGAAAAGAAAATCATAATCCTAACTTAATATGGGTTTAATGTAAATAGAAATATAAGCCAACTATAATTCTTATCCAAGCACACTTCTTACATTCTCCCACTTGGCTGGATGTTTCATCATTATATTTAATAGTATAACATAAGGCTAGTAAAGATTAAATCTTATAAACCGTTAACATCATAAACACCTCAACACAACAAATTACATAATGTGGGTCATGGCGGTTATACACAGCATAGTCGCATACTCCCTTCCATATACCACTACATTAAGAACTTATTATGTTAGGTTCATAAGTTGTATATAAATAACATACGGTCCACATACTTGTTATGAAAATACATATAAATTTCTTATTCAAACAATCATATATACATAAGCATAATGAATAAGAAATATAAAATTCAGAAACATGTCATTATTGAGCTCAAGAGTGTTAAGAATTATTATCAATCATCAATACAACCAAGACCCCACCTTTTAAATGTCTTTGGTTGTAAACCTTTAGTTAGAGGATCTGCAATCATGAGATCCGTCTTAATATGTTTTATATACACTCTTTGTTTATGAATCTCCTCTTTGACAACAAAATACTTTAATTTAATGTGTTTTGCGTCTCTGGAATATTTGTCATTCTTAGAGAAGAAAACTGCTGCAAAATTATCACAATAAATTTTCAGCGGCTTACTTATGGTGTTGACAATCCCATGCCCTAAAATAAAGTTCTGCAGCCATAATGCATAAATTGTAGCCTCATAACAAGATACAAATTCTGCTTTCATAGTGGATAAAGCAATAATAGACTGTTTGGCACTTTTTCAAGAAATTGCTCCTTCAGCTAATAGGAACAAATAGCCAAACGTTGACTTTCTACTATCAATACACCCAGCAAAATTTGAATCTGAATATCCAATCACATCTAAATGATCAGACCTCTTATAAGAGGTATCTGAATACTTTCTTTGCAGCTTTTCAATGATCAATACCAGGATTACTTTGATATCTACCTAGTATCCCTATTGCAAAACTGATGTCGAGTCTAATACATCAAATTGCCCACAACAGAAGCATATGAAATTGTTTCCATTTCCTTACGTTCTACATCATTCTTTGGACATTGTATAAGACTAAATTTATCTCCCTTGTAAATAGGGACAACATTTATTGAGCACTTGCAACATTTCTTAAGAATTTTCTCAATATAGGCTTTTTGAAACAGTCCTAATAAACCTTATGATCTCTTACGGAATATTGAAATTCTAATCACATAGGATGCATCTCCTATATCTTTCATTTCAAAACTCTTAGAAAGAAATTCTTTAGTCTTATGCAATATATCCAAGTCATTAACAGCAAGCAAAATGTCATCAACGTATATAATTAGAAATATAAACTTACTCCCACTGATCTTCCGGTAAACACACCGATCAACAGTGATTTCCTCAAAACCAAAAGAAGTAATGGTATTATTGAAATTAATATACCATTGTCTGGAAGCTTGTTTAATTCCATATATTGACTTTTTCAATTTACACACCATACTTTCTTTACTTTAATGGAAATACGTTCAGGTTGATCCATATAAACTTGCTCCTTAATATCCCTATTCAGAAAGGCTGTTTTCACATTCATTTGATGTAGTTCTAAATCAAAATGAGCTACTAATGCCAAAATTATTCTCAAAAAATCTTTTTTTGAGACGGGTGAAAAGGTTTCCTTATAATCAATGCCATCTTTCTGAGTGTAACATTTGGCAACAAGTTTAGTTTTATATCTTTCAACATTGCCATTTGAGTCACGTTTGGTCTTAAAGACCCATTTACAACCAACCGTTTTAGAACCTTCTGACAAGTTTACAAGATCCTAGACATTATTTTGAGCCATTGATTATAACTCTTCTTTCATAGCATCAATCCACTTTTCAGACTTATCACTACCTATGGCTTGTGAAAATGAAACAGGATCATTATTAATGCCACAATCAAAATCTAACTCTTGCAAATAAATCACATACTCATTAGGAATAGCCGACCTTCTAACCCTTACAGGTTTATTTAAGGTTATACCAACTGGTTCATTTGTATGAGCTAGTGGTAAGTTGGTCTTCATGAGGTGCTTTTTCGTTATCCAAATGTTGTTTTTGATTATTTTTCTCTTTCAAAACAGGAACAATATTTGTTGTGGTTGTGGATTTAAGAACATTTATGGGTAATGGAACATCAACCGTTAACTCAATTTTTAGCACTCCCGCTAACCTCACCATTCTCTAAAAATTTGGCATTGCTTGTTTCAACAATTCTAGAACTGTGGGTTGGACAGTAAAACCTGTACCCTTTAGATTTCTCTGGGTAACCAATAAAGTAACCACTAACTATTCGAGAATCCAATTTTCTTTTATGAGGATTGTAAATTCTTACTTCTGCCAGACAACCCCAAATATGCAGTTGTCTTAAACTAGATTTCCTTCCAGTTCATAACTCAAAAGGAGTTTTAGGAACTGCCTTACTAGTTCAATTTAACAAATATACAACAGTTCTTAATGCATACATCCACAAACTTTTGGGTAATGAGGTATTACTTATCATACTCCTAACCATATCCATTAATGTTCTATTTCACCTTTCTGCCACACCATTTTGTTGCGGTGTGCCTGGCATAGTATATTGTGCATATATTCCATGACTTTTGAGGAACTTAGAAAATGGACCAGGACACTGTCCAGATTCATCATACTTTTCATAATACTCACCACCTTTATCTGATCTTATAATTTTCATTTTTCTATCTAATTGTCTCTCAACCTCCTTTCAAATACCTCAAGGGCATTTACAGCCTGAGATTTTTCATGCAGCAAATAAATATATCCATACCGTGAAAAATTATGTATAAAGGTGATGAAATATTTTTCTCCATTAAAGAATGGAATGTCAAAAGGTCCACAAATATCGGTGTGTCTTATTTCAAGAAATTGACCACTTTTTATGGCTCCTTTCTTGCTATGTTTGGTTTGCTTGCCTTTAATGCATTACACACATAAGCTAAGATCAGTAAAATCTAGATTTGGTAGAATCTCATTTTTTACTAATCTTTCTAATCTTTCTTTGGATATATGACCCAAACGTTTATGCTACAAGTAAGCAGAATGTTCATTCGCCAAACTATGTTTTATTCCAATATTATGATTAACATTAAATAGGGATTCGAAAAAAATATCATCAAGTTTTAATTCATATAAACCATCCATAATAATTCCATAACCGATAAAGGAATTATTCTTATACAAATTGAAACAACTATGTCCAAATCTAGAAACAGAAATCAAATTTCTAGAAATCGAAGGTACATGGAGAGTATTCATTAGATCCAAGTGATGTCCAGTATCTAATGTCAATCGATAAGTCCCTACACCTTCAATTGGGGCCTTCATTCGACTCCCCATAAATAGAAAGTTGTTAGTTGGACTTATGGTTTGAATTGAAAGGAATCCCTGCATAATATTAGAAACATGAGTAGTGGCACTAGAATCAAACCACCAAGTATTAGAAGGAATTTCAGATAAGTTTGATTCAAAGCATGCAGAAACATAATGTGTAACACCCTACTTCCGATTAATTAACTGTTCATTTTAATCCGTTTAACCTAATTAGACTATTCAGGTTATTAAATAGACAAGTAATTAAAACCGGTAATTTTTTTTTAATAGTACCGTATGAATAGTACTATATGAATAGGTAATTTACTTAAGTCTACTAATAATTATTTAATTAATCAATAAACTTAAGAATTACTATTTTAATTCGTTATCAATTATACCGATTGACATATAACTGTCTAACTTACTATTCATTTGATCAGTTTTCTTTTAAGGTGGGAATCTACATTTTACTTTATCAATTGTATTAACTTAATTTCTACCAATTATTTGGCATGCCATCACCCATAAACTAATGACAATTTTAATAATCTATTACAGACCAAAACCCAAAACAATACTATAAGTCATATACATGTCAAACTTCTTAACATACTTAAATATTCTAATTAATTTCTTTCATACCACTTCCAAAGTGTGAGGTATGCTCTGCTCTGAAATCCTGCGAAATATCTACACGCAATCAAATAAAATTACGTGCTGAGTATTAAATATACCCAGTAGTGATTGCAATTTCATAAATTTTCACTAGACTAATTTCACATGCATGAATGATATTCAATAAATAATATCATTTAAATATTCATAATTAAACATATTTAATTTAATTACCAATTATTCATACAATATTATATTTAATTATCTTTAAATCACATAATTAGGGCAATTACACAATTAATACACATAAATAATCTTATTTACCATTTTATTCTTAACTTATAGTAATATTTCAATTATACCCTTAAACTTTTTCAAAATGACGAATATGTCTTTAGTTCATTTATTCTTCACCAAAATTAGATTTATGCCATTAGTTCAATTTAACTTCACTAATATTACAATTTTGCCACTAATTCATTTTAAATTCAATAATATTACAATTATGCCACTATTTTAATTAATTTTACTAATATTACAATTTTATCATTAATTTACATGCCAAATTACGGTAACACACATAAGCATAAAATTACTATTTTGCCCTTAAACTTTTTATATAATTCCATTTATGCCCTTTTTCCACATAAATGTTATTTTAATTACACTTTAACTATTTTAATCTCATTTTTATCATTATGCCCCTGTAACACACTGGCAAACTTTGAATACAGGATAAATGAGACGCGAACTCCAGAAGTTCATAGAAATACCAGAAGAGTCCTGTCGAACCACCACTGTCTTTAAATACAGTACAGTACAATTCAGATATTCAGATACAGAGAGCTAGGACCATCATTGGTCTACTAATAAGTGAGACGCCATGCTCACACCCGCGGTCTTATGTTGCTATGGCATGACAATATATCCTGAACTAGACTTGACTACCAGATCACTACATAGGGCAATATTATTTTATTTTTCACATTATTAAGTGACATACATATATTTCATAGTATATTATCATAATATTTTATTCTTTTTCATACCATTTCGTCATTACACATATGATTATCATCATTACATCATCACATGCCCTGTAAACTCATTATTTCATCATGGTACAAATGCATACATATATACATGCATACGGCCCACATACCAATTTATTTACATTAATTCTTTTTATCAATTTTATCATTTATTTAGGCCAATCCCATGATGTATAACATCACCATATCATCAATTTCCATGAAAACACATTAAAATCATAACTTTACACATGACATACATTCGGCCATACATGCATCACATGCCTCATGATATTTTCACATGCTCTAACACATACCATACATTAGTTCACATGCCAAATACCATAGATCCATCATAAATATACATAAAACATCATGAAAACACATGAAAATCACATGGTTACCATTCGGCCAAAGAAGGAACTTTTCACACAAAATTTATTTCTTCATTTTAATCATCCACACCATCATTTTTAACATCTCTAAGCATGAATATGATGTTATTTTTAATTAAACATGCATAAATCACATATTTTCTTCATAAATATAACCTAAATCCATACTTTTACTATGGAATTAAATGGAATTTGCAATCACAAACTTCAAATCCTTGCAATACACTTCTCAATTATCCTTTTTCTTGCCCTTAACTTGATTGGAGGTTCCTTCACCTAATGGACATAATTATGTCCAAACACAAAAATTAAGATTTCATCACAATCAAGCTTCTTTTCCAAAATCCAACTTCATAAACATCTTATTTACATCCTATATTACATTCAGGAACCTTAAAACCAAATTAAAAACACTTAAATCTCTTACCTCAATTTTACACCCAAACTTCAAGTCTAGATTTCACCCACTTATACACCTTCAAATGAAATTATAAGACCACCAATGGATTTTAAATGAGCTGAATTATGTTATAGAGGTTTGATTTTGAGGTGAATTGAAGGAAAAATTGAAGAGAAATGAGAGAGAAGAGAGGGAGGGTAATTCGGCCAAGGAGAAAGAAAGAGGGTGGCTGAAACAAAAGGGAATCCAAGGGATTTCCAAATTTTTAGGTGCTTTTATATATGGCTCCAATTGGATCCAACCAGGTCCCACAAAAGTGGTTGAGCCGATTTGGTCCGATTTTCAGTTTTCGGGTTATTTTCCACTGTTTTTGTGAAATTGAATGTTTCTGAATTCTTTTTCACTCCCAACCAATTCCATCACTCTTAGAATATTAAAATTAGTCTTCCTGCAAAATTTTAGCTCAATCGGAGTCCGTTTGATGTCCCGTTCACTTAAACCGGTCCAATTCGGTTCAGTTCACTTTTGTCGTAAAATACAATTCTAATGCTGTCAAAAATTTTTAAAAATTATTCTAAGCTTTTAATCCTCTTATAGTAGACCCTTTTGTATACTCTAAGCATTTATAAAAATTCGGTCAAAATTCAGTCAAACTTTGATTCAATCGAACCGAACCAGAGAAAACTTCAAATTGACTTTCGGGGGCCTAATTGACCTCGTTTTTACACCAGATTATACCATTTTCATCCATTTAACATCCTCTTTGTAATGGTGAAATAAAATACTTTTGGGTACTGTTCACCCTGAAGTCACTATTTGTGGGACCCACCATTACTATTCACGGGACCCACAGTTACTATTCACAGATCAGTTAAAGATAATGTCACTATTCATGAAATCCAGTTAATGATGATGTTACTATTCATTATCCCAAATTTACTATTCATCATCATGACATCGCTGATGTCATCATGATGTCACCACTCATGGTCCCACTTTACTATTTATGGGCCTCACTTGGGCCCACTTTTACTATTTATAGGCCCACTTGAGCCCATTTTTACTATTAAGTGGGCCACACCTGGACCCACTTTTTACTATTCACCGAAATAAATATTTTTGTTTACTGTTTTGGCCATTTTGGACTCGTTTAACCTCCGATTGACCTAAAATTTGTGCTTACGGACTCGTATTGACGAGCTCTATCAAATGATCCAATAAAATATTTTTTGATTCTGAAAAGTACTATTCATCCCGGAAGCACTGTTCACTCTTGAAAAATACTATTTACGACTAACTCGGTATTGGGACTGTTACATAATGTATAACTTTCTATTTGAACCAAGCCTTCCGTTTTAAGCAATTTTTCTGATAATGTCCTTGCTTCTTATAGAAGTGACATTTATCGAATTTTTGTCCATTCTTTTCATCATTAGTAACCTGTGAAACTTTAGTAGGTTCATTTTTCTTAAAATTCTTGGCCTTTGATTTGAGTTTCTTTCCAGCTCCTTAACTCACTAGGTTAATAGAATGAACTCCTTGTTTCTTTAATCCTGCTTCCTCCTGAATGAGCTTACTGGAGTGATAATATGTTTGCATAAAATAAGTGATTATGCATAGTATTATGTTCCGAATGTGTGAGTAGAGCCTGAAGTGTCAATGTAGTGGATAGGTAAGCATGCTTATAGAGGGATAGTGAGTGCAGCTGCTAGTGTTGACCCTACTTCGGGTCTAGTGATTTCGGTTGACCTCCGATAAGGTATTAGTGAAAATGTTTTGAGACTTCGGTCTCCCGTGCTACCTTCGGGTAAATAAATATTTTTAGGCTTCGATCTCCAGAGTAGTGTTCCCGTATCCACCACCACTGAAATTCAGGCTATAGTTTAAAGTATTTGGCTTTTGCGTAGTGAAGTGTTATGAATATTGTGTGATTCCAGTTAGTGTATTTTGCTTTGTGCGTGCTGTTATTAAGCTCTGCTTTCTTTTAGTGATTATTGACTTATCTATCTCCGTTCTCTGTTACTTAGAGATTTCAGTCTATAGATGCATATATATATATATATATATATATATACATATACATATATATATATATATATATATATATATATATATATATATATATATATATATATATATATATATATATATATTTGCACGATTTATTGTATAGTGCCCTGTTATTCTTTGTTCCTCCCCACTAAGCGTTATCGCTTAGCACGGGCTGTTTTCCCGTGTAGGTGCCAGGATTTTGGTTCCGCTCGAGTCGCGCATCTGCAGGTCGGCCACATAGGAGTAGAGTCTTGTTTTATTTTGTACTCCTCCTGTATTCTTTTTGTACATCATTTTGGTTATATAATTATGTAATTCTTTTTGGATTTAGTGATGTACGTTTTAATGATGTATATAATATATTTTGATTATGTTATAAGATTCATTATTGTTGTTGTACGCTTTCGCTGAAATGTATGCATGTGTGTGAGTGAGTGTCGCGGTAGCGCTTCGGTATCCTTCCAACCGGGGTATCGGGCACTACAAGAAATCAGGAAAATAGAGACGAAAAATAGAGACGGAATTCCGTCTCTAATAGAAAATAGAGACGAAAATAGAGACAAAAAATTTCCATCTCTATTTCATCGGTCTCTAATTTTAGAGACGGAAAGTCATTCCATCTCTAAAAATAGAGACGAAAAACAGATTCCATCTCTATTTTTAGAGACGAAAATATCGTTTCCGTCTCTATTTTTAGAGACCGAAATTGTTTTCCGTCTCTATTTTTTAAAATATATATTTTTAAAAATATATAAAATAATAAATAATATTAACTTTAAAATTACTTTAATTAATTTATATAATGAAACAAATATTAAATGAACTATAAATAAATTTTAAAAAATATATTTTAAAATATATTAATATTCTCCAACTTTTTATTCAATTAATTAATATAGATTAATAAGACTAAAAATACAAAATAAATATAAAAAATTAACCAACAAATTAAAATAAACAAAATACATAAATTTAAAACATAAATAAAATACTACATTAAAATAATAAAAAATAAAAAAATGCATAAAATATAAAATAAATATAAAACATTAACCAAAAAATTAAAATAAACAAAATACATAAATATAAAACATAAATAAAATATTACATTAAAATAATAAAAAAATTAAAAAATACAGAAAATACAAAATAAATATAATACATTAACCAACAAATTAAAATAAATAAAATACATACATATAAAACATAAATAAAAAACTACATTAAAATAAATAAAAATAACAAAATTCAAAAAATACAAAACAAATATAAAATATTAACCAACAAATTAAAATAAACAAAATACATAAATATAAAACATAAATAAAATACTACATTAAAATAATAAAAAATAAAAAAATGATCTAAATAAAGTACATGTGCAGCAAATCTGGCCGGAGAAGAAGATTCGCCGCCGGCGGCGGTGAAGCGGGAGAGTGACGGCTTCGGTCGGCGCGGGGGAGAGGGGTGCATGGTGCACGATGCATATTTGCCGGAGAGAGAGGGAAGAGAAGGGAAAAAAGAAGAAAGGGAGAGAAGGAGAGAAGGAGAGAAGGAAAAAGAAAAGAAAAGGGATTTAAATATTCCGAAAAATAGAGACAGAAATTGCTTTCCGTCTCTATTTAGAGACGAAAATTTCTTTCCGTCTTTAAATAGAGACGGAAATAAAAATTCCGTCTCTAAATAGGCGGGATTAATTCCCGCCTATTTAGAGACCGTAAACTTTTTTCGTCTCTAAATAGATACTGAATTTTTATTTTCGTCTCTATTTAGAGACGGAAAAAATTTACGGTCTCTAAATAGGCGGGAATTAATCCCGCCTATTTAGAGACGAAATTTTTATTTCTGTCTCTAAACCGCCTATTTAGAGACAAAATTTATATCCGTCTCTAAATAGAGACGGAGACGGATATAAATTTCGTCTCTAAATAAGCGGGATTATTTCCCGCCCATTTATAGACGGCAAATAGAGACCGTAAAATTTTTCGTCTCTAAATAGAGACGGAAATTATATTCCGTCTCTAAATAGAGATAGAATTTTATTTCAGTCTCTATTTAGAGACGGAAATTAAATTTCGTCTCTATTTAGAGAAGGAAATAATATTCTGTCTCTATTTAGAGACGAAATTTAATTTTCGTCTCTAAATAGAGACGGAAATAAGATTTCGTCTCTAAATAGAGACGGAATCTTATTTCCGTCTCTATTTAGAGACGAAAAAAATTTACGGTCTCTATTTGCGGTCTCTAAATGTGGAGGGAACAATCTCGCCATTTTTAGCGACCGAATTTTAGAGACGAAAAAATTTCTGTCTCTAAATAGAGACGAAAATCGATTTCCGTCTCTATTTAGAGACGGAAACTATTTTTCGTCTCTATTTAGAGATGAAAATTTTTTCGTCTCTAAAATTCCGTCTCTATTTTACAATTTTCTTGTTGTGGGGGAGGGCGTTACAGTTTGTGGTATCAGAGTGCCGGTTTAGGCGGTTATGGTTGTCTTTAATTGTTTGCGTGTCGAGTCTTTACTTGCGAGTCGATTTTGTGTCGTGGCCTAATGCAGATGTGTCTTGTCTTGTGTAGTGTCTAGATGGAGTCTGATCCAATTGAGAATGTGGGTGAGATAACGGGCAGTGTTAATGCAGTTAGAGTTGAGGTGTCTGCTTCGCAGCATTAGCATGATGAGCGTCATGATATGTCTGGTATGGGATTTGGGAATCCGGCTTTAGTGCAAGGATTACTTCAGTTAGTGGATAAGTTAACGGCTCCTAAGGTTCTTACTGAGTTGTTGAGAAAGAGAAGAGCCGAAGATTTTCATGGGACTTCGTTGGACCAGTCGGATATAGCCGAGTTCTGGATTGAGAGAGTGGATCGAATTTTGCAAGAGATTAACTGTCCCGCGAATCAGAGGGTATCTTGTGCAATATCGCTACTTCAAGCACCAGCGTATGATTAGTGGAAGCTTGTGCTTTGCAATCCTCAACGGCCAGTTGAGTTGTCATGGGACTTCTTCAAGCAAGAGTTTGAACAGAAGTATGTGACGAAAGCATACCGTGAAGCTAAGTGGAAAAAGTTCATTAGTTTGAAACAGCGGGATATGACAGTAAGTGAGTACGAGAAGGAGTTTAGCTGGTTGAGCAAGTATGTACCGGAATTGCTTTTGACTGAGGAGTTTAAATGTTGACATTTCGAGGATGGTTTGAGGGAAGTGATCAGAGGACCATTATCAGCTATGGCGGTCATGCAACAGGTCAGTTATTATCAGTTGGTTGCAGCAGCGATTAAGTTAGAGGAATTCGAGTTGATTGAGCAGAGGATTGAGCAAAAGAGGAAGGCACTGGATAACGGACTTGGGAGTGGTAAGAAAGCAAGAGGGGTTCCGAGTAGCCAAGGAGCGAAGGGTTCGGTTCCAATGCGTTCGAAAGTTGGGAGTTTGGCACCACCTTCTAGTAAGAGGAGTGTGATTCCGGAATGCGAGCACTGTCAGAAATGCTATTGGGGGAGTGTAGAAGGGTCTCTGAAGCGTGCTTCAGATGTGGAAGCAAGGAGCATATGGTTGCCAGTTGTCCGGAGCGAAGAGAGCTTCAGGATTAACCCGAGAGTAGAGTGAGTGGACAGAGATCGAGAGGGAATTAAAGTGGTAGAGGTAATGGAAGACTGTCACAGGCGCCGTCGAAAATAGTGCAAAAGCTGCCAACTGAAGAAGTGTATGTGCGTCTGCGAGTGTATGCAATGATCGGAGAGGATGCAGCTGAGCAAGCAGGGCCTTCCGGTAAGTTATTTTATTAGCTTTTGTTATGTTCGGTTTTTGGATTGTTGGATTTGCGGTTAGCGAAAAAATTTCGAGGACGAAATTTCTTAAGGGAGAGTGATTGTAACGACCCAAAAAGGGCCTAGTCGGAATTCGCGTGCTAAGTCAAAAATTAAGGGTATTTCAGTAATTTGTGCATGAGAAAATTTGGATAATAAGGACTTAATTGCAAAATTAATTAAAAATGTTAAGCGAAGAAGTTATCTAGTGAATTATGTGTATGGTGCAAGGATTAAAGTGTTTATTGAAGAGTCTATCTGGTGTGTGGTGTGTATGGTGCCTTGATGAAGAGATAGTCAATATATTGACACTTGGGACCCTTAGAGAGTGACACATGGCATGGTAGTTGAGGGCAATTAATGAGGAAAAGAAAGGGAAGTGAAGGGAAGAGAGAGGGAAATGCGGAAATTGTTGGCTTCCCGTGGAAGCTACCCTCTCCTCCTCTTCCTGTTCCCGTTCTCTCCCTCTCTTTCTTTTCCCTCAATTTTCTGCTTTCCACTCCTTCCTTGTGTGATATCTTCAAGCTTGAGTTGGAATTTTCTGAGTTTAAGTTAGGTTTTGTTAAGGTAAGTGTTTAGGTTTTGATTTGGGTTCTTCATCTACTTCTTCTTCCTTGTTTTCTGGTTTTGGTTAAGTGAATTCTTGGTTTGATTTTGTGTGTATTGGTTGGGTTTTGTGCAAGAATCGGAAGAAAGAAGGAAGGGCAAAGGAAAGGAAAAAGTGAGATTTATGAAGGAATTGGATTGAAGCTTCTTTTGAGGTTTGAGAGTTTGTTTGCCCTATTTTTTCACTTTGGATTATGTTTGTGTATTGTGTGCAAATTTCTGGAATTGTGAGTGTTTTGCATGTGTTTATGCATGTGTTTAATTGAGTAGTGATAGTAGAAAAATGTTAGTGTTGTGTTGATGATTTGTATGTGGTTTTAGAAGTGTTTGAGCATGAGTTTTGAAGGATTTCGGGATTGGGTTTGTATGTGTTAATCTTGAGTTATTATATATCTCTGATTATTGCTAGTGATTAAATTGAGTTTCGTTGAGCTTGAGCATGTTTAGAAAGTATATGTTTAGGGATTTAAGGTTGAGTGCATGAAAGTATAAGTTGTATTGAAATAGGTGTAGAGTTTGGCATGTAAAACAAGTTGGATTTCTGCAAAAATCTGGGTTTGGAATGATTTACACGGTGGTAAGGGATACTCATACCGCCGTGTAAACACATTCTGGTTTAGTGACTTTAACTTGCCGTCGAGCCACACGACGATAAAGATAGTCCATACCGCCGTGTAAATACTCTTTGCACATGATCTCTTCCTGGTTTGGCATGTTACACGGCGGTCAGGCTTACTTGACCACCGTGTAAGATGTCTTACACGGCGGTAAGGAGTGACCATACCGCCGTGTAAGCCCTGTTTTCTCTCATATGTTTTCTTTGAATTTCTTGCATGATTTCTTTTACTTCAACCCCCTTTGAATATGCATTTGTTTAATCTTTGCTTGTTAATTCAAGTTATGTGCTCGTGTTATATAGGGTCTTTACATGAATGTATGTTTTTGCCATGGAGTGATAATATGTTTACATAAAATAAGTGATTATGCATAGTGTTATGTTCTGAATGTGTGAGTAGAGCCTGAAGTGTCAATGTAGTGGATAGGTAAGTATGCTTATAAAGGGATAGTGAGTGCAGCTGCTAGTATTGACCACGCTTCGGGTCTAGTGATTTCGGTTGACCTCCGATAAGGTATTAATGAAAATGTTTTGAGACTTCGGTCTCCCGTGCTACCTTCGGGTAAATAAATATTTTGTGGCTTCTCGAGAGTAGTGTTCCCGTATCCACCACCACTCAAATTCAGGCTATGGTTTGAAGTATTTGGCTTTTGCGTAGTGAAGTGTTATGAATATTGTGTGATTCCAGTTAGTGTATTTTGCTTTGTGCGTGCTGTTATGAAGCTCTGCTTTCTTTTAGTGATTATTGACTTATATATCTCTGTTCTCTGTTACTTAGAGATTTCAGTCTATAGATGCATATATATATACATATATATATACATATATGTATATATATATGTATATATATATACATATATATATACATATATGTATATATATATATATACATATATATATACATATATGTATATATATGTATATATACATGTTTTTGCACGATTTATTGTATAGTGCTCATTTATTCTTTGTTCCTCCCCACTAAGCGTTATCGCTTAGCACGGGCTATTTTCCTGTGTAGGTGGTAGGATTTTGGTTCCGCTCGAGTCGCGCACCTGCAGGTCGGCCACATAGGAGTAGAGTCTTATTTTATTTTGTACTCCTCCTGTATTCTTTTTGTACATCATTTTGGTTATATAATTATGTAATTCTTTTTGGATTCAGTGATGTACGTTTTAATGATGTATATAATATATTTTGATTATGTTATAAGATTCATTATTGTTATTGTACGCTTTCGCTGAAATGTATGCATGTGTGTGAGTGACTGTTGCGGTAGCGTTCCGGTATCCTTCTAACGGGGGTATCGGGGAGGGCGTTACACTAGTGTTAAATGTGGCTTAAATAAAGTTAAAGTACTAGAACAACTTTTTTTTATAAGTTCAGGGGGCAAATGATGCTCTTAGCCACGTGTGTTTTACACGCGCAGATCCAGTCAGTATAAGTGCAAATGACAGTGTTAAAAGAGTTGAAGAGAATAAAAGTTCAAGTGTCAAATGTGGTTTCAGTAAAATTCAGGTACTGGGATGACTATTTTATACAAGTTCAGGGGGCAAATGATACTTTTAGCGTAATATTTATTATATGTGTACGTATAATGTAGGAAAAAAATATCGATCCTAGTTATATTTATAATTCACACCGAAAGACAATTGTTCAATATTACACTTATAACATTACCTTTAACTATAATTGGATCGCATATAATTAAAATGGTAGAAAAGTTTGAAAATGAGATAATTGAACAAAGTTAAAAAAAATAGAAAGAAATTAAGAAAGAATGAAAGAGAGAATGAGAGAATGGGAGAATGATGAAGAAGGAGGCCAAAATAAAACACGGTTACATTCATATAAAAAAAAGTTAAAATTAATTAAAAAGTTACACACGTTGCAGCCTTCACCCAAAATAAAACACGGTTACATTCATATAAAAAAAAGTTAAAATTAATTAAAAGGTAGCGTGTGCAGCCTTGCCAGAAACCAGCACTGAAATGTGCCGGTTTATGTCAAGTCCAGCAGGTCAATTCGGCTGGGCCCACCCGCACGAAAACCGACACACTTTTAAGCCGGTTTTCAACACCCCAGAAACATAAATATGTTTACTATTGCACTATTTTTTCAATTTTTATTTTTAAAATTAACACCAAATTTAAAAAAACCCCTTACATCATGATATATATATATATATATATCTAAAGTTATTAGTTGCATATAATAACAATAATTACCGTAAGAAATTTGACGCATTATAAGTTTAAAAAATAATATACTAATTTTAAGTTCAATATATTATAAATTTAGATATATTTATCCTGAATGCTTATATAGTATATGAAATAATATTCTTACAAATAAGCAAAAACTGTAAGGTTATAACATAATATCGTAAGCATTAATAACAATTTATGCTATTTCAAAATATTAATATAAATTTATATGAAAATAGTTCAGTTTGTCTTATCTATAATTATAATTTACATGAAAATAGTTCAATTTATCTTATATTATAGATAATTGTATTGTAGCTCACTGATTTCAATTTTGAAAACAAGACATAAGATAGATTTGAATAGGGGTGAAAAATAAGCCGTTGAAATTAATTAACCGAAAAATCGAACTGAAACCGATTCGAAAAATAAGTTAACCGAACCGATTTTTATGGTTAACGGTTAGTGTTTTACAAAAATCGATATTAATGAACTGATTTTTATTTTTTAGATTATAAATCGGTTAACCGAACCGAAACCGATACATGAACACCCCTATATTTTATTAATTTTATTTCACTCTTTTTTTATTTTTATTATAATTTTTTATTTCATTTTTTTATATTTAATTATTTATATACTTTTAATTTTCATTTACTTTAAAATATTTCAATTTTATTTTAGTTTTTTTAAAGTCATTTTAGTTAATCTATTAATTGTTCAATATGTATATATTTAGTATTTCTTATTATTTCCTAATATATCAATTTTTCATTAATTAAAATCAAAACATATTCAAAAAGTTATATAAAATTAATATATTAACTAAAATTTTCAAAAAAAATAAAATTTTTAATATATGTGAAACTAATATTTTTGAATATTTTTAGTTTATATTTGTTGTTTGAACATCATATTTAATTATTATGTTGAATTATATTTGTTTTCTAATTTTAAATTTTAAGTATTTTCAACCATTTAATTTTTTTATGAATGCATTTTATAATTATAGTAGTTAACCGAAAAATATTTGTTAACCGGTCCGAAAATTCGAATCCGATGGACTGGTTAACCGATAGTAATGAACTGGTTAATAGACTGAAATTTTAAAGAATCTATACTAATTGATTGATTTTTCTTTGGAGTCATGGACCGGTTAACCGGTTCATGCTCACCCCTAGATTTCAATACTTTAATGGATAAACATAATATAAATTTATGAAATTGAAATTAAGATCATAATTTATTTTTTTACCAATTAAAGTTATGTTATATTATAGTAAGTTTATTCAATTTCGTTAATTCAATAATAAACTAATTATAATATCTATATAATGCCCTTATGTATATAAATATTACTAAAAACATTACATCATAATTTTTAAAATAAACAAATAAATTAATGATATATTTTTTTTAATATAACATTAATGTGATCTATAATTTTTAACTATAAAACATAATATATTATATATAACAATTGGGTTATAATTTTTTATAAATTTGTGAATACATTCTACTAAAATTTTATGTGAAAATTTATAGTATATATTAATTATTATATAATTCAAACTAATTTTAATTATATATATATATATATTAAATTTTTTCATCCCTCATTTTCATGACCAAGTATAAGTTTCTATAATTTTATAATGTTAAAGTGAAAAGTTAGGCTAATAAAGAACGTGAGATTTCTTGTTCCACGATACATTAGTGTGTGTAGACATTGGGTTACGAGGGTGACTGATAAAAAAAAAAAGTTGAGTCACAGGCATCCCGTGACTCGTATAAAAGAAAAAGAAAAAAAAATAAAAGGAGAGAGAGGTCAGGAAGACGGACTAAGAACAAAAAGGAAAAAAAAAAGGACAGGGGATAACGAAAACAAGGGAACCCGAAAAGAGAGAGAGAGAGAGAGAGAGAGAAGAGGAGGCCGTGATCTTCGGCGACGGTGCACCAATGCTGGCAAAACGCCCAGCGCCGCCTTCACGACACCAGCCGTCGCTCATCCGACGACTATCCCAGCACCGAGTTCCATCTGCCTTGCATTTTCTCTCTCCTCAAGACCAGAATGTTTTCCTCATTTTTTTGGCCAGCCATGGCATCAGACGGTGGCACGAAGGGCACCGTTGAACTCCTAGCAACCAAATGTTTCTCTCGATACCAGCCGATCATCCCCACTCGCCGGCAGCGGGTAGATCGGAGAGGATGAGACCACAACTGTCCGGCGACGTTTCCGGCCAAACGGTGAGTCCTTCAAGAGAGTGACCACCGGCGGGAGACTCTTGGCGGCGAGATGTTCCTTCCGGTACCAACCGACTGTTCAGCGACGTTTTCGGCCAAACGGCGAGTCCTTTAGACGCGTGACCACCAGAGGGAGACTCCTGGCGCTCTGATCTTCATTTCGGCAGGGGCGGTGTCATCACCAGTGGACTCCAATGACCGACAGCCAGTGGATAGAATCTGATACAAAATTAACTAGAAAAGGTAAATGAGTGACCCAGTTTAATTTTCCATAAAAATAACTTATTTTATTTTATTTTATTTCTCTATTTACATAACATTGTTTAGAATAATATGTTAAATTTATTTGGCTTGAGCATATTATTGTTGTTGTTGAGCATATTATTGGTGTTATCATTATTGTTATTAATGTTATTATTTATTGTATACTGTTATCATTATTATTATTGAAGTAATGCTATTCATGTTCTCAAATTGGTTAATTTAATTTATTTTATTTTGTTACTTATCATTTAAGTTGTGTTTATTTACTGTTTTAGCATGTCCATGTCAATTGCCTAAGAATTCCGGACTGCATCATACATTTTATTTACTTATTTTGTTTATTTTCATTTTTGTCATATCAAATTAATTATTTATCTAATTTATTTGATTCAATTAATTGTTTATCATTTTATCTAAGTCAACTCATTATTAACCAATATTATTTCTTGTTATGACAGCGACTGCACGGAACATACGGCTCGTCCCCGATCTAGGCGAAACATGGCCGCGGAGAATAGTTTAGGATTTATTTGCTTTTCATTTATTTGGGGCATGTATTATTATTATTATTATTATTATTATTTCTTTTTCTTTTATTCCCTTTTAGGTATGTAATAATAAAAGTTTTTCGACCAAATCAAAAAGAACCACCACACAAAATAGTTCTACTAGAATTGAATATTTGTTAATAAAATGAACCAATGTCCTAGTTCACCATAAAACTCACACTTAAATTAATAGATTTTTCTCCATAACGTAAAGTATTTTTTATACAAAATTGACATGAATTTCCTTAATAAAAGCGGGGTCATATATCTCCAATTTTCTCAAAGTGTACATAATAAATTGTCATTTTTTATAATAAATGCATGCGGGAATCAATATTCCCACTTAAAATGATATTCAATAAATATTCCGATTTATGTATGATTTTATTTTTATATTCCTTTATACATCATAATTTTATTGCTTTTTTATGCCATGCTTTAACTTTCTTTATAAAATGCTTTACAACTTTCCAACGTGCTTGAGTGCGTCTTTACTGTTTCTAACATGATAACTCGCGTGAGAATAGAGATAAAATAATTAATATCAAAACTCATTTATATAACATTAACCAAAATTATAAATAAAAGTGAGGTTCCGAACTATTTTTGGTTTTGATCTCATAAGGTTAGAACTCATTTCCCAATATTTTATTGGGTGGCGACTCCTTGATAACTATCTTGTGGTGCCTAATAGACGTTCTCATAGGTTAATCGCCAACAATGGAATAAGGGTGAATTCCTGTCCATTGTGAAGCGACTAGTTTTTACGAGTTAAGTGAATGTTCATCCGATCTCGGGTCCTAAAAGTGAACTTTTGAGAGCAACCCGGATTCCCCTGGAATTCGGCGTGCGTTACAGTATGATAGAGTACAGTTATTGTGAATTTGTATATATGGTGAACCACAAATTGAAAAAGGTTCACCTAAATGGGCAATAAAGTATATCTTTTCATTTTTGTTGGTTGACCATGGAGAACATTCGGTTTACCTATAGTGGTAGTATTTTAACAGTTTTTAGTTTTTCTAGCAATTCATCTTGATTAGTAAGTGATTCACCAATAAATTATATGATAAAAATCTTGGAATTTTGTTCTGTAAAGTACGTGATCATAAAAGTTAACAAAAATTGGTGAGGAAAGTTCCCTCCATAATTTTTGTAAAAAAGAAATTCTATCTGTATTTTCATTAAAACATGAAAAAAAAGCTTACTCTCTACTTTTCTCCATCCCAAATATACAACATTTACCTATCAACTTTTCAATAAAAGTTTGCCTTTTTTTTTTCCCTTAAGCAATCAAAAAGATGTCAATGTTAAAGAGAATCCAAAAATGAAATGAAAGAGTTTATTTGCAATCCTTGAAGAAGAAATCAAATCAAGGTAATCTCCATCTTATTGATGAGCAAATTCAAGAAAATTCTTAATTTGATGACAATACTATATCATCATATTCTCTTGAGGTAAAAAAAGATTTAAATGACGGCTTCAATATATAGTGTAAGTATTTAAAACAAATATTTTTTATCATCTTATGATAAAAATATAAAATTCATTTAGTTTAATTAGTTGTTTCAAATTTGGGTCAATTTCATTCATGGTCACTTAACTTATCACTTATCGCACAAAAATAACCGACCTTTTTTTCTGATTTAAATGTCACTGAACTTCTAATATTTTTGTAAAAAAGTCATGTAAACCGGAATTCGGCGAGAACTCTTGCCGGATTGATGACATGACATATGACATGTGGCAACGAATAGTAAATACATGACTTTTTTGCAAAAATGTTAGAAATTCAGTAACATTTAAGTTAAAAAAAAATAAAGTTGGTTATTTTTGCGCGATAAATGATGAGTTTAGTGACCGTGAGTGAAATTGATTTAGATGTAGCATTTGTTGGAAATATTGTTAAACGACATGTAGTTTCTGATATGGCATGACATGTCATCAATCCGTCAAGAGTTCTCGCTGGATTCCGATTAACATTATTTTTTTGCAAAAATATTAAAAATTCAGTGACATTTAAATCAGAAAAAAAAAATTGGTTATTTTTGCGTGATAAGTAATAAGTTGAGTGATCGTACGTGAAATCAAGCCTTTCAAATTTACTATCTCTTTCTTTTGTTGCATCAACTTCAATGGAACAGAGAAAAACTAGAGGTCCAACATTGCTTCCTGATATTTGAAACTTACTCAAAAGCAAGAAACTTTAAGAAAAATTCAATATTTATAATCAGTGTATTGATGATAGTGAACTTGAATACTTTTGTGGCACTGTGGCAAGAAATCCGAAACAAACTCCTTTCGAGTACAAATTTTGTACCAAAAGATATAAAAAATAAGGCTATGTTTGGTAGAATGCATTGCATTGGAATGTAATCTAACATGTATTTATTCCTTTGTTTGTTAACCTTAATAAAATTAAGCATAATGTAATGATAAATACATAGGTATCTTTTAATACATTTACTAACGTATTCAAAATACTTTAATTAAGGCTTGTATTTATCATTACCTCCTCTCTCCCTCAGCCTGTCTCCTTTATCTCGCTCACTCCGTCACTGCTATCTCTCTTCGCTGCTGCAAAGGGGAAAAAGAAGATAGACGTAAGCAAGACGTAAATTTCAATCAAAATTTCTTCTACTCGATTATTGATTCCTTTTTCCCTATCTCTACCGCTATCTTGTATCCGAATCCATACTTGTCCAATTAATTCCAGTTTCTCTATTTTTCTCTGCATCTAATCTCCTAATCTCTGATCAAAATCTTATTTTGATTTTTATTTTCTTGTTACATGCTGAATTTTTGCTTCTTTATTTGCACGGAATGGTGGGCGACCCTGTGAATTTCAAAACTTTAGTTGAAGTCGAAGGAATTGAGAATTCAGAGGCTAGGGTTTCCAGCTCTTTCCCGGTAATTCCTTTTCTTCCCGTTAAATTATGTTTTTTTATTCCTATTTTTTTATGTGGATTCAATTGAATTGGATTTTCGTTGATTATGTGCTTATGCGTTATGGGTTTGATGATTTTTGTGTTCTTTGTTTATGCTTTTAGGTTTGATAATTTCTCTGATATGTCAAGTTTGGATAGTGTTACTTTTAGTTTTTAGCTGATTGTTGCTGTAAAGGTAATGTTAAATCATCATATGACCAATAAAATCATTCTTGTTGTTTAATTTAGCAGTTTTCCACCATGAAAACCTAATTGTATTTTTCATATAAATCCAAGTCAATTTTCTATCAAAGGTTAAGGTAGCATTCTTGGATAGAACTGGGTTGTCTGGATTTTCTTTGAAACAGAGATTGTTAAGCCATTTATTTGAATTTTGCAAGGGAAAGTGATTATGTCAAAAATTTGGTGCAATTCCACCGAGTCAAAGTCTGAACTATTTAGGCTATTTTGACTTCAAAACCTCTCAGCTTCTGAAAACAGCATAGAATTGTTCTGAAAACAATTTTTACAGTTATCTACCTGGAATACTAAATATAGCAGACTCATCCTTGAAACAGAATTTTGTTGAAAATATTTCTTGCTAAAATAATTATGTAAAAGGCTTGTTGCCTAATTTGGAATCCTTAACATGAAACAAAACCAGAATGAATATATAGTGGCAACTCATAACTTGAGCTGGGTAGTTTTGAGAAATATGTGGTTTAGACAATTACTAAGTTTGGTGTTTGCATACCTCTGTTTTGTTGGACTTGCATTTTCTATATCTAAATGGTTTACAATGCATCACGCTGTTCCTGATTAAAAATAGAAATTATACATAAGGTTTTGTTTGACTCCTTTGTACAGACATTGTTTTCTACATATCTTTAGCATGGCTTCTAGTGATGATACAGTTCAGCTGTCTGTTTGATAATATTTTTTGATGAAACATTTTATGCTATCAAATTTTTGAATATAGGAATAAGAAAAATGGCTCGCCTGGGTTTGGCCACAAGGAAGTTGATAAAGAGGAGAAGGAAATTAGTAATATTGTCACAATGGTTAGACTTTCTAAATGTAATAAGTTGGTTTTTTCAATTATATTGTGTGGTATCAACGTATATTAGCTCTTATTATTTGAGAAAAAGTTATACCAATGATTTTTTTTTGAGAAGAAAAATGTTGAATGAAATGGTATATGAGAGTGATGATGTTTGTAAATCAGAATTACGGATGAATAGAAACTCATTTAGTAAGTTATGTTATTTACTTGAACATGAAGGGGGTTTAAAGGAAACTAAATTCATGCTGGTAGATGAGCAAGTTGCAATGTTTTTGCATATATTAGCTCATCATGTTAAAAATAGGACCATACAATTGAGATTTAAGAGATCTGGGGAAACTATTAGTAGACATTTTGGGGAGGTTTTGAAAGCTGTCATCCGTTTGCAAGGAATTCTATTAAAGAAACCAGAATTTGTTCCTAACAACTCAACAGACTTGAGGTGGAAATGGTTTAAGGTAATATTATGACTCTTTAGTATCTAATATATTTTATTGAAAAAGAATTTATGATTGACGTAAATTACTTCTCTATTTAAAATTGTCTTGGAGCTCTAGATGGCACGTACATTCGAGTCAAAGTGCCTAGAGAAGATAGGCCTAGATATCGATCACGAAAAGGTGAAATTGTTACTAATGTGCTTGGAGTTTGTTCACAAGATATGCAATTTATCTATGTATTGCCTGGTTGGGAGGGATCAGCTGCCGATGGTAGAGTTCTCCGAGATGCTATAACTAGAAAAAATGGATTAAAAGTTCCTCATGGTAAGTGCATATTATTTTAGTTATAGTTTAGTTAATAACTTATTTTAAAAATTTTTACCGTAATTGTTATATAGGACAATATTATCTTGTTGATGCCGGCTATACAAATTGTGAAGGATTTCTTGCACCATATAGAAGACAAAGATACCACTTGAATGATTGGAAAGAGGGACATCAACCTAATTCTAGCAAAGAATTTTTTAATATGAAACATTCTGCTGCAAGAAATGTTATTGAGAGATGCTTTGGAGTGCTTAAATTGCGTTGGGCAATCCTTAGGAGTCCTGCATTTTATCCTATCAAGACTTATAATAGAATTATTATTGCTTGTTGTCTTCTTCACAATTTTATAAGAAGGGAAATGCCTATTGATGAGATGGAGGAGAGGTTAGATAGAAGAAGATTTCAAGGAGAAAGATTTGATGAGACTGAGGACGTTATTTCAACAATTGAAACATCAAATGAATGGAGTGCTTGGAGAGATAATTTGGCCAATGACATGTTCAATGAGTGGAGAAGAAATAGGTAGAAAATTGTTACATCAATTGAATGTACTCCATGAATTTTAGTTTTAAATTTTGGTGATCAATGAATTAACTATCCATCTAGATTTATTTTATAGTTACTATTATGATGTTAATTTATTTGATATTTTATAGTTACGATTGTTATGTTAATTTTACTTTAAATATTAAGTTTAAAATTTAATATGAATCAGTACAATTTAATATAATTGTATTTTTTATATGAGACCATAATATAATAAATATAAAATAATCATAAAAAATAAAATAATTATATAAAAAATAAGTTGATAATTATAAATATAATTATATTTCAATACATGTATATAATTTAACCAAACATAGGATTGTATTAATATTTACATTACATTACTAATGTAAACAAACATAGTAATGTAATCATAATTACATTACAATACAATACATTTTTTAATCCATTACAATCTTCATTACAATACAATCCAATCCTTCTTACCAAACATAACCTAAGATGTGGGAAGTTGTGACGATAAGCAAATATTTTGTTATTCAAATAGTATTAAGCAATTTTGTGAATCATGTCTTAAACCATTTTTTTTTTATAATTTTATTTAAGAAAAAATTTGACTTGGCACCAAAAAGGAAGAAATTGGTGATTCAACAAATAGGCAAATGTTTAAGGACTTTCAAGCTCTAGATTTATAAAGATAATTTTTATCAATATACACCATTAGTTGAATAGAAAGAAAATCCAGTTCCTAAAAGTCATAAAGATCAATGGGAAGACTTCCTACTAGATGGTATTCAGAAGAGTAGCATGTATGTTTTTGTTAAATCTATTTTATGCTCTTTAATTGTTTTGAACACCATGAACATTTTTTATTTGAAACTTAGAGATATATAACTTTTTTTTATATGTATAAATATGATAGTTTGGCATAAACTTTTCATATTGTTTTACTAGAATATATAAGCATGTGAGTTGTTTTAAGAATGGAATAATAAATTTTGCAGTAAGATGTGATGTTTATTGTTTATTTGTTAGAATAAAATTTGAGATAAATTAAAAAAGAAAGGAAAAAAAATTATATATTCAACTACTTTTCACCTAATGATTTAAATACTCAAGGTAAATCATAAATAATTCTAGGTTAACCTACAGTAAAAAAAAAAAATGCTTACGTAGTTTAGCTTGTACATGTACTTGTGAATTTGTGGTCCACTACAAGTAACTTAAGTTAACCAATACTACCATAATTTGTCTTGTTTATAAACTCTAGGTGCACCACTAATCCCTCAAGGTTAACT